>CM070766.1:10955704-12164944 GCA_036346245.1 Bonia amplexicaulis
TCGTGATGGTTTCAACCTCCATCGGTAGATAGTCGCTCAAAACTCTCCCTCACCGATGCAAAGTGGGCTTCATGTCGCCTTTGCCATCCCGCTTTGGCTTGCTAGCCTTATTCTCACGTGAGCTTTTAATTTGCCTTTCTCGACGGTCTTACCATTCCTTCCCTTCTATTCATTAAGGAATTTCGCACCTTATGGCTCCCGCGTTGGCTTCATGGCCGTGAGCTCCTAGGTGGCTAAGTGACGTAGTTCTTGCGAGAACTTTGTCCTAAGCCTCCGTAACCTTCATTATATCAATCAATTCGGCATACACTTTATAGCCGCCATGACGATAGTTGCGTGCGGATTGTATTGCATTGGGGTGGAAGTTGATAGGGTTTTCAATCTTCCGCACGCCTCGTGATCCGCTTGCCACGAGTTGAAGATTGGTACAAATCCTATGCAAAGCGGAATTGTACTCCCCGACCATCATGAAGTCGGCAAACCTCAGTCTAATCCACTCTTGTTCTGCTTGAACAAGAATGATGTACTTTAGCCTCTCAAACCGCTTCTTGAGTGCGGTCCAGAGTGCTAGCGCGCTCTTCTCCTCCATATACTCATTCTTGAGAGTGAGACAGAGGTTGGTGCCGAAGAAAATGAAGTGCCCGATCATTTTCCTCGTGCGAGGTTGGACGTCATTCAATCCGCCAATCCCGATAGTCGCTGGAGCCGCTCGGCCCAAGCACTATGTTGACATCGGCCGTCCACGCCGATCGCTTTTGGCCATGCCGGGCCGCCCTCGATCTTCCTGCTCGTGGTGTCACCATCTACATGTGTATATAAGTTTACTGGGTAAACATGCACGAAATATTTACTTGTGTAAATAAATTTCATAGTGGTACAAAAGATTCTCGTAATGTTCCAGTATTTTCTATGCATTTTCTATAAATTTTACTGTTGATTTCGGTGATTAAAAGTAATTTAAACAATTACAATTAACCAAAACAAGAATAAATACGTAAAATAATAATGGCGAAATAAATAAGCTTCAAATGCTAAAAATAATTCAAAATTCGGATTCCCGATGCCCTTTTACGCTAGAAAAAAATTTCAGCGAATTCTGCAATTTCCGAGGGTCTATGCGCAAATTTTCAGTTCAGAGAAAATTCACGCAATTTTCTGATTTACCGAGGGGTTTTCTGCAAAATTCTGGACCCATGCGTAAATCGGAGGATCTATCGGTAATTTTCGGAATTACCGAGACCCTTTTGCAAAAATTTGGACCCAAATTAAAGAACTAAGGGCTGTTCGGTAATTATGAAAAGTTCAGGGATTTTTTCGCAAAATGCCTTGGCCGCCTTTTCCTCCCCTTTTTTCTTTTCCCGCCCGCTCGCCCGCTGTCAGAAATGAGGGAGGGTTAGGGTTCCCTCCTCCCGAAAAGAGCGGCGACGAACAAGGCGCGCCAAGACGGTGGCCGGGGCCCATGAGGCGGGTGGCTCATTCAGCCGCAGCCGGCGAGACGGTGGCTCGGCCGCAGCCGGCGAGACGGGTGGCGCGGCGAGGCCGGGCGGCTCGGGCATCGGCATGAGGTGGCCGCCTTGACGGCGGGCGGGCGGATCCGGGATCGGCCGGCATGGGCCCGGCGACGCCGAGAAGGCCGAGGCGGCGATGAGGGGTGCGGCTACGGGCGGCCACCGAGCGCACTGAGTGCCCTTTGTCGGGCGGCGAGCACGGCGGCGCTTATGCAGGCAGCCACCGAACGGCGGTCGGCGGTCCGCAAGGGACCGGCACAGGAGGCAGCGGCGGCAGCGCTGGGTTCAAGACGACCGCGGTTCGGGTGAGTAGCGAGCCGCCACGCCTTCAGTCGGCGGCCGGCGCCTCACGGCGGCGGGCCGTAATAGAAGCGAGCCGCCACCGGCTTCAGCGTGTGGCGGCGGTGGCCCATGCGGCGGCGGCCCATGCCGCGGCGACGGCGGGCAATGTGCGGCGCGGCGCGAGCGGGCGGAAAGGGCGGTGCGCGCTCGGCGCGGAGCCGGCGATGCCGCCGGGCGGCAGCGATGGCTTGGCGACTTCAGCGCGGTGGCGACGGCGGCGGCGGGCGGCGTCGGTGCCATGCGGGCACGCCACGTCGCGGGAGGCCGAGCGGCGGCGTCGGGGCGCGCGATGCCGTGTGGCATCAGCGATCGAGCAACCGCGGCGGCTTCGTGCCGTCGTCCGGTGTTGTTTTTTTTCGTGTGATGCTATGAAGAGCAAAAAGCAGAGGAAACAATGCCCAATTTTTCCGTACAACGATCATGCAGGATCAAAGGCGTATAAAATTGCTTCAATCTCACGACGCAATCAACATCTACCCCGTTTCGCAATCTACCGATCGGCATTGTGCCGGCGATTTCAGATCTGCTCGCGGTAGATTTGGGGCGGATTTGCATCGTTCTAATCTACAGTGTAATCAACATCTACCCCGTTTCACAATCTACCGATCGGCATTGTGCCGGCGATTTCAGATCTGCTCGCGGTAGATTGGGGCGGATTTGCACCGTACTAATCCACAGTGCAATCAACATCTACCCCGTTTCACAATCTACCGATCGGCATTGTGCCGGCGATTTCAGATCTGCTCGCGGTAGATTGGGGCGGATTTGCACCGTAGAAAATCAATCTAGAACGCGAAAGAAAATACGGATTCAAAAGCGATCTAGAAAACAATTCTGTGCTTCGATGATTACCTCCGTTCACCAGAGCGTAGTCGTGCTGATAACGTGTTGAGAAACCGACGCTGGCGACCAGTCCGATCGGGTTCTCTGCTTAGAACAAGAACGAATCAATCACGTAATCACGAATAGTAGATGAACACAGAGAGGTAGAGAACTCTGGTCTTTCTTTATTGCTTTTCACCGTGTGTACAATGGGGTTGGCTCTATTTATACTAGGTGGTGGGGTGCCCAATATGTCAGGACTCTCGGCCTACTAGGACTTTGAGTCGGCCAGAACTCTATCTGTAGGCCGGTTTCCTAACAATTTTGAATCGTACATGATAACTTTTCCGTCGAACATAGACCGGACCCTGTCGGCAAGCGCCTCCCTATCGGCGCGGACCGACAAGCTGCAGATGGAGACGGTGAGGCGAGGTTCTAGGCCTTCCACTCCTCTAGGAATCTGCTCAGCTCCGCCTCGTTCTAGGTGCACGTGTGCACCGACACGCCGAAGCTCGCTAGCTAATCAACGATGGCTCGCCTGCATGATTGCCCATAGCTTTCATATAAGTAACTAGGCCAATACAAGGAACAGACTAATTAAAAGAACACATGTATCAAGAAGTTGTCCTATTTATTTATTTAAAAAAATCATAAATTATAAGTAAAAAAGAACTCAATCATAGCTCTTGCAATTTCTTTTCTTCGTTTCTCATCTAGCAGTGTCATATTTTCATATATACACATGTCTTCTAGATCGAGTTCTGCACCTGTTGTTCCAAATTATTTTCTTTTGATCGATATATCTCATTGTCGGTACTTAGTACATGAGTACTGGTTTTGTTATAAATAATTTTGACTTAGAGTTTATGTCTTAGTAGAGTTCGTTTTCAAATATAACTTAAGTTGAGATTGAGTCCAACTTAAAGTCCGAATATATATGTAAGTAGAGGTTTTTTATTCATATATATTGGGGAGATTTGTATCTAATTTCGTAAGCGAGAGAAAAAGAAAAAAAAGAGAGGGAGTAAATAAAATAATAAAAAATTTAGAAATTGTTTCTATATTTTGAGATTATTTATAATATGTGCGTTTTTTTCTAAGATCAAATTTATAATAAGTGATATGAGAAACACGAGAGATGAGTCGCTAAAAAAATTCGGCCCGTGCGGCGAGATCAACAGCAGCAGGCGCCACTCTCCAGCGTGAAGCCAAAGCCAGTCTCCAGGAATTCTTGCGCAAGGACAGAACTCAAGGGAGTGGGACTCAAAGACAAGACAGCACGCAAAAAGTCTCGGCTCCTGTGCAGCACATCAAGCATCAACCAAGGCGTGACGCAAGGGTGCGGTTTGTTTTTTTTTTGCCGTCACGTCCAGTAGGGGGGGCGAACACAAAACATTTCTCTTCGCCTAGTTTCGCGCGACACGCAAGACAAGCTGAAACGGCGTCAGTCTCCGAAGCATCAGCGTCGAGGTGTCCCTCTTGATCCGATCTGTTCACCTTCTTTTTCAATCTCCGAGTGTGAGTAGACAAGAGCGCAAAACACAGAGAAGTCCAAGCAAAGAAAAAAAACATTATAATTTTTTTTCTTTTGTTTCAAGAGCAGCTTTAAAGTGGCCTAAGTTCTTGATATGTGCTCAAGATCATATCATGTTCTTCGAAAAGTGATGTCACCAGTGACGAGACATTATCCAGTATGATGGTGAAGGAGAGTTCCGCTGTCTCCTGCATTATTCGATGCTCACGACAAGCAATTATGCAGTATGGGCAATCAAGATGAAGGTGTACATGAAGACTCAAGGAGTATTGGACATTGAGAAGATGTGTTCATCGTCCAAACTCAAGTAAGGGGAAAAGAAATCAGAATGTCGAGGAGATGTGTCACCGTTCCGTATCAAAGTATGAGTTTAGTAAGTCATAGTTGAGTTCGACCGCCTCAATGTTTTAGAATCTTTGCATCTGGATGGACCCGTACCAGTTGAGTTGAGTTCCTACATGTAGCTTACATGTAGAATGCTTCATGTGGAGACGTGGCTGGTAGTTCATAATGCATTGAGACTAAAACTAGAGTATGTTAAGTCAAGATTAAGGAGGAGGTTGTTACAAATAATTTTGACTTAGAATTTATGTCATAGTAGAGTTCATTTCCGAATATAACTCAAGTTGAAGTTGAGTCTAAATTGAAATCCGAATAGATATGAAAGTAGAGGTTTTTTATCCATATATTTAGAGAGTCTTGTATCTAATTTTGTAAGCGAGAGAAAAAAAGAAAGAAAGAGGGGAGCAAATAAGAGAATAAAGAAATTCAAAATTTCTTCTGTAATACCTCAAATTATTTACGATGTATGTGTTTTCTCCTAAGATCAAATTTGTAACAGGTTTGTTCTGGACTTACATAGCCATGTCAGGTACCTCATTTACTTATCTACCTTTGTGTGCTAATAAGCATCAATCGCCGCTGTAGATGCACCACTCCGTTCGATGTAAGCAAGTTTTCTTTATGCTAAAGCCCCTTATACCCGGGATTCCCGAACGCCGCTCGCCACGTCCCACACATACACAAGGTGGCGGGGAATCTTCGACTGACCACCCGAGGTATTTCCTCCAGCTTTTCCGAATTACGATAGGTCCTCGGTTCTCGCAAAAGGTCCTGAAATTTTTAGGTCCCTAGAAATTTTTTACCCCTCCGTTTTGCAGGATAGCCCCGCGCTGAAATTGCGCACGAGTCCCGCTTTTTACGTCTGGGTCCTCGGTTTTCCGAAAAGTCCTCCACCTTTCTCGAAAATGCTTACCCTCCATTTTTTTGAAAAACTCCTCACAATTTTCGCCTCTTTTATTTTGGTATGTATGGTGGGTGGCGTGTGCCGCCTATGCTTCTAGTTTATTTTAGGTCGCGAGAGGTAGCGAGGAGTCTGACGCAATTCGTGGGTTGGAATTGCCGAAGAAATCGTGAAAAATTTCCTGCTTTCTAAATGTAGCCGGACGTTGCGTTTTGTCAACATTTTGGATCGCTTTCGGAGCCTGACTATCGTGTGCTCGGTTGTGAAAGTTTGACACGATTCTGAAGCGGCGTAAATGCGTAACTGTTGTTGCTAGGCGAGGTTGGCTATCGCTAGCGGTGAAAAACTGTAACAGATAATTTGTTTTATTTGATATTTGTATCCGAGAAAACGCAAATGTGGTAAGTAAAA
Source organism: Bonia amplexicaulis (assembly GCA_036346245.1). Taxonomy (NCBI): domain Eukaryota; kingdom Viridiplantae; phylum Streptophyta; class Magnoliopsida; order Poales; family Poaceae; genus Bonia; species Bonia amplexicaulis. The sequence continues at coordinate 10,961,565 of CM070766.1, forward strand.
TCCATATTCGAAAATATTCGATTCGTATTCGAGAATATTCGTATCTGTATTTGAGAATATTCGTATTCGCATTCGTATTCGAGAATATCCGTATTCGTATTCGAGACTATTCGATTCGTATTCGATCCGTTTCTAGAACCCATGAAAAATCTGTACAAATTTTGTGATTCAAAATTTGAATTTAGGCGGTTTAAAACCGGTAACCGGTCAAAACTGGTGACAAATCAGCAAAACCGCTAGGAATCCGTTTTATCCGATATTCGTATCTGAGAAAGTCCGTATTCAAAAATATATGTATTCGTATTCGAGAATATTCGTATCCATATTCCTATCTAAATTTTTTCCTCAAAAGAGAAATCAAAGCTCTTCACTTTAATATCTACATGAAGCTATAAAGTTCAGGGACCAAACACCCACAAGGAAATCTCAAAGGAAAACCGAGAGAAATGGTTCAAGTCTTGCTTGGGTGGTCTGACTGCAGTGTAATGGGTGGTCTGACCTCTCCAGGGGAGGTCTAACCTCTTCCTCCGGATAGAGCTGAAAATCTACATTGTTTTAGGGGTGGCCTCCACTTAAGCCTAGCCAGCCTGTTAGAAGGTCATAAAGCTCAAAATGGGACATGTATAATACCATATATGCCCTTGAGTAGGGTACATAGGTGTAAGGATATAATTGTAAAATACTCCCTATATGAATATATAAAGGCACCCAGGCCATAAGGAAAGCCCCAACCATTGCTCACCTAACTCTCCACTACCATCTATAATATTTGGCATGTAACCACAATAGTTGGCGCCGTCCGTGGGGATGATAAGAGCAAGCTCCAAGACCTGAAGAAGGATGGCACCAAAGAAGGCTTCATCATCGGCAGTGGCGAAGAAGAAGAGGAGCACGAAAGAAACGCTCGGCGATGCGTCGGCTTCAGTGTGGGCGATGGCACCGTGCCTTTGAGCACGAGCGGTAGCACCGGCATTGCGACTACCGACCCCGACGCTCAGGGCGCGACGGTCGTCCCAACCGCCAGCGCAGCAGTCGACGCAGGTACCGAGCAAACCGTTGGGAGTGCTGGCGCTGGGTCCTAGGCCACCACGGCCACTGTCGGATCCCGAAGCAACAACTCTGAAACCCTCTGTGTTAATCGCACTAGTCCAAGATCAGCTAGTGCACACAGTGACAACAAAGACAAATATCATGCACAATGACAAACTTTATTTAACTGAATTGGGCCTGGTGGCCAAAGTTTACCTCAATGGCGCATAAGCCAAAATTAAATAATAGCAGCGGAAGAAGCCCACTGAGCCTGCCCACAGGCAAACGACAGTAAGACGCGGCCTAGACATTCTGATCCAAACCGGAGTCGAAACTGTCCTATGAAAAATGATGAATTGAGCAACATGAGTACATAAAGTACTCCACAAGTTACACCAGCAAATTTAACAGGGTTGGTGCATGCATAAGGATTGTCAAAGGAAGGAATAATATGGTTATTTGCACAAAAGCAACATTGGAGTAAATATTGTAAAGTAAGTACAAAAGCTGAATTTGATACAATAGATAAAAATAAGATTTTAACAAAATAATATCGTTAGTGCAAGCTCCAACCAAACACTAACATATTCACGGGCATCCCACACAGACCATCTTTTCCAAAAGATTTCATATGGATTCCATCCATCCATATGTATTTCAATCTCTCATGGATTCCATCTAACCATAAGGTTTTCATAAACCATTTTGAAAAACAAAGTTTAATCCGTGAAAAACTTTACTCAGCTTGCCCATGACCATGGGCACGGCTATCTAGTATAGATTATACACTCTGTAGAGGTTGTACATCTTTACCCACAAGATATGATAATCTCATAATGTCGACCATTACACGCTTCCATAGGCGTGCGACTGAGAAAATCATAACAAGGTCTTTAGAATGCAAAGCCTTCAATCTGGCCAAGCCAACACTTAGGTTTCACCCCGGTAAGGAATCCACCAAACCGAGACCCCATTTTGAGCCGAGTGAGACTTCTCATGGCCTACGCTCACTTTCAACCTACAACGAGACTCAGGTTGGGACCAGCAAATTAGTCAGCCAAGGTTGTCCCATACCAGCCTTGTGGTAGTACGATAGGGCTTTGCAATAGTAGCTCACAGACCGGTCCTTAACTGACTTAGGCACCAATCACATACCCTCTGTGCCTGGCAATCAACATTGTGTCACCAAACAACAATGCATGCCAGTAAGCACCCACCACCTAACCATTTGCCTAAGTCTAAACCGAGTTTTTATAATTTTGTTTGGAAACATTTCATAATCCTTCTTGACTCACCAAAGTCAAGAATACATTTCAAAAGCTTATCCTTTTATGTGGAAAAGGTTATCCCAAAACAAAAATTATGTCTAAGCAGGTCTTAGCATTTTATACGAAATTTCTCTAGTCCATACCAGTGTATTAACTAGAGTTTTATCTAAGGTGACAAGGCATGTTGATATTCAATGTCAAATTTGACCATATACAAAGCAATTTTGGTGTAATTAAAGTTTAAAACAAATTTGAACTAATTTGAATAAAACTACGCATGCATAATAATTTAAAAACAACATAAATAATTTAAATTACTAGGAGCAACATGATTAAAGGTGTAACTTGCCTTGTTCGAAGACTTGATGCTGCGAATCGTCGAAATCGAACTCTCCGGAATAGTCGTAGTCTATGGCGGCAATCACTGACGGTGAGAGAAAAATGACAGTGACGGCGTGGTAGCGACAATGATAGGTTGGAGAGAGATAGTATCGGGTATGGAAAATATTGATGTAGAGTGAGCATGGGGTAGAACATAGTATGGTGAAGCTAGAAAAATTATCGGCTAAGCTGAAAATTCAACGGAGACGATACAATCGACGTTCGAACGACGACGGTAGAGAAAAAGGAAAGACTTGATATCTTGGTGCTCAGTGAAGCGAATCTAAAACCACTTGGAAGGTAGCTATCTGGGATGGTTTGGCACATTTTGACATTAACGGTTTGGGGAAAACACCACCGGATAGATGGGGACACGAGATACAATTAGCGGCTATGGCGAGGTGTCGGAGGCAAAAATTTATGGAGGCTTTTCGGGGAAACAAAGGGAGCACGGCGTAGAGCGCAGTGAGGAAAGTCTAAGAAAAAATATGGCATGGGCTAAAGCTTACCGATGGCGATGAATCGACGTTGGGAGTCAAAAACTTTCATTTCCGCGGAAAGCTCAATTTCTGACGATTGGATACACGAAAAGTTAAATAAAAATGGTAGATAAATTGCTTGGAGGCTAGGACATGATATGACATGAACAAAAATCAAATATCTCACCGAAAAAGTGGTTGTAGTGTCATGGCTTGACAAGGTCGACGAGGACTCGGGGATCTTCAATTGATGGCGATGGAAGCACGACGCAGAACGCATCGAGGCGAACTTAACGGTATAGACGACTCGGCCAAAGGACATCGGATGGTCGTGAAATGCAGCGGAGAAGACTTTCGGCGACTGACGGGTTGACATCGGCGTTCGGGAAAACGGAGAGGAGTTAGCGGGTGAGGTTTTGCGGCGAAATGAAGAGGGGAACATGGGAAATGCAATGCTCACCTCGGTTGTGCTGGAATAAGCACGGTCGTCCGGCAGCGAGGAGAGAAGCGACGGCTTGGTTTTGCCAGAAGCGCTCCCAAAAGGCGAGGAAGCACCGGAACGCTTATTGGTATGGTCAAAGTGGTGGAACTCCACCGTAGGCGGCGCAAATGGCCAAGGAACGCTGAAAATGACGATTACGGCGAGGAGAAAGGGAGATAGGATGTGAATTTTCGGGATGAATAAAGATGAGAAGGGCACCGGTGCACCGCTGAATAGCGTGAAGGAGAAGCTATTGGTATGGTCAAAAGTGGTGGAACTCCACTTGATTACAAGAAGAATCGCGCGGGTCGCCCGAAATGGGCGAGGAACCGCTCCGCTCGCAAGTTGACAAATTCGAAAAATTTTCGACCACCGATGAAGTTCGCAAATGGAAAGGTTGAATGATCTTTATTGAAGAAAATCACCCTAATTCCTTATGGAATTTCGGCAAGAATGCTAAACTCGAACAAACTTTAGTAGATTCATTATTCTCAAACGTGGTCGCCTTACAATGGGGGTCTAACCTTCAATATATAGCTCCCTCTCCACCTCATGGCTGGCCAAGAGGTCCTAAACCAACTACAACTCATCCCTACATGTATTTGGAAACGAACTCACACAAAAGGAAAACCCTAAAATTAAGCCGTCACAATGTTTCAGTCATAACTTTTAATCCGTGACGAATTTGAAGGTGGAGCCAGATCCATTGCGTAGCCCTTGAAATGATCTTTCGAACGAGTACAAGAACACCGAATCGGACTCGCTTGTGAAAGTTATGGTCTTTTAGTAACTCACTGTCAGCTATCCCGAACCGAATCCGAATTGAATTTCGAGTTGAATCTGAGTTTGAATTGGATTGAGCACGTGGGAGATCCGAATTTGGCTTGAAAATCTTATCCAAAACTTGTAGTTTAAGTCCTTGTGCTCCTCCCTTTTGCTCTCCCAAGTCTTCACATGAATCATACCTAAGAATATATAAAATAATAGCCTGATGTAGGATTCCAAGTTCATCATCAATTAAAAGAAACTCCTTAAGAAATAAATTCACCTGACAATATTTAATGCGGCTCAATACGTCTTTCCAGTGAAATAATGTATTTGACTGAAAAGTGCTAAGCTTGTGCGTATCCGCATCATCCTCCCCTTCTTTAAGAAAAGTCGTCCTCGGCTTTTGGTAGCCTAAAATTGTACTAAGCAAAGAATACAACGTATATGCATGGTATATATATTTATCATCAACACTTCTTTTGCTTAGCATATCATCTGAAGGCGTAGTAGATAAAAAGAACAACACATATGCATGGTATATGTATGAATCAATTATCGTGTCATTCTCGTTGTGCCACACAAACAAATTAATATAACGGCAACCATAAGATGTATACATTGCAACATTGTCTTTCATATCAAATGGCCATGGCGGCAGCTTGCTCTGGACGTAACGTTTCGTGAACAAGATGAAGCGAGGAGAGAGAAAACAGGAAAAAATAATATATTTGTTTTAAAAAACAAATTCGAATCACAAATTCAAGAAATTTCCACAAAAATCCTTGAAAAACGAAAAGATTAAATAAAATAATTTCAGATTTAATTGAAATTTATTTTAGATATTTAAAATATTTTTATTTCTTAAGCATTAATTTAATCCAAATAAATTCAAATAGACTCCCAAATTTGAAAATAGGATATAAATGGATAGATTAGAATTTTTGATGAATTTATAAATTTGAATGGGCCCAATCGGAGTTAAAATGAAAAAATACAGCCTTTTGAAAGTTTGAAAGGAGAGAAAAAGAATAAACTGATTTTCTGGAATTATTTTTGAACTAAAAATCATATTATGATGTCATCAAGGGAAATGATTTTCAGAGGATTTCAATTTTCTGGCTGAATTATTTTTAAGCGAAAATGGGTTTTATTCATTTACTGGGTCCATGGACCGGGGAGAAGGCTGAGGTGGCACGCGGCTGGCGTAGCGCTTGAGTGGCTCACGGCTGCTGAGGTGGCGCACGGGGACTGAGGGCATCGGCAGATAGTGGCGCTGTTGAGGCCGGCGAGTGGTGCGCAAGAGAGAGGAGGACACAGGGAGTTCATAGCACGTTGGCGCGACACTCGGGAATGCTCGGTGGTGGCAGCGATGAGGATGCAGAGGTGGCGGAGTGAGGACGTTGGCGGCGGGGCTCTCCGGCGAAGGAGCGAGGGATGATCGCACGAGCCTGGCGAACGTGAAGGCGTGGCAGTGAGGAGTGAGGTGGTCTCGAACACCAGCAATTGCTCGCGGGAGCTCAACGACGAGACAGAGGACAGAGGAAAGAGCGGACGGTCGGATATGCGACGCGTGGCGCATGGAGAAGATTAGGGCCAACAGATTAAAACGAAGGGGTAAGTGGATGAGAGCGGCTGAGATTAAATCGGGTGAGGATGGATTGAGTCAGGGTTTGACACGTGTCGGATGGAGTAGATTTTAGATTTAAAATTCGTTTTTTATTTTTCAGAAATACAAGGAAGGTTTAAAATACTTAGAAAATAGCAAATAAAGTATAACAATTCCAGAAAAATTCACAAAACTTCCTGGAGACAGTTTAGACTTAGAAAAAATATTTTCAACTTAAAGTTGGTCTTTTAATTTTTACAAAAATACTTTTTAGCTTTGAAATTGATTTTGAAAATCCAAAAAGCATAGAAAAATCCAGATAAAAGTCAAATGCTTCCAAATAATTAATTTGAAATAGTATTTTTATGGAAATTCAAAATATCTTTTACTTAGTAATATTTTTAGTTAAATTATTTTTAAGAAATGCTTTGTCAAAAAATATGAAAATAGGCAAATAAAATCTTCAAATTCAAGCAACCAAATAACACGTGATTTTATTTTAAATTAAATTATTTTTTTTCTGAAAATTTTGTAATAAACAGCTGGCCTATTACAGCCACCACCACCGCGCCCGGCGAGGGAGTGACAGGAGGCCTTGGCGTCAGCACTGGTCCCATCGCTAGCCACGTCACCGACTTTAGGGCCCACCGCACCGACGTACCGAGTAGTTCCAGAGCGGTGCAACCCGCTGCTCCAACTATTGCAACCTCGGTGGTGATGGAGAACGCTCTGTTAGTGGCCATCGCCACATTGCAGCGGGAGTTGGTAGACATCCGCGGAGCTGTGCGGGACATACAAGAGGCTCGGAGCCAACAGGTCCCACCGATGGTCACAGCGGAGCCCACACCAAAGCGGACGAACAGCCGCGATGCCCCCACCTCCAGTCATGTCCCGCTGCGGTACGTGGATCCGGAGTCCCCTCCCCGCGGGCTTGCAGCAATCGGCATAGCCGAAGGGCTTCAAGTTCCCAGCGCCATCAGGCTGTACAAGGGTGACACGGACCCTCGGGAGTTCATCCGCATATACGAGACTGCCATCAAAGCTGCAGGCGAGGATTAGCCTTCTTGGCGAGGTCAACCGGGCTGCGCACAGTTGATAACCTGAGGAGACGTGGTGCTGCGATTGCGGGGTTTGGGACGTGTTGTTCGGAAGCCGGATCGATTTGTGTCGCGACTCCACCAAATCGAATATATCCAACTCGTTGGAAGATCGGGACCCGCTCCTATCAAGTGGTAATCAGAGCTTCAGGTGTTCCTTCAGGTTCGAATTTGCCCCACCTTGTTGTTTTCATTTTCATCCTAGAGTCCAAGAAAAAAGCCCTACAAAAAAATTGTAGTCATAGGTTATTTCCTGTCCTAGATCTCGTTTAGCCTTTTGCACAATTTGATTCCGTAGTCCGTAGTGTTGAGTTTGTGTCCTTAGTCGAGTTGTGTTCTTGGTTTAGATCGTCTTTTGTTTCGGGTTGTCTTGCTTCCGCTACCTTTCATACAAACCCTAGTCGGATTATCTTGCTTCCGCTACCTCTCATACAAACCCTAGCCGTCAATTTTGTTTTCCCACCCATATCCCACCCTCTGCTTGAGTCATCCATCGTGTCTCGTGATCGCCCAAGACCATCCCCCACCTTTCCCGAGCTTCCGCCCCATTTCCACCAATTGCCTCTACCCGATTGTAGTTTCGGCCTCCACAAAAACCTAACTCGGAGGCCCTACTTCAAACGGCCATGACTTTTGCATACGGACTCAAAATCAGGCGATTTTTTTTGAAATTGGGTGAAATTAAATTTTACACCCGAAATCAGTCGGGTTCGGCGAATTTATTTTTCCCAAATTCGGCCTGGAAAGTGAAGTACTCGAGCTCCGAAATTTCATCACCGAATTTTTAGCACATTCATCATTTTCGTAGGCTACACCTTACATCGATTGACGTGAAACTTTGTGTGGTTCCTATTCACGTGCTCGCTTATGAAAAAATACAAAAAAATAAAAAGAAAAAGGAATTTTCGGCACCTAGAATAGTCTCATGAAAGTGCTATCCGTGGCAAAAAAAAAAAAAAACGTGATGAGCACGCTTAGGTGACAGCTTCCTTTGTTTTGTGCTTATACCGAATTAAGATTCTCATTGCACAGGCATCCTTGTTGCTGTTTTTGCTTTACTATTCTGTTATTGACTCCTTGTTCTTCATATCATACCTGCTATAGGACACATTTAGACCAGCAACTAGGACCATACTTTGGACGTTTATTCAGCATTACTATCTGTTATTACTTTGTGTTCCACTAATATATTTGGCCTTCCAAGCTCCATATACCTACTTCCGGATAGCACAATTTTGACCCTTGCAATCGCCGGATCACACTCTCTAGGTATCCTTTGCCTTGCTTTGGTAAGAATACTTGTAAGAGCTTGGTAGCTACTTCCTTTGGATTTCCACCGCCTTCCTTTGTAGTTGATAGGGATAATCCTTTTGTTTTCCCGTGTTTCCACTAACCATGGCAGGAGACGAAGGGACGGACACCCACGATTTCAACGAGTGTGTTAGTCGCGGCCACTACAAGTCAAGGCCGATAAACAAAACGCTTCACTCACCGATCTCGGCGCTAATGGAATGCGAAGGCTACGAGAGCGAAAACAAAATTTTCACCGCACACAAGAACATCATGCTTAAGGAGGGATCATGGATCGTTACCACTAGACGCCAGCAGTGCAATGAAGAAGAGTTGGAGAAGCCGATCCAACCACGCGTCGAGTAGTAGTGGAAGTAGTCGATCGTCCCGAACCGATCGTCTCCTCCACGCGATCAACCACACCACGAGCGATCCAATCAGAGGTTGTTGATGCCGATCAACGCCAGAACGAGCAGCGCCTCCACCGGTATCCACACGTCTGGTTTGGGCGCCGATCGCGAGTGTACCAAAGACTCATGAGCGGCTAGGGTTTGGCTCTGGAGGTGGCGGCTACGGATTAGCTCGGGATTATCAGGTGCGTTCCCTCAGCCCCTCGCCTCCATATATATAGACCTCCTCACTTGGGCCTCGTGGACCGAGGCCCAATAGGAGTCTATCCGGATCTCTATCCGAATTGAGCCCATATCCGAATCACATTCAATTAGTGTTCCAACCCGTTAAGTGTGCGACCAGAGGTTCACGATACTTGGTCGCGACCGTAAACACCTTTCCGGTCACCCCGTTAATAGCGGCCTCTAGCAAGACATATTAACCCCAAAGTATACGTAAAGATCATATCTACCAACCTCGTAATGTTCTCATGTACTAATCCTTTGCCTCACGATATAGATTAAGCTCAAGGCGAGACCTGTGTCATCCTCTTAATAGCTCAATCACTCTCTCGATTCCGTGATGGATTATAAACTCGTGATTGACTCCTCAATCACATTGGCATGGCCATGCACTTTCATAATCCATTACATCGAGGGGCCCGAGATATCTCTCCCATAAGGAGGGCAAATTCTATCTTGATCCTTCACATCCCACTACATGTTTCATGGCAAACCCAAAGACTACTTTTATGACTACCCGATTCGGAGTAGTGTTTAGTAGTCCCAAAGTAGCTACTACGCATGCCGGGAACCATGATGATCTCAAGTCTAAGGATTCCACATAAACACTACTTGAGACCAACCGATGACACTTGGAATCTCTCGCAGTGTCTCATGGCGGGTCTATCCAACATATGTTCACTAACACATGTCCATATTATTGATTTGGTATCTCCATACCATGATCCATGAGACATGATCATCAATCAATACATATGTCGATCTTTGAATCATATTTGTTCCTCATATGAAATATAATCGGGATCATTTAGAAATAGCAACATTTTGGCATTAAGAGTCTCATGAATAAGTCACATACTCATTGATCAATAATGATAATGTCTATTTCAAGGAACAAAGCAATGTATCATAAACATAGTATGTGATATATTCAACATTCCATGTTGCCTCTAGGGCATATCACCAACAAAGCGCGAGATTGGACACCATCGTCGCCGCCATTGCCCGCTTGAACACCACGGAAGGCATTGAGCGGGTGGAGCGGCGGATGGCTGACCTCACTAGTCGGATGGACACATTGAGGCACGCCCGCCACCGCCAATGACGGCCATAATCATGATGAAGCCACGAGTATGATGCGATGGCAACATTGATCGGCGGGCGACACAAGATGCACGACTACGTCGTCGTCTTCAGCAAAACCGACATGGTATGAGAGGTAATAACCAGAACCGTCATGGTACCGACGACCCTTTTGCTAAAGTCAAGTTTACCATTCCATCCTTTTCTGGTGCATATTATCAAGAGAAAATAAAGCATCTTTGCACACAAAAGCATAGCATGTATCATTAACATCATCAATTGCAAAGAAGGTCTGATTTTGTAGCAAGCATAACGTAATTTTTCAAATGGACTACTTGTTGTTTTTCAGATTTAGCATGTTCCTTTGGATCATTAGCGTGCAGCCTCGCCCCCATCGGCCTCTATAATCTCAATTTGGGGTCAAAGGTAGTAAAGTAACTTTCTTTCCTTATGCATAAAAGTGTATGTGTTACTACTACCATGGTGTTAAGCATCATTATCAAATTCCTAAGGTCGACCCAATAAAAGTGAGCATACTTGCATGGGAACCACATCACAATCAACATGATCAACATAAGCACCAATGGAAAAATGGACTCGCATGTTTGCGCTACCTTAGCTTTTCCGAGTCATTTAACCATTGAATATGGTATGGATGTGGATGCGGTCGCGTGGTCAAACCAAGCTTCTTGACCAAATCGAACTCACCAAGTTGTTGCAACTTCCTCCATCAATGATGACACGTGCGCGGTTCTTGATTGCAAAGAAGGTCTCAAACAAATTATGGCGTTGAAGTTTATCGGGTTGATGTACCTGCGTCCTGAGACTCGCTGCACAACGATGCTCAGAAGCGTCGTGTGGACGCCCACCAAGGACGAGGTCGTCATCACCACCGCCATTGTCGTCCGAGGCAGCAGAACATCATCATCCTCCTCGACATCCGGCGTCGATGTAGCCTCCATCTTCGTGGCGATGTATGCCCGCTGGCTAGGGCAATTCTTACGACATGACCAAGCCCATGGCAGCGGTGGCACTGAATGCCGGAGGAGCGGCCCGTTGAAGCCACGGAAGAAGAACTCTTGGCTGGACCCTACAAAGAATTTTTTGTAGAATCTGCAAGGCGTGTCGTGGAAGGTGGCTTCGGTGGCGCTGCTGCCATCTTGGTCACAGGTGGTGGCGGAGAACGAAAACTCGAAGAAGACTTGGGCAGTCCCGTCGATGTAGTCGTTCGCGGCGTGTAGAAGGGTCGTCCGGTGCGTGCCTTCGTTGATTCGTGTGTCCTCGCAATTTTTTTACGCAAGCATAGCAAGGTGGAACAATTGGTTGACATGGTAAATTCTTTATAATCAACAATGTCCTGAATTTCACGCCGTAACCCCCCGTAGAAACGACAAATCTTATCCTCCGTGTCCTCAACAACCCCACAACGCACCATACCCTTTTGAAGCTCAACATAATAGTCTTGAATGTAACTATCACCTTGTTCTAAGCAATCGCAATTTTTTCTCAATTCAAGTTTATATGAGGGAGGAACAAAATGATTACGCATAGCTTCTTTTAACCGCTCCCATGTATCAGGTTGTAAGCGCATGGTACTTAGTTCATTCCACCAAATAATAGCAAAGTCCTTAAACTCACTAGTAGCTTGTCTAACTCTATGTTGTTCAGGAACTAAGTGAGAGTTAAACTTCTGCTCTACCGTCATCTCCCAATCAAGATATATTTCAGCATCATAAAGACCAGAAAAGGATGGAATGGTAAACTTGACTTTAGCAAAAGGGTCGTCGGTACCATGACGATTCTGGTTATTACTAAAATCACTAACTCAAGATAAATTCATTATAAAAATTTGATTCACGTGCATCAGTGTGGTGCCGCTCTAGAAGCTACTAAAATCACTCCACAACTAGCCAATTTACAAGATAAATTAAACTGGCAACAATTACTAATCAAGATAATATAAGCGGAAGCATAAACAACTAAGGAAAACAGAATAGCGATAGCAATTCAATATTTAAAACATCCTCCAACATTTTAATCTAAAACATAGTTCACAAATTTAACATTATTAAGATAATGTAAACAAAGCTATGCAAAGGTCTAGAATCCTCTCAACTTTATTACAGCATAAAAATATGATTCATGTGCATCAGTGTGGTGCCGCTCTACATTTCCCATGCATGCTCAAAGTCCACCTGTAGGAAGGGTGAAATAAGAGTGAGATAAAATCTCAGCAAGCAAGCAGTTTAACAGGCTATTCAAACTACAAATAGGTATACATCATCATCTATAATTCCATACAACCATAACCACAATTCATGTCCACCATTATTAAACCACCACAAACATCCATGAATCATACCTCTTCAATTTCAGATTTAATTGGCATATAAATGCAATCATTTTATCCACTGTTAAATGCAAATGAAACATTTAATCTTCCACAAACAACAATAGATTAATCATCAACATTTAATCTTCCATAATTAACAATGTTTATATCCTCAACCTCAAATCACCATCAATGATGGTAAGCATTAGCAAATAAATCTCGTTTGACTACTTTAAAACCTCAACCACTATCACCACCAAAGATAATAAAACATATGTATGTTGTACTTCAATACTCTATTATTTCTCACATCCACAACTGTTATCAACAATTAACACAAAAGAAAAGAATCTCATGCCACAACCACAACCCATACCGTACACAAGGGACGAACCTCACTTCACGACCACATCCAAACAGCAGGTAATCTCTAATCGGGCAATTAATCTATTAATCCCCTTCAAATTCCGTGCCAAGAACCCTAATTACTCCATAAAACAGAGGGTTTGGGAAGGGGAAAATTACCTAAATGATCCCTTAGGATCATCACTCTTCTTTCCTCCTGTTCCTCTCTTCTTCTTCCTTCTCCTCTCCTTCTTGTCCTTCCTTCACCTTTCTCCTTGTCTCCAATGACAGCAGCTTGTGGGGGAGGTGGGGAACCAACCAGAAGGGGGATGCACCCAAGAGGGTGGGTAAGGGGTGGCGGGTGTGGGGGAGGGAGAGTGGCTTAGGGTTTTAGGAGAGGGGAGGGGAGGTGCGGCCACCCTTGGGCCTCCGGCCCAAGGTGGTCGGCCCACTCTCCAGATAGCCCACTCCGAGGTTTTATTTATTTATTTAATTATTTTATTCATTTTACGCTATTCCGTAATTTTTATTTTTCCTTCTCGTGATTTACCGAAAAACCGTGACTCCGAATTAAATTTAAAGCCGACGTCGAAACGACGTTTAGGGTATTACATAACCACCCATCGGCAAGTGGTGTCATACCATACATGACGAACTCCTCGGTGAGGTCGTGCATGTTGAGGTAGAACCACCCACGAGTCTTCGGGCCCTCCGCCTGTCCCCGTCGTCGATCGTCACGCCCGGCCCGTGCGCTCGAGGCCGCTCCCACTCGTCATGCGGAGGTAGAACCACCGCTTCATCCAGTTTGCCTCCCACTTTGCCCAGATAGTATTGGCAGGGAAGATCTGTGAGCACTGGGGCCACAGAACGAAGTTGACGCTACCGAAGTTGGAGAACACCACTCCTTCCACCTTTTTGGCTGGCATCGTGCGTCATGGAGGAATGCGAACAGCGAGGAGCTAGGTCAACATGCCTCCGTCCGCAGCGCCCAGTTGTCAATTGCACCAGCTCCAGCCCGAAGGTCCGTAGGATGTCGCCGACGATCAGGGCCGCTGGAACTCGAAGGCCGGTGTTAAGGTACGCGACAAAGACGATCGCCTCCGACTCCTCCGGGTGTGGCTCCGTCTTATCGCTGGCAGGTAGGCGCAACTCACAGCAATAGACTTCGGATCGTCAACTCCGTCGCGAGAGTCGGGCCCAATACGCGAGAGCAAGGACCCTCCATCTTCTCTTCCACCAACCACCGCTTGTCCACCAGCGATGTACTCCACCACGATCAGCGGCGACCACCGGGACGAGGCGCTACCATCGGCATGATGAACACGTTTTTCACCACGGGCCATTGTTCTTCGGGGCCAGACGGCGATGGGTACGGCGTGGCAGCAAAGGGGGCGAGAGCACAGAGCGCAAGAGAGCAAGGGGCCAGAAGGTATGCGAAGCAGAATGCCAGCGCGGTGTCAAAAGGGAGCATATAAAGCCCCTTCACCTGCCACACCACCGGTAAGCACAACCGGCGGAAACCGAATCGCTCGCCTCCCCCACGATCGGGAAGCATAATCGGTGGAAGCCGAGGGGTACGGCAGCCCATGCGCATGATCGCGGTTGCGACCACCTGTCCACGCACGATGAGCCAATCCCGCAGTGCCACATCATGCGAGAGTCTGACAACGCATGACACGCTAATCATGTCCTGCCATGCATCCGTCCCCTCGGGAATGCATGACTACGGTCATGTGGACGCGAGGCATGGCCCACTTCCCATCGTGCCAAGGGTCGGCGCGATTCGCGGGGCCATCAATGTCGTGTCAGTAGGCCACCAACCAGTCGCTCCGCATCCCGCTCCGCCAACACGTCCACTGAGCTGCCACGGAGCGAAGTCGCATGTACACGACTTCGCCATGATGGACTGGTTCAGACAAGGCGCGAGCGAAGCAGTACATCGCGCGATGTCTGGACGGAAACTCCGAAGCCCATCTCGAGTGAGTCCGCAGACCGACCCCGACTTCGACTCCGGTGTCGACTCGGTAGGGCGGCTCCGCTGGCAACTTCGATTCCGCAAGGGATCGGGGCGCCACGGAAAATCGATCCGTCTGCCTCCCCAATGATCAGCTAGCACGACCGGGGATTCGTGATAAGTTTCGGCTAAAATAAAAAATTGGCCTCCTTCTGTTCATCTGCATTTTCTGATCACGTGGTGTAGGACCGAAATGGCAACAGAGGGGGGTGAATGATGCCCTTTAAAATTCCCCAATAATCACACACATCTTCTACTCCAATAGCTATTGAGCTATGAAGACAGGGAGAAAACAACGAGACAGACTATCGGTCGATAGCCGTCTAGAGCACTAGGCACTTTCCAGTGAAGTCGATCGACTCTCTGCTGCGGTCGACACGACCGAGGTAGTTTCAGAGCAGTCGTGACTTAACTCAAATACCCTGACGTGGTCGAAGCCTAACTCGAGCCGACAAAAGATTACAAACAGTGAAAACTGCGTGGTCGAACCGAGAACAGAGCTGCACCATGCGCACGACCGCAAAGACCAAGATCCAGTTATCTCGTGATCCTTTAATCAGAAGAACGTGAGACTTTAACCCAAGACCGAAGACTTCCTATATGAGAGAAAAGACCAAGAAAATCAGAAGTCTTTGTAACGGTCAGATGTATGGTCGTATCCGAGACAGAGCATCTTGAGGCGCACGACCACAGAACGCAAACTCTTCTCTGATTCGACCCTTGCTCTCGGGAATGAACAGACCAAGTGACTGAGAGACCATGTGAGGTCATCCCGAGTGTATGATGAGTAATTGACATCGGCTTAGGGAAGTCGAGTTTGAGTTGGTTGGTTCGGACCACGTTGTTGCGCGGTGCAATGGGCTAGGTCGGACTTGGTCAGACCTGGTCAAATGGGATTAGGATGCTTATTCTGTTGATTTGACAGGTTTGGGCTTAATATTGTGTCACTGATGCTATTTATGCTTTCATGTATCGAGCGGTGCTATTTGATGTGTTTCTTGTCTGTGTTGGCTGTAGGACGTCGAGGCGGAGTCGTGGCGAGACACGAGGTGATCGGACTAGACACGGGTGGTGTCGAGGTCAGAACGGTCGAGATGTGTTGAAAATGGCAGAGATTCGATGTGGTTACGAGTCGTGGACGACAAGGAGCGCGGAAGCTTCCCGGAAGGTGCGGAGGGGCGAATCGGTAATTCGCGAGGTCACAAGCGGGAGACAGCTCCGCCTCGGGTTTAGCTTGTAACGGGTTGGAGACCCGTTAGCCAAGGGCTATAAATAGGAGTTGGGGCTGCATACCCCTCATGGCTTTGGGAGAGAGTTAGGTTTTATTTTCTCTCCATGTGTGTGTTCCTCCCAAGAAGCATGTGAGGCTCTTGGTGTTCTTGAGGATTGAGAGGGAGAGGATGGATTGAGAGTCTTGTAATCATTCCTCGTGTTCTAATGTTCATGCGTATGGGGACATAGTTCTTTGTATTCCTTGCTTTTCTTGAATGAAAAATCTGAAGGTTTATCTCCCTGTTCTTCTCTTCGTTTCTAGAGTTTCTTGGTTTCTTTTCAATCCCTTCATGAGATGGCTTGAGGTTTGTGAGTTCTTGATAAGAGATCTTCTCCTGATGTATTTCAATATCTCTTAAGCAAAGGTGCTAGAAGTCTCAAGGAATATGGAGCTTGTCACTTCTTGCTAAATTGTGTTTTTCGGCCAGCAGTTCAGTCTGCAGTTTGTAAGTTGTTTAGAAGTCATTGTGCTGACCAAACATTCAGCCAAATATATGCTTTGCAGTTTTCTGATTGTATCTCGCTGCCTAGTCCATTTGCTGTTCCGATTGCCTTCTCTGCCATTTTCTCATCTGCGATTTATCGATTCAACCTTCTCGGCAAACAGAGCCATTCCGTCTCGATCTCATTGCGAGATTCAACCACAATTTTTTAGTTTACACCATCCCATTTCAGTTTGGTTCATCGACATTTTCTCATGTATTTATCAGTCTGAAGGTTTGTTGCCCACTTGTGTTCTTTTCAAATCACGGCATCTTTTCCTTTTGATCTCCTCTTTTCGGTTCTTTTGCTTTATCTGCTTGGCGATGCAATTTCTCTACTTTCCTCTTTGATCTGTTTCTTTCCTTCGGCACTTCCCAATAGCTAATCTGGTGGATGCAGTTAGCTGAAGTATTTGGTTCCCTTTGGCTCTTTTTGTGCTGTTTTTGATCCTGCTGCATGTAGTCTACTTGATGATCTAGGCTGAAATTTTTACTATCTACTTGATGATATTTCCATTTCTCTGCTTTTCTTCAACCGATCTTCAGTGTTCTTCATTTCTCTGTTTACTACTACCAAATGCATGACACTCTTGTTGGTGATATGCCCTAGAGGCAACATGGAGATGTTGAATATATCACATACTATGTTTATGATACATTGCTTTGTTCCTTGAAATAGACATTATCATTATTGATCAATGAGTATGTGACTTATTCATGAGACTCTTAATGCCAAAATGTTGCTATTTCTAAATGATCCCCGATTATATTTCATATGAGGAACAAATATGATTCAAAGATCAAGATATGTATTGATTGATGATCATGTCTCATGGATCATGGTATGGAGATACCAAATCAATAATATGGACATGTGTTAGTGAACATATGTTGGATAGACCCGCCATGAGACACCGCAGAGATTCCAAGTGTCATCGGTTGGTCTCAAGTAGTGTTTATGTGGAATCCTTAGACTTGAGATCATCATGGTTCCCAAGATGCGTAGTAGCTTACTTTGGGACTACTAAACACTACTCCGTGAATCGGGTAGTCATAAAAGTAGTCTTTGGGTTTGCCATGAAACATGTAGTGGGATGTGAATGATCAAGATAGAATTTGCCCCTCCTTATGGGAGAGATATCTCGGGCCCCTCGATGTAATGGATTATGAAAGTGCATGGCCATGCCAAGGTGATTGAGGAGTCAATCACGAGTTTATAATCCATCACGGAATCGAGAGTGATTGAGCTATTAAGAGGATGACACAGTCTCGCCTTGAGCTTAATCTATATCGTGAGGCAAAGGATTAGTACATGAGAACATTACGAGTTCAAATTGATATGATCTTTACGTATACTTTGGGGTTAATATGTCTTGCTAGAGGCCGCTATTAATGTGGTGACCGGAAAGGTGTTTCGGTCGCGACCAAGTATACGTGAACCTGCTGTGGTCGCACACTTAACGGGTTGGAACACTAATTGAATGTGATTCGGATATGGGCTCAATCGGATAGAGATCCTGATAGACTCCTATTGGGCCTCGGTCCACGAGGCCCAAGTGAGGAGGTCTATATATATGGAGGCGAGGGCCGAGGAACGCACCGATAATCCCGAGCTAATCCGTAGCCGCCACCTCCGAGCCAAACCCTAGCCGCTCGCGAGTCTTTGGTACACTCGCGATCGGCGTTCCAAACCGGACGTGTGGATACCGGTGGAGGCGCTGCTCGTTGCGGCGTTGATCGGCATCAACAACCTCTGATTGGATCCGCCGTGGTGTGGTTGATCGCGTGGAGGAGACGATCGGTTCGGGACGATCGACTACTTCCACTACTACTCGACACGCGTGGTTGGATCGGCTTCTCCAACTCTTCTTCATTGCTGCTGCTGGCCTAGTGGTAACGATCCATGATCCTCCTAAGCATGATGTTCTTGTGTGCGCGGTAGAAAAATTTTGTTTTCTGCTCTCGTAGCCTACTCGCGATCCATTAGTGGTATCAGAGCCATCTTGCTTAGTTTGCGATCTGGATCAGCGCATATGTTGATATGCGGTTGTAATAGATTGGATCTATTACGGACTAGATCAATCGGTCATAAGGGGTTGGAATATGTATGAGTTGATAGCATCATGTGGCCAAAAAGATTAGTTCGTGCTCCTTCTTTGATGTACGCGACTTGCCCTCACCTACCGGTAACACCATCGGGCTAATCACGCACGCATACATGAGATTGAGCCAACGGATCGAGGTCTTGTGTTGCGGTCTCCTCAAGCATACCGATCGCGATGATTGATGTGATTGATCTAATGAAAATTGAGACATTTTGAATGGCTCGGATTTGGGTTGATTTGATCGGCCCGATGAGATTTTCATAGCGATTTCATAGATGCGATCTATGTAATTCCGTGAGGGCTGTAGATTGTTATAGAAACACATTCATGTCGTATGGTAGAATATGTTCTACGCTAACTTGTTTTTGCAGGAATGATGTGAATGGTATGGCATAGATGCATATGTGATGCATGTGTGTTTTGGCGGCTTTGTGTGTCGTATTAATCACACCGGGTTGAGGTCGTTCTTTAATTGTATAACGACACTGCGTGTCGACTTGTGATGCTTGAGCTCCTCATGTAATTCATTTGCTACCTATTAGTTGTAATAGTTTAGTTCTTTGCTATGGAGGCTTCAAGCATGATGACAAAGAGGACAAGAAGTGTGGCGAAGAATATCACCGTGGAACCATGGAGATGGCGACCACTACGATACAAAATGCCATACCATTCACAGTATAATGTGATTATATGCATGTGATGTTTATTTCTTGTCATACTATTCTTTCATGCCATACCAACTAAGGGTTAGTTTTTCATGATAGAATAGCTTCTCTCAAGAAAAAATTAAGAATTTGTTTTGATGCCCTTCCAATTGTTTGCTACTATAAGAATCATGATCATTGTTTGGTAGGTCTGCCAAAGCAGAGTACCATCAACTATCTTGATCTAATAGGGTGGATGTCGGACATCCACATGCATAGTATTGGTTTACTTGACAAGGCTATCAAATTAGATTTGGGCCTTGGGGCATGGTGTTGGGAGCCGGGGCATAGGATGCCACCCAACAAACAAGAGTCACATAAGATGTGATTAGCAAGTGTTGCTTACCTACGTCACTAGGTTTCTAGCAAAGGATGCCAAGCTCACTAGAACTTAGATGAACATGGATCTTGACCACTATATGTCGTTAGAGGGAAGACGATTACAAAACATATAGTGGGAGTATCTTTTGTTAAATTGTTTAATGGAAGATCAAACATGAACATAGTGCTAAACTTTGCATATTCTTTGTTGTAGATCATGTCAACTAATGCCACATCCAGCTTCTTTTAATTTGCGATCTATTCTTGAGAAAGAAAACTCAATGGAACGAACTTTTGGATTGGTATCGCAACACGAGAATTGTTCTCAAGCAAGAGCGCAAGGAGCATGTCCTTGAGTCTCCTTATCCCGATGACTTGCCCGATAATGCTACCGTGGCTGCACGGAAAGCTTATGAGAAGCAAACGAATGATTACCTTGATGTGAGTGTCTCATGCTTGCCACAATGTCCTCTGAGCTTGAAGCAATATGAGAACACAGATGCCTACAATATCATTGTGGGGTTGCGTGGTATGTTTGAGAACCAAGCAAGGGTGAGAGGTTCAACACTTCAAAGTCCTTGTTTGCGTGCGAGCTTGCGTAAGGGAATCCGTCGCCCTCATGTGATTAAGATGATTGGCTACATTGAGAGTCCGAAAAGCTTGGTTTTCCCTTAGCCAAGAGTTGGCTCTTGATGTGATTCTTCATCGCTCCCTCGAGCTTTGAGCCATTCATTCGAACTATCACATGAACAACATGGATAAGACCTTGGTCGAGTTGCATGGGATGCTAAAATCACCGAGGAAAGCATTAAGAAAAGCAGCCATCATGTGATGATGATGCGAAAAGGCAAGGGCAAGCCCTATGTAAAGAAAGGCGCGGTCAAAGAAAGTTAGCTCCGATGAGATCGCGAGCGGTTCTAAGGCCAAGCAAGTCAAGAAGGGCTCGCTCGATGCGATTGCTACTCTGTAAGCAATCGGGACATTGGAAAAGGAACCCCCAAAGTACTTGGAGGATCTTGAGAAAAGAAGGAAGTACGACTTCGCTCCGGTATAAATGTTATAGAAATCAATCTTGCTACTTCATCTATCGATTCTTGGGTATTTGATACGGATCGGTTGCTCACATTTGCAAATCGTTGCGGGGCTAAGAAGAAGTAGAAGTTTGAGGAGGAGCGAAGGATCTTCGCTTGGCAATGGAGCAAAAGTTGTCGGTGGTCGTTGGCACCATGCCATTGTCTTTACCTTCGTGATTAGTTTTGGAATTGAATAATTGTTATTGTGTTCCATCTCTTTCCAAGAACATTATTTACGCTTCATGTTTACAAGCGAAGGTTATGACTTTAGATCCGTGAACAATGGTTGTTCTCTTTATTTCAAAGATATGTTCTATTGTCATACTCCATTGGTGAATGGGTTATATGTTCTTACTCTTGAAGAGTCATCGGTCTATAACATTAATACAAAGAGGCAACGATCGAATGATTTGAATCCCACGCTTATTTGGCACTGTCGCTTAGGTCACATAAATGAGAAACGATGGAAAAGCTCCATAGAGATGGTATTCTGCACTCATTTGATTTTGAATCATTTGAGACATGCGAATCTTGTTTACTTGGCAAGATGACAAAAGCACCTTTCACCGGTCAAGGTGAACGGGCAAGTGACTTATTGGCACTCGTACATTCGATGTATGTGGACCAATGAGCTCAACACCGAGGTGGTTTTCAAGATTTCATAACTTTTATCGATGACTTTAGTAGATATGGATATATCTACCGATGAAGATAAGTCCGAATCCTTTGAAAAGTTCAAAGAATTCCAAAATGAAGTGCAAAATCATTTAGGCAAGACAATCAAGTTTCTACGATCGATCGTGGAGGCGAGTATTTGAGCCATGAGTTTGGTAATCATCTCAAGGATTGTGGAATTGTTCCACAATTGACTCCTTGAACACCTCAATGGAATGGGGTATCGAACGGAGAAATCGCACCTTATTAGATATGGTGCGCCCATGATGAGCCACAGTGATCTTCCGTTGTCTTTTGGGGTGCGCTCTTGAAATGCCGCTTTCACACTAAATGAGTTCCATCAAAATCGAGAGAAAAGACACCATATGAGATGTGGACAGACAACGTCCTAGCTTGTCTTTTCTTAAGATTTGGGGATGTGAGACTTATGTAAAACGTTTACAACTGATAAGCTCGGTCCTAAATCGATAAATGCTTCTTTATCGGGTATCCTAAGGAAACAAAAGGATATTACTTCTATAATCAAGAAGAAGGCAAAGTGTTTGTCGCCCAAGATGGTGTCTTCTTAGAGAAAGAGTTTCTCTCAAGAAGGGATAGTGGGAGCATGGTGCAAGTTGAAGAAATTCGAAACACACACGAAAGCGTTTCAGCTCCTCTGAGAACCACAACAGGATGAACAAGCTGTTGAAGAACCTGCTGTGGACACACCGCACCACGTAGGTCGAGAGGTCACGTCGTGTACCGAGAGGTACATGTTCTTGACTACTCAACAACGGGATATATTGTTGTTAGACAACGATGAACCTAAGACCTATGAAGAAGCGATGGTGGGACCAGACTACGAGAAATGGCTTGAAGCCATGAGATCCAAATTGAATCCATGCACAAGAATCAAGTTTGGAACTTGGTTGATCCACGATGGTGTTAAAACCATTGAGTGCAAATGGGTTTTCAAGAAAAGATAGACATAGATGGAAATGTTCACATCTATAAAGCGCGATTGGTGGCCAAAGGTTTCAAACAAATTCAAGGTGTTGATTATGATGAAACTTTTTCTTCGTCGCAATGCTAAAGTCTATTCGATCATTCTAGCAATTGCTTTGCTTATTTCGACTATGAAATATGGCAAATGGATGTCAAAACAGCTTTCCTTAATGGAAATCGAGTGAGGATGTGTACATGACACCCCACGGTTTTGTCGATCCGCAATCGCCTAGAAAGATATGCAAGTCGCAAAGATCCATTTATGGATTAAAGCGAGCATCTCGGAGTTGGAACATTCGCTTTGATGAAGTAATCAAAGGGTTTGGTTTCATCAAGAACGAAGAAGAGCCTTGTGTTTACAAAAGGCTAGTGGGAGCGCACTTTCGTGTTTCGGGTCTTATATGTGGATGACATATTATTGATCGAAATGACATTCCTATGCTCGAAAAGTAGTTTCTCTATGAAAGACTTAGGAGGCGGCATATATTCGGGCATCAAGATCTATAGAGATAGATCAAAAGGTGATTGGATTAAGCCAAGATACGTTACATTGACAAGGTGTTGAAAAGGTTCAACATGCGAGATTCCAAGAAAGGCTTCCTACCTATGTCACATGGTATAAATCTTAGCAAGAATCGGTGTCCTAGTACACACGATGAGCGGGATAAAATGAATGCGATTCCATATGCTTCACCGTGTTGGATCCATTATGTATGCCATGCTTTGTACACGTCCGGATGTCTCGTATGCTTTAAGTGCTACGGTAGATACCGGTCGATCCAGTGAAAGTCATCGGACTACGTAAAGAACATCTTGAAGTACTTGAGAAGAACTAAAGATGTGTTCCTCGTCTATGGGGTGAGGAAGAGCTCGTTGTAAATGGTTACACCGATGCTAGCTTCCAAACCGACAAAGATGATTTTAGATCGCAATCGGGTTTGTGTTCTCACTGAATGGCGGTGCGGTGGTGGTAGAGTTCCAAGCGAGAGACATTGTTGATTCTACAACGAAGCCAAGTACATAGCGGCTTCGTCGCTAAAGAGGTCGCTTTGGATCAAGAAATTTGTTTCGAGCTTGGTGTGATGGCTAGTGTCTCCACCCAATGGACCTCTCTGTGACAACGGTGGAGCCATTCAAGAAGCCAAGGAGCCTAGATCGCACTGTAAGTCCAAGCACATTCTCGGCGATTTCATCTCATCCGCGAGATTGTGGAGAGAGGCGATGTTAAGATATGCAAAGTACACACGTTTGAACATTGCGGATCCGCTGACAAAGCCGCTTCCCACCAAAGCATGAGGCTCACACTAGGGCAATGGGTATTAGATACCTACATGGTTGACTCTAGTGCAAGTGGGAGACTGTTGGTGATATGCCCTAGAGGCAACATGGAGATGTTGAATATATCACATACTATGTTTATGATACATTGCTTTGTTCCTTGAAATAGACATTATCATTATTGATCAATGAGTATGTGACTTATTCATGAGACTCTTAATGCCAAAATGTTGCTATTTCTAAATGATCCCTGATTATATTTCATATGAGGAACAAATATGATTCAAAGATCGACATATGTATTGATTGATGATCATGTCTCATGGATCATGGTATGGAGATACCAAATCAATAATATGGACATGTGTTAGTGAACATATGTTGGATAGACCCGCCATGAGACACTTTGAGATTCCATATGTCATCAGTTGGTCTCAAGTAGTGTTTATGTGGAATCCTTAGACTTGAGATCATCATGGTTCCCAGCATGCGTAGTAGCTTACTTTGGGACTACTAAACACTACTCAGAATCGGGTAGTCATAAAAGTAGTCTTTGGGTTTGCCATGAAACATGTAGTGGGATGTGAATGATCAAGATAGAATTTGCCCTCCTTATGGGAGAGATATCTGGGCCCCTCGATGTAATGGATTATGAAAGTGCATGGCCATGCCAAGGTGATTGAGGAGTCAATCACGAGTTTATAATCCATCACGTAATCGAGAGAGTGATTGAGCTATTAAGAGGATGACACAGGTCTCGCTTGAGCTTAATCTATATCGTGAGGCAAAGGATTAGTACATGAGAACATTACGAGGTTCACCGATATGATCTTTACGTATACTTTGGGGTTAATATGTCTTGCTAGAGGCCGCTATTAATGTGGTGACCGGAAAGGTGTTTCCGGTCGTGACCAAGTATACGTGAACCTGCTGGTCGCACACTTAACGGGTTGGAACACTAATTCGAATGTGATTCGGATATGGGCTCAATTCGGATAGAGATCCGGATAGACTCCTATTGGGCCTCGGTCCACGAGGCCCAAGTGAGGAGGTCTATATATATGGAGGCGAGGGGCTGAGGGCGCACCGATAATCCCGAGCTAATCCGTGCCGCCACCTCGAGCCAAACCCTAGCCGCTCATGAGTCTTTGGTACACTCGCGATCGGCGTTCCACCCGGACGTGTGGATACCGTGGAGGCGCGCTCGTTGCGGCGTTGATCGGCATCAACAACCTACAGATTGGATCTGCTCGTGGTGTGGTTGATCGCGTGGAGGAGACGATCGGTTCGGACGATCGACTACTTCCACTACTACTTCGACAGCGTGGTTGGATCGGCTTCTCCAACTCTTCTTCATTGTACTGGCGTCTAGTGGTAACGATCCATGATCCCTCCTTAAGCATGATGTTCTTGTGTGCGCGGTAGAAAAATTTTGTTTTCTGCTCTCGTAGCCTACTCGCGATCCATTAACTCTTGTGAGAACGGGAGAGTATCAGATCACTGATGCTAGCAATCAGACCAGCTGTATTTTTGAGGACAGACTGAATTCTTTTCCTGCAGTCAGTCCGTTCGGCAAGCAGAGATTTGTGCTCCTTTAGTGTACTACTATGTTCGGCTGTTTGCTTTTATTTTGCTTGCTCTCTCATCCTGTTCTTTTGTCTTGATTGCTCTCGATTGTCTTTGCTTTCGATTTTATAGAGGCTGCATTTGTTTTTAGGCCTTGGTTTCCTTTTGGTCTTTTGCTCTCCTGTAGTGACAGCAATTTCTACTAGTATTTTCTGCCGGTACATTGATGTGGTAACATATTTCCTTGGGGACGAATTTAAAAAGACACCATTCACCCCCCCTCTGTTGCCATTTCGATCCTACAATTGGTATCAGAGCTGGTTAGCTCTTCTCTATAGATCTTAACTGATCTGTGAGCCATGGCGACAGACAAGTACTCGACCAAGCCTCCCGTCTTTGATGGCATCGATTACCCTTTCTGAAAGAGCCGAATGGAGACATACATCCTGGCTCAAGGGTATGCCATTTGGCAGAAGGTGAAGGTGAGATTTGCTGTTCGTGCCGATGAGGACATCAATGTGGCGAACATGCCCGATGTTGAGGTAAATGCGAAGGCAAGGAACATCATCATTCAGGGATTGAGCAGAAGCGAATTCGATCGCATCTCTCACCTGTCATCCACCTTCGATATCTGGGTGACCCTCAACGCATACCATGAGGGCACCACTCAGATCAAGACGGTTCGACAGGACCGGTTCAGCGAGAATACAACAAATTCGAGATGCTTGTTGGTGAATCCTCGGCGAGTGCTGCGGCGTTTTCATAAGATCTGAGCAACCTCCGAGCGGTCGGTCTCACATACCCGACTCGGACAATGCTCGTCGGATGCTTACTGACACTCGATCTGCGTGTTTGGGAGATGAAAATGACCACCATCAAAGACACGGCGGACCTCTCGACCACGACTCGATGCGGCGTACTCGCGCCTCAAGACTCACGAGATTGACGTTGTCTCTCAGAAGTCAAGTCACGATCGATGGCCTTGGTCACCGATCCTGTTTCTTCTTGGCCTCTCTTACGATTCGATTTGCGGTTTCTCCTTGCTTGCTCTCTCGTGCGTAGCGATGATCGATTAGAGCGACTTCGGATGATCGATTGGCTCTTCTTGCTCGTAAATTTTCACATGCCTACAAGAGAAGGAGGGACGGAAGGAGAGGAGGACCCGTGATTTGCTTGAGTGTGGTGGCCCCACCACATTCAGCAAACCGCCCCAAGGCGGAGAAGGGCAAGAATGACTACGGCGGTTCGGGCAAACGACTACACCGACAAGAACCGCAACAAGTAGCCTCCACTCGGGCGCAAGGCAAGAAGAAGTTCGCGACTTTGGGAAGGCCAAGAAGCTTTTCCACCGCGTCCTCTCCGCGTTCGACGACCTCGACCTCGGCGAGGTGGAGGGATGGAGCGACGACGACGAGACGGGTGACCAAGACCCCAAGGGCGGCGACCACTTCTCCAAATGTGCTTCATGGCCCTCGGGGTGAATCGGCGACGCAAGGCGTACTCCGACTCAGGCGAGGTGAGCCCTACCTACGGCCAGTTTAATGATGCTCTCCTTAAGCTAGGGAGATTTCATGCTAAGTCTAGGGCTAGGTGTACTAGGTTGGAGAAGGAAGTAGCTAGACTATCACGGAGTTTACTTCACTTACATCTGCTCCCTCCGTAATGACCGTGATACATCTTTGTTCTTTGATTGATGATATAGAAATTAAGGACCTCTCATGCTAGTCATCTTACGAGCTTGATTTGATTAAGGTGGAGAACATTAGTCTTTTTCTTGAGCTTGAGATCGAGTAGGGTAGTTCTGTTTATCTTCTCTTGTTGAGACTATTTCTTGCACCTCACGTGAGGATAAGGATAATACTTTTAGAGGTCTTTATACATTGCTTCTCGATCTGCCCGAGACTTGTGAAAGTTGTAACAATTTGAAGATGAACCTAAAATGGGCGGATCACAAAATTGTCAATTACAAGCTTCATTACTAGAGCCAATTGATTCTTGTTTGAACTGTCCTAAGTTAAGCTGCGAACTTGAATCTGTCTCAAAACAGTTTCAAGAAATGATTGACTACAATAAGAAAATGGCTCAGTTTGCTTCTAAGGACCCTGTTAGTTCACCTTGCAATCATTGTAACAAACTAAAATCGACTTGATTGCTTTAGATGAAAAATATGTGAAGCTAACTAAGGACCTACTAGAAAGCAACCATCTCCTTGTAATGTGTGTCTTGGGAAGAAGCATGAGGGTTTGGTAGAGGCGCCTAGCGACGTGAACCAAGCTGCTAGCGATGGGGACTGTCCCTTCCGAGTCGGTGTGCGTGCACAAGCCATTCGTTCCTCGCTATTGGTTCTTCTTCTGCTCTCTTACCCTCTGCTGCTCCTTTTTCCCCTTGCTCTTCTTGCACCTCTCTCTTTCGGGAGTCTCAGTATCTTATGAACACTCTTGAGAAATTTGTAGGAGGCAAGAAGAAGCTCAATCTTATTCTAGACCAATCTAAAATCTGCAGATTTAATCAGGGTCTATGATACGATTTCCTTGAGGACAGAAGGAAGCATCCACCTGCCGTGCTCGGACCCATAGCACCAGGTGTGATCGAGACTAAGCCCGGGACCGAGAAGGTCAAATTCAAGTCGGCGAGCTTTGTCCAAGGATTTATGACAAGAAGGTGATTTCACTGCAGCCTTGACCTCTCGGGCGAAGCCCCATCATCTATACGCCTCTCGGAGGCGGTATCATTGCACCTTCGCCGAAGGATGGACATTTGATCGATCGATGTTCGAGCACGCCAAGATCGCGTAGAGGCGTGTTGCGCTCTTAGGCGTGTTAAGGTGACCCGGACCTTGAGTGCACCTAAGGCCAACACAAGATCTAGGTTTGCGTCAGTTGCTTCTGATGGTTTTGGACAGCATCGAGGACTTGGTTTTTCTGAGTCTTCTGGTTTTGGTCCCCGTGCTACCCCTGGTCGTGACTTCCGCCGTCCTAAAGATAGATCTCGCTTCCCCCGTCGAGATAGCTACCCACGGCGTGATCGACATCTTGTCGGTGCTCACTCGCTCTCCGTGTGATCGGACCTAGCACGCCTTCAGTGTCAGTGCACACACGACCTACCGCTTCTTTGAGTGACGAGAGCGTGGGGTAGATAGAGGTTAGTCGTGCTTGACTACTTAATCTGCTTTCGACGTGTTACTCAGGTTCGTCGGGCAGGGAAGGGAAAGGTTTGGCTCGTAGACTCCGGGTGTTCACGACACATGACCGGAGATTCCCGTTGGTTTTCTTCCCTTGCCGTGCTCCGGTGATGAGGCGATCACCTTCGGAGATGCTTCATCTGGGCACGTCATCGCCAAAGGTACAATGTGCATTAATGATTAATTTATTTTGAGAGATGTTGCCTTGGTTAGTAGCGCGGTATAATTTGCTTTCGTTTCTCGACTTCTGATGATGACTTTGAGGTGAGCTTTAAGAAAAACAATTGCAAAATTCTTGATTTTTGGGTAGTCGGTTTGTGGGATTTCGTTTTGGGAGGATCTTTCGTGCTGATTTTTCCGGTCTTGGTGATCCTCTCGGTGTTTAGTTGCTTCGAGTCCATGACCTTTCCTTCGGCATAGGAGACTTGGTCATATTGGATTTGACCATTTAACCCGAGTTAGCGGCCACGATCTCATTCGTGGTCTGCGAAACTCAAGATGGTCAAAGACCTTGTTTGCGCTCCGTCTTGCACGGCAAGATGGTTGCCGCTTCTCACCCTCAGGTCCACGGTGACTATGACCGATGCAGGACAATTGCTCCACATGGACACGGTCGGACCGGCTCGAGTGCGGTCGGCAGGAGGAAGTGGTATGTTCTTGTCGTGGTCGATGACTTCGAGGTATTCTTGAGTGTTTTCTTAGCCTCGATGGATGAGGCGTTTACACATTTTCGAGGTCTTTTAGTAGGCTTTCATTGAGCTTCGGGTGCCTTCTGAGCGATCCGCGATGACAATGGCACGAGTTCAAGAATTCCTACCGAGAGTTTCTGCGATGAGACAGTGTAAAGCACCGTTCTCTTCTCCATCGTCCCTCGGCAGAATGGTGTAGTGGAGAGGAAGAACCATACCTTGGTCGAGATAGCTAGGGCGATGCTCGATGAGTACTCTACACCGCGGAAGTTTTGGGCTGAGGCTATAGCCACCGCGTGCCATGTCTCAAATCGAGTTTTTCTTAGGGCACACTTGCACCGCACTTCTTACGAGTTGAGATATGGGCGAAAGCCCAATGTATCTTATTTTCGTGTGTTTGGTTGTAAGTGCTTTATCTTGAAGTCTGGGAACCTAGACAAGTCCGAGTCACGTTCTTGTGATGGTATCTTTCTAGGCTACTCGACTTCTTCATGGGTTATAGGGTCTGGAACTGCGAGTCTAGTAAATTGGTAGAGACCTGTGAGGTGACCTTCGATGAGGCTAGTCCGGGGACTAGGCTCGATATCTCAGGTTCTTTAGAGCAGTCCGAGACCATCTTCGTGGATGACGAGGAGGATGGAGATGAGGATTGTTTACCCGATCCAGTCCTTCATCCACCCCTTGAGGTGCCGTCTTCCACCGCACCTCAAGGCGATCAGCCCATGCCTTCTGCTTCCTCTGGAGCTAGTGGCTCTGTTCCTACTTCGTCAGTTCATGAGGTAGAGGCCACTTCTTCATTTCATCCTGGACCTCCTAGACACATTCAAAAGGACCATCCTTCTAAGCAGATTATTGGAGATCTCTTTGAGCGAGTCACTCGTTCGAAATCTGGTACATCTCTTTTCTGTCTCCATTCTGCCTTCGTTGCCACCTATGAGCCCAAGGATGTTTGTCATGCTCTTTCTAACGAGTCTTGGGTTAATGCCATGCATGAAGAGTTAGAAAATTTCGAGAGAAACAAGGTCTGGTCGCTTGTTGAGCCCCCTCGAGGTCACAATGTCATTGGGACCAAGTGAGTGTGCAAGAACAAGCAGAATGAGGAGGGGTTAGTCATTCGAAACAAGGCTAGATTGGTATCTCAGGGCTTTTCTCAGGTTGAGGGTCTCGACTTTGAGGAGACTTTTGCCCCTGTAGCTAGATTGAGGCCATTAGAATCCTGCTTGCCTTTGTAGCGTCTAAGGGTTTCAAGCTTTACCGGATGGATGTCAAGAGTGCCTTCCTCAATGGGTTTATTGAGGAAGAAGTTTATGTGAGACAACCTCCAGGTTTCGAGAACCCCAAATACCCAAACCATGTCTATAAGCTTTCCAAAGCATTGTATGGACTTAAGCAGGCCCTAGGGCTTGGTATGAGAGGCTTAAGTCCTATCTGTTGAGTCATGGTTTTGAGATGGGTAAGGTGGATAAGACCCTGTTTATTCGTAGGCTTGACTCTGACTTTCTGCTCGTCCAGATTTATGTCGATGACATTATCTTTGGCGGCTCTTCTCATGCTCTAGTTTCACAGTTCTCGGATGTCATGAGCACCAAATCAAGTAGACTCGGGAGGGTACCTTCTTGCATCAAGGCAAGTACACTCGTGATCTCTTGAGGCGCTTTGACATGAGTGATGGTAGCTTGTGTCAACCCGATGGCTTCTCGACTTCTCTTGACCCGAGATGAGGATGGCGAGCGAGTTGATCAGAAGGAGTATCGCAGCATGATTGGCTCCCTCTTGTACCTCACTACCTCGAGACCGGACATACACTTCTCTGTGTGTCTTTGTGCCCGGTTTCAGGCTTCTCCTCGCGTATCTCACCGCCAAAGTGATGAAGCGCATCTTCGGTACCTTTGAGCTACCATTGACTGTGGTATCTGGTACTCTTCCTCTTCTTGTTTTTCCTTGAGAGCCTATTCAGATGCAGACTTTACTGGCTGTAAGATAGATAGGAAGAGCACTTCGGGCACCTGCCAATTCATTGGCACTTCTCTCATTTCCTGGTCCTCTAGGAAGCAGTCCGGTGTTGCACAGTCCACCGTAGAGGCCGAGTACGTTGTTGCCGCCAGTTGATTCTTAGCCAGTACTTTGGATGGCGTCGACCTTGCGGGACTTTGGGTTAGCTATAGACAGTGTTCCACTCTTTTGTGATAACACTTCTGCAATTAACATTGCTAAGAACCCAGTGCAGCATTCTCGGACCAAGCATATTGATATTCGCTATCACTTCCTTAGAGACCATGTAGAGAAGGGTGACATCGTGCTCCAGTTTGGGGAGAGTGACCACCAGTTGGCTGACATTTTCAAGCCCTTGGATAGCTCTAGGTTTTCAGCTCTGCGGGGAGAGCTTGTGGTGGTTTGTCCTTATGGACTATTGTGAGGGGGAGTTTGTGCTTTACTGCTTTACTATATTTATTATGCTCTTACTCCTTGCTGATTGCATTTCATACGGGTGCATTGGGTTTAGTCCTTCTAGCATAGGTTAGAGTGTTTCTCTTGTCGAGTTGCTTAGACTTCTTACTCTTATCTTGTGATTCTAGGATGCTGCTTATTAGCTGGTTTTCTTCGTCCTAGGTCGAGCTTACCCACTGCTTATAGGTTCTAGCGAGGGTTGGGCCACTCTCGGGTAGACAGTGTACGTGTTTGCTCCTTAGTCTGTTAGTTGTCCAGTTGATAGTGCTGGAGTCATATGGGGTAGATGAGAGTCAGTCTGAGCCATAGTTGTCTCTATATCTTGTCTATGCTTTAAGGACTGCCTTTCTTAATTTCTTTGCCAGCTTCTCGTCTTTATTGCTTTGGTTCAGGGGGAGTTCATTTGGGAACTTCTAGATCTTAAAATTGACATAACTCAACTTGAACTAAAAACTGCATCACTTGTTGAGGGGAGCTGGATTTTCTGCATGTCATTCTGCATTGTAATATAACTACATTTGAGCCTTGATTATTATCTTGTTATGACATGCTTAAAATGCTTTACACCTTGCCATGACTTGTGCTTATTTGCTACATTTATCATGACTTCATATGTGTAAACTAGCTTTTGCCATGATAAGTTAATTAAACTTGCTCAATTTGAACAAAAACTTGTCATGTTAGCACTTGAGATTAGTCTTTCTTGAGCTATCCTTTTATGATCCATACCATGTCACATAGGCTGAGTTGAGCGTTGAATCTCTATTGAGCCTTAGATTGAGCTGTTTTAGTCTCTTGATGATGCGTAGGTTAGTACAATCATTTCAAAAGCAAAAAGATCTCTTTTGTGCGAAAAAACTGATCTCACCAATTCTTTCTCTTGAGACGGCTTGCCATTGCACTAGGCATGAACTCAGGGGGAGTTTTGGATGACCAAGATCATTTCCTTAAGCTTCTCGCTTGGAATGATCGCATAAGGCTTGAGATCTAGCACAAGACTTAACAAAAATCTGGTTGGAAACGACCATAAGTTTCAAAAGAAAAACGTGTCATTTGTGCTCAATTTGCTTAAGTTTCAAAAGAACCAAGTACTTGAACGAATGTTTTATTCTTGAGCATAATAGCACTCTATTTGGACTCAATATTAGCTTCTTGGTTCCGCTTAGCTTATTGACATGGCCTGCATCATCCTTGGATATCTCTAGCTAGACTTTGCTTATTGATGACTTGACATGCTCACAAAATGTATTACACTTCAGTTCGTCATATATTTGTGCTAGCTAGCTTATACATATTCTGTCATGATCTAGATAGCATTCTATTGAGTTATGGCTTGATGTAATTCTTAATGGTCATTTTGGATAACTCTCATGGCTCTAAATGCTTAGAATAATCAAACTTCAGCCATTTCATCCATTTTCATGAATTATTCTCCTTCTTGCATTCTTGATGTGTTTATTGCCAAAAGGGGGAGATTAGTGGTAGAAAAAGCCATCTTGGGAGCTTTGAGGAAAACTTGTTCTTTCTTTTGCTCCTTCTGTCTGTTGGTGATATGCCCTACAGGTAACATGGAGATGTTGAATATATCACATACTATGTTTATGATACATTGCTTTGTTCCTTGAAATAGACATTATCATTATTGATCAATGAGTATGTGACTTATTCATGAGACTCTTAATACCAAAATATTGCTATTTCTAAATGATCCCTGATTATATTTCATATGAGGAACAAATATGATTCAAAGATCGACATATGTATTGATTGATGATCATGTCTCATGGATCATGGTATGGAGATACCAAATCAATAATATGGACATGTGTTAGTGAACATATGTTGGATAGACCCGCCATGAGACACCGCAGAGATTCCATATGTCATTAGTTGGTCTCAAGTAGTGTTTATGTGGAATCCTTAGACTTGAGATCATCATGGTTCCCAAGATGCGTGTAGCTACTTTGGGACTACTAAACACTACTCCGTGAATCGGGTAGTCATAAAAGTAGTCTTTGGGTTTGCCATGAAACATGTAGTGGGATGTGAATGATCAAGATAGAATTTGCCCCTCCTTATGGGAGAGATATCTGGGCCCCTCGATGTAATGGATTATGAAAGTGCATGGCCATGCCAAGGTGATTGAGGAGTCAATCACGAGTTTATAATCCATCACGAATCGAGAGAGTGATTGAGCTATTAAGAGGATGACACAGGTCTCGCCTTGAGCTTAATCTATATCGTGAGGCAAAGGGATTAGTACATGAGAACATTACGGGTTCACCGATATGATCTTTACGTATACATTGGGGTTAATATGTCTTACTAGAGACCGCTATTAACGGGGTGACCGGAAAGGTGTTTACGGTCGCGACCAAGTATCGTGAACCTCTGTGGTCGCACACTAACGGGTTGGAGCACTAATTCGAATGTGATTCTTGATGTGGGCTCAATTCGGATAGAGATCCGGATAGACTCCTATTGGGCCTCGGTCCGCGAGGCCCAAGTGAGGAGGTCTATATATATGGGCGAGGGAGGGATGCATCGATAATCCCGAGCTAAACCACAGCCGCCACCTCCCCGAGCCAAACCCTAGGCGCTCGCGAGTCTTGGTACACTCGCGATCGGCGTTCCACCGGGCGTGTGGATACCGTGAGGCGGCGCTCGTTGCGGCGTTGATCGGCATCAACAACCTCTGATTGGATCCGCTCGTGGTGTGATTGATCGCGTGGAGTAGACGATCGGTTCGGGACGATCAACTACTTCCACTACTACCTCGGCGCGTGGTTGGATCGGCTTCTCCAACTCTTCTTCATTGCTGCTGCGCATCTAGTGGTAATGATCCATGATCCTCCTTAAGCATGATGTCCTTGTGTGCGGTAGAAAAGTTTTGTTTTCGCTATCGTAGCCTTCGCGCGATCCATTAGTGGTATCAGAGCCATCTTGCTTAGTTTGCGATCTGGATCAGCGGTTGTAATAGATTGGATCTATTACGGACTAGATCAATCGGTCATAAGGGGTTGGAATATGTATGAGTTGATAGCATCATGTGGCCAAAAAGATTAGTTCGTGCTCCTTCTTTGATGTACGCGCGACTTGCCCCTACCGGCTGGTAACACCATCGGGGCTAACTGCGCGCACAGTCAGTAGATTGAGCCAACAGATCGAGGTCTTGTGTTGCGGTCTCCTCAAGCATACCGATCGCGATGATCAATGTGATTGATCTAATGAAAATTGAGACATTTTGAATGGCTCGGATTTGGGTTGATTTGATCGGCCGATGAGATTTTCATAGCGATTTCATAGATGCGATCTATGTAACTCCGGCCTGAAACCAGCGGGCGGCCCCTCGACCCCCGCCCGGCCGACCGGCCATGGACCGCCGTTCGTGCGACACGCATAGATTGTTATAGAAACACATTCATGTCGAGGCGGTAGAATCGTTCTCGCTTAACTTGTTTTGCGAGAATGATGTGAATGGTATGGCATAGATGCATATGTAATGCATGTGTGTTTTGGCGGCTCAGTGTCATATTAATCACACCGGGTTGAGGTCGTTTTTAATTGTATAACGACCTGCGTGTCGACTTGTGATGCTTGAGCTCCTCATGTAATTCATTTGCTACCTATTAGTTGTAATAGTTTAGTTCTTTGCTATGGAGGCTTCAAGCATGATGACAAAGAGGACAAGTGTGGCGAAGAATATCACCGTGGAACCATGGCGATGGCGACCACTACGATACAAAATACCATACCATTCACGGTATAATGTGATTATATGCATGTGATGTTTATTTCTTGTCATACTATTCTTTCATGCCATACCTATAGATGGTGTGTTTTCATGATAGAATAGCTTCTCTCAAGAAAAATTAAGAATTTGTTTTGATGCCCTTCCAATTCTTTGCGCCTATAAGAATCATGATCATTATTTGGTAGGTGCGCCAAAGCGAGTACCATCAACTATCTTGATCTAATAGGGTGGATGTCGGACATCCACATGCATAGTATTGGTTTACTTGACAAGGCTATCAAATTGGATTTGGGCCTTGGGGCATGGTGTTGGGAGGCGGGGCATGGGATGCCACCCAACAAACAAGAGTCACATAAGATGTGATTAGCAAGTGTTGCTTACCACGTCACTAGGTTTCTAGCAAAGGATGCCAAAGCTCACTAGAACTTAGATGAACATGGATCTTGACCACTATATGTCGTTAGAGGAAGACGATTACAAAACATATAGTGGGAGTATCTTTGTTAAATTGTTTAATGGAAGATCAAACATGAACATAGTGCTAAACTTTGCATATTCTTTGTTGTAGATCATGTCAACTAATGTCGCATCCAGTTCTTTTAATTTGCGATCTATTCTTGAGAAAGAAAAACTCAATGGAACGAACTTTTGGATTGGTATCGCAACTTGAGAATTGTTCTCAAGCAAGAGCGCAAGGAGTATGTCCTTGAGTCTCCTTATCCCGATGACTTGCCCGATAATGCTACCGTGGCTGCACGGAAAGCTTATGAGAAGCAAACGAATGATTACCTTGATGTGAGTGTCTCATGCTTGCCACAATGTCCTCTCGAGCTTGAAGCAATATGAGAACACGATGCCTACGATATCATTGTGGGGTTATGGTATGTTTGAGAACCAAGCAAGGTGAGAGGTTCAACACTTCAAAGTCCTTGTTTGCAAGTGCGAGCTTGCAGAGGGAATCCGTCGACCCTCATGTGATTAAGATGATTGGCTACATTGAGAGTCCGGAAAGCTTGGTTTTCCCCTTAGCCAAGAGTTGGCTATCGATGTGATTCTTGATCGCTCCCTCGAGCTTTGAGCCATTCATTACGAACTATCACATGAACAACATGGACAAGACCTTGGCCGAGTTGCATGGGATGCTAAAATCAGCCGAGGAAAGCATTAAGAAAAGCAGCCATCATGTGATGATGATGCGAAAGGCAAGGGCAAGCCCTATGTAAAGAAAGGCGCGGTCAAAGAAAGTTAGCTCCGATGAGATCGCGAGCGGTTCTAAGGCCAAGCAAGTCAAGAAGGGCCCTGCTGCTCGATGCGATTGCTACACGTAAGCAATCGGGATATTGGAAAAGGAACTACCCAAAGTACTTGGAGGATCTTGAGAAAAGAAGGGAAGTACGACTTCCTCCGTGTATAAATGTTATAGAAATCAATCTTGCTACTTCATCTATCGATTCTTGGGTATTTGATACCGGATCGGTTGCTCACATTTGCAAATCGTTGCAGGGCTAAGAAGAAGTAGAAGTTTGAGGAGGAGCGAAGTGGATCTTCGCGTTGGCAATGGAGCAAAGTTGTCTGCGGTGGTGTTGGCACCATGCCATTGTCTTTACCTTGAGGATTAGTTTTGGAATTGAATAATTGTTATTGTGTTCCATCTCTTTCCAAGAACATTATTTACGCTTCATGTTTGCAAGCGAAGGTTATGACTTTAGATCCGTGAACAATGGTTGTTCTCTTTATTTCAAAGATATGTTCTATTGTCATACTCCATTGGTGAATGGATTATATGTTCTTACTCTTGAAGAGTCACCGGTCTATAACATTAATGCAAAGAGGCAACGTCATTTAATGATTTGAATCCCACGCTTATTTGGCACCGCCGCTAGGGTCACATAAATGAGAAACGCATGGAGAAGCTCCATAGAGATGGTATTCTGCACTCATTTGATTTTGAATCATTTGAGACATGCGAATCTTGTTTACTTGGCAAGATGACAAAAGCGCCTTTCACCGTCAAGGTGAACAGGCAAGTGACTTATTGGCACTCGTACATTCGATGTATGTGGACCAATGAGCTCAACACCGAGGTGGTTTTAGTACTTCATAACTTTTATCGATGACTTTAGTAGATATGGGTATATCTACCGATGAAGATAAGTCGAATCCTTTGAAAAGTTCAAAGAATTCCAAATGAAGTGCAAAATCATTTAGGCAAGACAATCAAGTTTCTACGATCCGATCGTGGAGGTGAGTATTTGAGCCATGAGTTTGGCAATCATCTGAAGGATTGTGGAATTGTTCCACAATTGACTCCGCCAGGAACACCTCAATGGAATGGGGTATCTGAACGGAGAAATCGCACCTTATTAGATATGGTGCGCTCCATGATGAGCCACGTGATCTTCCGTTGTCTTTTGGGGTACGCCTTGAAACTGACCGCTTTCACACTAAACAGTGGTTCCATCAAAATCGATGAAAAAGACACCATATGAGATGTGGACAGACAACGTCCTAACTTGTCTTTTCTTAAGATTTGGGGATGTGAGGCTTATGTAAAACGTTTACAATCGATAAGCTCACCCCAACCGATAAATGCTTCTTTATCGGGTATCCTAAGGAAACAAAAGGATATTACTTCTATAATCAAGAAGAAGGCAAAGTGTTTGTCGCCCAAGATGGTGTCTTCTTAGAGAAAGAGTTTCTCTCAAGAAGGGATAGTGGGAGCATGGTGCAACTTGAAGAAATTCGAGAAACACCGAAAACGTTTCAGCTCCTGAGAACCACAACAGATGAACAAGCGTTGAAGAACCTGTTGTGGACACACCGCACCACGTGGTCGAGAGGTCACGTCGTGTACCGAGAGGTACATGTTCTTGACTACTCAACAACGGATATATTGTTGTTAGACAACGATGAACCTAAGACCTATGAAGAAGCGATGGTGGGACCAGACTACGAAATGGCTTGAAGCCATGAGATCCAAATTGAATCCATGCACGAATCAAGTTTGGAACTTGGTTGATCCACACGATGGTGTTAAAACCATTGAGTGCAAATAGGTTTTCAAGAAAAGATAGACATAGATGGAAATGTTCACATCTATAAAGCGCGATTGGTGGCCAAGGTTTCAAACAAATTCAAGGTGTTGATTATGATGAAACTTTTTCGCCGTCGCAATGCTAAAGTCTATTCGGATCATTCTAGCGATTCTTTGCTTATTTCGACTATGAAATATGGCAAATGGATGTCAAAACAACTTTCCTTAATGGAAATCGAGTGAGGATGTGTACATGACACGCCCA
This sequence comes from Bonia amplexicaulis, assembly GCA_036346245.1. Lineage (NCBI taxonomy): Eukaryota > Viridiplantae > Streptophyta > Magnoliopsida > Poales > Poaceae > Bonia > Bonia amplexicaulis. The sequence goes on from CM070766.1 coordinate 11,000,201, forward strand.
CAGGTTTTGTCGATCCGCAATTAGTCGGAAAGATATGCAAGTCGCAAAGATCCATTTATGGATTAAAGCGCATCTCGGAGTTGGAACATTCGTTTTGGTGAAGTAATCAAAGGGTTTGGTTTCATCAAGAACGAAGAAGAGCCTTGTGTTTACAAAAGGCTAGTCGGGCCTTTTCGTGTTTACGGTCTTATATGTGGATGACATATTATTGATCGAAATGACATTCCTATGTTTCGAATCTGTTAAGTCTTCATTGAAAAGTAGTTTCTCTATGAAAGACTTAGGAGAGGCATATATTCGGGCATCAAGATCTATAGAGATAGATCAAAAGGTCGATTGGATTAAGCCAAGATACGTGACATTGACAAGGTGTTGAAAAGGTTCAACATGCGGATTCCAAGAAAGGCTTCCTACCTATGTCACATGGTATAAATCTTAGCAAGAATCGGTGTCCTAGTACACCGATGAGCGGGATAAAATGAATGCGATTCCATATGCTTCACTATTGGATCCATTATGTATGCCATGCTTTGTACACGTCCGGATGTCTCGTATGCTTTAAGTGCTACGAGTAGATACCGTCGATCCGGTGAAAGTCAACTGGATTACCGTAAAGAACATCTTGAAGTACTTGAGAAGAACTAAAGATGTGTTCCTCGTCTATGGGGTGAGGAAGAGCTCGTTGTAAATGGTTACACCGATGCTAGCTTCCAAACCGACAAAGATGATTTTAGATCTAATCTGGATTTGTGTTCTCGCTGAATGGCGGTGCGGTGGTCGGAAGAGTTCCAAGCGAGAGAGCGATTCGATTCTACAATGAGCCAGTACATAGCGGCTCAAGTCGCTAAAGAGGTCGTTGGATCAAGAAATTTGTTTCGAGCTTGGTGTGATGGCTAGTGCCTCCACCTCAATGGACCTCTCTTGTGACAACAAGGGAGCCATTCGCAAGCCAAGGAGCCTAGATCGCACCAGTCCAAGCACATTCTACGTCGATTTCATCTCATCCGCGAGATTGTGGAGAGAGCGATGTTAAGATATGCAAAGTACACACGTTTGAACATTGCGAGATCCGTTGACAAAGCCGCTCCCACCAAAGCATGAGGCTCACACTAGGGCAATGGGTATTAGATACCTACATGGTTGACTCTAGTGCAAGTGGGAGACTCACATGATATGCCCTAGAGGCAACATGGAGATGTTGAATATATCACATACTATGTTTATGATACATTGCTTTGTTCCTTGAAATAGACATTATCATTATTGATCAATGAGTATGTGACTTATTCATGAGACTCTTAATGCCAAAATGTTGCTATTTCTAAATGATCCCCGATTATATTTCATATGAGGAACAAATATGATTCAAAGATCAACATATGTATTGATTGATGATCATGTCTCATGGATCATGGTATGGAGATACCAAATCAATAATATGGACATGTGTTAGTGAACATATGTTGGATAGACCCGCCATGAGACACTGCAGAGATTCCATATGTCATCGGTTGGTCTCAAGTAGTGTTTATGTGGAATCCTTAGACTTGAGATCATCATGGTTCCCAAAGATGCGTAGTAGCTTACTTTGGGACTACTAAACACTACTCCGTGGCGGGTAGTCATAAAAGTAGTCTTTGGGTTTGCCATGAAACATGTAGTGGGATGTGAATGATCAAGATAGAATTTGCCCTCCTTATGGGAGACATATCTACGGGCCCCTCGATGTAATGGATTATGAAAGTGCATGGCCATGCCAAGGTGATTGAGGAGTCAATCACGAGTTTATAATCCATCACGGAATCGAGAGTGATTGAGCTATTAAGAGGATGACACAGTCTCGCCTTGAGCTTAATCTATATCGTGAGGCAAAGGATTAGTACATGAGAACATTACGTGTTCACCGATATGATCTTTACGTATACATTGGGGTTAATATGTCTTACTAGAGACCGCTATTAACGTGGTGACCTGGAAGGTGTTTCGGGTCGCGACCAAGTATACGTGAACCTGCTGTCGCACACTTAAGGGGTTGGAACACTAATTCGAATGTGATTCGGATGTGGGCTCAATCGGATAGAGATCCGGATAGACTCCTATTGGGCCTCGGTCCATGAGGCCCAAGTGAGGAGGTCTATATATGGAGGCGAGGGCCGAGGGATGCATCGATAATCCCGAGCTAAACCACAGCCGCCACCTCCCAGCCAAACCCTAGGCTGCTCGCATGAGTGCTGGTACACTCGCGATCGGCGTTCGGCCGGGCGTGTGGATACCGGTGGAGGCGCCGCTCGTTCGGCGTTGATCGGCATCAACAACCTCTGATTGGATCCGCTCGTGGTGTGGTTGATCGCGTGGAGGAGACGATCGGTTGGGACGATCGACTACTTCCACTACTATCTCGACGCGTGGTTGGATCGGCTTCTCAACTCTTCTTCCATTGCTGCGCATCTAGTGGTAACGATCCATGATCCCTCCTAAGCATGATGTCCTTGTGTGCGGTAGAAAAGTTTTGTTTTACGCTATCGTAGCCTTCGCGCGATCCATTCTTGTCGACATGGTCATTAGTTTCATTTTTCTTCTTTGGACCATGTTGGATTCTTCAAACTCAACTTCATACTTTTTCGGTGTTTGTCAATATACTCATCAAGGGGGAGATTGAGAGACCATGTGAGGTCACCCCGAGTGTATGATGAGCAATTGACATCGGCATAGGAAGTCGAGTTTGAGTTGGTTGGTTCGGACCATGTTGTTGCGGCGGTGCAGCAGGCTGGAGTCGGACTTGGTCAAACCTGGTCAAATGGGATTAGGATGCTTATTACATTGATTTGATGAGTTTGGGCTAATATTGTGTCACCGATGCTATTTATGCTTTCATGTATCGGCGGTGTTATTTGATGTGTTTCTTATGCGTGTTGGTTGCGGGACGTCGAGGCGGAGTCGTGGCGAGACATGAGGTGACGAGGACTGAACACGAGGCGGTGTCGAGTCGAAACGGTCGAGATGTGTCGAAGACATCGGAGATTCGATGTGGTTGCAGTCGTGGACGACAAGGGCGCGAAGCTTCCCAAGGTGCGGGGGCGAACCGTCGGTATTTCGCGAGGCTGCACAAGCGGAGACAGCTCCGTTCGGGTTTAGCCGTAATGGGTTGGAGACCCGTTAGCCAAGGGCTATAAATATGAGTTGGGGCTGCATACCCCTCATGGCTTTGGGAGAGAGTTATGTTTTATTTTCTCTCCATGTGTGTGTTCCTCCCTAGAAGCATGTGAGGCTCTTGGTGTTCTTGAGGATTGAGAGGGAGAGGATGGATTGAGAGTCTTGTAATCATTCCTCGTGTTCTAATGTTCATGCGTATGGGGACGTAGTTCTTTGTATTCCTTGCTTTTCTTGAATGAAAAATCTGAAGGTTTATCTCCCTGTTCTTCTCTTCGTTTCTAGAGTTTCTTGATTTCTTTTCAATCCCTTCATGAGATGGCTTGAGGTTTGTGAGTTCTTGATAAGAGATCTTCTCATGATGTATTTCAATATCTCTTAAGCAAAGGTGCTAGAAATCTCAAGGAATATGGAGCTTGTCAGTTCTTGCTAACTTGTGTTTTTCGACCAGATTCGATCTGCGGTTTGTAGCTTGTGTTTTTAGAAGTCATTGTCCGACAAAACATTCACCAAATATATGCTTTGCGCTTTTACGATTGTATCTCACGCCTAGTCCATTTCTTTGTTCGATTGCCTTCTCTGCCATTTTCTTACTGCAGTATTTATCGATTCGGTCTTGACGTGAGCCATTCCGTCTCTCGATCTCATTGCGGTATTCAACCAGCAGTTTTTCATTTCTGACCATCCCATTTCAGTTTGGTTCTGTCGACATTTTCTCATGTATTCTTGTCTGATCGGTTTGTTGCCCAACTTGTGTTCTTTTCGGTCGGTGGCATCTTTTCCTTTTGATCTCCCTTTTGGTTCTTTTGCTTTATCTGTTTGGCGGTGCAATTTCTCTACTTTCCTCTTTGATCAGTTTCTTTCCTTCGGCACTTCCCAATAGCTAATCTGGTGGATGCAGTTAGCTGCAGTATTTGGTTCCCCTTGGTCTCTTTTTGTGCTGTTTTTGATCCTGCTGCATGTAGTCTAAATGACCTCGATGTTGGCTGAAATGTTTACTATCTACTTGATGATCTAGGCTGATTTTATCTGTGTTGCTTTTATTTTGCTGCTCTCTCATCCTGTTCTTTTGTACTGATTGCTCTCAGTTGTCTTTGCTTTCTATTTTCGGCAGGAGCTGCATTTGTTTTTAGGCCTTGGTTTCCTTTTGGTCTTTTGCTCTCTCGTAGTGACACAATTTCTACTAGTATTTTCTGTAGTACATTGATGTGGTAACATATTTCCTTGGGGACAATTTAAAAGGCACCATTCACCCCCCTCTGTTGCCATTTCGATCCTCAAAGACCTGAAGTACGAATCCCATTCAGGCGGAAGAAACCAAGATAACTTGGGCAAAGAACTCTACTCAAAAGATAAAAGACAAAATAAACAGGAGTTCTCCAAGACCCAAAGATGCAAACAGATAACAGACATGGAACTCAAAACATCTCAAGCGAAATAAAACTCAGATAGATACAGAGAGATGAGTCCCCATACACATTAGATCATGGAGGTTTCTACAGCCACTCCATCGGAGGTACACGAGCAACCGTGCTCTACCAGAGACAACTCTTACAAGATAGAAACGAAACGGCCAGAGCAACTCGGGGACAACCTCACCGATCACCCGAACCCTACTTCTCTATTTATAGCCTCATGCTACCAGGGGGAGAACCCGTTAACCCCAGCTACCACCGGGTTTTACCACTCACTTTACCCACTTAGCTAGTACGAGCTTTCAATGCTTTACAAGTTAATCCCAACGGCTCCACTGCTTTGCCCGTTAGCACCAACAACTCCTGTGCTTTCGCAGAGATACAGCTTCCTTTTGTAGCTTTGAGCATTTCTCCAAAATGTCACTCCTCTTCTTTCCCGGAAGCTTCCTCCTGCTTTGCCTTGTCGCCCATGCTTACAACCACCTCACAAAGACTAGGTCTCCTTCGGCCTCACCCGGTCGTTCTAGATCCCAACACCGCCTGTGTCTCGTCCTGTAACATCCCAAAATTTGTGATTTGTGAAAATTTAAATTCAACATAATTATTTTAAAGAAATTGGATCTTATTTGAATTTTTCTGAGTTTTCCTGATTTTAAATTCAATTTCTAGAATTAAAAAGAAATCTTAGTTTGAAAATATAATACCAAAATAACTTGGAAATATTTTATCTAAGCTCAAAATACCCCCAGAAACTTATGTGAATTTTTCTAGAATTTTTGGAAGAAATTTCATATTTTCCGAGCTATATTTAACTTTCTAGGATTTTCTGTAAATCAAAAACTAAAAGAAAATAAAATAAAATCCAACCCTCCTCCTCCGCGTGTGATGGCCGGATCGCTACACGCCGCCGCATCCCGCCTTCCTCCTCCCTCTCGCTCGCACTCTTCTCTCCCTCGTGGCCGATCGCCATCCGACCGCCCACTTTGTCAGTCGTCTCCCTCTCCCGCGCCTTCTTCCTCAGCCACAAGCAACCGCCACCCCGCCATTTCCGCCCCATCTTCCCGCCTCCCACGTGCGCGCCGCCCACCTCTCTCCTTCCCCAACCGCCTGTCGACGCGCCCCTCCCCCTCTCCACGCCCCCATCTTCCCCACCTTTCCCACAACCGCCGCCGCTCACCTCCCCACTCCGTGAGAAATTCCGCCGACCCGTTGCTCCTCGCGCTATAAAACACCCCTGCATCCCGTTCTCCACTCCACCTCCACCTCCCTCCACCCCTCTCCCTCCCGTAGCCCCATCGCCGCCGGGCACCCGAGGCGCCGCATCCCCTCGCCACGGCCATCTCCGATCGTCGCCGAGCCCACCGGGTGAAATGAGTTCCTCCTTCCCTCTCTCCGCTTCCCGCCTCGTGCCAGCCAGCCACCGTGACGCCCGGTGAGGCCTCTCCCAGCGCTACGTGGCGGTGGGCGTGGCGCCACGCCACCCTCGGCGTCCCCGACGACGTCGGCCAGCCTTCCCCACCCGTGCCACCTCAGTGGTTTCCCCTCAGTGGACTCGGTCTATGGACCAGGCCACTGTCACCGACCCCACCTTAGGGTGGCGATCATGTCAGGTAACATCCACGAAATTTAAATTTTGTAAAAGAAATATTATGAGTTATTTTCGCGATATATTATATTTGATTGGAATTTTATTATATTTTCGGGTTTGGTTAAGGAGTCGAGAAGAAGAGCACACTGTTTAACTAATAGAAAACAAGATTTTAAAATGCGAATATGAAAAGATGATCCATTAAAAGAGGATATGGTTTGGTCCCAAAAATTGACAATCCTAATTCAATATTCGCAATAATGAGTTGGCAAGAAAAAGTAAAATAAATAAATGCATACATATATCTACATGTATACATGGATGGATATATATATATATATATATATATATATATATATGTGTGTGTGTGAATATAATGTAGAGGATGATAATAAAATAACGAATTACACCGCAAACAAATCTTCATAAAAGAAAATAGATTTGAAAATATGAATATATATATATATATACATACACATAAATAAAATAAAGGGAAAGAAAAGAAAAATCAAAATTGGGGATCGGCCGACGGCCCACTACCGCCACCCCAACCCCGCCACCCCAACGCGCCCCATCTTGTTTTTCTTCCTCCCCGCCTCCTCCTCGCTGCGCTTCAAGACGCTCCCCTGCCTGCGCTCGCCTCACTCTGCCGCTGACCCGGCCTCAAACAGGGGCGTTCGGACCGGCATCCTCCCCTCCGGACAGTGGACCGTCGCCGCCTGTCCGGCGCGCCCGACCCTGCCGTCGCCCCTTTTGCGCCTCTGCCACCCCTCTTTTTCCCACCCAGCTGCTCGGTCCTATCACACATCGCCGCTCCAGCCTACTAGCTCCTCGAGCCACGCTGGCCATCATGCACTCGCTTTGCTTCCACCGCATGCCCCACCGCCGCCGCGACAACACAGGAGGAGAGCACATTGCGGTCTCACCGTGCGACTATAAAAGCCAACGAGGTCCCTCTCGAGTTCCATGCGCTCCCAAGACACTCCCCCTACGAGCAATTGACCTAACACCCCCCCAAATCACCGCCGGCCAGCTTTCTTCCCCAACTCCGGCCGCCCGGACAATCCACGAGCCAAGCCACCTCACCCCGATTCCACACTTCCACACACCTCCGGAGCACCGTGAAGCCGACCCGCCCTCGCCGAGCTTCCCGCCTTTGTAGCTCGCTGTCAGCGGAGCCTCCCGCCCGCCACCACACGCCGCCGGCCTACTTCCGCGTTCCTCGGCCTCCACCGCCACCACCGTCGATCTCCCTGCACTGGCGGTCCATTTCGCGACCCTCCCGAACCTCTGACGGCCTCCCTCGCCATGGCACCACCGCCCCTCACCGCCTCGGCCTCCTCTGGGGACCCTCTCCATGGGTTGGTTCAAAGGGTTGATTGCCCTTATTGGGTGAGCAATGCCTCCCGCTCACTTGGTTACTACGGCCGATTCTCTTCTTCCCCTGGCTCCCGTGGCGTTCGAGCCCGGCTCATGTGTTGGATTGAGCCATTTCTTTTATTCGTGGGGTGACAGTGGGCCACGCCTATCACCGTAGTGGTGCGGGCTGTAGCCGACAAGCGAGCCCCACCGTGGAGCTGAAGGGACCGGAGCACGCCATGTGGGCCCCACTGGTCGAGACACGAAAAGAAAAAGCAATAAAATAAACCGAATGAATTAAAAATAACGAAGGGCCCACACGTCGAAATATAATAATTTAGGAATTATCTGGTGAGATTTTTAAAGGGCATAACTTCTTCATTTTAACTCAAATTGAGTGAGACAAATTTCTAAATTGCCTAAATTCAAGATCTATCAATGGAACTGAAATCATAATTTTAGAGTTCATTTGAATTTCTGGTGTTATTTGGAGTGATTTGTTGCTTTTCTTTTATGCAAATCTTCGCGTACGATTAAAATAGCATACGAGGCTCAAGAGGAAGACACTGAGGCAGCCAACCTAGCAACCCCAGATCATCAAGAGCCAGACCACTCGTGACCAAGGCGAGTTATCACTTTGATCATGTTGAACCCATGTTTATCTGATTAATTTCCTTTAAATTATCCATGTGCATGCTATTATTTTATGTGATGAATTATGTTCAGTTTTATAGAGTTTAGATATACACCCATTATTATGCTTGTTAGTATTGCCTGTTGAAACTCTTGGGATATGTGAACCTTGTCGCCATAGCAAAGCTATTATCTTGTAGTTTTTCACAAATAGAGTTATGATATATCGTCTCGCTTAGTATTGCTAGATAAGCGGGACGCTTAGTCGTCCCAAAATATCTCACTTGCAAATATGACACGATTTGGGCGATCATGGTGGGAATGACCTGGAAAGAAATTTGGAACTATTCTTTTATGCTCCAAAAGCCTCAAACTTGCTTAGTATCCGGGTGGATGATTTGGGGTGGTATGTGGTTCGGGGAAGCACAAAGAGTATGTGATGTGGTAGAACCACTCAGATAACCCTAAGGACCGAATCTTGTCATGTTAGCCCGTGTGAAACAGTACAACCACAAGTCTATAAAATACAACCTAGCTAAGTAAATTTATTGAAACCCGGACTCATCTCACCCCAGTAGTGGATAGGAGCGGATCTGCAAGGGCAAGGGAAGGCCTAAAGGGACACCAAGGGAGGTGAAGTTTTCCAGCTGTACTAGCGCTGCGGGGAGTGGAGCCCAGCTACGTTAGTGACTGTGGGAAACATCCCGTGCAACGTATGGGACCCATCGCAAGTGGGAGAAGCGCATAGAGTGAGATGACGAAAGAGGCTAGATATTTCGAAAAGTCACTGTGACGGTCTACTCAACCATATGACTAAGGAATCATGTGGGGCAACGAGTTGGCGCTCTTGTGGGAATGTACAAACTCTGCAGAGTCAAAACTATTCGAATAGCCGTGCCTGGTCATGGGCACACATGGGGACTTAACTAGATATAGTTCTATTTCGAAAATGATTTGTGGGTGAAACGGGAAAATGTAGGGCAGTGAAAGGCCCTAGTTTGGAATTGTCCTGGGTGTCGTCCCAGTGGTAAGATAGGCAACTATAATGCTGGAAGATGCTATAAGGTGCTGATGTGCATCATATTTGCAGTATATTTTATGACATTATCATGTTGCTAATTGCTCAAATTGGCCATAAATTCATTAATTATACACATTTTGCCCTCCTTTTGGACAATTTACAGTGTTTTGCAATTGCTTTGCAGGTCAGCGCGAACTAGGCGCAAAATATACAGAAATACCAGAACTAACAGGAGTTAGGGTTGCAAATTGTCCAAACGTGAAGGGGCAAAATGCAAATGCTGGAGAAAACCCTAGCCGCCAGTGCAATCGCAGTAAAAGGGGAGGCAGCACATCGCCTCCTGGGGGATCCAACCCGCACCGACTCATTTTTTTCTTTTCGGACTGACCTTTCTCGCCCACGGCTTCTCCGAGAGAGCTACCTCCAGACCAAATCGCGATCCCCCTCTCACCGCCATCATCGGAGATCGGCCGTGGCAGGCGACAAGATACCCACCCCACCGAATCTTGGGAAGAAAGGAGGAGAAGGAACCCGAGATCCGGATCTGCTGCCTCTGCATCCCCTTCACCAGATCTGCTTCTTCTACGGTGGCTGCGCACGGATCTGCTTCCTCTACTTCCCCTGCGCTCAGATCTGCTTCATCGTCTGCGACTGCGCACGGATCTGCTTCCCCCACTTGCCTGCATCCTCTACAGACGATCTTCAACGGCTGATCTTCGTTTCTTATGGGTTGTTTCATTCCCGATCTCAGATTTCGTACTGCGATGTTAGTTTGGGATGCTCGTATGTTAGATCCGTGATGCATGGATTTTGTTACTAAAGTACTTGTCTTGTGCTTGTTTCTTTTGAGATGTTTATGGGATAGATACATTAATGTGCATGTGTTAGATATATATCTTTGGATCCGGGATTCTAAGGTGCCTTTTAGTTGTTATAGCGTTTGGGAGATGATTATTCAGATCATATGTTTCTGTTTAGATTCATGGTTCTTGCATGATAGTCATTAGATGTTTATAAGCTTGATACTTCTGCTGGTAGGATGTTTTCTTTCTTATTGTGATGTTGATACAATCTTTAGTGTTAGAGTAGATCTTCCTGCTAGATTTAATTTTATGTATGCGCTCGATTCGGTTCTTTTGGTAAAAGTAAAAAATATATTTGGTTCAGTCCCGCTATTTTCATGTTTTTCTTGGGGCGGATACTTGATTACATCTTCGATGGCGTAGCTTACATTTTGGTAGCTTGTCGTTAGTCTTTTCTTGTGGTTGTTTGTCTTACGCTTTGCGTGGTGGGAGAGTTCTCCGGTTACATCGAAGTCCCGGCGCTAGCCTTCTTCCTTCTGCTCCCAAAACCTTCTTCTTACCTCGATCCTTCTTTTCCTCAAAAGCTCTTTCCTCCATTCTCGGTAGTATTTCTTCCTTATCCCCTTCTCTCTCTTTCTGCAGAGTGAGTTCTTCAGTTTCCCCATCTCTTACCCTGTCTAGTTCTTAGTTTTCTTTCTTCCTCAGTCCCTTCTTTACTTCTTCTCTTTCTCTCTAATTCAGTCTTTTCTTTTCTTCTCGAGTTTTCTTCTGTCGGTGCTATCTCCTTTGCTAGCCAGATCTTGTCCAGTCCTATCTTCTTACCTCAGCCTTCTTTCTTTTACTCTAGATCTCTCTCCTCTCATTAGTCTCTCTTTTCTTTCTAGTAAACACCTCTTCTGTAATCTCTCCTTGTCTTCTCTTTCCTTGGTTAATTTAGCAGTCCTTCTCTCTTTCCCTCTTCCTTTCCGACTCTTTGCTTTCTTTCCTTCTCTGTTATTCCTCTCTTCTCGGTTTTGGATTCTATCGATCTCCTTTAGGTTATCATTTTACTTCTCCTCTACTAGTTTTCTTCTCTTTTCTGATTCTCTCTTTCCCTTAGATAACTATCTTTTATTTCTACTAGTTCTTCCTATTTTCTTTCTCTTAGCGATGCGATTTCTCGATTCTCTCCTCCTTCCCTCTCTCTAGTCGATTCTCTTCTTCTCTGCGCCTTCTGTTCTTCTTTTCTCCTATTTCTCTTCTGCTGATTTCTTCACTTACTTCTAGGTTGTTTAGATTCTTTAGTTAGCCTTCAAATTCCAGTTAGGTGATTTAGCTTTGGTCGAGTGTTTGGTCACCCAGTACTCTAGTCCCAAATGAGAACCGACATCTCGTTGCTATCTTAGCGACAACCCGTTCACTTGCGGGTGCGCAGTTTTGCTGCGATCAGGTGCAGAGGCCATGTAATGGTGGATGGGCTCTGTACACTATTAAGACGATTACATTCCACTAAACTTGTGTCTTTCAAAAGCGCTAGGTCATAGGGATTTCTAAGTCTTGTATTGTAAAGGCAATTTACAAAATAAAATAAACCTAAGCCCTCCTTGTTCATTGACATACTATTACTGCATTCTGTGTGATGACTTGCTGAGCACAGTGGTAGTGTGCTCACACTCGTATCGCCAAAAAGCGAAGCAGGGCGGGATCATTATGAATATGAAGATGCCCCGGCCACAGAAGGAAGGAAGGACGATGGGAATTAGGTCGCCGTTCGTATTTTCCGAACTTAGACAAGTTAGACCTAAGGCATTATGTGCACATATATTATCTAAATCTAGGTAATATATCTCACACACATTACCCCGATCGCTTGCACGAGGTTATGGTCCTACTTTTGCTTTCTCTTCCATTTTGTATGTAATGATGACATTCGACCTAAGTGCCCCTTTGTAAACTATCACCCGGCGTGGTGTAATTTGAACCATGGTGCGTAATATTCTTGTTTAGCGATGTATGAAATGATACGGACAAGGTAGCGTGCGCATTATCTCTCGATCCGAGGGAATAATGCATTAATCACGAGAGATTACGGATTGAAAAATCCGGTGCGCAGAGTGGTATCGAGCATCTGACGTAGGGTAAAGGTCTTAGTATGTACGTTAGACAAGATATAGGATTACAATCTTGCAAACCTTATAAAAAGAATTTCTAAAAATATAGTGTATTACTTCCTTTCCTATCCATCTTAGATCTGTTCTGTTCTACCTTTCATTAATATTTTGAAAAGTTACTAACACTAGGAATTTAAATTACGGATGGCGGGAGGAGAGAGAAGGGTGGTGGGACTACTTGGCCTGAGTCTGAGGGAGTTTGCCAATCTGTAGCTCCTTCACTACAGACTACCGAGGCCGGCCCGTGTCACCGTGGACTCAAGACAACGGCAGGAGGAGAGGAGTTACGGTTGATCGAGGTGTTCATCTACCCGAAGACTGCGCACGACCCGCCTCCGTTTTCGGACGAGCACGGTGGACCATCGGGACCGTGGCACTCCGGGGCAGCTGCGCGTCTTCTGCTTTACGATCGTGCGACATTTACAAGGCCCCCCTTCGACGCACTCCCTTCTGCTACTACCCATCGCGCCAGGTGAAGACGCGATATAATGAGACCTACATGCCTACGAGCGAGAACAACCCGATGCTTATGCATCAGGTTGACCTGACCAGGGCCATGGGATCGGCCCACACCGCCGCTCTGGAGGAGATCACCCCCCCGGGCGCACCTCGTCGCTCGCACACTAAGGTGGCGACCCTCGTGGCAGCTCGCCCGGTGCGGCGAGCCTTAGCGGCGGCCAAAGGCGGGCGGCCGCGGCGCAGGCGCAGGCCCAGCGGTCCCAGCTCTCGCGCCCCACCAACACCTACCGCACCGCCCCCACGGGACCCGGTGGACTCCGCACCCGCTGACCGCACGCAGGCGTCGACCTCGAGACCTGATCGGCTCTTCGCCGGGAGGAGGTCGCGCCACGGCCCGCGCTCCGCTCACTCAGACTCGACACCGCCCCTCACGAGTTCGGCGAGTGGGTCCCGCTCTCAGTGCCCGGACTACAGCCCCTCCAGCCCCGGAGTTGGCTATATGGAGGAGTAGGTGGGTGGTGCCGTGCTGCCAGTGTGTAGCGAGTACTAGTTGATGTATCCGGCATGTTATGCGGACCTTACATATCGTGGGTTCTATTCGATCGGACTTTAATTGTTGTGTTGTAATAGTAAGTCCGACCTAGAAGGCGGCTATGTGATGTTTTAGTTTATGCTTAAGGAAAGCGGCCTTGTGTTGAAATTATTTTGTCGTTTATCTTGTTGGCTTTTATTGCATGAAGTGGCAACCTTCTTTTATTTGCTTAGTAGTAGTATTAAGCTATAAAACTATATTTGCAGATGGCGGATCAAAGGGTGACCAGGGCCCAGGCCAATGCCACCCTCAACCAAGGAGTGGTGGACTCCACGCCCGGTGTCTTGCCAGCGGGGCGTGAACAAACCCACGACTAGGAAGCCAACCTTCCACCCCCTCCAACCAACCCCACCATGGCGCAAGTCATGGCGCGATGAACAATTGTGCAGGCTATTATTAGGGCAACAAGGTAGCTCCAGCAGTCTAGAGCTGACTGGCCGACTTTCGAGGACCGGCCCCTCACTTTTCCTCGATCGACGAGCCTCTCGAGCGAAGATTGGCTTGAGATACTGAAAAGAAGCTGCACGGCCAAGTGCAGGAGGAAGACAAAGTGATATTTGCAGCTCATCGCTCTCGGGGGCGGAAGAAATTGGTGGGAGAACTATCTTGCCGCCAGAGGCCAGGAAGAGACCTCCACGTACAGTGACATGGATGTCATACCATGGTCAGAGTTCAGGACGGCTTTTAAGGCCAACTTCGTCCCGGGAGTCATGAGAATGAAGAAGAGCAATTTCGCACTCTCAAGCAAGAGGCATGACCATTAATGAATATCTCACAAAATTTACTCAGCTTGCTCGCTACGCTCCAACGGATGTGGCCGATGAAGAAGAAAAGATTGATAGATTTCTTGAAGGCATGAATGAGGAGTTAAGGGTGCAGCTGATTGTGCACGACTTCACCAGCTTCCACCGGTGGTGAACAAGGCTCTAATTTTAGAAAATGAAAAGAAGAATGCGGAGGCCGGTAGTAGCATAGCTAACAACTCGGTGACGCAAGGAGATTCGTTCGAAGTTCTTCAACAACCCCTCATTCTCCGGACCGATCAACCCGGGCTCCAACGCCACACCCGATCAAGTGGAAGTTCCTTTCAAGCTCCTCGCAGGAGTCGATTGCCGGTATAAACCCATGACCAACCTTAGCACTACTGTTTGTGGAGAAGGGCATTTCGCCAACGGTGCCCACACAAACAAAATGCCCCTGTCCGTAGCCAAGCTTCAGTGCCCAGCAAGGGGCCTCAGACCTCGCAAGCTAGCAGGAATACCCCAACGCCCAACCGTGGGAGAGTCAACCACATCACGGCAGAGGAAGGCGAGGAAGTGCGGGAGTTCTTATGGGTATGTTCTCTGTCAAGTCGATACAGTATGAGACTTTATTTGACTCAGGAGCTTCACATTCATTTATATCCAAGGGTATCTTGATAAACGGGGTTACCTATTTATCCTCTAAAGAGGCGATGGTACTTAAGTCACCGGTGGTATGATTACCGCTACCTTAGTGTGTCTGAGGGTAGCGGTTACCATGGAGAGGTGCGACTTCCTAGCAGACCTGATAGTGCTAAGCTCACAGACCTTGGATATTATATTAGGAATGGACTGGCTAGCCAGATATCGAGGAGTTATAGATTGTGCCACCAGGACAGTGAAGCTGACTAAGTGTCCTGGAATGACCATAGATGTAAAAGTGGACCGACCATACCGATGGGGCCGCGCAATATATTATTGCGAAGATGTACCCCTGGAAGGAATGATGGTGGTGCAAGATTATCAAGAAGTGTTTCGAACCTACCCGGCATGCCCCAGACGAGACACGAGGTTTGTCATTAACTTGAAGCCGGGCTGCTCCCATTTCAAGAGACCATATAGGATGACGGTGGAGGAGCTGGAAGAGCTAAAGACCCAACTCCGAGGCTGCGGGAAAAGGATTATCGAGACCAGTTCCTCGCCACAGGATCTCGGTATTATTTGTAAAGAAGAAGGATGCCACAGTTAGGATGTGTGTGGATTACCGCGTGTTAAATGAAGTAAACATCAAGAATAAATACCCCCTTCCCAGGATCGATGATCTATTTGACCAACTTGGTGGAGCCACCATCTTCTCCAAAATAGATCTGAGATCGGGTTACCACCAGCTGAAAATTAGGGCTGAGGATATACCCAAGACACTTTTACCACTAGATATGGATTTGTCGAGTTTACTGGTCATGTCTTTTGGTCGACAAATGCACCGCACCTTCATGAATCTCATGAACAAGGTATTCATAGAGTATTTGGATAAGTTTGAAGTGGTGTTCATTGATGACATCCTTATTTACTCCAAAAGTGCGAGAAGAGCATGCGGAGCATCGCTGGTGCTAGAAAGTTAAGAGAACATCAGTTATATGCCAAGTATAGCAAGTGTGAATTCTGGCTAAGCGACATCAGCTTATTGGGACATATAGTGTCTGCAGGGGGAGTATCCGTTGACCCCGCCAAGATTGCAGCAGTGACAGAATGGAAGCAACCCACCTCCATCACGGAAGTGCGAAGTTTTCTTGGATTGGCAGTATATTATAGAAGATTCATAGAGGGATTCTCTAGGGTAGCCAGGCCATTGACCCAGCTACTCAAGAAGGAACAGAAGTTTGAATGGACCAAAACCTGCGAAGGAAGTTTTCAAGAGCTTAAGAAAAGATTGACTACCACTCGGTGCTAGTTCTACGATGTACATAAGGATTTTGAAGTATCTTGTGATGCTTCCCATCAAGGATTCGGATGCGTCTTGATGCAAGGAGGCAAGGTTGTGGCATATGCATCTAGGCAACTTCGCCCGATGAAGCTAACTATCCACCCATGACACGGAATTAGCTTCGATGGTACATGCCTTAAACATTTGGAGGCACTATCTGATTGGCAACCACTATGATATATACACGGATCACAAGAGCCTCAAGTACTTCTTCACCCAGTCACACCTCAACTTGAGGCAGAGAAGATGGTTAGAATTGATAAAAGATTATGACCTAAGTGTCCACTACCACCCAGGGAAAGCCAGTGTGGTAGCAGATGCTCTCGATCGTAAGACCTATTGTAATAACCTTATGGTTCAAGAACACCGACTGAGCTATATAAAGAGTTGAAAGCTTGAACTTGGAGATAGTAGAGGAGGAACTTTAGCGGCAATGGAAGTGCAAGCGAGCATATAAGAAAAGATTATGGCCGCACAAAGGAGGACCCGGCCGCCTTGAGGTTGAGGAAATTAATGGAAGAAGGGAAGACTCCTAAGATGAATGTGGATCAGCAAGGAGTTTTGAGGTATGGGACACGTATCTTTGTACCCCACCAAAAGGGCCTCAAGGATCTCATACTCAAGGAAGCTCATAGCTCAGCATACTCCCTAATGGATCGCGAAGGCTACATGGCGAGAAAACAAAATTTTCTACCGCGCACACAAGGACATCATGCTTAAGGAGGATCATGGATCGTTACCACTAGGCGCGCAGCAAGCAGAAGAAGAGTTGGAGAAGCCGATCCAACCACGCGTCGAGGTAGTAGTGGAAGTAGTCGATCGTCCCGAACCGATCGTCTCCTCCACGCGATCAACCGCACTACCAGCGGATCAATCTATAGGTTGTTGATGCCGATCAACGCCGCAACAAGCGGCGTCTCCGGTATCCACACGCCCGGGCCGGAACACCGATCGCGAGTGTACCGGCACTCACGGCGGCTAGGGTTTGGCTCGGAGGTGGCGGCTACGGATTAGCTCGGGATTATCGGATCGTTCCTCGGCCCTCGCCTCCATATATATACCTCCTCACTTGGGCCTCGTGGACCGAGGCCCAATAGGAGTCTATCCGGATCTCTATCCGAATTGAGCCCATATCCCAATCACATTCGAATTAGTGTTCCAACCCGTTAAGTGTGCGACCACAGCAGGTTCACGTATACTTGGTCGCGACCGAAACACCTTCCGGTCACCGTGTTAATAGCGGCCTCTAGTAAGACATATTAACCCCAAAGTATACGTAAAGATCATATCGGTTGAACACAGTAATGTTCTCATGTACTAATCCTTTGCCTCACGATATAGATTAAGCTCAAGGCGAGACACATGTCATCCTCTTAATAGCTCAATCACTCTCTCGATTACGTGATGGATTATAAACTCGTGATTGACTCCTCAATCACCTTGGCATGGCCATGCACTTTCATAATCCATTACATCGAGGGGCCGAGATATCTCTCCCATAAGGAGGGCAAATTCTATCTTGATCATTCACATCCCACTACATGTTTCTGTAATATCCCGAACGTCGTTACGGCATAAGATTTTAAATCAATCGCGAAATCGTCGGTTTTTTGGTAAATCGCGGGAAGGGAAAAATATAAATTGTAGAATATTGTAAAATGAATTAAATAAATTAAAATAATTAATTTGCATGTTTTGGGCTGTCCGGAGGGTGGGCGACCACTTTGGGCTAGTCGGCCCAAATAGGGCCGTACCCTCCCAAACCCTAACACCCCTCAATATAAACCCCTCCCTAATATCCCGACGTCGTTCTGGTTAGTTTTAAATCAATCACGGAATCGCCGATTTTTCGGTCAATCATGGAAGGAGAAAATAAAATTTGTAGAACATTAAAAATGAATTAGAATATATTAAAAATATTTTTATTTTCAGTCGCGGGCTGCCAGGGAGGTGGGCCATCCACCCATGGGCCAAAGCCCAAGGGGAGGCGCCACCCCTAGCCGCACCCCACCTTTTCCCCTCTCTATTTAACCTAGGCTTCCCTTTTCCTCCCCTCCCTCTTGGCCGCCACCCTCCTGTCCCTGCGCCTCCATCCCTCCTCAAGGTGGTTCCCTCCATTGCTACCCTTGGAGAAGAAGGAGAAGGAGAGGAAGGAGAAGGAGAAGAAGGAGAAGAAGAAGAAGGAGAAAGAAGAAGAAGAAGAAGGGAAAAATCTTGGGGAAAATTTCTTCATCTAGGTAATCCATCCCCATCCCAATCCTCTGTTTATTGGTTTTATTAGGGTTCTTGGCTCGATATTCATGGATAGATATTAGATCAATCACCCGATTAGAATTTTGCCGCGGATTGGTTTTAGATCTATTCGCGCAGCGCCGGTTGTCTCTCAGTTTTGGGCTAGAAATAGATTTTTCCTGAGGGTCTCCCCAAAAGGAAAAGTGTAGAGGACGTCCAGATCTAGCTACTGTATTTTTTCAATTTTGTTCACCAAGGGATCTGGGAGATGCGGGGTCGCCAAACTCGCTGATTTGCAGGCGGCCAGATCTGCGCAGCCGACGGTAAACCGTAGTTTAAAATTAGAAAACGATTTTTCCTGCGGGTCTTCCTAAAAGGAAAGTTGTATATTACTTCCATATCTACCTCATTTATTTTTTTCAAAATTTTATACCACGGGATCTAGGAGAAACAGAGACGGAATTAACGCTGTCCGGCAGGCAGTCGGGTTGTTACAGACCGACTGTAATTCGGTGTTTAAAAATAGTAGATGATTTTTCTGGTCTTGGCCGTAGTTGGGAAAAGTGTAGATAATTTAGAGATCTAGCTCCTGTAAAATTTTGGTAATCTTTAGACCTCTGTGCTGTCGGGGCTGCGCATTTGAATGCGGCTGCCCAAATCTGCAGAGCAGAGCATGTCCTCTGTTTTGGGCATTTAATTACTCCTAGCTGTGATTAAAATAAAAATAGGTGATTTCCATGAAAAATGTAGATATTTAAGTCATGAAACCAGAGAGGTATTATTTGCTATTTTTCGATGTATATATTTAAAGATACAAAATTAAGAAGCAGCTCTGCTGCAGAGGCTAGAATGCAGATTTGTGAGCGGAGAGGAGTTTTCATGGTTCGGGTCTCTAGTGTTGATTTATGTTTTTATGTCGTGTTTGTATGCTGTGATGGAGTGCTGAGAGGTGTCTTATGGACAGGTGGTCTTGTCCCTGAGCGCCCTTGACTTTTGTTGTTCGTCGCTTCATCGGATTGAGGCAAGTAAGCGTGGCGGTGGTTGCTACCGTTTAACTTTGTTCATATTACATTCAGTTTACATTATTATCATAATTTGATACAATTACCATGATTGCATGATATTTTAATTGTGAAATTCTTGCTTAATGTTAATATGTTGATCATGAAATTAGTATGTGGTGGATGTGATTATGTTGAGAGCATGATAATGCTCCTTGCGGATGAACTAATGTGATTAATGAATTTTCATATCATTCAATCATTCATGTCATATCATGTCCTTTGTATGTGGATGTCGCCGCTTATAGCAGCGATCGTGCCGTCTGGCGTCGTATATTGCCGTGTCTGACGCACCTCTTCGCCAGCGGAAGCATTCGTATATTGCCGAAATCGATGCATCGCACTTCACACGGCAAGAGTAATGTGGAGCATAGCATGAGCATTCATATGCATTGCATTGTGGAATGATCATTTGCATACATATGCAATATAACGTGGTGAAGTTATTTTGTGGAATGTACAACTTTATAGTTGTAATGTGGAATTGGCTCTTGTGAGCTATTGATGAAATGAAGGTTGTGGTTGTGGTCACGGAATGTGGTTCGTCCCTTGTGTGATTGTGATGGTGGCTTGAAACTCTTTTCTCTTGTTTTAATTGTTTTAGTAATTGTGGATACGAGTAATATAATATTGAAGTAAGTCATGCATATGTTTTATTGCCTTTGGTAGTGGTAGTGGTTGAGGATTTAAAGTAGTCAATCATGAATTAATTGTTAATGTTTTACCGTCATTGATAGTGAATTGAGGTCGTGAATATATCGTTGTTAATTATAGAAGATTAAAATGTTGTTGATTAATCTATTGTGGCTTGTGGAGGAATAAACTTTTCTTTTGCATTTAATACGGGATAAGCGATTGCATTCATATGCTAATTAAATCTGAAATTTAAGAGGTATGATTCATGAAAGTTTATGGTGGTTTAATATTTATGAACATAAATTGTAATTGTGGATGTATGAAATTATAATGATGATGTTTAAATTGCTTGTAGTTTGAATAACTTGTTAAGCAGTTTGCTTCTGAGATTTTTATCTCACTCTTGCTTCCCCTCCCTACAGGTGGACTTTGAGCATGCATTGGGAAGGGTAGGCGGCACCGCATCCGATGCACTTGTATTATAAACTTAATGCTGAAATAAAGTTGGAAGAATTCTAGTATTTTGCTTAGTTATCATATTGATGTATGTTTCAACTTATTAATGTTATTTTGGAACCGTCCCTTTGGTTATTATGTTTAAGTTGATTATGAATATTAATTTGCTCTTGTTATTACATTATTTATTAGTTGTTTACGCTTCGCTTATACTATCTTGCTTAGTCTTGTTGCTAGTTTATTTTATTTTTATAGATTGACTAGTCGTAGAGTAGTATTAGTGGCATCCCGGGGCATTGTGGGTCTGAGGTGTTCTGATTCATGGCAAACCCAAAGACTACTTTTATGACTACCTAGTTACGGAGTAGTGTTTAGTAGTCCCAAAATAAGCTACTACACATGCTGGGAACCATGATGATCTCAAGTCTAAGGATTCCACATATACACTACTTGAGACCAACTGATGACACATGGAATCTCTGCAGTGTCTCATGGCGGGTCTATCAACATATGTTCACTAACACATGTCCATATTATTGATTTGGTATCTCCATACCATGATCCATGAGACATGATCATCAATCAATACATATGTTGATCTTTGAATCATATTTGTTCCTCATATGAAATATAATCGGGATCATTTAGAAATAGCAACATTTTGGCATTAAGAGTCTCATGAATAAGTCACATACTCATTGATCAATAATGATAATGTCTATTTCAAGGAACAAAGCAATGTATCATAAACATAGTATGTGATATATTCAACATCTCCATGTTGCCTCTAGGGCATATCACCAACACTCCCTCCACCCTGGAAGTACAAAGATGTACCGGGATATGAGCGATGGTCTTGGTGGCCACGTCGAAGAGAGACATCGCTGAACACGTAGCTTTCTTTGTGATGTATGTCAACGAGTAAAAGCGAACATCGAGACCAGCAGGCATTGCGACCATTGCAAGTACCACAGTGGAAGTGGGAAGAAGTAGGAATGGACTTTATCACAGGACTTCCCCGAACCAGGTCAGGATACGACTCCATCTGGGTCGTAATAGATAGGCTAACCAAGGTCGCACATTTTATCCCTGTCAAGACAACTTACAAGGGAGACAAGCTGGCAGAACTATATATGTCACGCATCGTGTGTTTGCACGGTGTGCCAAAACGGATAGTCTCGGATCGAGGTTCCCGGTTCACCTCGCATTTACAGGCTAGCCTACATGAGGCCCTTGGTACCCATTTGGATTTCAGCACCGCCTATCACCCCCAGACAGATGGCCAAACAGAGAGAGTGAACCAAATACTAGAGGACATGCTTCGGGCTTGTACCCTGGATTTCTCTAAAGACTGGGACCGATGTCTGCCATATGCAGAGTTCGCCTACAACAACAGCTACCAAGCCAGCCTACAGATGTCCCCATTTGAAGCACTGTACGGGAGAAAGTGTCGAACCCCTTTACACTGGTCAGAAGTAAGAGAAGGCTATATATTCGGGCCAGATACTCTAAAGCAGGCAGAAGAAAAAGTTCGCCTGATCAGAGATCGACTATTAGCCGCCCAGTCCAGACAAAAGAGTTATGCAGATAAGAGACGGAGGCCATTAAGTTTTGAGGTTGGAGATTATGTCTATTTAAAGGTGTCACCCCTACGGGGAGTCAGACGATTTAAAGTCAAAGGCAAGCTCGCCCCTCGCTATGTTGGGCCATCCCAATTATAGCCAAGAAGGGAGAAGTGGCTTTTCAGCTAGATCTGCCCGCAAGCCTAGCAGATGTGCACAGTGTTTTCCATGTATCCCAACTCAAGAAGTGCCTTCGGGTACCGGAAGATCAAACCCCGATGGAGGCAATTGAGATCGAGATCGGCTCGACCTACAAGGCGTCAATTAAAATCTTGGACACCGTGGAAAAGAAGACCGTAAATCAAACCATTCGCACTGCAGAGTGCGGTGGAGTCATCACTCAAAGAAGGAGGCCACACAGGGCGTGAAGACCAGCTAAGAAGAGATTACCCGAGTTGTTCACGGTTAGGTTTGAATCTCGGGGTCGAGATTCTTTAAGGGGTAGATTTGTAACATCTGAAAATTTAAATTTTGTAAAAAGAAATATTATGAGTTATTTTCGCGATATATTATATTTGACTGGAATTTTATTGCATTTTCTGGAGTTTGGTTAAGGAGTCGAGAAGAAGAGCACACCTGTTTAACTAATAGAAAACAAGATTTTAAAATGCGAATCGAAAAGATGATCCGATAAAGGGGATATGGTTTGGTCCCAAAATTGAAATCTAATTCGATATTCGCAATAATAAGTTGGCAAGAAAAAGTAAAATAAATAAATGCATACATATATCTACATGTATACATGGATGGATATATATATATATAAATATGTGAATATAATGTAGAGGATGATAATAAAATAACGAATTACACGCAAACAAATCTTCGTAAAAGAAAATACATTTGAAAATATGAATATATATATATATATATATATATATATACATACATACACATAAATAAAATAAAGGGAAAGAAAAGAAAAAAAGAAAAATCAAAATTGGGGATCGGTAGATAGGCCCACAGTAACCATTACCCAACCCCGTGCCACCCAACCCATCTCTTTTTTTCTTCCTCCCTGCCTCCTCCTCGTCGCTCGCACACCACTTTGTCTCGCCTCCTCTGCGGCCCGGCCCAGACAGGCGTTCGGACCAGCGGTCCTACCCTTCCGGACCAGCCGGACCGCCTGCCCTGTCCGCCGCCGACCCTACCGTCGCCCCTTTTGCGCCCGGCTCTGCCGCCTCTTTTTCCCACCCCGCGCCCGCTCGGTCCTATCACGCATGCGCCGCTCCCGGCCTGCCTCCTCGAGCCACGCGAGCCATCATGCACTGCGCCTTGCTTGTTGCCCGCCCCTCGCCCGCCGACGCGACAACACGAGGAGAGAACGCGTTGCGGTCTCACCGTGCGACTATAAAAGCAGCGAGGTCCCTCTCGGTTCCTCATGCTCCCGGGACACTCCCCTCGAGCAATTGACTTAACACCCCCAAATCGCCGTCGGCCGACTTTCTTCCCCAACTCGGCCACGGACAATCCATTGAGCCAAGCCACCTCACCCCGATTCCACACTCCCACACCACCTCCGGAGCACCGTGAAGCCAACCCCGCCCTCGCCCGAGCTTCCCGCCGCCTATAGCTCGCCGTCGCCGGAGCCCCTCCCGAGCCGCCGCCACCGCACGCTGCCGACCTACTTCCGGCGTTCCTCGGCCTCCACCGCCACCACCATCAATCTCCCCGTGCACCCGGCAGTCCATTTCGCCTGACCCTCGAACCTCTACGGCCCTCCCTCGCCGCCGGCACCACCGCCCCTCACCGGCCTCGGCCTCCTCTGCCGGGACCCTCTCCACGGGTTGGTTCAAAAGGGTTGATTGCCCTTATTGGGTAGGCAACGCCTCCCCGCTCACATGGAGGTTTCTACAGCCACTCCATCGGAGGTACACGAGCAACCGTGCTCTACCAGAGAAAACTCTTACAAGATAGAAATGAATCGGCTAGAGCAACTCGGGGACAACCTCACCGATCACCCGAACCCTACTTCTCTATTTATAGCCTCAAGCTACCAGGGGGAGAACCCGTTAACCCCAACTACCACCGGGTTTTACCACTCACTTAACCCACTTAGCCAGTACGAGCTTTCAGTGCTTTACCCGTTAATCCCAATGGCACCACTGCTTTGCCCGTTAGCGCCAACAACTCCTATGCTTTCGCAGAGACACAGCTTCCTTTTGCAGCTTTGAGCATCTCTCCAAGATGCCACTCCTCTGCCTTCCCGGAAGCTTCCTCCTGCTTCCTTGTCGTCCATGCTTACAACCACCTCATAAAGACTAGGTCTCCTTCGGCCTCACCCGGTCGTTCTGGATCCCAACACCGCCCGTGTCTCGTCCCGACCATCCCAGCCTCGCCAGACCTACCTCCAAGATCCTGCAAGCATCACAGACAACAAAGCTTTCATAGCACCGCACAAAACAATGTCTACAACCATCTGCATTAGGCAAACAGAGCTCAAACCATACTCCACAAAGTCTAAATTGCATTAAGACCGGTCGAAATGATGAACCATCAAATGCACGAGGTCTCACGATCGATACAAAGCCATCGACCGATTCTCGGCTCAAGCGATCGATCACGGAGACCACACGACTGGTTTCAAAGTGACTTGACCACGTTCATGACTTTCAGAGACAACCAACTTTTCTCCTCTGTGGTCGAAGCCCGTTCAGACCATGTACACTGAGTTTTACCGTGGTCGAAACCCTTTCCGGTCACGTATGACTTGTTTTACCGTGGTCGAAACCCTTCTGACTACGGCCAACGTGGTCGTAAAATGCCGACTTCACAATGTGGTCGCATGCGTTGAAACACCGACTTCCCAATCGCGGTGGTCGTTGCTTTGACTTACGACTTCGGACCATGCCTAACGTGGTTGTAAGCCCTCCGACCACGGCCAAAGTGGTAGCATGCTTGTTTTCCGGCTTCAGACCTCTGTCAAAGTGATCGAAAATGACCCGGTTGACTTCCTATTACGCTTAACGTGGTCGTAAACCACCCGGCTGGCTTCCGACCACGGCTAAACCGGTAGTAACCCCTTTCGACCTTACCAGACATGCTCTGCCGTGGTAGTGACACCTTCTGACTGTTGGCAATGTGGTCGTAATCTATTCAAACACCCGGGATAGCTAATGCCGACTTCGACCACGACCAAGGTGGTCATAAACAGACCTGCTCATTCTACTGTCAAACAGTGTTATCAAAGAATACAGAGGAACGGAGGCAAGCCTATTTTTGAGAACTAAGATCATCCTGGCCGTAGCGGAAACTACTGCAGTGGATAGCTAAAGATGGGGAAGGGCGACCCTACAGTGGCGGTAACACATACATATATCCCCGTCCCCTCTTTAAGCTCAACCAGTGGAAGCGGAACCGATGGAAGCTCAACCGATGGAAGTGCAACCGATGGAAGCTCAACCGGCGATGCAGCAACCGATGCAAGGTCAATCAGCGGGAGGTTAAGTGCCACGGTGGCGCGTGCATTCGACGCGCCAATCGCGCGGTGCCACGTGTCACACCCCCTCAGGACAGAACGCGACACCTCCGGCGTGCGCCCGCGGACAACACAGCACATGCTAGTCATGTCCCGTCGCACGCTAGCCACCGGCATAATTCTCGGTGTCATTAAAACGCCCTCCGCGAGCCACGGGCCAGAGCCCACCTCGACTTCGACATCGAGCCCACTTTGACCCCGCATTAGTGGGTTGAGTCAACCCCCGTGTCTGCGGAACGAGACCCGAGGCCAACTCGCCTGTGTCTTCATGGACCGGCTCTGTGGAAAGCACACACCTCATCACCGGGAGATGCCTTCGGCAGTACCTTCGACTCTACACGGTGAATACGGAGTCCACCCCGGCTTCAGGTCCAGATGACAACCCCGGGTACAATTTGGCCGCATGACCGCAGGCCCAGTCGGCCCTCGGTCCAGCCTCTTGTAAGAAGGATGGCTCCACAACCCGCTTCACCTACATCTCTGTGGAGCAAAGTCGGCTGAAGATTCGACCTCGCCCCCACAGGACGGCTCCACTGCAAGTGCACACCCTGCGACCAATAGACGCCTTCGGCGGTACCTCCGACTCCGCGCCTGTGCCACTAGGAAACGCTGCGCCAACAATGTCCAGTCTTGTCTAATATCAGAGAAGCTCATAGGCCGCAGGGACGGAGGGGGCCAAAGGGCCCGGCAACATGGCTTCGGACTGTGAATCCCTTCATTATGAGAGGCTCCTGTTGTCGGGTGGCCCCCACCTAAGCCCAACTGGCCTATTAGAAGGTCATAAAGCCCAAAGTGGGACATGTGTAATGCCATATATGCCCTTGAGCAGAGTACTTGGGTGTAAGGACATAATTGTAAAGTACTCCCCATATGAATATATAAAGCCACCCAGGCCATGGAGAAAGCTCCAAGCATTTCTCACCTAACTCTCCACTACTATCTATACTGTTTGGCCTGTAACCACAACATACATGATTTCAAAATTAAGAATTCATAGAACTTTTGATCCGTAGGTTCAAATAACCTGAAACTTGGTATCCACCTTCTCTTGGATATCAAGAACCTATTTCAATCATGGATTGTGAATAATAGTGCTAAAATTCCAACATTTATCCATGACTGCAGTACACAGCATTTTTCATGCGTCCTAATTGAAGAAGTATCTTGGAGTACCCATAGAGCAGGCACTACTTGAGACACTTGATCTTCAAGAAGACCTCACCTATAGGGAGCATTCGATCAAGATCGTCAAGTCAATAGAACGAAAGATTAGGAGGAAGACAATCCATTTCTGCAAAGTGCAATGGAGCAACCATTCAGTGGATGAAGCCACCTGGGAACGGGAAGAAGATCTGAAGGCCAATATCCCCACCTTTTTGCTTGCCTGTCCCAAATGTCAAGGTTGAGATTTTTCTTAAGGGGGTAGATTTGTGAGATCTCAAATTTCTAGAGTTTACTTAATTGGATTTAATTAAAAAAATTATGGATTTTCTTTTCCTTTTGCCTTTTCTTTTATTTTAGTCTAGAGCTAGATTTAATGGGAACTTGTGTTCAATTGCAGCCAATTTTAGTTGAATTTATTTTTGCTGAGTTCCTCGTGAGTTGTAGAATTTTATAGAATTTTCCTAGGGCCCACCCTACCCCCTCTTCCTCCTCTCGCTCCTTCTCTTCTCTCTCACATGCCGCCCGAATCTTCCACTCGCGTCGTTTCTCGCCGCACGTGCAAAGGGATAAACCCTCGCTCATTTGCGAGTCATGCATATCCACAAGAAACACTCTTCGCAAGGCGCCGTTCTTCCCTATCCCTCGGCCAAATCTTGAGCCACCATTAGTTTGGTGAGGAATTCCCACCGCCATATGCCCTCCCCAGGCCCTATAAAACCCCTTGGCACCGATTCGATAGGAGCGGGTCCCGATCTTCAACGAGTTACGGATAAGTTCGATTTGGTGGAGCGGCGACATCACCGGGGTCAAAAGCGATAAAGTAACTTTCTTTCCCTTATGCATAAAAGTGTATGTGTTACTACTACCATGGTGTAAAACATCATTATCAAATTCCCAAGGTCGACCCAATAAAAGAGAGCATGCTTGCATGGGAACCACATCACAATCAACATGATCAACATAAGCACCAATGGAAAAATGGACTCGGCATGTTTGCGTTACTTTAGCTTTTCCAGAGTCATTTAACCATTGAATATGGTATGGATGTGGATGCGGTCGCGTGGTCAAGCCAAGCTTCTTGACCAAGTCGAACTCACCAAGTTGTTGCAACTTCCTCCATCAATGATGACACGTGCCGCCGGTTCTTGATCGCAAAGAAGGTGCGAAACAAATTATGACGTTGAAGTTTATCGGGTTGTTGTACTGCGTCTTTGAGGACTCATTGCACAATGATGCTCGTGGCGTCGTGTGGACGCCCACCAAGGATGAGGTCGTCATCACCACCGCCATTGTCGTTCGAGGCAGCAGCAACATCATCATCCTCCTCGACATCCGAAGTGCTGATGTAGCCTCCATCTTCTGTGGCGATGTATGCCCGTTGGCTAGGGCAATTCTTCTGCACATGACCAAGCCCATGGCAGCGGTGGCATGAATGCTTGGGAGAGCGGCCCGTTGAAGCCACGGAAGAAGAACTCTTGGCTGGACCCTGCAAAGAATTTTTTGAAGAATCTGCAAGGCGTGTCGTGGAAGGTGGCTTCGGTGGCGCTGCTGCCATCTTGTTCACAGGTGGTGGAGGAGAGCGAAAACTCAAAGAAGAATTGGGCGATCCGTTGATGTAGTCGTTCGCGGGGTGTAGAAGGGTCGTCGGTGCGTGCCTTAGTTGATTACGCAAGGTCCTCGCAATTCTTTTTCGCAAGCATAGCAAGGTGGAACAAGCGGTTGTGATAGTAAATTCTTTATAATCAACAATGTCCGAATTTCACGTAACCCCGTAGAAACGACAAATCTTATCCTCTCGTGTCCTCAACAACCCCACAACGCACCATACCCTTTTGAAGCTCAGCATAATAGTCTTGAACAGAACTATCACCTTGTTCTAAGCGCTGCAATTTTTTTCTCAATTCAAGTTTATATGAGGGAGGAACAAAACGATTACGCATAGCTTCTTTTAAGCGCTCCCATGTATCGGTTGTAGCGCATGGTACTTAGTTCATTCCACCGGATAATAGCAAAGTCCTTAAACTCACTAGTAGCTTGTCTAACTCTATGTTGCTCGGGAACTAAGTGAGAGTTAAACTTCGCTCTCCGTCATCTCCCAATCTAGATATATTTCAGCATCATAAAGACCGAGAAAAGATGGAATGGTAAACTTGACTTTAGCAAAGGATCGTCGTTACCATGACGGTTCGGTTATTACCTCCCATACCATGTCGGTTTTGTTGAAGACGCCGGCGTAGTCGTGCATCTTGTGTCGCCACGATCAATGTTGCCATCTCAGATCATGCGGTGTGTCATCATCATGATGATGGCCGTCATTGACATGTGGCGACGTGCCTCCAATGTGTCTATCCGACCGGTGAGGTCGACCATCCGCCACTCCACCCGCTCAATGCCTTCCGTGGTGTTCAAGCGGGTAATGGCGGCGACGATGGTGTCCAATCTCGCCGAGATCGGTGAGTGAGCGTTTTGTTTGTCGGCGCAGCTTGTAGGCGGCGCGACTAACACACTGTTGAAATCGACCGGTGTCCGTCCTCTTCGTTTCTGCCATGGTTGGTGGAAATACGGGAAAACAAAAGGATTATCCTATCAACTACAAAGGAAGGGCGTGGAACCCGCAAGGAAGTGACTTACCAAGCTCTTACAAGTGTTCTTACCAAAGCAAGGCAAAGGATACACGGAGAGTGTGATCCGCGATTGCAATGGTCGAAGCTGTGCTATCCGGAAGTAGGTATATGGAGCTTGGCGGGCCAATTATGTGAGTGGAACACGGATCAATAACGAGATAGTAATGCTGAATAAATGTCCAAAGTATGGTCCTAGTTGCTGGCCTAAATGTGTCCTATAACAAGTATGAGATGATGAACAAGGAGTCAAGAAACGAATATGTAAGCAAAGACAGCAACAAAGATGGCGAACACCGAGAAGCTCAATTCAAGACAAACACAACACAAATGAGGCTCTGTCACCTAAAGCGTGCTCATCACGTTTTTTCTTCTTTTTTGGCCAAGGATGGCACTTGCAAAGACGCACTTCATGACACTATCGTAGGTGCGAAATTTTTTTTCTTTTTTTTTTTTGTATTTTTTCGCAAATCGAGCACGGAATAGGAACCACACAAAGTTTCACGTCAATCGATATAAGGTGTGGCCTACAGAAAATGATGAATGTGCTAAAAGTCGGTGATGAAATTTCGGAGCTCGAGTACTACACTTTCCAGGCCGAATTTGGGCAAGATAAATTAGCCGAAACCGACGTTGTCAGTTTGATTCGGATGTAAAATTTAATTTCACCCAATTTCAAAAAAAAAGCAACTGATTTCGAGTCCGTATCACGAAAGTTATGGCTGTTCGAAGATGGACCCCAAGTTATGGTTCTTGTGGGGTGAAACGAAGATCGGGTGGAGGGAATTTGTGGAATCTGGTGGCGGGCTCGGGAAAGGTGGGGATGATTCGGTGTGATCACGAGACATGATGGATGGCGAAAACAGAGGTTATGAGAGGTTAACAGAGGGTTAACAAAGGGTGGGATATGGGTGGGAAAACAAAAGCAGAGGGTGGAAAAGCGATGCGTGACGGCTAGGGTTTGAAGGGTGGTAGCGGAAGGAAAACAACTCGAACAAAACACGATCTAAACCAGCAACACAACTCGACTAAGGACACAAACTCAACACTACGGACTCGGAATCAACTTGTGCAAAGGCTAAACGAGATCTAGGACAGAAACAACCTATGACTACAATTTTTGTAGGGCTTTTCATGGACTCTAGGGCGAAACCGAAAATAACAAAGGAGGGTAACTCGAACACGGAGGAACACCTGAAACTCTGATTACCACTTGATGGGAGCAGGGTCCCGATCTTCCAACAGTTCGGATATGTTCGATTTGGTGGAGGCGCGACACAAATCGATCCGGCTTCGAATAACACGTCCGAACCCCGCAATCGCAGCACCACGTCTCCTCGGTTATCAACCGTGCGCAGCCGGTTGACCTCGCCAAGAAGGCTAATCCTTGCACTGTGAATCGAAGAACACAAGCAAGAACAAGAAAGATCATAACTGAATTGCAGATATATTGATGTAGCACTTTCGATAATTGGGGTCTCACAAACCGATGAGCGGCGAAACTGTTCAAAGACAGATTTAATCTAAGCAAAACCCAACCCTAATGGTGGGGGTGGCGGCTGTATATAAAGGAGTAAGGGGCGTGCAAACCCCTGGGCGCGTCCTAATGGACTCCAACACGATACAAAGCCGAGCGGCCCAAAAGACGGTGTCGCAGCACCCTGACAGATTCTGGACGTCCACTTGTTTCGACGATTCCCATTGACTCAGAAGGAATTTTGATATGAGACCAGATCCATTGGAAAGGTTATCTTCTCAGCTTTCCATACATATGTGGAACGTCCAAAACGGAGTCGGATGCGATCTGGGCGTCCGTTTAGTGCAGCCTGGTCCTGGACTCGAATTGGATTCGAAGTCGGTTTGAGTTGGACATCCAACATGATTCGTCCGCCCTTGCTGGACTTGTACGCCTCGTAGCCCTTCTCCAAGTACTTCTTGATCCTCTCCATGGTTCCTAATCATAATTAAATCATTAGGTAGCAATCGATTCTCAAATGAACCAAAGAAGTACTTAGGAACGAGCTCACATGTAAATTCAATTGTCGGTGCGAGCTCTAGTGATTGGTCCTTGAATATCATGTGGAGGAGTGTTGTGTATATCCGAAGAAGTGATGTCCTCATCAGCTAGTAGGGTATGGGATGATTTGGAACCTCGTGATTCAAGAGGAAGTTTATTCCTAAAAGAAAAAAAATGGACGGGTTTGATATTTGAGTGTTTCCCCTTTGACGTATGTGTTGTTTGTTTGCAAACCACCTACTTGGAAGGTGGAGAGGTTCTTATGTTGAATCCTCGATTTTCTTTTATGATTTGACCCTTTGGTGGGGAGTGGGTGATGCGTGATTGCAGTAAGAATCCCTTATTTTCATTTGTATTCGTGTGTAAAGAGTTTGTTTACCTTGAGCACTTTTGTGCATCCATAGTTAAAGGAAGTACTCATTGCTAAGGTAAAGAGAACGATTGAGAGTGCAAAGCACGAGATTTTTGTGTTGTGCAGATTGTGTGGGTTGATACCAAAGGGAATGTTAACCCGCTGTGTATTTAATTGCTTCGGTTAGTTGCGAGGATTCGGATGTTGACCGCTTTGGGTCCAAAAGATAGTTGAACGAGTGGACTTGGTGAGATAGAATCTGGCTGCCAGGCGGCGGAAAAGCTATGTGAATGTGAGAAGAAGGATCGGGAATTTGAAGTGGGGATCGGTGCTTTTGAGTATCTCCCACCTAGGGTGTGGTGAGGTTCGGTACCAAAGGGAAGCTTAGCCCGAGTGCGTTGGACCTTTCACCATACTAGCGGATTGGGAAGTTGGCCTACCGTTTGGATCTTCACGAGGCTATGCGCGAGTGCATAACGTGTTCCACGTGTCCATGTTGAGAAAGTACTTGCGAGACCCAGAAGTTCACATCGCTCTAGAACCTTTGGTTATTGAGCGGATCATCCTTTGAGTCCAAGCCGGTCACGGATTCTAGAAAGGTCGAGAAAAAGTGTTGAGAAACAAAACTTTCTTTGTATGTCAAAGTGCTCACGTCGCAGCAGACCGAGAGAGAGGCAACTTGGGAGTTGGGTCTCGCATGCGCGAAAGTGCCGGCGTTGTTCACGTCGGTGCGTGTTTTGCTAGTTGGTTATTTTGATTTCTTGTGTTTGCGGTTAGAATTCGGGGTCGAATTCTGTTTAAGGGGGGTAGAATGTAATACCCCGGAAATTATTTAATTAATTGTTTAATTAATAGAGAGAGGGTCTTTTGTGAAATAATTAAATTTGTAAGAATTTTGAGGGGTTTTCTGAAAATCTAAGGCAACCTGGGCCTAGGCCTTGGCCCAGGTGGGTTTTTTTAGGCCCAAGAGGGGAGGGGAGGCCACCTCTTAAAACCCTAGGCAGCCCCCACCCCAAGGAGCCGCCACCCCATGCCTGCCTCCCCTGCGCCTCCCTGCCCTGTCTTTGCCGCCGCTGCCGTGCCGCGCCGCCGCCGTGCGCCCGCCGCCCGCCGCCTGCTGCCGCCGTCTCCACCGTGCCGCGTCGTCGTCCTCGCTGCGCCGTGGTGCCTCTGTCTTCGTCGTCGTCGTTGCCGTCGTCGTCTTCATCGTCGTCTCCTCCCCGGAGCGCCGTCGTCGTCGTTCGTCGCCGTGTCGCGTGGATCCGGAGGAAGGAGAGGAGGAGACCGCGGCGTGTTCATCGCCGTGTTCGTCGTGTTCGTCGGCGTGTGCGTCGTTGTGTCGCCAAGGGTAATCCCGGTAGTCTCTAGATTGGTTTTAATCAAGTTAGATTCGTTGGTTTTCTGGGCTGCTGGGACAGTAGTTGTTTCTCGGCGGTTTTGATCTAGTTTCGTCAAGATTCAGGTCTGGACCCTTCTAGAAAGTTGTAGAGGTTTAATTATCTTTCCAGGGAGTACAAGAACACGTGATTCGGATTTGTGTAGCGAAAGTTATGAATTTTCTAGTGTTACTGTTCTGCAGATCGGGGTAGTTCTGGACAGAGTTTAGTAGATCGGTTTTTGCGATGGAAATAGTTGCGATTCAGGAGTCCTTCAAATTGAAAAAGTTGTAGATAAGTTTCTTAGCTTTCAATAGAGGTAAAGAAGTCCGGATTCCGAGTTTCTGGGCGAAAGTTATGCCTGTTTTAGTGCGCTGTCCAGAGAGTCCGACGTGAATTTGGATGCTTTAGAAAAGGGTTTGGATCGGTTAGTAAATGGCCGAATCAGAGAGTCTCCCCAACTAAGTTTTTGTAGATAATTTAATTATCTTTACAGAGAGTCCAAGAACGCTTAATTCGGAGTTACTTACTGAAAGTTATGATTTTTGGAAGTCGGCTATCTGTGGTTGGGCAGATTTGGCCGAGGGGAGTTGGGGATTTTAATTGAGATAAATTGTTGGGGAATTTGGGGTTGCTGATATTTTGTATCTAGAAACCCGTTACTGTTATGTTAGTAATTATTAATTAAATATTCAGGAGGAGAGCGGATTCGGGGTTGTGCCTTCTACGCGTTCTTCATTTTCTCGCGTTGAGGCAAGTATATTTATGATGTGAAAATCTGTATGTTTATGGATTTCTTGAATTGTTTGGATGATGGATGAATCATGATTGTTTAAATTGTGAGTTTGAGTAAGTGGTGAATTGAGAATGCTATTTATGTTCTGTTTACATTATGGCATTTATGAGATTTGTTGATGCGTAGTATGGTGAATGCATGTTATCTTGTTGATACATTCACATATATGCATCATATTGAGAATTGTTGAAGTCTTGGTCATGTGGTGATCAAGCATCGAGGTCCCCACACTTGCGGTGTGGGCAATTGGTCCACTGCACTAGAGGTGCAGGCATGGGTGTGCATTGACGGATGCACACTCCGCGTCTGGTAAAATGCGAAAGAGATGAAAAGAGGAGCTTTTGATCATATTGCATAGCATGATGTTCTATGTTAATTGTTTAACTTGTCGGTTAATGATCATTGTTATCGATGTTGATATACTTGTGAGTCGTTGGACTCACTCTTCTTTTTGTTTATTTGTTTTAGGTACCAATGTGAGAATGGCATACATGGGATCAAAAGGATTAGTTTAGTTGCACGTGCACTATTCCTTCAATAAGAAATAAAGACGATCATGATAATCTTGTTGGCTTTGTTAGCTTAATTGGTTCGGTTTATATTTCATCGGATCAAATGTAATAAAGACTTAGTACCATTTGATATTATCTTCCGTTCATTATTTAGAACTTGTGCTATTCATGCTTGTCGGGCTGTTATTTCGTTAATAAACAAAGGAGGTTATGCCGAAATTTTTAGGTAATTGATATTAGTTGTTGATATATTATGGATAGTTAGTAGCATTTCGTGCCTATGTTAGGTGGGTGTTACACTTTTCTTGGACTCTAGGATGAAAACGAAAACAACAAAGGTGGGGTAAATTGAACACGAAGGAACACACAAGCTCGATTACCACTTGATAGGAATGGGGTCCGATCTTCCAACGAGTTCGGATAAGTTCGATTTGGTGGAGTCGCGACACAAATCGATCCGACTTCGAACAACACGTCCGAACCCCGCAATCGCAGCACCACGTCTCCTCGGGTTATCAACCGTGCGCGGCCGGTTGACCTCGCCAAGAAGGCTAATCCTCGCGTGAATCGAAGAACACAAGCAAGAACAAGGAAGAACACAACTGAATTGCGGATGTATTGATTTAGCACTCGAAGTTGGGGTCTATAAACGATGAGCGGTGAAACTGTTCAGGACAGAATTAATCTAAGCAAAACCCTCACCCTAATGGTGGGGGTGGTGGCTGTATATAAAGGAGTAAGGCGTGCAAAACCCACGGGCGCGTCCTTAATGGACTCCAACACGATACAAATCGAGCGGCCCAAAAGGCGGTGGCGCACACCACGACAGATTCTAAACGCTCAATTGTTTCGACAATTCCTGTTGACTCGAAGGAATCGAGCCATTGGAAGGTCATCTTCTCAGCTTTCCATACATATGTGGAACGTCCAAAGCGGAGTCGGATGCGATCCGGGCGTCCGTTTTAGTCTTTGGTCTGGACTCGAATTGGATTGAAGTCGACTTGAGTTGGACATCCGGCATGATTCGACCGCCCTTGCTGGCCTTGTGCGCCTCGTATCCCTTCTCCAAGTACTTCCTGATCCTCTCCATGGTTCCTAATCATAATTAAATCATTAGGTAGCAATCGATTCTCAAATGAACAAAAAGAAGTACTTAGGAACGAGCTCACCTGTAAATTCAATTGTCGGGCGCGAGCTCTAGTGATTGGTCCTTGAATATCAAGTGGAGGAGTGTTGTGTATATCCAAAGAAGTGATGTCCTCATCACGTTCTACCCCGTACTAGACCCAAGTTGCCTCCTCTCCCTCTCTAGCTAGCCCTAGCTCCCTAGTACCATGCCCCTTCTCTCTCCGAGCTTTGGCCACGCCCGATGCTCGCCGTCTAGAGGATCAAGGATAACCGACTAGAGAAAAGGAGAATAGGAGGTTCTAAAAATTCTTACCTTCTAAAGCAATTACCACAATTTAGTCTAGCAAGATTTTAAAGCAATTCAAACTTAACAAGACTAGTATGTCTAAGGCACTACAAGCATAAGTCTCTACAAGTATATATCTAGTACAAATAAATATGACAATCACAATAATCATAATATGCTAGAAATACAAAGGCGGAATGAAGAGACAAAGAAATAATTAATTGACACACGATGTTTTACCGTGGTGTTCGAAAACTTGTCGGTTTCCCTTAATCCACGTTGAGAAAAACCCAAGCGACTTAGATCAGCTCCACGAATTAAGCCTCAGTTCTCAATCCACTAGTTGTTGTCCTTCTAAGCGACATGGAACACAACAAAGTAGCATGGCCAGGCCTTCACAATAAGCACACCAGCCGATGGGTGGCCAACATGGCCTTAAGATAAATAGATATTCTAATTTTTCAATAAGGATAATTAGAGCTATCGAAAAAAGGTGTGGGCTGTCCGGAAGGGTGGGCCAGCCGATTTGGGCCAGCCAGCCCAAATGGAGGCCCATACCTACTCCTAAACCCTATCACCCCTTTTATAAACCCCCTCCCTTCCCCCTCTCCTTTTTTTTGCCCACCTTGGGCGCAGCCCTTTTCTCCCTCTTTTCCCCACGGCCACCCCCCTTATCCCTAGGAGAAGGAGAAGGAGAAGGAGAGAAAGGAGAAGAAGAAGAAGAAGGAAGGAGAAGGAAGGAGAAGAAGAAGAGGAGGAAATTTTGGGAAATTCTTCAGATTGGTAATTTTCCTCATCCCAAACCCTCTGTTTTAGGAATAATTAGGGTTCTTGGCACGGATTTTAATGGAGGATTATAGATTAATTGCCCGATTAGAGTTTATTCATGGGCTGATTCTAGATCTATTCGCGCAGCGCGTCTTGTTTTGCGGTTTTGATCTAGTAAACGATTTTTCCTGTGGTTCTTCCCAAAAGTAAAATTGTAGAGGAGTTCTAGATGCGTCTGCTGTAATTTTACGGATTTTTCTGTCGTAGGATTTGGGAGATACGGTGTCGGGAATATAGCTGTCCGTCAGGCGGGCAGTTTGTTACAGTCCGACTGTAATTCGAATTTTAAAAATAGTAGATGATTTTTATGGCTAGGGTCGTAATTGAGAAAGTTGTATATAATTCAGAGTTCTAGTTCATGTGTAATTTTCGGGATTTGTAGACCTCTGTACTGTCGTGGGGACGCGATTTGGTTTCGCTGCCCAGTTTGCCAGATCAGAAAGTTTTCTCTATTTAGGGCATTAAATTACATCTAGTTCTGATCCGAATAAAATAGGAGTTCTACATGAAAATTGTAGGTTTTTAAGTCATGATTCCAGAGAGGTATTGTTTACTATATTTGGATCATTATTTATAAAGATACAAAATTGTGAAGCAGCGCTGCTGCAGAAGGGTTCTTGCCATTTCTTTGAGCGGAGAGGAGTTTGTGCGAGTTGGGAATTTAGTTAAGATAAATTGTTGGGGTAATTGGGGTTGTTGATATTTTATATCTAAATACCCGTTACTATTACGTTAGTAATTATTAATTATTATTCAGGAGGAGGCGGATTCGGGGTTGCACCTTCTGCTCGTTCTTCGTATTCTCGCGGTTAAGGCAAGTATAATGATGGTTGAAATTTTATAGTGTGATTGTTGATGAATGATGGTTTGTGGATGTTTGATCGGTATTATGAGTGTATGCGAACTTGGTTGGGATAATGACATGTTGGTACTGTTTATGGTATTTGCAATTGAAGTGGTTTATGAGAATTTATGATGCATGGATATGGTGAATGCAAGTTTTATTCATTAAGACATTCACATATATGCATTATGCTGCAATTGAAGTTGTTTATGAGAAGTTATGATGCATGGATATGGTGAATGCAAGTTTTTATTTATTGGGACATTCACATATATGCATCATGCCGATATATTGAAGTCTTGGTCACGAGATGACCAAGCGTCGAGGTCCCCGTCATGTTGATGTCATGATGGGCTAAAGGTCCCCATACTTGTGGAGTATGGGCAATTGGTCCTCATGTCGATGGTACATGCATGGGTGTGCATTGACGGATGCACACTCGCATTACCGGTAAAATCGAAAGAGAAGAGATAAAGAGATTGTTGATCATATTGCATAGCATGGTTCATTATATGATTGATGGTTAAATTGTGAGATGATGTTCATGGTTGTTCTTGTAATTACTTATTATATTTCTTTGAGTCGTTGAACTCACTCTTCTTTGTTGTTGTTGTTTGTTGTTTGTTTTAGGTACCTTCATGAGATTGGCATGCATGGGATTAAAGGAAGACTAGAGTTGTTGCACTTGCGAATTATTCACCATGGGAGGAATATAGAAATTAGATTATTTGTTGAGTAGCTCAAGTGAGATTTGGCTTATGACTAAGAGGTTAATTTGTAACAAAGAACTAGAACTTGCTTATTTTGCTTTCGCTCATTAATTAAGTTTTATAGTTGTTCTACTTAGTATAGCTTATATTGCTTTCGATTAATTATATCCTTTGATTATGCTTGTTGGAACCTCGGAGTTAGACAATAAACAAAGGAGGTTCTACAAAACTTGTAGGGTAATTTAGTTTATCTTTATTATGTTGTTAGTTTGGTAGCATTCGGGTCATTCTTTTGGTACGGGTGTTACAGTTGGTATCGAGCGGTCGTAGGTCCGTGGTTAATGAAGTATTAATTTTGACACACTAGGCAATGTAGGTGGGAGCAGGGTTTGCATTGCATGTACGTTTCCGTTGATTATCATGGTTGAATATGTTCTTAATAGTTGGCTTTGTACTTGTTATGCAATGATCTTTTGGTGCCTATGATTTGACTATGTGGTTTGTATGTGTGGTGATAGTTAATATCGAGAGATAGAGGTCGTGGTGCGACCATAGCCATGGCCAAGTTATAGCACTATTCGTGGTATTGAATTGGTGAGGATATTTCCTTGGGCAACTTAATTTGAGAAGTTAGGAATGAGTTCTTTAGAAGAGTTTATTCTCTTCCTTAAGTTGAATTGGTCAATTCTTATCCGATGGTGGGAGAAGAATTTATTTTGGTATGATGGTTCATTGCAGTCGAGGGTTTACATGTGGTCTCTATCTGTTCTTTGAAGCAAATATTGTTTTTCAGTCTATTGAGACACTTTTGCTATTTGACAAAATTATTGATTTGCAAGGTTGGTCCTTTCGTGGAGTTTTATCTTGTTGTGAAACATGTCTTATTTGTTAAACGGAACTTTTATTAATGAAAGTATTATATTACAAATTCGTAAACATGGGAAAGCCTTGGATCTTTGCATTTATTTGTATTATGCCACATGTTACAGTAGATGTATATTTTAATTGCGATAGCAATGTCGGTATTCTGGACTGCTAGGGCAAATTTTGGTAGACAGATGTTTTGGGGTAGTTTCGTCGGGATTCAGGTCTGGACCCCTTCTAGAAAATTGTAGAGGACTTAATTATCTTTCCAGGGAGTGCTAGAACGCATTATTCCGATTTGTGTAGCAAAAGTTATGAATTTTCTAGTGCTGCTGTTCTGCAGATCGGAGTAGTTCTAGACAGATTTTAGTAGATCGGTTTGTGCGACGGGCAATCGGGCAAATCAGAAATTCTTCATGTTAGGAAAGTTTTAGATAATTGTCTTAGCTTTCTAGAAAGGTCAAGCAATCGTGATTCGGACACTGGGGTGAAAGTTATGATAATTTTAGTGCGCTGTCAGAGAACCCAATGTGAAAATTGATGTTTTAAGAAAAGTGGTTGGTGTGGGTAGAAGATGGCCGATTCAGGGAGGCTCACTAACTAGGTTTAGTTAGGGAACTAGAATGAATATTATGATTATTTAAATTTCTATCCTATTGGATAAATTGAAATTAATCTTGTCTTCGATAATTAATCTGACCGTTCGAGATGATTAAGTAAGGAGGTGTTAGAATATTACCTTGGTAATATTGACCCTTAACATGTCTTTTATTTAGATGCTTTATGAGCATGCACAATTGCTGGTTTCATCTATCTTTTACCATGCTAGATTGTTGAAAATGTATAAAGAAATAGATGAAGGTTGATGTATTGATTTGTAGAAACTTGTCTTACAAGCGGTATTATTGAAGTATAAAGTCATTTCGTTCTAATTTCGAATGTAAGGAAGGATACGAATCTATGCTCACGATTGTTTATGATTGTAAAACGAAGTTAGGATCGTGAATGTTGTTGTGACCAAATAATAATCAATTATTGCCAATAGTGAATAGAGTACAATCAATTTGTGCTAAGTTAGACTTGAGCATCAATAAGAATTGAATATATGAAATCTAGTAAGAAATTTATACTAGCATGTTTTGTGAGATTATCTTGCTCTAGTATCATCTTGTTTAAGAGCTTTGTTCTCTTGTGTGGCTTATACATTAGGTTTTCTAGACTAAGTAGTTGCAATCTTACTTAAATATTAGAACATGATGAAATAATTTCTTATGTTTCCTTTGGAAACGTTTATGAAAGGATTTGAGGATGTGATGATGCTTGTTAAGAATGTATTATTCTGATATTAGTATGTTGGTCAATTGGTGGTTATGATGGTAATATTGAATGTTCATTAAATAGAAGAATTTGAATAAATTCCATGGTACTATTTAAATCAAAAGTTTTGATAGTTGCATCGCGATCTTTTGATCTCATGACTTATGTGGTAGCTGAAATTGTTTTAAGCAAAGTGTCGTGTTGAGGATTTTAATTAGTTCTTAAAGAATTAATGTGTTGTGGTCTTCAACTCTTCTTTTGTTGGAATTGTTAAGGTGATACCGTATTCAAAGAAGGTTGTTCTCTTTGTTAAAAGGAAAAGTTTGATAAAAGTTTTGAAGGTTGAAGTCAAGTTGTGCAATCTTTGTGAAGTGTGTTTGACTTCTTATTTTATTTGCTAAGAGTTTATGGAGCTCAAATGACAATATTGTATTCGTATTGGTTGAGATTTGATGTTTTCTTCTCGAGGAGGCATGCGCCTTCAGCTGTGGTCTTATCCTTTGTTGTCCAAGATCTTTGTTTTTGGTTTTGTGTTTATTGCAGATGGACCTTGTCTGAAATTTTCTTCTTTGCTTCTCAAGAAAGAGGTAAGCAGTTTGGGTTGCAAAGACCTTTAAGAGGTGTATAGTAACTAGTTGGTGTAGTTATGCGATTGATTTTAGTGAGATTGTGGGTGTGATATGAATTTTGAGTTGTTATCCTTAAAAGGATTGAGGTGCTTTAAGAATTATATGTCAAAGTAATTTTATTGGTCGAGGTCTTGGCTAGAATGTATTTTGTGGAGACAGAAAGTCTCTCTGCAAATGTGTGGATGATGTACTCGGTTTAAGCGTAATGTCGAAGTTGCCAACTTGAGATAAATGAGTTGGTGTGTTGGGCGATGATTTGGAAATCCTTGGTTCAAGGAAGTTAAATTTTTTCAAAGGGAATGTATTGGGAAATTATTAATATTTCGACGATAATGTGCTCTCTTGATTCTTGTTTAATTGTGTGTGTTTATGGCGAGGTCATCGCAAATTGAGTTGTTTGTTGTGAGGTGTATTCTTTTCCATTAGGAAAAGAAATTGATTATTTTGGTTTGTCGAGTGATTATCACTCTTGGCTTGTGCGATGTGGATTCTCGAATGTCTATTTGGAGAGTGTGAATGGTTTGTTGTGAATCCTTTGTTTTGGATTGTGGTCCTTGAAGGAAGGTCATTTCTTTGGTGTGTTGCTTGAGAATGCTTTATTCTTCTTGTGGTTGTGTTACATTTGTATGATTATTGTTTGTGCTTGAGTAATGTTATGAGTGGAATCGTAGTCGAA
Organism: Bonia amplexicaulis; assembly: GCA_036346245.1. NCBI lineage: Eukaryota > Viridiplantae > Streptophyta > Magnoliopsida > Poales > Poaceae > Bonia > Bonia amplexicaulis. The sequence goes on from CM070766.1 coordinate 11,041,700, forward strand.
TTCTTTAAAGGAGTACAATGTATTATCCGATTATAATAAATAGGGAAAAAGTTTTTAAGAAGGATGGTTTTAGCTAGTGGCTTGATAGTTTTGCGAGAAAGGCGGGGATCATTGGCCGCTTAGAGTCGGTAGATGAGTTGCGAGTGCTCGGCGTTGATGGCGCGTGTCGTGGATCGGTCGAGTTGGACATGAGGAAGAGAGCCGCAGATATACGGAGGCCCTCTTGACGAATCGATCCGGCAGGAGGTGACGTGGAGCTTGAAGTTCAAATGTGAAAAAGGACCCAAATTCTTGACGAGTGTGAACCCGTAGTTGTTGTTCCTTGTGATGTTTTATCCTTGGGATGCTCTATTCTTTGATTGTTCTTTCCTTGGTTGTTCTTTTTGTCTCGTGTGTTGAGGAGCGAGATTAGGGACGAATCCTTTTAGGTGGGAGAATGTAATATCCCGACGTCGTTCTGACATAAGATTTTAAATCAATCGCGAATCGCGGTTTTCGATAAATCGCGGAAGGAAAAATATAAATTGTAGAACATTGTAAAATAAATTAAATAAATTAAAACAATTCATTTGAATATTTTGGGCTGTCCGGAAGGGTGGGCCAGCCGATTTGGGCCAGCCAGCCCAAATGGAGGCCCATACCACTCCTAAACCCTAGCACCCTTTTATAAACCCCTCCTTCCCCTCTCCTTTTTTGCCCACCTTGGGCGCAGCCCTTTCTCCCTCTTTTCCCACGGCCACCCCCTTATCCCTAGGAGAAGGAGAAGGAGAAGGAGAAAAGAGAAGAAGAAGAAGAAGGAAGGAAGGAGAAGGAAGGAGAAGAAGAAGGAGGAAATTTTGGGAAATTCTTCAGATTGGTAATTTTCCTCATCCCAAACCCTCTGTTTTTAGGAATAATTAGGGTTCTTGGCACGGATTTTAATGGAGGATTATAGATTAATTGCCCGATTAGAGTTTATTCGCGGGCTGATTCTAGATCTATTCGCGCAGCGTGTCTTGTTTTGGTTTTGATCTAGTAAACGATTTTTCCTGTGGTTCTTCCCAAAAGTAAAATTGTAGAGGAGTTCTAGATGCGTCTGCTGTAATTTTGCGGATTTTTCTGTCGTAGGATCTGGGAGATACGGTGTCGGAATATAGCTGTCCGTCAGGCGGGCAGTTTGTTACAGTCCGACTGTAATTCGAATTTTAAAAATAGTAGATGATTTTTATGGCTAGGGTCGTAATTGAGAAAGTTGTATATAATTCAGAGTTCTAGTTCATGTGTAATTTTCGGGATTTGTAGACCTCTGTACTGTCGTGGGGACGCGATTTGGTTTCGCTGCCCAGTTTGCCAGATCAGAAAGTTTTCTCTATTTAGGGCATTAAATTACATCTAGTTCTGATCCGAATAAAAATAGGAGTTCTACATGAAAATTGTAGGTTTTAAGTCATGATTCCAGAGATGTATTGTTTACTATATTTGGATCATTATTTATAAAGATACGAATTGTAAAGCAGCGCTGCTGCAGAAGGGTTCTTGCCATTTCTTTGCGGAGAGGAGTTTGTCTTGAGTTGGGAATTTAGTTAAGATAAATTGTTGGGGTAATTGGGGTTGTTGATATTTTATATCTAAATACCCGTTACTGTTACGTTAGTAATTATTAATTATTATTCAGGAGGAGGCGGATTCGGGGTTGCACCTTCGCTCGTTCTTCGTATTCTCGCGGTTAAGGCAAGTATAATGATGGTTGAAATTTTATAGTGTGATTGTTGATGAATGATGGTTTGTGGATGTTTGATCGGTATTATCTTCACTAGGCATCCTTTTCTCTTCATGAGATTGGCATGCATGGGATTAAATCTAAATCAATGAGAGATCAAGCTCTGATACCACTTGTAGGATCAAGGATAAATGACTAGAGGGGGTGAATAAGAGGTTCTAAAAATTCTTGCCTTCTAAAACAATTACCACAATTTAGTCTAGCAAGATTTTAAAGAAATTCAAACCTACACAATACTAGTATGTGTAAGGCACTACAAGCACAAGTCTCTACAAGTATATCTCTAGCATAAATAAATATGATAATCACAATAATCATAATATGCTAGAAATACAAGGGCAGAATGAAGTGACAAAGAAATAAGCAATTGACACACAATATTTTACCGTGGTGTTCGGAAACTTGTCGGTTTCCCCTAATCCACATTGAGGAAAGCCCAAGCTACTTGAACCGGCTCCACAAATTAAGGCTCGGCTCCTCAATCCACTAGTAGTAGTCCATCCTCCGCTCTGGAGATGGTGGACACCAAACCGTTCACAAGTTGGCGCCGGGCTTCTTCACAACCTTCTTGAAGAAGTCATCGCGTAAACTCTCACCATGCCGTCTAGGTGCTAACAAGCACCAAGAGTAACAAATCACAGTTTCGCTTAACGTCAATCAAGTGCTCAAAGGATCAATATAAGATGTATGCGCTTGATTTTGGCTCAACCACCTCAAATGAATGCACAATGTGAAATTGAGGTGTGGAGTAAATGCTCAATGCTCAAGGATGTTCACTGGAGTCTCTTACATCCGTCCTTGAGAAGGTGGGGAATATTTATACCCTACCAACCAAAACTAGCTATTACAGTGCAATCCCTGAAAAATCAGGGCGAACGGAAGTACCGACATAACAGTAACGACTATTTTAGAACTTCTAAACTAGCCATTGAAAGTCGGTGTAGTACTACCACCATTGTAATCGTGGTAGTTCTGATATTCAAAAGTTCCAAAATTTTGGCGCGGTACTTCGTTTGCTTTGAGGCCAAAAGTTGGCACTCTCTAGAAAAAATGAGCCACCCAGATTTTCAGAGCTTCCATGATCCGAAAGTACCGTTTAAGGGTTGCGGTACTACCACTCCACGGTAGTTACACCGTTGAAACTCTAGTACCTCTGTTTTCTAGGGAGACAGAGATTCCAAGGATGCTCTCTGGAAAAAAATGTACCGCTTGTTTTGTCAGAACTTTTGGAAAGCAAAAGTATCGATGTTTACACTTCGGTACTTTTAATTATCCAGACAAAGCACAGATTGGCTATTAATTTTAGTTTTAAGCGAATGCATGATCCTAAATTGATCCAATGCCACGAGAATAAACTATCAAGTTACTAGCCATTATCCCTCTTAATAGTACGATATTTATTCTATAATCCGGTCTTCCACCCTTTCTCCTAAGACCAGTAAAAGTAAAAGAGATCCTAGTCTACTTATACATTTGTCTTGAGCCACATTGATCTTCATGTTGACCCTTAGCATTGATTGCACAATCATTTTAGGGACTACACCTTTTAAACACTCGGTAAACATGTTAGTCCCTTATTCACATAATATCATTAATTACCAAAACCATTTTTAGGGTCCTAGATGCTTTCAATCTCCCCTTTTTGATAATTGATGACAATACAAATATTATGTGAGAAGAATAAAGGTTTGAATATACCATTTGTTTGAAAATGAGTTATATACTCTTTTGTGACTTTGAAAAACAATTCAAAGAAAACTCCTCCTGAGCATGTGCATATAGAAGTGAAGATACTTTGCAAGCACATGTAAAGATTTTTTTAAAAAATATTGGAGGAGTTTCCTTGTTTGTTGACCTTGAGGGAATAGATAATTGTAATGTTGTAAAGTATACCATAGATGAATACAAGGTGCAATTTTATAAGATGACCACAACTTCAAGTTCAACATAACATAAACATAACATAAAGTATGTTCTCAACAAAAAGAATATTACATCACAAGTTCATTTTATCGAAAAGACACATAAATAGTAGCTAAGATAGATACATTTCTTGGCTTATTCAATCTTGTTTCTTCTATCCTTTCTTGTGCTCTTCTCCCCATTCTTGTCTTCTCCCCCTTTGGCATCAAATGACCAAAAAGGCTACTCTTGTGGTCCTTGAGGAGAAGGGTCACAATGGCGACGACAACCAAATATGACTGGGAATGGAAGACGAGCCAAGGCATGCTCAATATAAGTGACTTTCCCATCAATAGAGTCCATTCTAGAGAAAGAGAAGCAAACGTCTCAGCCTGAGTGTCGTAAATCTAGAGAATTGCCGAGTATATCTGAGAGAGACTTGTCCTTCTTGATGTGCAGTTGTAGGTTCTTCTTGCTATCGAGCTCGAGGATGGGAAGCTAGAGGAATTTGAGGTTCTGCTCGAGGCTGTAAGCCTTGTGGACGCCGCCCAAATCACCATGGTATTCAATCTTTCGAAGAATCAAGGCCATGATCGATACATGGAACATAATTTATCCTTTTGATCCTATCATTCTTGAAGGATGCTATTTTCCAGATAATAAGATTAACCACATCAAATTTGCAAACTTGCATAACATAGTCAATTAGGTTCAATGCATGGCCACTTATGGCATCATAATTCCCACTCTTAGGAAGAATGGTATGGTTAATTATCCATTTTATCAAGCTAGAAATGGGGAGGAGACCAATAAGCATTCCTGGGACAAATCTTGTATTCTGATCATAGCACTCAGACAAGGCATAGAGCTCAAATGCAGGTCCGTCATATACCTTCTCTTGTGCACTTGACTTTGTCCTTAGAGCTAGTTCAAACTCGTGCTTATTGGAGTTTAAGGATTGGCAGCCAGTCATCCATAAGATATGTTAGAAGTGAGGAGAAATATATAGAGTAGCATAAAACTGCCTGATTATATCTTCATTATAATCTGATTTGAGAGCCACAAGATTTTTTATTCTAGCCCTATGAAATTGTAATATCATGAACGTCGTTACGGCGTATGTTTTTTAAAACAATCGCGGAGTCGCCGGTTTTTGGTAAATCGCGGGAAGGGAAAAATAAAAGTTATGGAATAGTATAAAATAAATAAAATAAATTAATAATTAAATAAAAACTCGAGTGGGTCTGCTGGGAGTGGTAGCCTTGGGCAAGGCCCAAGGGTGGCCGCACCTTCCCTCCCTCCCTAAAACCCTAGTTTTCCCCTCTCCCACCCTGTCAGCAGCCCCCTTCTCCCTCTATCCCCACAGCCACCACCCCCTTGTCCCTTGGTCCTAGGAGAAAACAAGAAGGAAGGAGATGAAAGGGAAGAGAAGGAAGAAGAAGAGAAGGAGAAGAAGAAGAGGAGGAGAAAAAAAGGGGTTGATCCTCCATCTAGGTAATTTTCCCTCATCCCAAATCCTCTATTTTATGGATTAATTAGGATTCTTGGCACAGAATTTGATGGTAGATAATAGATCAATTGCCCGATTAGAGTTTAGTCGCGGGCTGTTTTTAGATCGATTCGCGCAGCGCGGCTTGTCTCGCGATTTTGATCTAGAAAACGAATTTTTCTGCAGGTATTCCCAAAAGTACAGTTGTAGAGGACTTCTAGATGCATCTCCTTTATTTGTTTCAAATTTTTCTACTGTGGTATCTGGGAGATACGGAGTCGGCAATACCGCTGTCCGGCAGGCGGACAGATTGGTACAGTCCGACGGTAATCCGGAGTTTAAAACTAGTAAACGAATTTTTGGCCTGAGCCGTAGTTTAGAAAGTTGTAGATAATTTAGAGATATAGCTGCTGTATAAATTGGAGATTTTTTAGACCTCTGTGTTGTTGTAGGCACGCGTTTGAACGCGGCTGCCCAATCTGCCAGAGCAGAGTTCTCCCTCTGTTTTGGGCATTAAATTACTCCTAGCTGTGATTAAAATAAAAATAGATGTTCTCCATGAAAATTGTATGTTTTTAAGTAATGAATCCATAGAGGTATCATTTGCTGTATTTCGATATATATTTTTAAAGATACAAAATTGTGAAGCAGTGCTGCTGCAGAGGATAATTTGTTGAATTGTTGAGCGGAGAGTAGTTTGTGCGGGTTTGGGTTTCTAGCGACGTTTATAATTATTATGTCATGCTTGTATGTTGTGGCTGTGTGCTGAGAGTTGTCTTATGGACAGGTGGTCTTGTCCCTGAGCGCTCTTGATCTCTGTTTTACTTCGCTTCGTCGGATTGAGGCAAGTAAACGTAACGGTGGTTGCTACCGTTTAACCTGTTGTTCCTACTACTTTCAGTTTACATTATTATCGTAATTTGATACAATTGCCATGATTGCATGATATTTAATTGTGGTATTCTTACTTAATGTTTTAATATGGATCATGAAATTAGCATGTAGTGGAGATGAATATGTTGAGAGCATGATAATGCTCCTTGCGGATGGATTAATGTGATTAATGAATTTTCATATCATTCATATCATATCATATCCGTTATGTATGTGGATGTCGCCGCTTATAGCCGCGACCGTGCCGTCTGTCGTCGTATATTGCCGTGTCGACGCACCTCTTCGCCATGGAAGCATTGTATATTGCCGAAATACGATGCATTGCACTTCTTGCCCTGGCAAGAGTAATGTGGAGCATAGCATTCATATGCATTCATATGTATTGCATTGTGGAATGATCATTTGCATACATATGCAATATAATGTGGTGAAGCTATTTTGTGGAATGTACAACTTCATAGTTGTAATGTGGAATTGGATCTTGTGAGCTATTGACGGAATGAAGGTTGTGGTTGTCATCTTGGAATGTGGTTCATCCCTTGTGTGATTGTGATGGTGACACGAAACTCTTTTCTCTTGCTTTAATTGTTTATAGTAATTGTGGATATGAGAAATAATATAGTATTGAAGTAAGACATACATATGTTTTATTGCCCTTGGTAGTGGTAGTGGTTGAGGATTTAAAGTAGTCAATCATGAATTAATTATTAATGTTTTACCGTCATTGATAGTGAATTGAGGTCGAGAATATATACGTTGTTAATTGTGGAAGATTAAATGTTGTTGATTAATCTATTTTGGGTTGTGGAGGAATAAATGTTTCTTTTGCATTTAATACGGGATAAAAGGATTGCATTCATATGCTAATTAAACCTGAAATTTAAGAGGTATGATTCATGAAAGTTTATGGTGATTTAATAATTATGAACATAACTTGTAATTATGGATGTATGGAATTATAATGATGATGTTTAAATTGCTTGTAGTTTGAATAACTTGTTAAACAGTTTGCTTGCTGAGATTTTTATCTCACACTTGCTTCCCCCTCCCTACAGGTGGACTTTGAGCATGCATTGGGAAGGGTAGAGCGACACCACACTGATGCACTTGTATTATAATCTTAATGATGAAATAAAGTTGAAAGAAATCTAGTCTTTGTTTAGCTATCTTATTGACAAATGTTCCTTCTTAGTAATATTAAATTTGTGTATTGTCCCTATAGATAATTTGTTATAGTTGATTATGATTATTGAATTATGATTATTCTATTTTTTCCTTAGTTGTTTACGCTTCCGCTTACACTATCTTGCTTAGTATTGTTGCCAGTTTATTTTATTTTGTAAATTGGCTAGTTGTAGAGTAGCAATAGTAGCATCCTAGGGCATTGTGGGTCCTGGGGTGTTACAGAAATAGCCTATAAGTCCCATCATATTTGTCGATTGAGTCCAGGTAGTCCTAATCAACATACTTGTGATCTACAAAGAGTCTACTTGGACCATACAGCTGCTCATATACTTGTTCTTGAAATTTGGTATGAAACCTTGGATTGATAGAATTATTGGGAAGCATAAACTGGTTTTTGTGATGCAAACATGCATACTCTTCAGCTGTAATTTGTCTGACTATTCGAGAGGTGCGCTCTCTTCTCGATCATATATATCCTCATCTGACTATTCGAGAGGTGCGCTCTCTTGTTGTTCTATATCTCTAAGTTAGAGGCTATTGCCTTGCCTCTATATTCTATGGTCTTTTAAGCAGATTCTGACGTGTCTGGAGCTACAGAGGAGGCACGTCGGCTACAAGAGGGTTTGCTCAAGATGAAGATTGACTGGGAGCCATAGGAGTGGAGTTCCTAACATACACTTTGTAGCCAACATTCTTTGTCCTAGGCATCTTTAAATAAGGAGAAAAGATATCAGGGATATGGTAGAGATCAAACAGAAATAGGTTTGAAAAGAAATGGAATGAGATGGCTATTTTATCAGGAGAATCAGAGTACCGACATTCAACCCATGGTAGTAGTGGGCTGCGGTAGTACCGCGCTCGTCGAGCAATAGTTCCGATTTCTCTGACAATTTCTAGGGTAAGCAATATATGAATCTTTTGGTGTTTTTCTTGGATTAAATCCATGGAATAGATGCAAAAACATTATTAGACACCAACTATAGCAATTTGCCCAAGAAAAACAACTTTAAATCATTCGCATTTAGATCAATACCTAGACTTGAACCTAGGGTTCTAAAACAAGATAAAAGAAGGGATTTGATCCCATTGACCTTGTGGAATGGAAGAGTTAAACCCTTGGGATGCAAGGAAACACCAAAAACCGAAGAAATACCCACCAGATTTGGAGATCAAACATGAGGGTTTTGGGGGTTTTGTTGGAGGGGAGAGAGAGGCATACGGTCATGAACGGCTGAAGCAGACGAAGCTTCCAAAGGAGGACAGAAGTCAAGGAATAAAAGCTCATGTGGTTGGTAGTAAAGTCCTCAACCAACTCAAATGGAAGTACCGCAGTGACTTCTAGTAGGTCCGATAACTCATTTGTGTTCTACCACTTTAGAGTTCTGACTATGCTATCTCGTATGACCAGACAGATTGATCTCGACCGCTGTGGTTGTTTTCGATCGCACTGGTCGTATTCAACTACTCTAGTCATTTTCGACCGCAATGGTTCTCCAATCATGTTCTCGATCACGGTTTTGACCATCTCAGTTTTAACCACGTTGGTTTTGACCACACTAGTTTTGACCACATTGATTTCGATCATGTTAGTTTCGACCACGTTGGATTTGACCACATAGGTCTTCCGACAACCAACGAATACAGTAGTACTGTGATCACATAGCCAATAGTTTTGGAACATGGAAGTACCGCAAGGAACACAGTGGTAGTTTTGATTGTTCTGGAACTTTCAGGGAACTGAACTTAGATTAGAGAATAATGCAAATTATCCCTAGTTTTGCACTGAAATAAAGATTATTCTGGATCATTATGCATTAGGAAGACTAAATAAAATCTTGGAATATAGTTTTATGAACATAGTGATTTTTAGCAAACAAATAAGAGAAAATACCTTTCAAAAATACCTCAGACAACTCCAAATGAGCATGAGGCATGAGTTTAAACAATATTTGAGTAGTCTATGACATTTAATTCATTTCCCAACTTGCAAAAACAGCCTTAATCTAATGGTTTGGTGACAATATCCGCTAATTGGTCTTCGGTCCGGATGTGGCTAATTGTAATGTCTCCCTTGTTCACATGATCTCTTAAGAAATGGTGGTGTATTCTATATGCTTGGTTCTTGTGTGTTGGATCGAGTTATTGGATATTTTAACCACACTATCATTATCACACAAGAGAGGTATTTTGTCAAATTAAATTTCATAATCCATCAAAGTTTGCCTCATCCAGAGCAATTGAGTACAACAACTACCCATGAAAACATATTTAGCTTCGACAGTGGAAAGAGCTATGGAATTTTATTTCTTGGAAGACCATGACACTAAAGACATTCCTAGCAATTGACAACTACCGGAAGTGCTTTTTCTATCCACTTTGCAATCCACATATCGGAGTCTGAGTATCCAATTAAATCAAATTTAGCACATTTATGATACCAAAGCTCTAACTTAGAGGAATATTTTAAATATGCTAGAATTCTCTTTGCGGTCATTAAATGGCACTCTTTTGGAGATGCTTGAAAACATGCACACATGCAAACACTAAATATAATATCAGGCCTAGATGCGGTAAGATAAAGCAAACTACTAATTATGGATCTCTAAAGTTTTAAATTTACTGGTTTACCTCATTCGTTAAGATCAAGATACTCGTTCACTGCCACAGGGGTCCTGATGGGTTTTGCATCCCCCATGCCAAACTTTTTGGATAGATCTCTCACATGTTTTGTTTGGCTTATAAAGGTTTCGTCCTTGTGTTGCTTGATTTGAAGTCTAAGACAATAACTCAATTCTCCGATCATGGACATCTCAAATTCTCTAGATATCATTTCACCAAATTCCTTGCAAAACTCTTGATTTTTAGAACCAAATTTGATATCATCAACATAAATTGGCATACAAAGAAATCATCATCAATAATCTTTATAAATAAAGTTATATCAATTTTCCCAATTTTAAATTCTTTAGAGAGCTGAAAATCTCAAATGCGCTCATCTACCATGATATAGGAGCTTGTTTTAAACACACGATGCCTTAGAAAGTTTATACACATGGTTAGGATTTTTAGGATCTTCAAAATTAGGAGATTATTCAATATAAACAAGTTCGAAAATTGTTACATTTAAGAATTCACTTTTAACATCCATTTGAAATAATTTGATATTGAAGCTAGATGCAAAGGCAAGTAATATGCGACTTGATTTAAATCTAGCCACGGGTGCAAATATTTCATTATAATCCAAACTCTCAACTTAAGTATAACCTTGAGCAACTAAGCATGCCTTATTTCTTACCACAACTCCATTTTCATCTTGCTTGTTGCAGAAGACTCACTTTATGCCAATCACATTGTGCTCCTTAGGTCTTTCCACTAATATCCAAACATTTTGGGCGAAGTTATTGAGTTCTTCATGCATTGCATTCATCTAATCTAGATCATCTAGTGCTTTATCTACAGATTTAGGCTCAAGAGAAGACAAAAAAGAGTAATGTTCACAAAATGAAGCTACTCTAGATCTAGTTTGAACGCTCTTACTCATGTCACCCAATATTTGATCTATTTGATGATCTTTGGTGATTGTGTTGTGGATCTTTGGTGGTAGAGGTTGTTCTTCCTTTTCTTCAATATGTATTGCTTGAGTGTTGCTTGTTGTGGAAAAACTAAGAGCTTCAACTTGCTTTGATGAAGGAGATATACGTGGATCATCCTTTGGCTTAATGTCTCCAATTTGTATGTTCTCGATTGCTCGCCTTAGTCCTTCATCACTTACATCATCAAAATTCTTTTACTCTTCTTAAGAGCCATTAGTTTAATTAAATTGAACATCACATGATTCTTCAACTAAATTAAAGTTTTTGTTGAAGACCAACCAAGCAAAAATCTTTCATCACATTGAATTTGAAATTTAGATAGTCGAACACCCTTTCTTAAGATATAACATTTGCATCCAAATACTCTAAACTAGGAAATGTTCGGTCTTCTTACAATAAGAATCTCATAAGAAGTCTTTTTCAAAAGATAATACAAATAAAGGTGATTTATAGCATGACAAGCGGTGTGGATAGCTTACGCCCACAAATTATCGAAAGTATTATATTCATCAAGCATTGTCCTAGCCATTTCAATTAATGTTCGATTTTTCCTCTATACAACTCGATTGTGCTCTAGACTGTAGTTAGTAGAAAGCTCATACTTTATTCTAAGTTCATCACAATAATCTTTAATTTTAGTGTTTTTGAACTCGAACCATTGTCACTTCTAATTTTCTTTATTTCGAAATCAAATTCATTTTTGCCCTTTTTGAATAACTTTCGAAAATACCGGAGGCTTTGTTCTTGTCATTTAAGAAGAATACACATGTGTATCTAGAGTAATCATCTATAATAACCAAAAAATTGCTATTGCCCCCGATGCTCTTATAGGTTGTTGGCCAAAATAAATATATATGCAAGAGATCCAATGGCTTAGAAGTTGACATGATACTTTTGGAATGATGAGAATTTGCAACTTACTTCCTGACTTGACAAGCGCTACGTAATCTATTTTTTTCAAACTTCACATCTTTCAAGCCAACTACTAAGTCATATTTGACAAGCCTTAAAATTGAATCGTACCCACATGACTTAGCATTCTATGCCATAATAAACCCAAAGATGCTTTTACCATTAAACAAATTTTCAAGCATGAATCATAGAGGAGAAATCAACCAAATAAAGATTTCCAAACCTAAAATCTTTGAAAACAAGTTCTTTTTTCTATTGAAATAGTTACTTCTTCTTTAAATAAAGAGTAAATTAAGCCTAGATTACACAATTGAGCAACCGATAGCAAAATAAAATTTAATGTTTCTACTGGAAATACATTAGATATGGAAAGGTCATTAGAGATAGTGATTTTGCCCAATTTAAGTACCTTTCCTTTGCTATTGTCTCCAAATGTGATGATCTCATTGCTCCCATTCTCAAATGTCTTGAACATCTTTCGGTCTCCAGTCATATATTGAGTGCACCCACTATCAAGCACCCAATGTCGTCCACCGGTCTTGTAGTTCACCTACAAAAGAAAATCAAGTTCTTTTAGGCACCTAAATAGAATTCTTTTTAGCTCCTAAAATTAAAGTACCAACAAATCTAGTAATAACACTACCATTATTAGATTTCTTAACTATATTGCAAGAGTCAAATAGCCCAATAGAAAGAGTCTTACCTATAGGACAGCTTTGTTGCACATGTCCTAATCCCCGACACTTTTGACAATATTTACCATTTTGCCTCACAAACTTGTGGCTTGTTTGCCGGTTTCTTACCTTTCTTAGGCATATACCCAAGACCCTCCTTATTGAATGAGCACCTTTGCTCACTCAACAACTTGTGAAGGGTAGCCTTACCCTTGAAGCACCTTTCTAATCTTTTATTTAGCTTGGTTACTTGTACCTTTAACTCATTATTCTCACTAATGAATTTAGCATCACATGACTTAGCAATTGCATTATTAAAATCAATATTGAAGGAACAAGGCATGGTAAGCAAGTCATCACATAAAGTAGATATGCTAGCTCTAGCAATTTTTACACTAGGCATTTCATTTAAAATATCACAAGTAATACCGATGTTAGTACAAGATTTGCTTGAATTTTCTTGCACAAGTAAGTCATCAACTTCCTTTATCTCCTCACAAGATTCTTTAAGGGATATATGCTCTCTCTTTAAGATCTTGAATTTTGATTTTTCTTTTCTAAAAAATTCATTCAATTCAATTAGCACATACATAAGTTCATCATAAAAGCCTCATCATTGAGAGATTTTACCTTCTCTCCTTTTGCCATAAGGCATGCTGGAGATGAGAAGAACGATGGTGCTTCTTTGATGGCGATACTGACAAGTCCCTTCTTCTTAGATGACTCATCCTCACTTGAGTAGGAGTCGATGTACTCCTTATCGGAATCTTACTTTACAATGTGGGCTTCATTCTTGCCATCCTTTTAAAGTTTCTTGAAGAGCTTCTTTTTGCCATTGAAGTTCTTTTTCTTGGATGACTTCTCCTTGTCATCCTTCTTCGTGAGGCATTGAGAGGTAATGTAACCCTTCTCATCACACTCATAGCAACGAATGTTGCTATAATACTTATTGTTGTGGTAGGAGCACCATTCCTTGCCATTTACATGACTAACGCTTCGGTATGAGCATCTCTTCATGAATTTGTTTATTCTCCTCACAAGGAGAGCCAATTCCTCCTTAGAGTCCTCCTCGTCATCTTCGGACTCTTTACTTGACATCGCTTTAGCCTTGAAAGTGGTGACCTTCTTGCCCTTAGAAGAGGATTGCTCCAAGAGCTCCTCTTGTCCTTCTTGTACAACTCGTTCGTTATGGGGTTGTCCAAGAGTTATTTTGGCGTCATCCTTGTCAACTCATGCGAGTTAAGAAAGAGTGTCACCAACGTCTCAAACTTCTCCGGTAAGGTCCTAAGCATCTTTCTCATAATATCAACATCGATTAGTGTAGTGTCTAGGCTTTTGAGCTCATTTACAATGTTGTCGAGGTGAGAATACATTTTATTTTTATTCTCATGAGGCAACATTGTGAATATCTCATATTTGATTCGAATCCTATGCAATTTGACTTCTTTAATCGTGGATGTTCCCTCATAGATTTCTGAGAGGGTGATCCAAACATCGTGAGCGGTTTCCAAATTGCTCACCCTATTGAACTCATCCGTGTTTAAAGTGCCAAATAGATCATTCATAGCTTGAGCATATAAATGAGCATTACGTCCCTCTTGTTCCGTGGAATGTAGTGGATCAAGAGGCATGACATAACGCTCATTTACAAGTTTTCATATGCTCGGACTCATAGCCTTAAGATAAATAAATATTCTAATTTTTCAATAAGAATAATTAGAGCTATCAAAAGAGATGTCTTCCCTATAGCAATCCTTCACTAGCCATCATTTTCTCTTTAGATGGTTAAATCTAAATCAACGAGAGACCAAGCTCTGATACCATTTGTAGGATCAAGGATAACTGACTAGAGGGGGTGAATAGAAGGTTCTAAAAATTCTTGCCTTCTAAAACAATTACCACAATTTAGTCTAGCAAGATTTTAAATTAATTCAAACATACACAATACTGATATGTCTAAGGCACTATAAGCACAAGTCTCTACAAGTATATCTCTAGAACAAATAAATATGACAATCACAACAATCACAATATGCTAGAAATACAAGGGCGGAATGAAGAGACAAAGAAATAACCAATTGACACACGATGTTTTACCGTGGTATTCGAAAACTTGCCGGTTTCCCTTAATCCATATTGGGGAAAAGCCCAAGCGATTTGGACCAGCTCCACGAATTAAGCCTCAGCTCCTCAATCCACAAGTGGTTGTCCTTCCATGCGACTTGGACTGCAACAAAGCAACATGGCCCGGCCTTCACCGTAAGTGCACCAGCCAATGGGTGGCCAACATGGCACTAGAGGGGGCGGCAAAGACCCCACAAGCACCACAAACAACTCCACACCATGAAGACATGGCACGGTGGCCCTGTGGAAATGGCACAATGGAGGCAGAAAGAGACGCCGACGAGGATGAGGAGGTGGCTCGGAGTGCCTACCAAGGCACTCCCAAAGCCAAGGCTTTAACAGAGGTGGACAATGAGCTTCTAGTTGTTGAAGCTAAGGTGAGCACTGCCGAAGGACTCGTGCCATTAGGCAATGAGCTTCGCACAGGGAAAACTATTTTGTCTTGCAAACAAATTCGCCCCTCAGCTAAAGGGATGAATGGAAGGAAATTTCATCCTTTCAATAAAAATGCATCTTTGGGAATCATCCTACCTTCACTAATCAATGATTCAAAGCATCAATCAATGAAAAAAGAGCATCTATGGGAATCAGCCTACCTTCCCTAGCTGTCAGTGAAACTAGCGCATCTGTAGTCACTCCCTGTCTAGCACTGGTGGTGGCGGTGGCGCTACCCCTTCCACTCCCGATGCCTACATCCCTGTCACAGCCACTCTTGCCACTCACCATGCTACCATTTGCGCCAACTATGGTGCTCCCCTGCCACAACCGGTCACTATGGTATCAAGACTACAACACCTCTAGTAAGTGGGAGCAGGCAGCACGGGGAGGAGATGAAAGCTGGTGGCTGGCTGCTATTGCAGTTGAGCGGGGCTATGGGATTCAGAGTACGACAAAGTTGCTACTTGCTATTGCACCGTGACCTACAGAATGATGGGGAATCGGGAGTTTAAGGTGGTGGGCTGGCTGTTGCTTTGATTCATATGGGCATTGGGGAGGAGTTAGGAGGTGGGTTTGGTAATTGGTATTGTGGGTTGGCCAGCTCAGAAATGTTAGGCCTATTGGGTGTGTATGTAGGCTGGACCAAAATTCAAATGGACGAATTTTTTGACTAAATTCATTTTTTTGGAGGATAACAAAATGAACGAAATAAAGGAAATTTTAGTGAAATTTCATCGAAATTGTGAACATTGGCTCCGCCATAGACCTAGGACTAGTGGCACCAACAACAGCAAGCGAAAACTCTCCTCAGACGCTTTTCCCACTAGCTCGACTTGCCTCCTCCCAACGAAGCACGACAGCGCTTAGGGTGGTGCTCGGGCGTGGGCGGGTAATGATGGTGGTTTTTCGGTGATGGCCAAAGGAGAGTAGAGCAAGCACAGGCACAACAATGACCAATTGTATCCTCTCGTGAAGTTAGTGGGCTTGGGGATGTATAGAGATGGCCAACGATGGTGGCCAACAGTAGTGAAGGGTAAGACGCCGATGCTGGGCTTCCATAGCGGTGCCCAATTTGATTTGAGGAAAGTTAGAGGGGGTGGAGAGGATGGTTGGGATGCGAGGACTTGACGTTTGGCTCATCGGAGATGATGAATCGATGGCGAGAGGTGAATTTGACTAGTTTGGGGCAAAACTCGATTCAGAGTGATTCATTGCACAAATATAAAATTAACTTAGAGGATGGGTTGCTTAGATACTAGAACACGAGATAAAACGAACAAAAACTTGAAAAATCTCATCGGGGAGAGAGATTACGATGACGGCTGGAGGTGGTCGAGCATGATGGCATAAACAGCGGCTCGGTCGAAGAAAACCAAGGCACATGCAACAAGGAAAGTTTAGGATTTTTATGGAAGGGTTGAACAAGGTCATAGTGCTTTGTTTTATAGGGCATGAGAGAGAAAAGAGTTGAACTCGGCCGAATTGAATCAATGTCAGTTGTCAACTTTGAATGCCTGGAAACTGAAAATGGTTGATTGATTGCAGGTGATGTTGGTGCAGTTAAGGAGACTTGAATGCGGTGGTTTCCAGTGGATGTGGAGGCGGGGTGGCTTGGCTGGACCAGGTGCAGGCAACGCTGTGCTTGAGTAACTAGCCTGGCACTTGCACTTGGTCAAAACAGAGCAAGGTAGGGAGGCAAGGGAAGGAAAACGAAAAGAAGGAAAAAAAAGAAAAGAGACATGGGCTGACTAGGCTAGAGGAAAAAAATTAGGTTCGACCCAAAAAAAAGAAATGGGCTTGGCCTAGAGGAATGGAATTATTTGCAGATTTGATAATTAGATTTGAAGTTTGAAGTTTTGATTTTGAATTTAGATTTGGAATTGAATTTCAAATTTGAATTTGAAATTAGAGATTGATTTCTTTGATTACACAGAAAATTCAAATATTTGAAATAATTAATTTTGAAATTAAAATTTTAAAAGTGCGAAAATTGGGATGTTACAAGAATTTTCCAAATTCGTGTGTTACATTGTCGTTTCCTTTCGATCTAACATAATGAACTCAGCCAAAAACCATCAACCAAAACGCAATATGAAAGCTTCAGCTTTTATAAACCGTTTCTTTTAACAACTACTATTTATTTTCAGCCAAATCTATTAACCGTAGCCCACAATCAATATAAACACCCCCTAAGCATTCACCAAGTAGGCAACAGCTCACACCATAGTGGAGCTCATTATCAGATGAGAAAGCTTCTTTGCTATGTCATGTTCTTGAGGGTGTCGCTCTTAGCATGCATAGTGATTTCCTAATAAGGGATCAAAGTAACTTAGGAGATAACCAACAAATTATGCATATACATCCCTAAACGAGGGAAGAATGGATTTAGTAGCCATCGAGAGACTATATGAAATAAATGACTATGATCACTAAATTGTAAATTTGCCAGCTCCGCCAGCTCCCAAGTGCTCACGACTTGCGGTGACGGGCTTGTGGAGTCCTCATCGTGGTATCCGGTTTTGCTATAGATCGCACATGCAGCCCACGGCCCACGCGTGATGGAAGGCTAAAAAATTCGTCAGGAGACCAAATAGTTGATGTCAGTGGCCCTCAAAAGTGATTTTAAAAATTCAAAATACTATAACTTTTAAATGAAGTATCCAAATCATGATCCTGTTTAAACCACTATGTTTCCTATTACGAGATCTTCGAGACAAGACTCCATTTGTACATATTTTGGTGTCATTTTTATAGATGAGGCCGAATGTTGTCTGATAGGTTTGGATTTGATCCTACCACTAGAATATTGTTGATAAATTATTGAAACATTGAAACCAAGCATGCAGAACATTGGCTCATTCCGTTAGAACTTAATGTGTGGAATGTCATTAATGAACATTTGGAAAAGCAAAACCAATTGTACGGAACATTTCATTTTATCTACTAGAATATCCAACACCTAGTTGGTTCATTCCCTCCACCTAGTTCAAAAAGATCCGCATGTGAATGTGGTCCATAAACTACAAGAACATTTAGGAAGTAATACATGGAATATTTTGTTTTATTTACTAGAATATATAACATACGATATTATTAATAAGCTAAAATATATCCAAGTAAGGTCTTGTTTTAAAGATCTCATCGCAAGGAACACGATGGTTCAAACAGATCGTGAATTGGATGCTCGGTTTCAAAGATATGAACATTTGAGTTTCCAGATTAAAAAAGTTGTCTCAACCTGCATGCTTTTGACTTGGGCCTATGGGCCAAGAGGTGGGCATTAAAGGGCTAATTTCGGTCTAGCAGCGTATAGTCGTCCCCCGTAGTAATAGTAACTCATAAGTGCGGTGGCTGGTGAGGTATGCCTATTAGGTTATCATGAATACTCGGGATCATTTTTCCTGCAAAGCTTAGATGAATTCTTCTAGCTTCGAATTTGATGGATGCCACTAGATTCGATGCCATATCCCACAATAACTATCCAATTTCGACTCTGAATTCGATCACATATACATATCTCATTTCAAAACTATCCTCTACGTTTTGCACCCCTAACTTACACAATCTTGTCGAGTCGGCAACTACTTCTTGCCGACGCCCTCACCATTTAGGTCCACTGCTTCCCTCGCCTGCGCTTTCGTCGCTGGCAACCAGGTATTTGCCGGTGCCAACTCTTCTCTCATGTTCTCGTATCTTCACCCATACGTCTTGATGGAGACAGCCATCCCAATAAATCAGCACCGTCGTCTCACACGCCACCGATGGTCTCACCTTCGGCGAGCTCCATTACCTCACGAACCTTCACGGTGGTTCCATTTAGGTCGCCATATGGTCGTCTACACCGCCCCCATCACCAGCAGGGCGCTAGCATTGCCGAGCGTGGTGGCCTCGTCGCTGACCAGATTCACCTCTTTGGCCATCCCTTCCCTCTGTTTTGTAGGGGTGAAAACGGATCGGATTCGGTCGGATATTGCTTAAACCGTATCCTAACCCATATTTTTTCTCCGGATTCGGAGTCGGATACGGTAAGACCGGATGCGGATACGAATTCGGAATATTCGGAGTTTCGAATACTGATGCAGTCGGGACGGATATGTAACAGATTCGGTTCGAAACGGATAATATAGGCGGATAATCTGGATGATTATAATTCCAAAAGCTTATACTTTAGTAACACAACATAAGTTTATACAACATATAGGTAAATTCATACAAGCCACAATAGGAACACAACATAATTTTATCTTGCCATAACAGAAACACAAAATAAGTGGTAAATTCATACAAGCCACAATAGGAACACAACATAATTTTATCTTGCCATAACAGAAACACAAAATAAGTGGTAAATTCATACAAGCCACAATAGGAACACAACATAAGTTTATCTTGCCATAATGAAACACAAAATAACAATAGTATAGGCTCATAGCCTCAAGCAGATAACAACTGAATGCTCAAAGTGCCTTCAAGCTCTATGGCTCATCATCACTAGCTATTTCTTCTTCCTACAATTAGTCAATTAATATGTCAAACTAAGTTAGAAGCAAATTTGTAATGAAAAAAGATAAAATAACATTTACAAAAAGAAGAGTGCAATACCTGAATCAACATATTAATAGCAAGTGTCTCAACAACCTCCAAATCGGTGATAGATGCAACTTTATTCTTAGAATCAAAATGTAATAAAGGTACATTAGGAAAAACACAACTTTTTCTAACTAAAAGATAACAAACTATTAAAATTAACTAAAAGATAACAAACTATTAAAATTATCACCTTTTCTAGATGCAGCTATCCAATCTTTAGTACAGATCAATGCTTCTACCATCTCAGGCTCGAGGCGACTGCGAAATGGATCAATGACCCGTACCACCAAGACCGAAAGCAGATTAAAACAGCTGTTGACACTTGAATGGCCAACACATCACGAGCAACTTTCGAGAGAATAGGATATTCATATTCCTGGTTCTTCCACCACGATAAAATATCAAATTTATGATTGCTAGATCTTGAAAGCTTTAGTGGTTGTTCTGCTATGTATTTTTCCAACTCATTTGGCTTATCTTGACCAGTGCCATCTTGAGTATCATATAAGAAGTTATGAAGTTCCTCATTTTCATTGTCCATAAAGAGATCTTCTGGTTCTTCACTAAGAGCAGGTGTAGTAGTACTCTTTGGGACAGTAGATGCAATAGAAACATATGCTTCATACATTTGCTTCACAACATTCATGAATTTCTCAAGTTCAATCGTATACAATAGCTCACCATAAAACTTTTCATGTAATATTCCACTATTTTTTTCTTGAACCTAGGATCGAGAAAGCTTGCCACAGCTAGAGCAATATTGGACTTCTTCCAGTACTTTTCAAACTTACCACTCATAGATTGTGCCATCTCTTTAATAGTGGTATCAGTGCTA
The DNA here is from genome assembly GCA_036346245.1 of Bonia amplexicaulis. NCBI lineage: Eukaryota > Viridiplantae > Streptophyta > Magnoliopsida > Poales > Poaceae > Bonia > Bonia amplexicaulis. The sequence goes on from CM070766.1 coordinate 11,062,095, forward strand.
GCACACCACTCAAATATCAACATCTTAATATCACAAAAACTTTGGTAAAATAAATTTGCAGTTGGATATAAAGTACCAGAGAATAGCTCGGTAACATCATAGAATTTCTTCAAGCATTTGCAAAGTATTAGAGCTTTATCCCATTCATAACTTGAAGGAGCAATATTCTCATACATGCGTCGTTCCAAGCACAAGAGCCTCTCAAAAGCACTCCTATAATAGAGAGCATCCCTCAACATAGTATAGGTCAAATTCCACCTTGTAGCAACATCCAATGAGAGACCCATAGTTGTTTTTAACCCACATTCTGTTGCACACTTCTGGAATTCCTCCCATTGCAATGGAGAGCCTTTGACTGCTAATACAAATGATCTAATGTTCTGAATTATAGATGCAATTGCTTGCAAGCCATCTCTAGCAACAAGATTCAGAATATGATTGGCACATCTCACATGAAAAAATAAACCATCACACACTAGTGGACTTTGCTTTCTGAGCTCAGCAATGACATCTTTAACACAGACTTCATTTGCAGATGCATTGTCCAAAGATAATGAAAATATTTTCTTTTCAATATACCATCTCATGACACAATTAGTAAATTCTTCAGACAATTTAGCACCAGTATGTCGTCCTTCTACATGCATGAATTTGATAATTCTTTTCTGAATTTGCCAATCATCATCAATCCAATGCACAGTGACACACATATATCCTTTATTCTGATTTGATGTCCACATGTCCATAGTTGTGCTAAGCGACACTCAACGGTTTTAAAATACTCATACAATTTCTTCTTTTCTTCTAAAAGAGGTCCATTAGCTCTTTCCTAACGGTGATACTGACTCTTGATTGGAAAAGTTGGACGTGAGGATTTAATGAAGTCAACAAAATATTCATGCTCAACAATATTGAAAGGGTACTCATGCATGATTATCGCCAAATAAAATTTCCTCAAGCTAGCTTCTTGATCATACCGCATGCGGCTCAATGACGGTGATATTGTCTTCACGATTTTTTTCTACTTTGAGCTGCAACTGGCCTGGACGGAGGTAATGGATTGCGCGAAGGCTACGATAGCAGAAAACAAAACTTTTCTACCGCACACAAGAACATCATGCTTAAGGAGGATCATGGATCGTTACCACTAGACGCCAGCGTGCAATGAAGAAGAGTTGGAGAAGCCGATCCAACCACGCGTCGAGGTAGTAGTGGAAGTAGTCGATCGTCCCGAACCGATCGTCTCCTCCACGCGATCAATCACACCACGAGCGGATCCAATCAGGGTTGTTGATGCCGATCAACGCCGCAACGACGGCGCCTCACCGGTATCCACACGTCCGGATCGGGCGCCGATCGCGAGTGTACCAAGACTCATGACGCCTGGGTTTGGCTCGGAGGTGGCGGCCATGGTTTAGCTCGGGATTATCGGATCGTTCCTCACCCCTCGCCTCCATATATATAGACCCGAAACACCTTTCCGGTCACCGTGTTAATAGCGGCCTCTAGTAAGACATATTAACCCCAAAGTATACGTAAAGATCATATCAATTTGAACTCAGAATGTTCTCATGTACTAATCCTTTGCCTCACGATATAGATTAAGCTCAAGGCGAGACCGTGTCATCCTCTTAATAGCTCAATCACTCTCTCGATTCCGTGATGGATTATAAACTCGTGATTGACTCTCAATCACCTTGGCATGGCCATGCACTTTCATAATCCATTACATCGAGGGGCCCGAGATATCTCTCCCATAAGGAGGGGCAAATTCTATCTTGATCATTCACATCCCACTACATGTTTCATGGCAAACTCAAAGACTACTTTTATGACTACCCGATTCACGGAGTAGTGTTTAGTAGTCCCAAAGTAGCTACTACGCATCTTGGGAACCATGATGATCTCAAGTCTAAGGATTCCACATAAACACTACTTGAGACCAACTGATGACATATGGAATCTCTGCAGTGTCTCATGGCGGGGCTATCCAACATATGTTCACTAACACATGTCCATATTATTGATTTGGTATCTCCATACCATGATCCATGAGACATGATCATCAATCAATACATATCTTGATCTTTGAATCATATTTGTTCCTCATATGAAATATAATCAGGGATCATTTAGAAATAGCAACATTTTGGCATTAAGAGTCTCATGAATAAGTCACATACTCATTGATCAATAATGATAATGTCTATTTCAAGGAACAAAGCAATGTATCATAAACATAGTATGTGATATATTCAACATCTCCATGTTGCCTCTAGGGCATATCACCAACAGTCTCCCACTTGCACTAGAGTCAACCATGTAGGTATCTAATACCCATTGCCCTAGTGTGAGCCTCATGCTTTGGCTGGGGAAGCGGCTTTGTCAACGGATCTGCAATGTTCAAATCCGTGTGTACTTTGCATATCTTAACATCGCCTCTCTCCACAATCTCGCGGATGAGATGAAATCGCCGTAGAATGTGCTTGGACTTACAGTGCGATCTAGGCTCCTTGGCTTGCATGGCTCCACTGTTGTCACATGAGGTCCATTGGGTGGAGGCACTAGCCATCACACCAAGCTCGAAACAAATTTCTTGATCCAAACGACCTCTTTAGCGACTTGAGCCGCTATGTACTTGGCTTCATTGTAGAATCAACAACTGTCTCTGCTTGGAACTCTTCCACTTACCGCACCGCCATTCGAGTGAAACACAAATCCCGATTGCGATCTAAAATCATCTTTGTCGGTTTGAAGCTAGCATCGGTGTAACCATTTACAACGAGCTCTTCCTCACCCCATAGACGAGGAACACATCTTTAGTTCTTCTCAAGTACTTCAAGATGTTCTTTACGGTAATCCAGTGACTTTCACCGGATCGATGGTATCTACCGTAGCACTTAAAGCATACGAGACATCTGGACGTGTACAAAGCATGGCATACATAATGGATCCAATAGCTGAAGCATATGGAATCGCATTCATTTTATCCCGCTCATCAGGTGTACTAGGACACTAATTCTTGCTAAGATTTATACCATGTGACATAGGTAGGAAGCCTTTCTTGGAATCCTGCATGTTGAACCTTTTCAACACCTTGTCAATGTACGTATCTTGGCTTAATCCAATCGACCTTTTGATCTATCTCTATAGATCTTGATGCCAGAATATATGCCTCTCCTAAGTCTTTCATAGAGAAACTACTTTTCAATGAAGACTTAATGATTCGAGCATAGGAATGTCATTTCCGATCAATAATATGTCATCCACATATAAGACCGTAAACACGAGTGCGCTCCCACTAGCCTTTTGTAAACACAAGGCTCTTCTTCGTTCTTGATGAAACCAAACCCTTTGATTACTTCATCAAAACGAATGTTCCAACTCCGAGATGCCTGCTTTAATCCATAAATGGATCTTTGCAGCTTGCATATCTTTCTAGTCGATTGCGGATTGACAAAACACGTGGGTGTGTCATGTACACATCCTCACTCGATTTCCATTAAGGAAAGTCGTTTTGACATCTATTTGCCATATTTCATAGTCGAAATAAGCGAATCGCTAGAATAATCCGAATAGACTTTAGCATTGCGACGGCGAAAAAGTTTCATCATAATCAACACCTTGAATTTGTTTGAAACCTTTGGCCACCAATCGCGCTTTATAGATGTGAACATTTCCATCTATGTCTATCTTTTCTTGAAAACACATTTGCACTCAATGGTTTTAACACCATCGGTGGATCAACCAAGTTCCAAACTTGATTCTTGTGCATGGATTCAATTTGGATCTCATGGCTTCAAGCCATTTCTCGAGTCTGGTCCCACCATCGCTTCTTCATAGGTCTTAGGTTCATCGTTGTCTAACAACAATATATCCCGTTGTTGAGTAGTCAAGAACATGTACCTCTCGGTACACGACGTGACCTCTCGACCTACGTGGTGCCGGTGTGTCCACAACGGGTTCTTCAACAGTTTGTTCATCTGTTGTGGTTAGAGGGTCAAACGTTTTCGGTGTTTCTAATTTCTTCAAGTTGCACCATGCTCCCACTATCCCTTCTTGAGAGAAACTCTTTCTCTAAGAAGACACCATGCTTAAGCGACAAACACTTTGCCTTCTTCTTGATTATAGAAGTAATATCCTTTTGTTTCCTTAGGATACCCGATAAAGAAGCATTTATCGATTTAGGACCGAGCTTATCGATTGTAAACGTTTACATAAGTCTCACATCCCAAATCTTAAGAAAAGACAAGCTAGGACGTTGTCCTGTCCACATCTCATATGATGTCTTTTCTCGATTTTGATGGAACTCATTTAGTGTGAAAGCGGTACATTTCAAGAGCGTACCCCAAAAGACAACGGAAGATCGTGTGGCTCATCATGGAGCGCACCATATCTAATAAGGTGCGATTTCTCGTTCGATACCCCATTCCATTGAGGTGTTCGGCGGAGTCAATTGTGGAACAATTCCACAATCCTTCGATGATTACCAAACTCATGGCTCAAATACTCGCCTCCACGATCAGATCGTAGAAACTTGATTGTCTTGCCTAAATGATTTTGCACTTCATTTTGGAATTCTTTGAACTTTTCAAAGGATTCAGACTTATCTTCATCGGTAGATATATCCATATCTACTAAAGTCATCGATAAAAGTTATGAAGCATCGAAAACCACCTCTGGTCGTTGAGCTCATTGGTCCACATACATCGAATGTACGAGTGCCAATAAGTCACTTGCCTGCTCACCTTGACCGGTGAAAGGTGCTTTTGTCATCTTGCCAAGTAAACAAGATTCGCATGTCTCAAATGATTCAAAATCAAATGAGTGCAGAATACCATCTCTATGGAGCTTCTCCATGCGTTTCTCATTTATGTGACCTAAGCGACAGTGCCAAATAAACGTGGGATTCAAATCATTCGATCGTTGCCTCTTTGTATTAATGTTATAGACCGATGACTCTTCAAGAGTAAGAACATATAACCCATTCACCAATGGAGTATGACAATAGAACATATCTTTGAAATAAAGAGAATAACCATTGTTCACGATCTAAAGTCATAACCTTCGCTTGTAAACATGAAGCGAAATAATGTTCTTCGAAAGAGATGGAACACAATAACAATTATTCAATTCCAAAACTAATCACGAAAGTAAAGACAATGGCATGGTGCCAACGTACCATGACAACTTTTGCTCCATTGCCAACGCAAAGATCCACTTCGCTCCTCCTCAAACTTCTACTTCTTCTTAGCCCCTGCAACGATTTGCAAATATGAGCAACCGATCCGGTATCAAATACCCAAGAATCGATAGATGAAGTAGCAAGATTGATTTCTATAACATTTATACCGAGCGGAAGTCGTACTTCCCTTCTTTTTCTCAAGATCCTCCAAGTACTTTGGGCAGTTCCTTTTCCAATGTCCCGATTGCTTACGATGGTAGCAATCGCATCGAGAGCGAGGCCCTTCTTGACTTGCTTGGCCTTAGAACGCTCGCGATCTCATCGAGAGCTAACTTTCTTTGACCGCGCTTTCTTTACATAGGGCTTGCCCTTGCCTTTCTGCATCATCATCACATGATGGTCGCTTTTCTTAATGCTTTCCTCGGTGATTTTAGCATCCCATGCAACTCACCAAGGTCTTGTCCATGTTGTTCATGTGATAGTTCAGAATGAATGGCTCAAAGCTTGAGGGGAGCGACTGAAGAATCACATCAGTAGCCAACTCTTGGCTAAGAGGAAAACCAAGCTTTTCCAGACTCTCAATGTAGCCAATCATCTTAATCACATGAGGGCTGACGGGATTCCCTTCTGCAAGCCTGCACGCAAACAAGGACTTTGAAGTGTTGAACCTCTCGGTCCTTGCTTGGTTCTCAAACATACCACGCAACCCCACAATGATATTGTAGGCATCGTGTTCTCATATTGCTTCAAGCTCAGAGGACATTGTGGCAAGCATGAGACACTCACATCAAGGTAATCATTTGTTTGCTTCTCATAAGCTTTCCGTGCAGCCACGGTAGCATTATCGTGCAAGTCATCGGGATAAGGAGACTCAAGGACATACTCCTTGCGCTCTTGCTTGAGAACAATTCTCGGTTGCGATACCAATCCAAAAAGTTCGTTCCATTGAGTTTTTCTTTCTCAAGAATAGATCGCAAATTAAAAGAACTGGATGCGGCATTAGTTGACATGATCTACAACAAAGAATATGCAAAGTTTAGCACTATGTTCATGTTTGATCTTCCATTAAACAATTTAACAAAGATACTCCCACTATATGTTTTGTAATCGTCTTCCTCTAACGACATATAGTGGTCAAGATCCATGTTCATCTAAGTTCTAGTGAGCTTTGGCATCACGCTAGAAACCTAGTGACGTGGGTAAGCAACACTTGCTAATCACATCTTATGTGACTCTTGTTTGTTGGGTGGCATCCAATACCCGGCTCCCAACACCATGCCCCAAGGCCCAAATCTAATTTGATAGCCTTGTCAAGTAAACCAATACTATGCATGTGGATGTCCGACATCCACCCTATTAGATCAAGATAGTTGATGGTACTCGCTTGCGGACCTACCAAACAATGATCATGATTCTTATAGGCGCAGCAATTGGAAGGGCATCAAAACAAATTCTTAATTTTTCTTGAGAGAAGCTATTCTATCATGAAAACTAACCCTTAGTTGGTATGGCATGAAAGAATAGTATGACAAGAAATAAACATCACATGCATATAATCACATTATCTTGTGAATGGTATGGTATTTTGTATCGTAGTGGTCGCCATCGCCATGGTTCCACGGTGATATTCTTCGCCACACTTCTTGTCCTCTTTGTCATCATGCTTGAAGCCTCCATAGCAAAGAACTAAACTATTACAACTAATAGGTAGCAAATGAATTACATGAGGAGCTCAAGCATCACAAGTCGACACAGCAGTCGTTATACAATTAAAGAACGACCTCAACCCTACTGTGATTAATACGACACACAGGCCGCCAAAACACACATGCATCACATATGCATCTATGCCATACCATTCACATCATTCCCTACAAAAACAAGTTAAGCGTAGAACATATTCTACCTGATGGGAACGGGTCCCGATCTTCCAACAGTTCGGTATGTTCGATTGGTGGAGGCGACACAAATCGATCCGGCTTCCGAACGACACGTTCCGAACCCCGCAATCGCAGCACCACGTCTCCTCGGGTTATCAACCGTGCGCTGCCCGGTTGACCTTGCCAGAAGGCTAATCCTCGCTGCGAATCGAAGAACACAAGCAAGAATAAGGAAGAACACAACCAAATTGCGGATATATTGATGAAGCACTCGAAACTTGGGGTTTCACAAACCGATGACTGAAACTGTTCAAAGACAGAATTAATCTAAGCAAAACCCCACCCTAATGGTGGGGTGGCGGCTGTATATAAAGGAGTAAGGCGTGCAAAACCCTGGACGCGTCCTTAATGGACTCCAACACGATACAAAGCCGAACGGCCCAAAAGACGGTGTCGCAAACACCGACAGATTCTGGACGTCCACTTGTTTCGACGATTCCTGTTGACTCAGAAGGAATTTTGATATGAGACCAGAGCCATTGGAAAGGTTATCTTCTCAGCTTTCCATACATATGTGGAACGTCCAAAACGGAGTCCGGATGCGATCTGGGCGTCTGTTTTAGTGCAGTTTAGTCCCGGACTCGAATTGGATTCGAAGTCGGTTTGAGTTGGACATCCAACATGATTCGTCCACCCTTGCTGGACTTGTGCGCCTCGTAGCCCTTCTCCAAGTACTTCTTGATCCTCTCCATGGTTCCTAATCATAATTAAATCATTAGGTAGCAATCGATTCTCAAATGAACCAAAAGAAGTACTTAGGAACGAGCTCACCTCTAAATTCAATTGTCGGGCGCGAGCTCTAGTGATTGGTCCTTGAATATCAAGTGGAGGAGTGTTGTGTGTATCCGAAGAAGTGATGTCCTCATCATCCTCCCCCTCTTACATAGATCGCATCTATGAAATCGCTATGAAAATCTCATCGGGCCGATCAAATCAACCCAAATCCGAGCCATTCAAAATGTCTCAATTTTCATTAGATCAATCACATCAATCATCGCGATCGGTATGCTTGAGGAGACCGCAACACAAGACCTCGATCTGTTGGCTCAATCCATCGATGTCGCTGCAGATTAGCCCCGATGGTGTTACCGGTAGGTAGGGGCAAGTCGCAGCGTACATCAAAGAAGAGCACGAACTAATCTTTTGGCCACATGATGCTATCAACTCATACATATTCCAACCCCTTATGACCGATTGATCTAGTCCGTAATAGATCCAATCTATTACAACCGCATATCAACATATGCGCTGATCCAGATCGCAAACTAAGCAAGATGGCTCTGATACCACTAATGGATTGCGCGAAGGCTACGATAGCAGAAAACAAAACTTTTCTACGCGCACACAAGAACATCATGCTTAAGGAGGATCATGGATTGTTACCACTAGACGCCAGTGCAATGAAGAAGAGTTGGAGAAGCCGATCCAACCACGCGTCGAGGTAGTAGTGGAAGTAGTCGATCGTCCCGAACCGATCGTCTCCTCCACGCGATCAATCACACCACGAGCGATCCAATCAGAGGTTATTGATGCCGATCAACGCCGCAACGGCGCGCCCACCGGTATCCACACGTCCCGGGATCGAACGCCGATCGCGAGTGTACCGACTCGCGAGCGCCTAGGGTTTGGCTCGGAGGTGGCGGCGGGTTTAGCTTCGGGATTATCGGATCGTTCCTCACCCCTCGCCTCCATATATAGACCTCCTCACTTGGGCCTCGTGGACCGAGGCCCAATAGGAGTCTATCCGGATCTCTATCCGATTGAGCCCATATCCGAATCACATTCAATTAGTGTTCCAACCTGTTAAGTGTGCGACCACAGCAGTTCACGTATACTTGGTCGCGACCGAAACACCTTTCCGGTCACCGTGTTAATAGCGGCCTCTAGTAAGACATATTAACCCCAAAGTATACGTAAAGATCATATCTACCGAACTCGTAATGTTCTCATGTACTAATCCCTTTGCCTCACGATATAGATTAAGCTCAAGGCGAGACTGTGTCATCCTCTTAATAGCTCAATCACTCTCTCGATTCCGTGATGGATTATAAACTCGTGATTGACTCCTCAATCACCTTGGCATGGCCATGCACTTTCATAATCCATTACATCGAGGGCCCGAGATATCTCTCCCATAAGGAGGGCAAATTCTATCTTGATCATTCACATCCCACTACATGTTTCATGGCAAACCCAAAGACTACTTTTATGACTACCCGATTACGGAGTAGTGTTTAGTAGTCCCAAAGTAAGCTACTACGCATGCCGGGAACCATGATGATCTCAAGTCTAAGGATTCCACATAAACACTACTTGAGACCAACGATGACATATGGAATCTCTGCAGTGTCTCATGGCGGGTCTATCCAACATATGTTCACTAACACATGTCCATATTATTGATTTGGTATCTCCATACCATGATCCATGAGACATGATCATCAATCAATACATATGTCGATCTTTGAATCATATTTGTTCCTCATATGAAATATAATCGGGGATCATTTAGAAATAGCAACATTTTGGCATTAAGAGTCTCATGAATAAGTCACATACTCATTGATCAATAATGATAATGTCTATTTCAAGGAACAAAGCAATGTATCATAAACATAGTATGTGATATATTCAACATCTCCATGTTGCCTCTAGGGCATATCACCAACAGGAGGTTATGTTTTTTCTTCAAATGATTCCAAAAGCATGTTGTACCATTGTTGGTCTCACATCTTGCATTGTACTTGCAATGGTTGCATTTCGCCCAATGTTGAACAACCTTCTTCCCATTCTCTTCAACTATCTTTGTACTCCTAGTATACTCATCCCAAACAAATGATGTACTCTTCTTTGCCTCTTTGCACTAGGCTCAACATCCTCTTGTGTGCCACTTTCAATGGACGGTACCTCTTCACATTCAGTTGGCACTTCACGAGATGTAACTACACCCACATTATCACTTACACTTGCACTTACAGATGCCATCACAGTTCACAATTCACAACTCACAACTGAAGATAAATGCACGATCAAGCTGTCAACGAAGATTGAGCAACAACAACATCATGAGTAAAAAGCAAAGCTAAGATAAGAACTTAGTTCATAATAACATTCATAATAACAAGAACTTACTTCATTACATTTTCCAAATCTTTGAATAGATATATTGGGTTGTTAATGACTTGATGAGTACAATTAACCATTTATCAATCGGAAAATGCACTTCTTGAAATGAAAAGGAAAACCAATACAACTTGTCGCTTCAACTTTTATTTCTTTCACCAACCTCTGTTAACTCTTGCTTGCCAAGAACTTGCTGCTTCAACTTTTGCTTGCTTACTCTGATAACTCTTGCTTGCCAATAGTCCAATACTGCAGTAAACAAGATAGTTGTACTGCAGTAAACAAAAATACAGCATGCATGTTAGTACTTGTACAATCACAGTGAAAACTTACAAGAATAGCAGTTGATTACTTTGATCATGTTGAGCTCTAAATCGTTTCCTATTGACAGAGCCGATCACAAAACAGAATAATTTTGTTGTCAGTTTAGATGTTCACATGCAAGAGATAAATAACTCAAGTATGCTTTCGATTTACGATCATATACACAAGTGAAAAGCGCTAGCGAGATGATTGAGTTTAATCAAAACCAAACACATTAAATCACTGTGTAGAACTAATCTGACATCAACAAAACAAAGTAGAAACTACTGCATACTCTACAGATTCAATTGCATGTTAACAAATGCTTTGATGGATATGCAATCAATTTCGCTCGATCAATGAAACAATTACTAAAGCTCAGATCTGAATCATCTATCAAGATCACAATTAGTATAAGACTAGTTCATCACTGAGCATATAATCACATCCACAAACATTCACAGCGGTTCTCGATACTTGAACAAAATTACGGATCAAGAATAATCTGCGTAAATGACAAGAATCGGTATACTCACGCAGCGAGCGAGACTCAAAGCGTCAAGAAGTAAATAAACCGTAGATGAACTCAAACGGTAGATGATTCACGGAGATACAATGCCACACTTCTCCTCTCGGTCAAAACCAAAGAAGAAGCCGAGGTCCGAGATGCCGCACAAGATCACAAGAACGCTCGGCCGAGAGCATTCAAGACACTGAGGAGTCGACGAAGCCTTCTTCTCCTCGGGTTTGCTCCCAAAGTCTCAATTCCCCACACCCAAATTAGGGTTCACGCAGAAATCAAAAGACCAAGCCTCAATCGGCGATGGTCAAGCCACCAACCACAACACAACCCAAAGAACCGAGAAGAAGAAGAAACCTAAAGAGAGGAAAACCGGATCGAACTAGAGTCTCTCACCCGGTGAAGAACTCGGCCCTTTGTAGAAGGGGGGGTCTCGAGGGGATGCTGGTTTGGCAGCAGTCTGGGGCGAGGTCGAGGCGGGGCGCCCACCCGAAATTCCAGGCGGCCACCACCGATCCCTCGGCGGTCGCGTTCCTCGCGCCGCAGATCAATCCCAGCTGCAGGCCGGCGGCGAGATCGAGAGGGGAGGATTTGGGGCGGGCGAGCTAGGGTTGCGAGATCGAGAGGAGGCGGGAGGATTTGGGAATCGGGAGCGTCGGAGGAAGCGATGCGCTGCGCCTACTGACGCTGGGATTTGGGAATCGGGACTCGGGAGCGAGTGGCGAGCTAGGGTTGCGACTCACGACTTTGCGAGTGCGTCGGTGCGTGCGGATCGCGGGGCGGCCGCCGGGCCGTTGGGCATTGTGGGCTGTGGTGAACCAATGAATGCTGATGGACGGACGTTGGATACCATTTCGGTATGTGTTGGTTAGTATCCGAAAACCAATACCGAGATAATCGGTTCGGATATTATATAAACCGAATCCGCATCGAATCCGACTACATGTATCCGTATCCGAACCCGAATCCGACCGGATACTAAACCGTTTACCAGATTTCTACCAATCGGATTCGATGCGGATCGGTCGGGAAAAACCCGATCCGTTTCACCCTCTGTTTTGTTAGCAATCCAATGCCAACCAATCACGCGGCCCAGGCCTTTAAGCCCTTACTGGCAGAGCCCATTACAAGGCTACACTTCCCCTGCCCCGTACAGTGCCAACCAAGTCGAACCTGGCCGCAACGCAATACGTTCAACCGGACCGGCTCCATCCGGCGAAGCGCAAGTCCGCGCCGACCCCTTCCTCCCCCGTCCAAGCCCAAGAGAGAAGACGCCGCATTTCCTCCGCCACCTTCGCCGCCGGTGGTCGTCGCAGCCGCCCTCCGCCGGAGATCGGGGCTTCCCCGGTGAGCATCCCTCTCTCCCTGGCCCTCGGCCGATCCGTGCGATCACGCGCTACCCCTCGCACCCGCGCACGCTCAGATCGGCCGCGCGTCGGTCACGAACGATCGGAAGCTGGGATGGATGATTAGGTTCCGGATTTTGACGGTTGGCATCGGGGGGCGGGGGGTGGGGTTAGGAAACGACCGGATCGATGGATGACTGTAGCATGGCTGTAGATGATTTGATTCCTAACTCGAATACATTCTTCCTTGTTCATGTGATGCGTAAGGCTCGTGCTCGTGTCGTGTGGCTACCGATCTGTCGTGTTTTGTCGTTGTGCTTTTCCGATTCGTTTGGGAGCAGGGCTCTCTACGTTCTGGGAGACGGCTGGTCTGCTTAGTTTTGCAGATTCAGTACATAGCAGAAGGCCGAGGAACTGTAAGCATCTTACTTTACTGCTGCCGGAGCAGACTGTATCATCCATGCTTCAAGGTATGCAGCCGCGAAACTAGAAATTGCGAATAGATGTGGGCCAAGTAGGCATCAGTACATCACCTAGACCGGTTGTAGTAGGGGAGTGACTGGCTGACTGCACGTCCATTGCACACTATGTGATTGCTGCATTGATGACGGCGTTCAAGGCTTTCAGGAAAGAGACTTGGCATAACACTGTCTTTAGGCTCCAACGTAGGATCCAATGATCCATAGAAGTAGAAGTATCCTATTCAGGATTTTGCACATAGGTATGGGTAGAGTTTTGTTGGAGATTGAACTATGTCGAATTCTGATTCTATTGAAAAACTTGCCTTTTCCTTTACATGTATCTTAAATTTTAATCCACCCTCAGCGCTTTACATAGATTGGTGTTGATTCACTTGGAGCTTCCATCTTGCTGCCATTCTTAAGTAGATGCTCTTGAATTTTTTCTTTCAGGCCTGCTCAGCTGGTCTCACGTGGACAATCAAAGGGGAGAAATTACCATAGAGTTTATGGTTATTTTTAGCAATGAAGCGTTTTGTCTACATAAATGATGAATCTTACCAGAATGATTATTGCGATAACCGGATTTCTAACACAAAGTACACCTTATTGAACTTCTTGCTGAAAAATCTATGGGAGCAATTCAGGTTCGTATTTAGTAGTTGCACTTATTCTATATTTTTGAAAACGGATGTCTCTTTGTTGGTGCATTATCACACATGGAGAAGCCCCGATTGAAGTTGCATTGACTGTGGAAGCTAATTGCTTAATTTGGTGTTTCAGGCGTTTCATGAATCAATATTTTCTGTTGATAGCATGTCTCCAACTATGGTCACTTATTACCCCTGTAAATCCTGCTAGCACATGGGGTCCACTTATAATTATTTTCGCAGTTTCGGCAACTAAAGAGGCCTGGGATGACTACAATAGGTATATTTCAGACAAGCAAGCAAATGAAAAGGAAGTGTGGATTGTAAAGAATGGTGCCCGCAAACATGTATGTTTCCATGGCATCCTTTTTTTTTCCATTTCTATAAGTGCACATCTTTGGCTGGAGTTTTTTATTTGAATATAACCTAAAGCTTTTAATGAAATTACGCAAATAGATGAGAAATGCTGAAATGGTGAGAAATTCAAAAGTTCATCTATATCTGAAATTTAAGTTAAATGTGACAAAAATGTTAATTAGTTAATCCATATGAAAACTCATATTTGGCATTAATCTGTGCATCTACATTGGGAAAGTTGCAATTCGTTTGCACATGTCATGGCTTATAATGGGCCCATTGGGGGGTGCATTTAGGGGACAGTAGCATCCGAGCAGGTGCCATTAGATAAAGAAGATTGTTTAGTTAGGTCAATTAAGTCAAATATTTATTTATGAGCTTATCTAGTAGTTGGTTAGTGCCTCATTGTTAAGGACTCCTATAAATGGTCATCAGTCTTTGAATTAAGCATAATAAAAACTATCTCCCTTGACTGTCTCTGTCACTCTCCCCTCTGCCGCCCCTCCCCCGCCTCATCTCTGCCATGCCATCACCCCCTTTGCACACACCACTCTTCATGGTTGTCACGGCGTTGCCTAAGCGATGCCGAGTCGTCCTAGCGGTCGGAGGGGGATGATAAGGCTCATCACCCAGGGCTAGGAGTTAGGCGGTCACCTCCAGGCTAGATCTGGCCACCTTTAGCTCTCCCCGCATGGATATGGCCGCCGTTGGGCTGCAGCCGCTAGGCCATCGGCTCCCACCAGCTCAGATCTGGAGTCGGCCGCCTCTTCCCATGCTGTCGTTGCCTCATCCGGCGCTCTTCCTGAGCCGCACTATGCCGGCCCCCGTGCTGGGCTCCACGCCGGCCTCTTCACTACTGGATCCGCCATCCTCGAGCCTTACCACCACCGGATCTGGCCTATGCTGCCTGGATTTGTGCCTTCTCCACCTTCTCCGGCTCAACCCTCCTCTGGCCATGATGAGCGAGGGAGCTTCCCCTCTGGTCATGATGAGAGAGGGAGAGGTGGAGAGACATGAGTGAAGCGGAGTGGATGAGATAGGGAGGGACTGGAGTGAAGTGGAGTGGATGAGAGGGAGAGACGGGAGTGGAGATGATGAGAGGTGGAGAGAGGGAGAAACATCTACATCTCGCAACACTGGCGATTGGGATTGTGGAGAGAGGTGGAGAGAGGGTTAAATGGGATTGGGGATTTTTTTGCCTTTTTATGATTTAGTCTTTGCAGTTCCTAAAAATTACGAATAGACCCCTCCCTTAATAGATTTCTTCCGATTTGAACCTCCCAAGACATGGTTATTTAGATAATTTGTGCTATTATGTCGTCTAACTACTATCATCTAACTGTCGTCATGACGGACGCCTACTCGACTAGGCGTCTAGACACCCTAGTCTCGCCGCGACTTGCTGAAGCGCCGTGACAACCTTGCCACTCTTCCCCTCACCATCTCCATTGTGGTACTAGGCCACAGGGTCCAGACTATGATGCATGGACACGGATACGTCAACATGACACCGACACGAGGATGCGTCATTTTCCCAAAAATACCGATACGGCGATACGGCTATATATATATTTAAATAATAAGAATAAATTACATGTATGTATTATTTTTTATGTTTGTTCATGCTTGTCAAACTAAAATAATGTAAAGTGTAAACTGTAAAGTAAACTTTGAATATGTACCTCATCAATTATTTTGATAATCATGGCGACAATACTTGGAATTTTGGCTCTGGTCACAGCCTGTAAATATTGTTGGCAGCAAGGTACCTAATATTACTAGGTTTGCCAACAGCAAGGTACCTAACATGACATAATAAAATGATTGTAAAGACGATGACTAAGGAAACAAGATTATAACCACGTGTCCGCGGCGTGTCTGTGTCGTATCCGTGTCGGACATGGTGTCCGACACGAACACGGCGGTAAAGCCACATGTCCATGCTTCAGAGGGTGCAGAGGTCTAGTCCACGTACCAATACATTGTTGTGTTCACTCTCCAAGGAATTGACAGCACAACTACATCATCTTACTTTCTGCTATGTATGACCAATAGTCTATTGGAGATATCAGATATTTTTGCAAGTCCAATACTTGTTTTGATGTGTACTGTTTGAGAATACTGAGGTAGACTGTAGATTATACTTTCCACCAATAACCTTAATATTGTAAGTTTACTTGCTGTTGTAATCTCCAAATATATGAATTGTCTTCATTTTGAAACTTGTAGACCTGTGAATATGATGCTTTCCAATTCTTTTATGTAGATTCAAGCACAAGATATTCGGGTTGGTAACATAGTATGGATTCGAGAGAATGAAGAAGTACCATGTGACCTTGTTTTAATAGGAGCTTCTGAACCACAAGGCATTTGTCATGTTGAGGTAAACCATGAAGAAACAAAAAAATGCTTCAATACTACCCCCCACCTTGGTTGTGTAAATAATCTTTAACTGCATTCAACTTGAGGACTTTGAGTAACTTAAAATGCATTTTTAGAGTAACTTAAAATGCATTTTGTTTTGGCAAAAATAATTCCTTTGTATATTCATATGCCAATCTTGAAATTCCATGTCCATATCTAAGTATGAACAACTGAACAAGAATAGTGAATATTGATTCCCTCAGCTGAATGAAGCTTCTCAAGTTGTCCATTTGAAAATTATAATCTTTGAGCTATTTATGATAAGTTATGACTTATGAATTCCACTATTGTAAGGTGTTTGTTAAGGTTTTCCCCATTATATTCATTGTTGTAGGAGATCTCAGTGTTATTGTTATATGTAAATAGAGCAAGGCACAAGTATATATATATAGGCAAGGATGTCTAGGGTTAGGTTAATGGAATCATGGGCCAACCTAAGAGATCCTTGCCTATACTAAGCACATATAGGCCCAAGGCCAAAAGCCCAAAAGAACAAGTCTAACACTACAAGTCTAACACCCCCCCGCAGTCGAAGCGTCCACAGCACGGACGTTTAGACTGGATCTAAACTCACGGAAGACTGAGGAAGGAAGTCCTTTGGTGAAGATGTCAGCATACTGTGAACTGGTAGGAACATGCAGTACACGAATGTCACCAAGGGCCACTCTCTCGCGAACAAAGTGAAGATCAATCTCAATGTGTTTGGTGCGCTGATGCTGGACTGGGTTGGAGGACATGTAGACTGAACTGATGTTATCGCAATACACCAAAGTGGCATGTTGAAGTGGAGTATGTAGTTCCAACAAAAGGTGGCGTAACCAGGAAGATTCGGCAACGGCATTGGCCACACCACGGTACTCGGCCTCTGCGCTAGAGCGTGACACGGTGTTCTGACGCTTGGAGGACCAAGAGACAAGGTTATCTCCGAGGAACACGGCATAGCCCGACGATGATCGGCGTGTATCCGACAACCTACCGATTGGCGTCGAATAAACCACAAGATCGATCTGCGAGGGCGGTCAGATAAGGAGTCCCAGATGGAGAGTGCCACGAATGTCTGAAGAATCCGTTTGAGAGCGACAAGCGGGGTTCGTGAGGGTCGTGCATGTGAAGGCACACTTGCCGAATCGCATAAGAGATGTCGCGCCCGTGAATGTGAGATATCGTGTAGGGCCCCGCTAAACTGCGGAAATCGTTGGGGTGGTGACAGGTCACCTACCGAGGCTGACACCTTTGGATTAGTGTCAACAGGGGTGGTGCATGGCTTGCAATCGGCCATGCTCGCACGCTTCAGGATGTCCACCATGTACCGACGTTGGGAGAGGAGAAGACCATCGCACTTCGCATGCATCCCTAGGAAGTGATGAAGCTCACCGAGATCCTTCATGGAGAACTCCTGCTGTAGTGAGGTGATGATGCGGCGAAGGAGTTCAGCAGATGAGGCGGTGATAACGATGTCATCAACATAAAGGAGCAAGTAGACGATCTCGGTCGGTGGTGGTAGACAAACGAGGATGTGTCCGTCTTGGCTTCTATGAACCCAAGAGATAGCGTGATATGAAGCAACCGATCGTACCAAGCACGAGGAGCTCGCTGAGACCGTATAGTGATTTGTTCGCATTTGCAGACAAACTCGGATGGGTGGAGTCCTCGAACCACGATGGTTGTGAACAATAGACCGCCCGGACAAGGTGCCGTGAAGGAAAGCGTTTTCACATCAAGTTGATGTATCGACCAACGTCTGGAAAGGGCAAGAGCCTGCACTGATCCTCACGGTTGCTGGTTTCACAACTGGACTGAAGGTTTCGGCGAAATCCACTCCCGGGCGTTGTGTAAAGCCACGGAGCACCCAACGGGCTTTATAGCGCTCGAGAGAACCGTCTGCCTTGAGTTTGTGTTTGAAGATCCATTTACCAGTGACGACATTTGCTTTGTTGATCGAGGAACTAAATCCTGTGTTGTTTTGCAAGAGGGTGCGATACTCTTCGTCCATAGCGGTCCCGCCAATCGGGGTCGGCGGCATGTGCAGATGTCCGAGGCAGTGACAGGGCGTGACGTGGTAGAGCGGGTTGCCGAAACCGGACTTGCCGCGTGTCGTCATCGGTCCGATTGAGCACGGAGGCACCGGTCTCGCGCCGGGGAAGAGGCGCCGAGAATGTACCGGCAGAGCGGAGTCCTCCTTCGCACGCGTCGTGTATAGACATGTCGAACAGGCGCCCCCGGGGCCGCAGTGGCAATGCGGTGAAGGGATGCCGCGTGGTAGTCTTGCGCGGAGACGTTACGCAGACGCAGACGATCTCATCGCGCCGGGGTGGAAAGTGGGAGGTCCACCTTCGTACGCCGTGTGTAGACATGGCGAATGGTGCGTCTGGCGGGGGTTGGTGCTGCAGTGCTGTCAAGAGTCGCGACAGGACAGTTGCCGGGCGGTATCGTCCGGTCGCGTGAGGAGGAGTTGCGGTGGGAGAACCTGCAGCCAAGGAGATGGGTGACGGTCCAACGGGAGTCGTCACGGGGTTAGTGTGGTCATCCGAAACTCAAAGTCTGCGGTGGATGGGGTGGAAGGAAGAGCGGCAAAAGGAAGGAAGTTTCATCAAAGGTGACATGACGGAGAGGATGACTCGATTGGAGGTCATGTCAAGACATCAGAACCCTTATGGTGAGAGGAGTAGCCAAGGAAAGTACATAGAGCGGAGCGAGGCGAGTTTGTGAGAGGTCGTGGAGGTAAGGTTAGTAACACGTGCATCCAAAGACGCCAAGATGATCGTATGAGGAAGAGCCAAGGAGGCATGATGAGATGTGAGAAATTCAAAGTCTTGGTGGGAAGGATGTTGAGGAGGTAGGCGGCGGTGGTCAATGCCTCAACCCAGTAGGATGGTGGCATAGACGCCTGAAATAGAAGTGAGCGAATGACATTGTTGATAGAACGAATGATGCGCTCAGCTTTACCATTCTGTTGGGAGGTGTAGGGGCAGGACATGCGTAGATGAACACCATGGGTGAGGAAGAACATGCGGGCGCTGCGGTTGTCAAACTCGCGGCCGTTGTCGCACTGAACGGCCTTAATGGTGATTTCAAACTGAGTGGAAACAAAGGAGAAGAAGTTAGCGAGGGTCGGAAAGGTGTCAGACTTAAGCCGAAGAGGGAAAGTCCACAGATGATGAGAGTGATCATCGAGAATGATCAAATAGTACTTGTAACTAGAAACACTATCAACGGGAGATGTCCAGAGGTCACAATGTATAAGATCAAAGATTTTGGAACCACGGGATGTTGATACATGAAATGGAAGACGAACATGACGACCCAGTTGACATGTATGACAAAGGGAAGGACCCGTGGTTTTATTACATGAGGGAAAAACAGAAGACTTTGCTAACTGAGACAAAACTTCATGACCGGGATGACCAAGGCGTCGTTGCCAAAGCGGAACGGTGGAAACGGCGAGGAAGGACTTGGCGTTGGGAAGATGCAGAGGGTAGAGTGGCCCGGAGCTATTGCACCTGATGATCACGTTCCGAGACCGAAGATCCTTCACGTAATGACCAACCGAGTCAAATTCAATGTAATGCTTGTTGTCGGACGTAAATTGACGAATAGAAATGAGGTTTTTAATGAGAGTGGGAGACACGAGGACATTGTTAAGATGAAGAGAACCCTAAGATCGGTTGAGCCATGGAGGTCACGGAAGTAACGAGCCGCTGATAACAATGGAAGGAGTGGAATGCGAAGGGTTGATGAAGAAGAGAGGATACGGGCTCGGAAGCCATGTGGAGGTGGCCCCAGTCAAGTACCACTCGTGTTGAGGAGGTGGTGTGAGCGTCATGGTGGAGAAGGCGCCCGCAAGACTTTGCTGGTCCCAGGAGGGGATGGTATAGTGCCCAGTTGCTTGGTTGGGGGGTAGTCTCCGTAGAAACCAAAGAAGATGATCGGAAGAGCCCATTGGCTCTGGGCGGCCGACATGGCAGGAGGTTGCAGTGGTGGCTGGGGAGACACCGGAGGAGTCCACTGTTCAGGCGTGAGCAGAGCATGAGGTTGTGGAGGTGTTGGTGTAACTCAGCGAGGCGAGCGAGCTACTGAGACACGTCCTGCGGAAGAGGAGCAAGGGAGGCGGGAACCGAGCCACATCTCAGATAGTACCTATCCAGGGTTGTAGAAGCCGGGCCACTACGGTCTAGGCACACTGAGGCTGAGCCGCCGCGCCTCCATTCGGCCAAGACGGTGGAGCGCTTGCCACCGACCACGAGTGGGAGGAGCCACCCCCCCGACCTCCATTGCTTCCGCCGTAGCCGCTGGGAACAGAGGAGGCGGTTGGTGGTAGTTGAGGCGAGCGGGCGTCGGAGGTGAGTAGGGCGGTGGCCGAAGACGCCTTGCGGTTGGTCATGTGCGCCTCCAAGAAGATCGGCGCGGGCCTCAAGGAAGGAGGGGAAAGGTCCGCCTGGTTGGAGGTGTAGACCGATGGCGGTGAATCTCATTGAGGCCGCGAATGACATGGAGGACCGAGTCCGATCGGCGATTTAATTTTCCGAGGTCGGTGAGTGCATCGACCATACTCTTGAATCGCTTGCAGAATCGGCAATGGAGGTCACCTTGATGAAAGCGCGAACTCGGCCGAGGTAGAGGATGCACGACTCCCTGCTTCCGAGGAATTGAGTCTCTACGGAGCAGTGTGGCGCTGGCGGTGGCCGCTCCGCCCAAGACAGCCTCCACGAGGTCGGTGGAGAGGGTGCCGAGGATCCAGGATTTGACGACGCAGTCCATGCGGATCCAATCGGGAAGGTCCAGATTTGGAGCATCGCTGAGCACATGATCCTCGAGGGAGTATTTTCCAAGAGCGAAGAGGAAGAGCTCGCGCCACCGTGTGTAGTGGCCGGAGGTGAGGTCAAGGACGAGGGAACCAAGCAATGGATGTTCGGACACCGACGGCTGAGCGTGAAGGTTGGCGATGGCGGCGGCTGGAGGAGAAGAAGAGCGTCGTGGAGAGGAGGGCCTCATGGACGGACTCGGCGTTAGAGTCGTCTTCCCGGAGGCGGCGCACACGGGCCGCAGCGTGCTAAGCGGCCCCGGTCGGCGGCGGCCGCTGCTCTTAGGCGGCGATGGAGGCTTCGCTTACGGCTACCGGCCGTCGGAGCGGCGGCGCGGGCCGTGGTGGTGGCGGCGGCGCGCGACGGGAGGCACCATGGCGGCGGAGCTTCATCGGCGATCTGGTGGCGGCGTCGCCCGTGGGGTCGGCATCGACTTGAGTGGGCGAAGTCGGCGGCGGGCCGTCTGGCATAGGGGTGGGGAGAAAGGAATCTAGGTTTAGGGGAGAAGGGACGGTCGAGATCGACCCTTTATGGAGATGGACGGTCAGTATCGACGCTCTGATACCATGTAGGAGATCTCAGTGTTATTGTTATATGTAAACAGAGCAAGGCACAAGTATATATATATAGGCAAGGATGTCTAGGGTTAGGTTAATGGAATCATGGGCCAACCTAAGAGATCCTTGCCTATACTAAGCACATATAGGCCCAAGGCCAAAAGCCCAAAAGAACAAGTCTAACACTACAAGTCTAACAATTGTGATCAATAGATTTTATCTGATTTTTATTACGATGGGAAATATATCCATTTTCGGTTATGTCGGTACCAACCATAGAACTGGACATTTTTTAGGTTTTATTTCTGTTTCTCAGAATAGATTTTGTACAATTCAAAAGATATATTCCAATTCAAGTTTTGCCCTGTCACCTGTGTATTCATAGAACAAACTTGTAGCTATTTGTGGTTTGTGTTCAATTCTTTTAAGATTCTCTGCTTCATGTTCAACCAATACATGGACAGGATAAATTTGCATTTTTGCACTTTTTTTTTGTTTGGGTCCAAATGGTAGTATGAATTTTGCATTCTAGAACAGTGCGACCTGACTAAACATTATTTGCAACATAACTATGGTTGACTACTTGACTTGATGAGCAGTGTTGGTCCTTTCTACAAATTTTGGCAGCCAAGTTTTGTATTCCTTGTCTAATACCAAGTTGTATTTCAAACGTTGTTTTTGTCTAGAAAAAAAAACACAGTAGTATGAATACCCATTAACCTAACATTCTTGAGTTTTCATTATTTCTTTAGACAGCTGCTCTTGATGGGGAAATTGACTTGAAGACAAGAGTAATCCCACCAACATGTGTAGGACTGGACTGTGAACAGTTGCACAAAATAAAGGTTTTGCGATTTTTGTTTTTACATTTATGTGGTGCTGCTTTTATTTTATTCCTCATTGTTTGCATGCATTAACTAAACAGGGTGTCATTGAGTGCTCAATCCCAGACAAAGACATAAGAAGATTTGATGCAAATATCAGGCTGTTTCCTCCATTTATTGATAATGACATTTGTCCATTGACTATCAATAACACATTGCTACAGTCATGCTACTTGAGAAATACGGAATGGGCTTGTGGAGTGGCAGTTTATACAGGTAAGTTTGAAATAAGTCAAATAACTATGTCCAAGGTCACAGGACTGTGGTCTACCGCTTTTTTCCATCAATACTAGTATACTACAACAATCCAGATTGGAGTTGAAATTCATGTAAACTGTTTCCCCCCATTTTTGTGTCAATGTTAGTATTAATTCATACTGTATCTCGGTTTGGTGTCTGGAGGGCAACATATTGACAATGCATTCAATATTATGCCTATTTTTTTATATAGACACTTGTTTCCTCAGGAAATTCATATATGACACCTATCCTCCAAAACTGTGCTTACGTGAGGAAATAGAGCTACGTCCTATGCTCTGTAAAGTTTGAGTTATTTGCATTCAGGACTAGTTGATACGGATGTGAAGTTTGAGTAATTTGCATTCAGGAATAATTGATATGGATGTAGTTTGGCACAACTTGCAATCGACATAATACTTTACTTGTGCTTGGTGCACGCTCTACTCTTGTCTGATCGTTAACCAAAAGTAATTGTGTGTATTTTGTTAATAAATGCCTAAAGTTTATATTCAAAGGACATGGGTACCAATTTAAGACTGTTATCAAGACATGAGTCATTTTCAGAACAGGAGACTTAGAATCCTAATACTCAATTCGATTCTGCAACTATGTAGATGAGAGAATTGTGATTTAAACCCCTTTTACAAAACTTTTCTTATATTAATCTAATCCTGGCAGTAGAGAAATGTTCCACAATTTGTTATTTTAATCCACACTTCTCTACGAATGAAACAAAATTTGAACCATGTTTATCTTACCTTGATCTCAAATTGATCTCGACTGTATAAAGGGACTGACTGTTTATTAATCTAAACTTTTCAGGCAATGAGACTAAGTTGGGAATGAGCAGGGGTGTCCCAGAGCCCAAGCTTACTGCCATGGATGCTATGATTGATAAGCTTACTGGTGCAATATTCTTATTTCAACTTGCAGTTGTTGTCGTTCTTGGATTTGCAGGCAATGTTTGGAAGGACACTGAAGCTCGCAAGGTACATTTGCTTGTAACTTGTCTCATGGCTGTATTTAATCTCAGCTCCCTTCTTTCTAGTGCAGATATATATTACTTCCTAGGGACTTCCTATGATGAAATGTCTTGCAGAATGTAAATATCTTCTCACAAACTTGCAACAAAAGTAATGTTAACTCGGAGTCTTGAGACCTAAGAACTGGTGGCTTATCCAATTTGTTAAATTTTTCTTTGGAGAATTTTGAACTGAAAAGTTGGAAGGAAAATATGTAATCTCAAACCTCGTTGGGAATCAAACATGGAAAGAAAATATCTAATCTCAAACCTCATTGGGAATTAAACATGTGACTTAGCTAATCACTAAGTGAGCACATTCTCATTAGCCCCCCAATACAGTATCTCATGACTAATGTGAGCCTTGTATGTTTTGTTAATCTGACCATCTGACAGTTCTCGGTGTCTTCTTTTAGCAATTATATGTCAAGTACGGTTCTATGTTTAGTTAATATGATTGTCTAACAGTTGTCAGCATCTATTTTTAGCAATGGTATGTCAAGTATGATGATGATGAACCATGGTATCAGATTTTGGTTATCCCTCTGCGATTTGAGCTATTGTGCTCCATTATGATTCCCATTTCAATAAAGGTATGACTTCCAATTCTTCTAGTTCTGATATAATTCCTTTTCTTTGTAATTGCACAACTATTTCTGTGTGTGAAATTGCCAAATTCTCATGGTTAATATTATGCCATCACCTTAGTTAAAATAGGATGTCGCTTTTGGAACTTGTAGTTGAAAAACATCTTTTTGGAGCATTTGTGTTTTCTTTTCAAGGTTTTTGATCACCACTTGCAGTTGCAGAACACATGTATTTTCAGTCGAGTCCATCAAATAAGTTCAAAACTTTATAATTTAAATTTAAAGTGTTACAGGCTGGGAGTTTTTTATAGTTATCACCGTGATTGCCAGTTCCTTCCAGGATTTTTATCCCTGGTTTCAGTGCAATAAAATTTCTCACAGTTGCATACTTGCATTTGTCTGCCTTGGTAACTGCATGTTACATTGTCAGGCAAAGGTTATTGGAACAAGGCCTATGGAGTTACTTTTATGTGAGACCATGGTTGTAATTCTTCAAGTCATACAGAACCTGCATATTTTTCTTGTAAAGATATTAATAGATGGTGTATAGCCTTGCATACGCTATTGATGGAGTAAACTATTGTTAGGGATATGTACTGGGGGAAGTATTACTCTAGGAGAGGGAAAAGGGTGACCGAATCCAGCAAGAACTGAGTGTGTTCTGTTCGGATTCGGTAATACTTATAGCAGTTCTATTTGTTAGGAAAGTCTTTTATACCTGGGACTTGATTTTGGAATCCGACTTGATCTCTGGAAGTCGGCAGCTGTAATATATATAGCCTCCTGTGGTTAGCAAGAAGGCAAGGAAGAAATAAAGAGTTTCCTCTGCCTCAAACCCTAATTCTCTAAGCCGATTTCAACCACGGCCAAGCAAGGAGTGTCCAGCTGGGGAATCGAAGACCTACCCCATCCTACCCATCAGTACAACCTCAGACCTAGAGCCAAGATTCATAATAACTATACATACCACAATATTGAAGAGAACACGTGGGACCACTGGACCATGGGTGAAATGAAGGTTGCTGTCTACCTTTGTTGAATCAAAGCGTTTGCATATTACCACACCTGGAAGTTAGTATCTGGGTAGTGGGTACTAGCAGGGATGCGAAGATAATAGGTCTGTCTATCTCATCCATTTCTGCTAGATGGTACTAGGATTTGAACTTTGAAACCCTACCAGTAATCCTGAATTCCCAACACGGACTAGGATTCTAGGAATGTAGGATTTTTAAAAATGGCTAGGTTTATTTGATGAAAAATATATAATTTTGAAGTTAAATGTGAACTTTTGGTATTTCGCTAGGAATTTTTTCTTGAGAATTTGAGTTTCAGTTCTTTTTTTAGTCCAATTTGAGTTTCAATTCAGAAATCAACGAAGTTCTTGTTTTTTCTTTAGCATAAGCAATGCAGGAGGGGAACATTGGGGGCTAAATACTCACTTTTTTTACTCAATCTACGCTAAATGCTGCCTGAAAGTAGTAATGTAGAATTGCAGATACCTTCTTTCAGTGAAGTATTAAAGGGAAGTTTTGTGTGTGTTTTGCAGGTTTCTTTGGACTTTGTTAAAAGCCTATATGCAAAGTTCATAGATTGGGATGAGGAGATGTATGACCAGCAAACAGATACACCTGCTCATGCAGCAAAGTAAGCGGACATCTGCATTTATCTTGACAAGCAGGATGGTTGCCCTTGCTTGTTCACTAAATCTAATTATCTCACAATAACTTTCAGCACAGCAATTAGTGAAGACTTGGGACAAGTTGAGTATATTTTGACAGATAAAACTGGGACTCTGACCGACAACAAGATGATCTTCAGAAGGTGCTGTATTGGGGATACCTTTTATGGGAACGAAAGTGGAGACGCACTTAGAGGTCATATATAATTTTTAGTAAAGAATTTTCTTCTCATAAAGCTAGGGTCCTAATCATATCATTTGGTGAAATGATCCTTGGTTTATGATTTTTTATTTGAGCTGCAAATTATATTCAAGGAGCTGTGAATAATAATGTCTATTTGTTCTGAACACTAAATATAAGAGCTCTTGTTGTTAGCTACCTCGTTAATCTTCCCACAAGATTGTTTTGTAAATTGCTTTCCTGTTGCACTTGGTTAATTGCATCCATCCTCTTAAAAGCGGTAATCATGTTATCATGTTGAGCACTGTAGTAAGGGTGGCTCCCACCTGAGCCTATCCGGCCTATTAGGAAATTGTAAGGCCTAACAGGATATATGTAATGACTTGTATACCCTTAGGGGAGACATGTGTCTGTAAGGGCAAAGTTGTAATTACGCTTTATGAGGAAATATATATGCGGACATGTAGAGAGGGCAGGCATTGTTTATCCCTCTTAATCACTCCAATACTCCACTACTCTTCTACTTCACTGTTTGGTCAGTAGCCACAACAAGCACATAGATTTTATTTTTTATTTATTACATTCTTTATCATGAGCTCTGCTGCAAGATTTTCTTCTAAATTGCTTTTTTTTGTTGCTCTTGGTTAACCACTTCCATCTTTTAATACCAGTAATCATATAACGTTGAATTTCAAAAAATATTTATGATGCAGCACTACTGAATGCTGTTGCAAGTTTGATATTATGTGCACTAATATGTTATTTTCTCTGTTTAGATGTCGAATTGCTGAATGCTGTTGCCAATAATTCTCCTAATGTCATTAAATTTTTGACAGTCATGACACTCTGTAATACAGTTATTCCTATAAAAAGGTTATATCTTCACCCATGTGACAGTTATGCTCGATAACTCATCTTCATTCCTTTTAACTTATCTTTGCTTATTTTTGAACTTCAGTTCTAGCGGGGCAATTTCATATAAAGCTCAGTCCCAGGATGAGGATGCTCTTGTTAATGCCGCCTCTAATTTGCATATGGTGCTTGTCAGCAAAAATGGAAATAACGCCGGTACGTTTCTGTGCATTTCATAATGGTTTCCTGGCTTGTAATTGATCCTTTCTTCTTGTTATAGTTGTCTTGGCTAAATAATAAAACATGTATTTAAGCAGAAATACGCTTCAACAGACGGGTTATTCAATATCAGATACTTGACATTCTAGAGTTCACTTCTGATCGGAAAAGAATGTCTGTTGTGGTGTTGGATTCTCAAAGTGGAAAGATCTTCCTTTTGTCGAAAGGAGCAGATGAGGCAATTCTTCCTTGTGCTTATTC
Source organism: Bonia amplexicaulis (assembly GCA_036346245.1). Classification (NCBI taxonomy): domain Eukaryota; kingdom Viridiplantae; phylum Streptophyta; class Magnoliopsida; order Poales; family Poaceae; genus Bonia; species Bonia amplexicaulis. The sequence continues at coordinate 11,089,683 of CM070766.1, forward strand.
TGGTAATATGCATGATAAGACAAATGTCTAATTTCTCATTAGTTTGTTATGCATTGTAGTATTTGAAAAATTGGTGTTTGTGTTTCGCTTCATTTTCTTCTACATTTCATGACTTAATTTATAATTCCGCTTAAGGAATAACTGGTCAATTTGTTAACCTATTCTGTCTTAACTCTTGGCCTTTGTAAAAGCATAATATAGGAAACCCATAATTTTGTCAGCACAACTCAATCAATGACATTGCTTTTGTTGATTTTCAGATCTAATTATTTTAAATTTTCAGGACAGCAGATCAAGACATTTGTTGATGCGGTTGAGAAATATGCTCAGCTGGGATTACGCACACTCTGCTTGGGATGGCGTGAGCTGGAATCGGAGGAGTACCTAGCCTGGTCTCGATTATTTAAGGAAGCCTGCAGCGCATTAACTGACAGGGAGGTAATTATCATATTGATTTGTTTTATCTAAATATATGGCATGAAAACTAAAACTGCAATGCTTGTTTTGCTCAGTGGAAAGTTGCTGAGGTTTGCCAGAAATTAGAACACAGCCTGGAGATTCTAGGTATCAGTGCAATAGAGGATCGCCTCCAGGTTCTACCTTTAACCTGATTTCCTCTCTGATGAAACAATTATATATATCCTTTTTCTTATCCTGTCTTACGGTTGGATCTGTCTATAGGTTGGTGTACCAGAAACTATTGAAATACTGAGGCAGTCAGGAATCAACTTTTGGATGTTAACTGGCGATAAACAAAGCACTGCTATTCAAATAGCTCTTTTGTGCAACTTCATCTCTTCAGGTAGCTGTCTTACTGAATACTTTTCACTTCCTAGGAGGTTCCATGAAGTCTTTTGATCTTTTCACTCAAGGGATTACTATTTATATGGGTGTTCCACCAATGTTACAATGGGATTAGGTAGCACTTGCCAACCAGCCCATCATGCCCCTGTACTATGCACATGCTCTGCCTTGAAATGTTTCAGTCAGTCACTGTTATGCAATTTTGTGTTATCAAGCCCCTCTTTTAACTTTGCATGCACCATTCTAATCTTTTGTGTGACTTAACCCAAAAAATTATATAAGTAAATATAATCATGAATAAGCTTTAAGGCATAAAATAGGTATTTGATTGCACAAATTTCAGGTAGATTGAGTTGATTACACAAAAGTGCAGTGTAGGGGGGCTTGATTACACTAGTTTTAGTTGCAGTCGATCAGTTGGAGAAAAGTACACACTAAAGGGTCCTTCAGTGCAAACTCTTTTCATGTGGAATGGAACTAATAAAAGACAAGAACTGTTGCGTGACTTTTATTCCATATTTATAGAGCCCAATGGGCAACTCTTGTATATCAATGGGAGAACTGAAGATGAAGTTGCTAGAAGCTTGGAAAGAGTTCTACTTACTATGCGGATAACTTCTTCCGAACCTAAGGTTAGTTAAATTGCAGATTAAATATTTAGTAATTAATATAAAGATGGATGTGCAATTAGTACCCTAGTACCCTTCATGGTGAAATTAACACCCCAAAGAAATGTTCAATCTGCTGATGTAGTATTTGCTTGGAACAGGAGTTGGCTTTTGTTGTGGATGGTTGGGCCCTTGAAATTATTCTAACACACTATAATGAAGCTTTTACTGAACTAGCAGTTCTTTCGAAAACAGCAATATGCTGTCGAGTTACACCTTCACAGAAAGCACAGGTAAATACTTTGCCATTGGTTCTCTCATGTTTGCTTGAGCCAAATATATTCATCACTATTAGTTATTTTAATTAATAGACCTAATAACTCCAAAAAATAATACAATACAGTAATTATGATATCTTTTTGAAAAGGAAAAAGAAAAAATGAGAATACACAGGAGAATATTTTTTAGGAAGGAGAATGGGGCTTCAAACTCGCAACCACTACCTTATTGTCTAGCACTGATCAATTATGTCATATATTTAAATTTGAATTGTTTTTGTTATGAACAATATGGTAATGTCTTTTGATATATATCACCAACTACCTGCAATTTATTATGTAAGAAGCTGGTCAATACATCACACATGATATCCATCAGTAATCTACCTGGACCCTAGTTTTTCCAAATCGAAATGATACATATCTTTCATATGGATTTGTTTCTCCAAGTGCTCATATTTCTCTTAATATTTTTTTTGGTAGCTTGTCAAGCTTCTAAAGTCATGTGATTATCGAACTTTAGCAATTGGTGATGGTGGGAATGATGTCAGGATGATACAACAGGCTGACATTGGTGTAGGGATTAGTGGCAGAGAAGGTCTTCAAGCAGCAAGGGCTGCCGACTATAGCATTGGCAGTAAGTCATTTTCCTCTTCGAATTGGACTATCATGTTATCACTATTCTACAATGACTACATTCTTGCTTAATGAATTTTGCACCTCATCTCGTTTTTTATATTAACGAAAGGTTAGTATTTTCATAAGATACTGTTCTTTCATAAGGATTTTCTTTTTTTTAACAATGAAAAAAATTCAATCTACCAATATGTTAGTTGCTAGATTGTAATTGCTTTCTTTATTCTTCTGGGTACAAAAATTGATTTGACTAATGTACTAACAAAATGCCATTAGACCATGGTGTTTAAATTATGTCCATACAAATATCTCCGCTTCAACTTCTCTTCGGTGTGAGCTTAATTTTATTTTTTTTCATTCCTGTTTACAATCTCTTGCAACCCTTTAGGTTCTAAGTTCCACTTTCGTGAATATTGGAAGTGTTTTGGTTGTTGCAATTTTGTCTATACTTTATTTTCTATCTGCAGCTTAAGTTTGGGATTTTTCAAAATATCTTAGGTGGATTGTTAGTGTGATTTCATCATTGTTCTTTGTTATCATGTTTTCGGCCAACTATTTGATTAATTGATTCATTGTTTCACTTTATTTTTCTATGTTACATAAACTCCATGCAGTTCTTGTTTATTTGCACAAGTGGGTTGTAAGTAATGTGATAAAGTGAAGCATTACTTTCTTTTTAGAGTAAATTTCACAAAACTGCACTTGTTTTGACATAACTATCAGAAAACTGCACATTTCAATTTGCATTTCACAAAACTACACATACTTTTGAATAACGTTTCATTAAACTACATATTTGTTGATTCCCCTTAAATATGATGAAATCTGACATGTACGGCCCACATCAGTTGAAAATATTATGTGTGGTTCTATGAAATGTGTAGTCTTCTAAATTCTGAGTCTTAGATAATATGTTTTGTTTTGTAAAATTTAGTCCTATTAATATAAATGCATTTTATGGTTTTTCTCTATTATTTTCCTTAATAAAAGTTTTCTAGGTTATAACTCCTGTAGATGTATACAACAAAGTTTTCTAGGTTATTGATTGTCTTTTATTAAATTTCACAAAACTACACATATCTCGTCAAAACTATCAGAAAACTACACATTTCATAGAATTACGCAATTTTTCTGCCACTAACAGGTAGGCCCCACATGTCTTCTTTTTACGGTTTAGGGCCTGTTTATTTGTTCTGCATTTGGGAACAAGTGTTAGACCTCCATAACACCTACCGCTCTCTTAAATAAGGTGTTTGTGCAAGTTATCTATTGGTGTTTCCCAGTTTATCACAAAAATTTGTTCGGTTTGAGACCAGTTACTAGAATTCCTATTGTTGGAAACTGGAGGTTATTTGCATGTTTCGTTTATAAGATGCTAGGAATTTTTCTTCCTGCGTAGTCAACAGTATATGGAACTTTTTTGTTTGGTATCATATGGAACGGACCTTGTTAGCTTTGTATTTCTTCAGTATTTCAGTTAACTCGTACTGTTGTTGCCTGTAAAAGTTTTGATTGTTGCAAATTATTAGATCTAAAATATGAATCGAAATAAACTTTTGCTACAATACTAGTGAATTTGTAGGCAAGAGTTCTGATTATATTTTGGTCCTAATTAATTCACGTGTCTGAGGAAACACTAATCCCTCAACTGTGGTCTTAGCATGAATGTGTACATTCCTATGTTTCAGTTCTGGTCTGCATTTTCTGATAGTTTGACTACATTCTGGACACTTAAGCATTATTGACCTTTCTGACAACTCTTATACTTTTACTGTTCCTTCTTGGCAGAGTTCAGGTTCTTGAAAAGGCTGATTCTTGTACATGGACGATACTCATACAACCGTACTGCCTTTCTTTCACAGTATTCTTTCTACAAGTCATTGTTAATTTGCTTTATTCAGATACTGTAAGTCATAAAATTTTAGTAGTTTGTGCTACAACTTTTGTTTTCAAGCTCTTCGTGCAATACTCCTCATACTCCATTTGTCGTTAAAAGCATACTGGATACATGCTGCTCTTTTCAATGTTATCACATTCTATGCATGCAGTTTTTCTTTTCTTTCTGGTATTGCTGGAACAAGTTTATTCAACTCGGTTAGTTTGATGGCCTATAATGTCTTCTACACAAGCATTCCTGTTTTAACTACTGTCCTGGATAAGGATTTATCTGAAAAGACAGTGATGCAAAACCCAGAGATTTTACGTTACTGCCAGGCTGGAAGGTAAATTACCCTCTTTCGATTTTATGTTAAAAGCTGCCACGTGTTTTATATGTTCTGTTTGTAACTTATTATCTTCCAATAAATTATCTGAAACACTTCAGAATTAGGTTTCGGTTGCCTTCGGTAATTTGTACATCTTTTGCAGGCTTTTAAATCCAAGTACTTTTGCTGGTTGGTTTGGTCGATCATTGTATCATGTAAGAACTTTCTTTCTATATTGCACCATACTTCGCTTTTAGTCTGCAAATGGTAATTGCAAATATTATGAGACAAATCTCATGCATTTTAATTAGAATTCAGAGAATTTTAACTGAAAATTTGAACTTGCATGCTCTTCTATGTTAGGACATGACACACTGTTTTTGTGTTGCTTATTGGTTGAAGTTGTAACTGGCTACTGTCAAATTTTCTTGGGAAAAATATCTATTAGCCCCAAAATTCTACCTGTTTTGTACACACATGGTGTAATCAGTCTGTATATATTATATATTTGGCAGCAATACAAGGCATATATATATATATAGGTAAGGATATCTAGGGTTAGGTTAATAGAATCATTGGCCAACCTGAGAGATCCTTGCCTATACTAAGCACACATGGGCCCAAGGCCAAAAGCCCAAAGAACATGTCTAACACCCCCCGTAGTCGAAGCTTCCACAGCACGGACGTTTAGACTGGATCGAAATTCACGAAAGACTGAGGAAGGAAGACCTTTGGTGAAGATGTCAGCATACTGTGAAGTGGTAGGAACATGCAGTACACGAATATCACCAAGGGCCATTTTCTCGCGAACAAAGTGAAGATCAATCTCAATGTGCTTGGTGCGCCGATCTTGAAGCGGTTGTCGCACGGGTTGGAGGACTCGGCAACAGCATTGGCTACACCACGATACTCGGCCTCTGCGCTAGAGCGTGACACCGTGTTCTGACGCTTGGAGGACCAGGAAACAAGGTTATCTCCGAGAAACACGGCATAGCCCGAAGTGGACTTGCGTGTGTTTGGGCAACCGACCCAGTCAGCATCAGAGTAAACCACAAGATCAGACTACGAGGATGGCTGAAGTAGTCCCAGATGTAGAGTGCCACGAATGTACCGAAGAATCCGTTTGAGAGCAACAATGTGGGGCTCGCGAGGGTCGTGCATATGAAGGCACACCTGCTGAACTGCATAAGAGATGTCCGACCTGGTGAATGTGAGATACTGCAGGGCCCCGGCTAAATTGCGGAAATCGCCGATCACCGATGTGGTCACCACCGAGGTCGACACCTTTGGATTGGTGTCAACAGGGGTGGTGCATGGCTTGCAATCTGCCATGCCTGCATGCTCCAGGATGTCCACCATGTACTCACGTTGGGAGAGAAGACCATCGCGACACTTCTGCACATGCATCCCCAGAAAATGATGAAGCTCACCAAGATCCTTCATAGAGAACTCCTGCTGCAATGCGGTGATGATACGGCGGAGGAGCTCGGCAAATGAGACGGTGATAACGATGTCATCAACATAAAGAAGCAAGTAGATAATCTCAGTGCCGCGGTGGTAGACAAACAGGGATGTGTCTGTCTTGGCCTCAATGAACCCAAGAGATAGCAGATATGAAGCAAATCGGCTGTACCAAGCACGAGTAGCCTGCTTGAGACCATATAGTGATTTGTTCAGACGGCAGACAAACTCTGGATGAGTGGAATCCTCGAACCCTGATGGCTGTGAACAATAAACTGTCTCAGACAAGGTCCCGTGAAGGAAAGTGTTCTTCACATCAAGTTGATGGATCGACCACTTCCTGGAAAGGGCAAGAGCCAGCACTGTCCGCACGGTTGTTGGTTTCACAACGGGACTAAAAGTCTCAGCGAAATCCACTCCCAGGCGCTGTGTAAAACCACAGAGCACCCAACGGGCTTTATAGTGCTCGAGAGAACCATCTGCCTTGAGTTTGTGCTTGAAGATCCATTTACCAGAGACGACATTTGCTTTGTTCGGTCGAGGAAATAAATCCCAGGTGCAGTTTTGCAAGAGGGTTGCATACTCTTCTTCCATAGCAGTCCGCCAATTGGGGTCGGCGAGGGCAGTGCGGTATGTCCGAGGTACAGGTGACAGCGGCGTGACGTGTTAGAGCAGGTAGCCGAAAACCGGACTTGCCGCACATCGCCATCGGGTGTTGATTGAGCACAGGAGACACCGGCACTGCGCCCGGAGGAAGGGGCGCCGGGGAGGGCGCCGCATCCGGGGAAGGAGGCGCTGGGGAATGCACCGGGGCGGAGAGTGGGAGGCCCATCTTCGCACGTCATGTGTAGACATGGTAAACGGTGCGTCCGGCGGGGGCCGCATGTGCCAATGCGGGTGAAGAGGATGCTGCACACGGCAGTGCTGGAGGGGGAGATGCCCTGCACAACGCATCGACCTCCATCGCCGGGGAATGCACCGGGGCGGAGAGTGGGAATTACAAAAATTATCTAATTGACATTGAAAATAGAAACACCATGATTTTGAAACTGAGCCCACTGAATTTGGAATCCTTAGATCCAGAAGAATTGGCTTGGAGCACAGATTTCGTTAATGCATGAACTACAAGTACTTGAGCTATTTTTTAAGTGGCTGATGAGTGTCTTCTCCTTTCTCGGTTGGTTTCAGGCAATTGTTGTTTTCTTGATCACCATTCATGCATATGCCAATGAGAAAAGTGAGATGGAGGAGCTATCAATGGTTGCCCTTTCAGGAAGTATTTGGTTGCAGGCATTTGTTGTGACATTGGAGATGAAGTACGAAAATGAAAACTTAAATCATTAAACTCATATCAACTTCTGCAATGCAGATTATATTTGTTGTAACCTGTCTTTTCATTTTGCAGTTCTTTCACATTTGTGCAATTTCTGGCAATATGGGGAAACTTTGCTGCCTTCTACATCATAAACTTCTTTATCAGCAGTATACCATCTGCTGGGATGTACACTATCATGTTCCGCCTTTGCAGACAGCCGTCATACTGGATAACACTGCTGGTAAGTATGTTATTACACGCTTTTGCTTGGTTGTGTATAAAGCCGAATGCATTCCTCACGATGGTATGATATCAATGTTTCAGCTAATCAGTGGAGTGGGAATGGGTCCGGTATTAGCTCTGAAATATTTCAGATATACATACAGACCTAGTGCTATTAACATTCTTCAGAAGGCTGAGCGATCGCATGGGCCAATGTATACCCTGGTAAATCTTGAGTCTCAACTGAGATCAGACAAGGATAATACGACCGTTTCCATTTCGACAACACCGGTCAAGAATAAGAGCTCAGTTTATGAGCCCCTACTTTCTGATTCTCCCATGGCATCCAGGAGATCCCTAGCGTCATCATCATTTGACATCTTTCAGCCTGCTCAGTCAAGGACCCCTTCCTCTTACCCCAGAAATATCAAAGCCAATTAATTTTTGGTTGTTTTTGTAGCACAGGTTATACCCTCAATAGGACTAGTAGAATGACAAACAACAGACCTCAACAAAAAAAGGAATAACAAACAATAGTGGTCAGTTCAATTAGATCTGTTGTATAGGGCCATAAAGGATTTGTTTGATACTGTCCAGAAAATAAATGGAAACAGATAAAAGGTCTGTTGAACTTCACTCTAAACCATCAACACCTGCTTACAAAGAAGAATGTTAATAATTTCACCTCGTGTTTCACCTTTGAAGGTGTAATGTGCCCTCCAATTGTTTACTCTGCAACGAGTCATGAAACAAAGGCCCACATTGTGATGTCCTGCTGCAGCTCCCTTGTTTCCTCGTTTCTTTTCTTTTTTTGACTTTGTTTTGCTGCGGTGTCTCACTCATGCAGCCCGCGACAGTTTCGAATTTTTTTAAATAATCCATTTTTATTTAAAAATACAGAAATAGACCTATGATTTTTTCGAAGTAGCTTTATGTCGTCGAACCGTTGGGCGACTGGAACCTGTTGTCCAATAACCGAGCGACAGCAAGGCCGTAGCTGTACAGTTGGTTGACAAGTATCAGTCGCCTAACAGTCGGACGAAAGACTCTGTCGCTCAACCGACAGGCAGCAGCACTCTTGTCGTCCAACTATTGGACGAATGGAGCATATTTTTTTATTATATATATTTTAAAATATTCTAAAGTTAATCTCTTGTGAACTCCATAACTTCAAAATAGAGAATCTAACTGCGAACCATAGATAACAATATCATTTTAACTGAGCATAAATACATCTATGGACTAATAATCTTTGACATTTCAATGCATATATCCATCATAAACATCCGTACAATATTTTCAGCCTTGCCCCGGAAGTGATACATACTACATCCTAAAAAAGCCTAATATGTGGATTGTGTGGTACAACGTGAGGTACAAGGATGGACATATGGTAGACAATACCTGGACATATGGTAGACAATACCGCTAATGAAAAATACGTAGATATTTCGTGTGTACTTCGAGAACTTATTTTTTATGTTGTTAGATACCTTAGTACGCGTAGAATTAAATGTGAAAAGACGACGAGATTTGATGTTGCGAATTAAAATAGATTTTATAAGGAAGTTGGTAACAATATGGTGCACAGGGTTTGGTTATATGCATAAGAAACAACATCATGCACGATGCAACAAACTGAAATACTCCTACAATACATATGCGCTTTTTGGAATAGAAATAAAATGGACCTTTAGGGGACTAGTTCGGAACGACCCGACCTATTGGGTAGATCAGAGCTATTTTCCTTCTTTGTGAGCTCGGCGTTGAACTCCTCGACAACCTCTTTGGCCTTAGCTGTCATTTTTCTTTTTCTCGCGCTCTCTTTCGTGAGCCTCGTGCTCCCTACGCGTGCACGCGTCGAGATGAGTTTTCGTCTCTCGACATATACGCTCGGTTTGCTCGTTGTTGCGACACTCTTCCTCCTAGGTGCAGTCGCCCAATGGGGAGGCTACTGTACTGTAAGTCGCTTAATGGGGAGGCGATTAGCTCCAGTCGCTCTCTTATTAGGCGATTGGTGTCTATTTTTGTAAAAACAAATTCTGCGGGTATATTTCTGTAATTTTGAATAAAAAATAGATTATTCGTACAAAAAATTCAACTTTTTGCTCATGTGGCCTCCTGTCGAAGTGTTTTTGCACTTGTGAGACCGAGCAAACTTTGAGTCTGTTCTTTTTAGCCGAAGTTTATGGTTTTTGGCTGCAATTTGTGGCTTTTGGGCTGTTTGTGAGAGAGATTATAGAGTAATAGAAACTCACGTGCGATTTTTGTCGATATAAATGAAGTCGGCACAGTATGTACTACAATTAACTAGTAGATCTTATCTTAAAAGGCAATTTATTTAAAAGCTATTTAATATAGAAAAATCAAAAGCTGTAAAAGAAAAGGACCTCTTTTTTACGTAAATGGCTCCGTTCCGACCGTAGGACATTAGGCCACCATGTGTGGCTTCTACAGTTGGGAAGCGCAGAAGCCACAGGCCGCGTAAACCTAGGGGCCATGCGGGACAAGCGCCCGATGCTCCACAGATTAAGCAAGAATGTACTGCCTGTTGCTTGCTTGTTCTACCTGGCTTCATTTCTACTCTGTCACCTTAGTTTTCAGCATCCGTGCTCGATCGGTGCTCCGTCATGTTGCTAATGCTAAAGCTTAAAGCACGGCAGAAAGATACCAACTATGCTCCAAACGATCAGATCAGAGTGTTTGCTTTGACGAAGTTTGATTAAGGATGCAAATACATACTCAATACTACTAGAGAAGACGGCGAAAGATTAGTTTTTGTACTGGGCTTCCGCCCTCGCGCGAGGGCAATTCGGGGTCGCATGCCCGTGCTTCTCGGCCACATGGCTGCGCTCTCCGACGGCAGAAATGACACGTTGTGGCCTCCTGAGGTCCTGCGGTCGAAACGGGTTATTTGCGCAAAAAAGAGAGAATATTGATAAATATTATTGGGATGTTTTCTTTCTAACTATCATCTAGATTTATAACCGTTGTATTAGAGATCCAACGGTCATAAATTCTCCCGCCTCCTCCAAAAAAAAATCTTCCCCCTCTACAAAAAGACACTTTGCCATAAGCGTAAAAACAAACCGACAGAAGGTCATATGAGCAAAAAAATTCCCAAGCTTGCTTGGAGTTTTAATTTACTTGGGCAAAGGTCAACTTCTCATATAATTTGGAGTTCTTATTTTATCTTCTCATATAATTGGACTTCTTGCTTTATCTTCTCGTATAATTTGGAGTTCTTGTTAGATTGTAAGTATATCCGAGCAAGAAAAATCATTTTATTAGAAACAAGCAGACAGAGCAAACAACTCTGATTTCTCTGGGACGAACAACGTGGCCAGTTATTGAATTTTTTGTATGAATAATCTATTTTTTATTTAAAATTACAGAAATATACCTACGGAAATGTTTTTACAAAAATAGGCTCTAGTCGTCTAATGGTTGAGCGACAGGCTCCAGTCACCCAATCATTAGGTGACTGGAGCCTATTTTTATAAAAAAAAAATTCCGTGGATATAGTTCTGTAATTTTAAATAAAAATAGATTATCCGTACAAAAAATTTGCCAGTTATTGCAGCCTTTTATTTGTTTGTTAAGGAAGCATTAGGAGCCATTTTCTCCTCCCCTCGAGGACAAGATCAGGTGGACGCCTCCGAGAAAAAAAAGGGTTCAGGTGGAAGCAGAAGCTGCTGTAGCGATAGAAGACTAGGGAAATCTCAGCCTTTCATGCCAAACGAATGGTCGGATATATTTGAGTAGAGGCAATGTGGTGCCATTATAATAGAAGGGCAGGCGATACACTTCCGTTATTTGTTCAACTTTCGAAGATTTGATCTTGTGACTTCTTATGCCTCCTAAGACAAGTATTAAGACATTTCCGCTAATTAGTTGCTTCCACTGAAAAAGATGGGATCGATATGGATAACATGTTAGAAATTGGTCTATTTGATTATGCCTAATTTCCTTAATTCCAAAATATGTATGGTTTAGTACCATATTGCTAAGGTAAGATAAAAAAGACCGATTTATAAGGTGGAGTCCTCACCACTCCTTTAATATGGATAGAGATGGTATGTAGAGGGTTCTGTCTAGTCACACACACGTGCACGCACGCGCGCGTATACGCGTAATTTCGTATGAAAATCGTGTGTCTTGTGACGCACGACCGTACCGTGACGTGGCGCGCCACATAGCAAATCAAGTCCATCTTTATTTTTGCTGAACCCTACACCACACTCTCTCTTTTTGAATGAGACAGTTACAAGTGAATTTACACTGCTTAATTTGTGATTTGATGAGGCAGTTACCAGTGCATAATTCTGTTTAAAACACAGCAGTTACTAGTGAATACCTGCAGCGCCCTTAAAAGGCCTGGAGATGTCTAGGAAGTAAGCAGAGAGTTTTGCACCTCCATTCTTCCTCTACTTTCTGCTCTACAATATTGTGCTATTGTGTGTGCCGTCTGAACCTCGTCGACCTTTCTTCCCGGCATGCACCTGGAAGGAGGGAGAGCGGCTATCTCCAAACCGTTGCCACAAAGAGTACCTGCACGGGGCGGCAATAAGGTTTCTGGGCAGCGCATATTTGCGCGACCGCTCACTTCACTTCGTCATCTACATTCTCTGCACTGCACCAAGTCTGCGATGTTTCCTGTTCTTCAACAAACCTAATTATAAGTCGTTCGTGCGTTCGTTCGACTTTGTTAATATAATTTACTTGTGTATTTTCTGAAGTATGATGAGTAGCCTGTTGTTAATAGTGAGTTTCGTATCACTGATTTATTATATTTGTCTTCTAATAAAATTTGAAATTAAAATATTATCCACGTTTATAACATAACATGCCTAAGGTAGAGCCACCACCAAATTAGAAAGAGGAAAAGGGCGCACTGATCCAGCAAATGATATGGATAATAACCTTAACCCAAGGATAAAGGTCTTCCCGGTCGCAGTATGATGATGAATCTGCTGTCTTACCCGTACTCTTTGCTGTGGAAAACGGTGGTCCGTTCGTACACTGCTTCAAGCTAACACCTGTCTCTTGGAAACATTAGTACAGTCCCAATATTAAAAATTATTGATATTATAAATTTACTAATTTGGAGAAGTAAACTAATATTTAGTCACAAATATACTCCTATCAAAATCAAATTCTAGTGGTTTCTTAATCATAATTTTTCTTAAGGCTATTATATTGGAAGAGTTACTTAGGTCTTGTTCGGGGGCATGGTTATTCGAATAGATTTTAACACTCTGCAGAGATTATACATCTTTACTCAGAAAATATGATTAACTCAAAATATCGACCATTACACGCTTCCGTAGACGTGCGACTGAAAAAATCATAATAAGTCCTTTACAATGATTAGTTTTGATACTTTCCCCACTCCAGAGGTATAACCCTTTAGCGCTGAGGGACCAGCATTGTTAAGGAGTTGCTCGCTCTTCACGTTGTTGTGATCCACAAGGGCAGTGACCGTTATGGGCCACTCCCAACATAACCACAATAACGCAGGAGTCCACACCAAAACTAAGTAAATTAGTTAGCCAGGCCCATCACATAACTAGACTTGTGGCTGCAAGATTTATGTGTAGAAAAGAGAAGAACAAGAATTCAGTCCTTGATCGACTCAGGCGAGACCAACCACAAACTCAGAGTCCGTGCAATCCCTGCATAGCTATTAAAGAAATAACATGTGCAATTCCTGTATCGGTCTCATACCAACCACTCCCCCGAGTCTCCACCATTTTATAAAAACATCTTGTCTCCAGTGGTAACCCACATTCTGTTTCCATTATCATGTCTTCAAATTTTAGTCAACAATGTTCATGTTGTATTCGATTTCACCACTAGAGCATTTATAAGCATAACCATAATCTAGTAAGATTTGACCAAGGGTGGAGTTATTACTATTATAAGTATCCTAGGCTGATATAGGGAGGATGTTAACAACAATCAAGGAAGGGAACATAACAGGTATCAATCACATGGTATAGCTAGGCAATCAACATTTAACATAGCATTTAAGTAAATAACAATAATAAGCATGTACTTGTATTTGAAAGTAAAATATTTGCATTTGAAAATTAGTTTCACATGACCAATTATAAGGACTTGTGTTGCTCAATAGTGGATATCGTTGGTTCTTTTTGGACAGCGATGGGAGCGTTCGAAGCATCAAATTCTATAAACACACAAACATCCATATTCAATACAAATTCAAATAAGTTCTAAATAAAATTAAAATGAACTCAAAAGGTATTATTTTGGTTCTGTTGGAAGTATCTTGAATTTAGATGAATTTAGAAACAAAAATCACTAGATTTGGATTTGAACTAAGGAGGTTATGGCCTTTCAAAGTTTGAACCTACTGAAAATTCAGGAAAAAGATAAATGTTTGATAGGTGGGGTCGGCCTAAATTTTATTTTCTCATTCCTATTATTTGTCTTAAGAAAACATCCAATGGCTAAGGTGGTTAGCTAGGCTTTAATTTTTTTGCAATTATTTTCTTTAAGAAAAACACTAGAAAATGACAAAGTGGGGCCACAGTCCAAATGGGCTAGGTCCACGTAGTAGCCTATGTGGGATGGGACCCATGTGTCATGGACTGTGGTCCACAAACCGGGTCTATGCTTCTGGTTCAAAGGCATGGGCCCACATGTTAGTGATGCTAGATTTAAGCAGGGGTTTAATTAGATTTCTAATTACTCGGACCCGCATGTCATACCGACATTAGCTAACTAATTAATTACTAACTACTAGATTAAACTAATTAATTACAAACTTAATCAAATCAGCTTATGCATGGGGTCCATCGGTTAGTGAGAGGAAACAGAGGGAAGCGGTTGCTTCCATGGCCGAGGACCTTAGCAAGCACGGAGACTTATGGTCACCAGAGTTGAGCCAGCGTTGAAATGTGGCGGCGTTGGCACTACTACAGTCGCGACAGCTATATGGTGGACATCCCAAGAATTACTATGCGTCACGAGCATCTACAAGTGGTAGGGGACTCACTGGAGCAGACAGTGGAGGTAGAGAAGAGCTGAGGTGGGCCGGTGACGATGACCTGGGGCGGCGCAGAGGGTGGAATGCTGCAGCGATAAGCTAGCAAATGGAAGACCAATTAGGGATTGGGGTAAAAAGGGGGAGGCGTGAAGGTGCTCTAGTCCAAAGGAATTGGGCAAAGACTCACCGAGATGAAGGTGGCAATAGCAGCGACAATTTTGGCCATGTGCGAAGAAGACAATGGTATCCACACGTTCCGCGAGGGGAAACCAAAATCAAGTGAGGGGAAACAATGCTAGGGGTATGGAACATGCCATGACATGAGTGGTTCGGGTGAAAACTCACCGAGTTGGCTGGAACACAAGGCGAAAGTGACAGGCGGTGCCGGCTCAGTGCATCTTCTAGCTCGGTTCGAGCTTGAGGAGGAAGGAGATGGTTTAGGGGCATTGGGGAGGCAAGAGGGAGCAAGAGGAAGCTTAAGGCGTGCCTTAAATATAGAAGAGAAAGAGGGAGGAGACGGGGGCACAAAGGTGAGCTCTGGACATGAGATTTCACGAACGCACGCGTGAGCTTGGCTTTGATGGGGACGACACTGTGATTGACAAGGTCGCGACGCAGTGTGAGAAGGTGCACAGCTCAAGGCGTTGGTGCTTTGTGTCTCCTGGCGCACACGATGTGTGTGTACAGCGAGCAAGCAGGCACAAGAGAGAGCGAGAGAGTTGTTGAGGAAGAAAAATAATGTCGCTGCTCTCTGTCACTCATTCAGCCTAGTAGGTGGGGCTAGGGGACCTGATTGTCAGTGAGCGTGCGAGAGAGGGAGAACTGGGCTGTGGTTGCTGCGACTGGGCTACGCTTGCATGTGCACTAGGCTACGACGGGAGAGGAGGAGAGGATAGGGGAGAACAGAGTGGGCCAATTGAGCTGGGCCGTAGAATGGGAAGGAAAGGGGGAAGGGGCTGGGCTGCCGGCCAGACTAGGCCTGAGATAGGTAGAGAAAATGGTTTGGCCTTCAATTTGAAAGTCAAATTTGATTTGAGTTTGAAGTTAAATTTTGGAGATGGGATGTAGCACAAAAAGGATTTGAAAATACTTTTGAGTAGCACAATCAATTTTAATATTTTGCAAACACAAATTTGGTTTAAATTAGATTTTAAATTTCCATTTGAGATTTGAATTCAATTTTGAATTAAATTTTGAAATCCAGGAAGGATTTCCGCACAAGGATTTTAGGAGATTTTGAGTAGCACACAAATGAATTTTTAAAATTTGGTTTTCGAGCCAAGGAATTTTATTTTAAATTTTAACTTCAAGGTGAAGCTTTCAGAAATTCTCAAAATGCAACAAAAAGTTTTGAAATTCATGAAATTTTAAATTGTACCCAACTTTGGGCTGTTACAAATACCCGTCTTTCCGAGGCGGTTTTCTCACCCTCTTGCTCCCATCTCGCTCTAGAGATAAGGCAGGGGTTACGGGTGCATCACACACCTCACTCCTCTTTCTCCCATCTCATGCATGCATCTCTCCTTTATTTTCCCTACCGCTCATGTTCTCCTTCTAAAAACAACTTATTTCAACCACTATTATTCATTTTTAACCAAAAGCCATCAACCGCAGTCAAAAGCTATCAACTACAACCAATATGAACATAGCTTAGACCAAGAAGAACATAATTGTGTAGATCAAAGCTATCAGGGTCATGATCCAATCATAATCTTAGAGCATCTCCAATGTATAACCCAAAAGTAGGTCATAAGGTGCGATGATGTGGCTGTTGTTATTTGCTGCATTGAAAATCCCCAACTCCCTCTTCGCCTCATCCTCCCCATCGACTCACAGCATCTCGACTCCAAACATTGCCACTTCCCTCTCCTCTCTCGTTGCTCTCTCTGCCCTCCCCTCCATGGTCACTACCACAAAAGGTCATCACAGACGGTTTAAAACCATTATCACAGACCGTTTCTGAACCGCCTGAATTTATGCGTCTGTGATAATAGGTGGGTATCACAGATGGCTCTCAAACCATTTATGATAAGTTACAACACAGATAGTTTTTTAAAAAACCATCTATGATATATCAGATATCACAGACAGTTCTTAAACATAGCCGTCTGTTATATCTGACATATCACATACGGTTCATATATCACAGACAGTTCTTAAACATAGCCGTCTGTGATATTTTATATATCACAGATGGCTAATACCAAAAATTTTCTGTGACATGTCATATACCATAAACGGTTTTGTGTTACAAATCGTCTGTGACAGCTATTTGAATAGCTAAATTATTTTGTTTTTTTAGGCTAGCCACAAGAAATGCCAGTCATGCCCTCTGAAAATGTAATATCCCGAACGTCGTTACGGTGTAAGTTTTTAATTAATCGCGGAGTTTCCCAATTTTTTGGTAAATCGCGGGAGGTGAAAATTAAATTGCATAATTGTCCAAACTTTAAAAAATAAATTAAAATAACTAATTTGGGTATTTTGGGTTGTCCAGAGGGGTGGGCCAGCCGATTTGGGCCACCCAGCCCAAATGGGGGCCCGTACCTCCTCCCAAACCCTAGCACCCCCTTTATAAACCCCGTCCCTTGGCCCCTCTCCCCTTTTTTCGTGGGATCTTTCTACCGTGGGCTCTGGGAGATACGGAGTCGGTAATACCGCTGTCCGTCAGGCTGACAGATTGGTACAGTCCGACGGTAATCCGGAGTTTAAAAATAGTAAACTAATTTTCTAGTCATGTCCGTAATTGAGAAAGTTGTAGATAATTTAGATATCTAGCTTCTATATAAATTTCAGAATTTTTAGACTTCTGTGCTTTTGTTGGCATGCGTTTGAATACTGCTATCCAATCTGCCAGAACAGAGTTCTTCCTCTGTTTTGGGCATTAAATTACTCCTAGCTGTGATTAAAATAAAAATAAGTGTTCTCCATGAAAATTGTAGGTTTTTAAGTCATGAATCCAGAGAGGTATCATTTGTTGGATTGGATCATTATTTTTAAAGATACGAAAAAGTGAAGCAGCGCTGCTGCAGAGAGTAATTTGTTGAATTGTTGAGCGGAGAGGAAATTGTGCGGGTTCGGGTTTCTAGCGATGTTTTATATATTTATGTCATGCTTGTATGATGTGGTTGTGTACTGAGAGTTGTCTTATAGACAGGTGCTCTTGTCCCTGAGCGCTCTTATCTCTGTTGTACTTCGCTTCGTCGGATTGAGGCAAGTGAACGTAGCGGTAGTTGCTACCGTTTAACTTATATTCCTTCTACTTGCAATTTACATTATTATATTAATTTGATACATAATGTCATGATTGCATGATATTTTAATTGTAGAGATGATAGCAAATACTTATCCGTTGATATGTTGATATTATGCTAGTAGACATGTGGAATTCTTGCTTAATGTTATAATGTGGACATGAAAATAACATGTGGTGGATGTGGATATGTTGAGAGCATGATAATGTTGCTTGTGGATGAATTAATGTGATTAATAAATTATCATATCATTCATGTCATATCATGTCATTTGCATATGTGGATGTCGCCGCACTTAGCTGCGACCGTACCGGTACAACATCGTATATTGCCGTAATACGATGCACCTCTTTGCCCGCGGAAGCATCGTATATTGCCGTAATACAATGAACTACAATTCCTGCCCTAGCAAGAGTGATCTGGAGCATAACATGAAGCATTCATATGCATTGCATTGTGGAAAGATCATTTATACATATATGCAACATATTGTGGTGATGTTATTTTGTGGAATATACAACTTTCTTGTTGTAATGTGGAATTGGCTCATGTGAGCTATTTGTGGTATGAAGATTGTGGATGTGGTCGTGGTTTGGGATTTGTCCCTTGTGTATGGTAAGAGTTGTGGTTGTGGCATGAGATTCTTTTCACTTGTATTAATTGTTGATTGTATTTGTGGATGGGAGAATTGATAAAGTAGTGAGATGATCATACATATATTTTATTGTCTTTGATAGTGATTTGAAGTTGAGGTTATAATATTGTTATTTGTGGAAGATTAAATGTTGATGATTAGTCTATTGTAGTTGTGGAAGATTAAATGTTTCATTTGCATTTAATTATGGATAAAATGACTGCATTCATATGCTAATTAAATCTGAAATTGAAGATGTATGATTCATGGAAGTTTATGGTGGTTAATAATTATGGACATGAATTGTGGTTGTAGTTGTATGGAATTATAAATGATGATGTATAATTGTTTGTAGTTTGAATAGTCTGTTAAACAGTTTGCTTGTTGAGATTTTTATCTCACCTTTGTTTCCCCCTCCCTACAGGTGGACTTTGAGCATGCATTGGGAAGGGTAGAGTGGCACCGAACTGATGCACTTGGATTAAATTTTTTAATGCTGAAATAAAGTCGAAAGCAATCTTGTCTTTATTTAGCTATCTTTTGTCAAATATTTCTTCTTAGTAATATTAAATTTGTGTACCGTTCATTTGGATATTATGTTATAGTTGATTATGATTATTGAATTGTTATTATTCTGTTTTCCTTAGTTGTTTACGCTTCCGCTTATACTATATCGTTTAGTAATTGTTGCTAGTTTAGTTTATTTTATAAATTGGCTAATTGTAGGGCAGTTTTAGTAGCATCCCAGGGCATTGTGGGTCCTGACGTGTTACAGAAAACAAGCAAACATATCGCATATATAGCATACGATAATCATTGCATAGATCTCGCAAATGAATTAAACAATTGAATGAAGTATAATTGAATGAATTGTTTGATTAAGCACAATTGAGTTATTACAATTGTATCAAATGTTTGAACATATAATCATCATCATTGGGGTTGAACTCTCCATTCGGGTGAATGACCTCCGCCATCAAGAATTCAGAGAGTTTTCCTCGAACTCTGTACTGGGAGAGGTCCTTCACAAAGATCGAATTTCATGCTCACTCTAGTGAGAGCAGAGATGCTATTTTTCACTCCAAAAAAAGTGCAATGTCAACGAGGACCTGAAGCTGTTTGCCCGCAAATTTTTTTGACCCAGTTCAAACGGCACCTGGCATATGGTTTTTCATTTTTTTTTTCCTCCTAACCTTTTGGCTTTATTTTTCTTCTTTATTCCTTTGTATTGTTCGTGTTGATATAATTTTTTTATTTTTCTATATTTAATTACGCAAAATAAATTAACAACAGTTATAGTACAAAATAAATCATAAGCTTCGAAAGCTCCGGCTTATAAGCTACTCGAGCAAATTCGATCTGTTTCAGTCTACGAAGTGCGAGCTGTGCATGCATATATGCTCCGGCACATGGTTTGGTGCTGAGTAAGTGTTCACTAATATATTTAAAATTATATATATAAAACTATATTATTAAATTTATTATTATAAATACTTTTATAATATTATAATTTTATAGTAGCTAGGTCGCGTTCGAGAGAGTCGTCGCGCGTCAACGGAATATATATAAGTAGCTAGTCAGTCAAACGGCAGCCGATGGGCAACACGACTCATGGCCGAGTTGTATATTTGTATTAATGGATCAAGAATTTGACTGAACAAGCTTTCGATCGGGCCACTGCTGATTTAATTAGCAAAGAGTTTTCCTCAAGCTTTCGATCGGGCCGAGTCGTGGTTGCTGAAATTATATAACATGTACCGGGAGAGGTCCTTCACAAAGATGAAGATTGCAACAAATTCCAAGAAACCAAAACCTGTGAAGTCTTGTAGTATAATATGAATTGAGGATGTTGTTGTTTGAAAAGAATTTTTTAAATGGTTTCAACAAGTTAACATATTATGACTATACTCTGTGCATTGAATTCAAATTTATTTGGCTATATTTAATATTTGGGGCATTTTAATGGAAGCATATGATTTTCATGTTTTATATCAAAATTGTAGTTTAAGAAACATTCTGCTGCTTCTTTTTTTTTACTCCCAAATTGCAAACTATACTTCTAAAAACAAAAGAAGGAAGCAGTACTTCTCTCAAGCAAAAGCTCCATATATGTATTCATTTATGACTGTAAAATCCTCCAGTTATGTCATTTAACCTCGTAAACTTGCTTTCTATACCCTACACATTTTCTGTAGGGAAGACTTAAAGACTTGAATCAAGATATGTAGATGTATATTTTCTCTAACAATGATGTTCATGCAGCTGATGTTGCAGCATCTGGTATGTTATAGACTGGATTTTGGAGAATTTTAGCATTTCACGTGACAGCTTTTATGGAATGTAATCATTATAATTGAATCGTCTTACCAATTTCATCTTGTCCAGATGATACATTACTTTCTTTAGTCTTCGGTGTAGTTTTAACACCTCTAGTGTTTGCTTCTGTAATTAACGGCTGCTTGGGCTCGTGGAGTTGAAGCTAAAGGAAGCAATCTCAAAAGAGCCCAAACTTCTTGTTATGGTTTTTGGTGTCCCCAATGTTGGCAAGTCTGCACTCATAAATTCCCTTCATATAATTGCCACTTGATTTCCAGGTATAGCCATTACAAAATAAAATAATTTCTTTTGTTTCATTTATGATTCATATTTGTTATTGCTCTACTCCCAGTGCAAGATAAGATCAAGCAGGCTACGGTAGGACCACTGCCTGGTGTCACTCAAGATATTGCTGGATATAAGGTGAGACTCTAAGGTCAATGTGTTCTTTAATATCTCTGAATTTGTTCGATTGATGTTTCCATTCCTTCGATATTATTTCACTAGATATCAGAAAAACCACCAGCTAATCCATGTTAGCCTGCCTGATTATTTTTTCAGTGGTGTTATGCTTGTGAATGCCTGCCCAATTGAGTCATACCTGAGTTTCTTTTGCTTGTTGCTCTTTTGTTTTGTGCATATTCAACACTTAATGTTGTAACATGAAAAGTTGAGGCACACATCCAAGGATATGGAGTAGTGCAGCAAAGTTGGAATTTATTTTTCCTTTTTATCTGAGAAGATATGGACTATGTTTAACATTACTAATAATTAGTTCATATATTGGTATCTCTCGCTTTTCGGTTCCATCTAGCAACTATATTTAGGTACCCATGTTCCTGGGAGTTCACAAAACAGAAAATCTTAGTTACAGTACAAATGAATCTTTTCCATGTTATGATCCTATCTACAAATTGGGGAAGAACACTGGAACAAGGAGATCGAGATAGAAAGAATGCCGGGAATTGCTGTGTTTCACTTGTTTGTTCTCAATTGTCATCTTCCTCTTCATTCTGCTTACAATTTAAACATATTCCACAACACAGGCCACGTGGGCCAACTCGTCCAGCCCACAGCCCAGTACAATTCATTTAGCCCACTCCAGTAAAGCACATCTCACATTCGGCCTTCTCACCACCGCGCGCCCTCGGGGAGATCTATCTCCGCCGGGGGCAGCGCCACCGTTTAGACGGCGGATCCTATTGATCCGCCGCCATCGCCGCCGCCGCCGCAGCGGCAGATCGGGTGTACCTCCTTGCGATCGCCACGCAGCAGATCGGGCCTCCTCCTCGTCACGGCCGGCCGCCGCCGCCTGCTTCCCTGTGCTCGTTCTTTGGCCGCCGCCGTCACCCCTTCCTGATCTTCGCCGCCCCCCGTGCGCCGCCGTGGTGGCGGCCGGGCAACGCGCTGCCCCTCGAGCCGCCATGGCGGCGGCCGCCATGACGCGCACCCCACGCCAATCGAGCGGCGGATCTAGCTGCCTCCATCACGCGCCCCACGCCGGTCTCCGCTGCCGCGGTGGCGGTGCCGGTCGCCCGACCGCGCCACCGCCAACCGTCATATATCCGGCCTCGCCGCCGGATCCAAAGCTTCGCCACTGATCCGGCAGCCGCGCCCGCCGCCACCCTTGAGCCCTCGTGGCAAGGAGGGAGTCGCCAAGACTACGATTCTCGCAGCCGCCGCCCGCCTTGGTTTCCTCCGCAGATGGTGCTTGCCGATTCGCCCGAGGAGATCCTCACCTGGGCCGCCGCCGCCCCTCCGCACGCGCCTTCGCCGCCTCCCCACCGGACCGTGTTGCCACCGCCGAACCTTCCGCCCCACTGCCGCCGCCGTTGGCCTCCGCCACGGCCGACTCGAGTTGTCGCCGCTCGCACAGACTCGCCGCCGCCGATCCGTATGGGAGATCCCCGGAATCCGCTGACGCCGAGCGGTCGCCGCCCGGAGATTTGCCTCTAGTCCGATTGGGCATCGGTGCCCACGGCCGCCGCTCAGCCCGTGGGCTCCAGCTTCTGGTTCTTTAACCGGCTCTCCTCCTCTAGTTCTATCGGTGCCTGAGGCCCGTGTCTCGCCTGTACCGTGAGTTGCACATGGAGGATCCCACCGCCGTGTTGTATCTTTTCTTTTCCCGATCATCGATCGGGTTGAGTCGCCACCGCCGCCGACTCGCACGTATCTACTCCGACATCGGCGCCGACTACACCGACCTCTACCTCTTCGATCAGACGGCCAGCCGGGCACGCGATGTCGAGGGACGCCGCGACGTCGCGCCTCGATCATCCCGTCCGCACGCCTTCATCGCCGGTTCGTCATCGCCACCACAGATCGGGACGCCCACCGAATTCTTCCATCGCCGCCCGCCCGCGCGTTCGGCCCGATCGACCGATTGTGCGATCCACCCGCCCCGTGACGCCCATCGAGTACTACGCGCATCTTCTCCGAGCAATGTGGCATTGTTGTGTCGCCTCGGCCACAACATCGCCGCACGTGTGTCCTCGCCGCTGCATCTACATCATCGCCCCTCGTGCATCGACGACCGCGTTGCGTAACCTCTTGTGCGCCATCTGCTCGCACTCGTTTCCGCTCATGCCGATCGGGACCTCATCGCCGACATCGAGCGCTACCGCCGCCGCCGCATTTTGCGTCAGATCGCCGCCGCGGTAGAGCGCCCGCCCGATCGCTTCGCCGGTAGGAGCGTCGCTCCCGCATCGCTTCTTCGCCCAAAGACAACCACTACCGGTTGGGGCCTCTACCTTGTACGCCCGGTATTGGCAACACCGTGCGTGCCATCCCCGACGCGTGCTGGTCCGCAACCTGCACACGCCGGCTCGCGGCTTGATCGCATCGACTTCGCATCGACCTCCGCTCCCATCCCGCTCGCTTTGATTGCATCGCCGCTTTTCGATCTACATCCTCGACGGCCCGACCACGCCGACCTCGGATCGCCTCTTCCACGACGACCGCCTCGACGCGCTCCGCCATCACCATGGCGCCTCTTTGCGCCCGCGGCTTCATGAGCGACCGCCTCGACATCGGTAACCCGACCACGACTACGTCGACCATGGCCATCTCCAGCATGGCATCCTCGACCACGTCTACTCCGCCCTAGCGCTTGTCTACCTCGACATCAGCACAAAGGGCTACCACCTTGCTTGAGCTACTCGTCGGTTCTCGCCCCAACATAAAGATACGCGCCGCATCGACGGTTATGACTGCGGGGGTGTTAGCTCTTCGCTTCTTCTCCAGCCTCACCGCTCACGACGCCCTGCTAGGATTATGGGGATGTTAGAGTACAATATATTTGGTAGGATAGAATCCATTGGGATTACAATCCCTTGTACCATCTTGCCCCCCAAGTCTTGTACCTCTATATATACCGCCCAAGAGGCTCAATGCAATACATCTAATTCCAGCCAATTCTATCTTCCTTCACTCTGTTCCCGCCAACCTTGACTGCATTCTATGTCACAGCATCAGCTTTCTGAGCAGTGTCCACACCTGAGGTCATGATAATCGGTCTTGGTTCAAGTGAATGCATGCATAATATAACTCATTTTTAGGACAGTAGTTTGTTGCTTGTTTTCGTATGCTATGATCAATTGAGTAAATTAACAGCAAGATTTGTCTTGGATAGATTGCAAGCCAGCCAAGCATTTATGTGCTTGATACACCAGGTGTTTTAGTGCCAAGCATTCCGGATATGGAAACAGGTCTAAAGCTTGCTCTGACAGGTTAGCTTTTTAGTTTATGTTTTTCTTTTTTTTTCTGTGTCATCAATTCATTTGAAGAGCAAGAATAGTGCTCTTCAAATCAATATGGTTAATCACGGTTTCATTGCTCTTGTTTTACTCTCCACTGTAACGCCCCCGTTTCCGAGGGCGCGTACGGACACGGCAATCCGCAACTATTCACGCATGAACAGTTATGGAGTGTCGCGCAAGAGTATACCATTGCACGCTTACAATAAAAGACCAGCATATATTTCACATATGGATTAACATCCAGAGTTTAACAGCGGGGCGTGCAGCCCAAAGTATAATTACATCACAAAAGCTCCAGAATTCGCTTGAGCGCGGCAAAGACCTACAGACACGGATCCTCGTCGAAGAAGAGACCCTCAGGGGCTTCCTCAACGGGGAGACCTTCACCTTCGTCTTGATCTTCTAAAGAGTTTAATTAGCAAGCCGTGAGCCAACAACCAGCTCAGCAAACCGCAAAGGAACCCTACTTTACTACTTGCACGGATTCACAAGGCATGGAATATACTTGGTTTATTACCTTTGAGTGGATGCAGTTTTGTTTGTAAATTCTTTTGTAAAACTTGCCAACAAAACTACTCCTTAATCAACAGGGGTTTTCATGAAGCGTTAATTATCCATCTAACCAGATTAAAACATTCAGAAAACTACTTAGGCTTTGCGGATGGGATCACCCAAGTGGCACGGCTCCATTAACCGGGAGCACGGCGTATCCGAATACCATTTAATTGACTCTGCAGAGTTTGCTCAACTTTACCCACACGATCCCTTAACTCCCGCGACAGAGTTAAGAAAGCCAGGTCGTTTCACTGCTCAAATCTTTATGTAGGCTCTACCCAGAGAATTCACTCGGTCCGCACATGGAAACTCCCGTCCGCTTGAGTGAACCCTCACCGTTATTAGGTATCCGCAAGACGGCATACCTAATCCACTTCCACACCTCCGCACTTCTCAACGCTCAGAGTTTCAATCGAGTTGAGCAATTACTAAACCAGTGTTGACGAGTCAACTCCTCGTGGTTGAGCGATTGCCATGACAGCTTGCTCAAAGATAAGGGTTTCGGCCTTATATTTTCACATGGCCCGCAACCTCTCCAGTCCGCGACCACAACCTAGGGTAAACGGTGGCGAAGACCCACCCGCGGTTTCCCACAACGCTCTTACCCTTTCTTGCACACCGACACTCTCCGCCCTAGGATGCGGTGTCCCATACCACCCCACCCTAGGGACGGGTTTTCAAGTCTAACGGCCCGCAGCCACAACCTTATTAGTAAAAGACTTTGCATGATAATAGTAACCTATAGTGATCTAGGGTAACACATAATTATTTCTAGGGTTACAAGGCATGGCTACAAAGTGAATCGGGCATTTTCGTGGTAGGACGATCTATATCACATGTCATTCTAAACATTTGCTTTTACTTTAAACTAGCATTTCACAACGTTCTTCTCGATGATTACTTTGTGCTTGCTAATTTGTTATGTCGCTATATTTAATCTCGGATTCACTTAATTATTATTGTGAACTTATGTTACTCATTATTCATGTGGCTTGTTGTATTGGAGAATAGAAGAGAAGAAAGGAGAGATTGTCAACAAGGTATGTCGCTCAATCTGTATTTACTCAATTAATTAGAATACAATTTGACAATTTGTATCTATTACATTTGTAACAATTTATATGTTGAAACTTGCAAGGAGACAAGGAGAATGGATGCTACATGGGAGAAGAACAATTGGAATGGGGGATAGGTGCAACATGGGCTCAAGAATTAGCAACAATAAGGTACACATATACTGTTAAAATGCTCATTTTATTTGCTGCCCTTTAGCGCCTTAGGATGTGTAAGGCGTCGCCTCGCCTCACGCCTTACCACTTAAAAGGTGTGAGGGGGGTGGATCGCCTCGTCTCGCCTTATCGCCTTAATAACCATGGTGCCAAGCATTCCGGATATGGAAACAGGTCTAAAGCTTGCTCTGACAGGTTAGATTTTTAGTTTATGTTTTTCTTTTTTTTCTGTGCCATCAATTCATTTGAAGAGCAAGAATAGTGCTCTCCGCATAGAGAACCTTTGCATATTTGATAAACACAATCAATATGGTTAATCACGGTTTCATTGCTCTTGTTTTACTCTCCACTGATATTGGATTGTTTACATACTTATTTGTACTGTCCTTTTCTATTTATTTGCAGGAGCTGTCAAAGATTCTGTGGTTGGAGAGGACCGTATAGCAAAATATTTGTTATCTCTTCTTAATATTAGAAAAATACCTCTACACTGGGAGCGATTGCTTGAAGATTTGGATGAAGAGACATGCGATGGTAACGAGAGAGGCTCTAGAGATTCACTACGAAGGAGACGTTTGAATAAACCTGATGCCTTATATGTTCAGGTACTAACTGTTATCTTCACAATCCGTAACTAACATGACAACCACCGTAGAGATATGAAGGGTGTTTGGGCCGACTGGAGCCGATGGTTTGGTTTGAGCCCTAGCGAACCTCCTCCTGAGGCTAATCCACCACCACTAACTACTACAAAAGGATTATTACAGATAGTCCAAAATTATCATCATAAATGATTTTTTAAACCGTCTGAATTTATGTATCAGTGATAATCAGAGTTTATCATAGACGGTTTGTGAGCCGTCTATGATAAATACATCACAAGCGGTTTATAACTAGAACCGTCTGTGAAGAACACTATCATAGACGGTTCTAGCTACCAACCATCTGTGATACTCACACATCCAGACGGTTCTTGCTACCAACCGTATGTAATGTGTGATTATCACAGACGGTTGGTATGTAGAACTGTCTATGATACTTCCCATCACAGACAGTCTCTGGTTCGAGCTGTCTGTGAAAATTTTTCACTTACAGTTTATACCACAAAATCATCTGTGATAGTTCATTCTATATCTAAGTTCTTTCTATTTTTCGGCTAGACTTAGGAAATGTTAACTATATCATTTAAAAACAAGCAAATACAGCAACACATTCTATTTCCATTAATATTAGAATCAACCATTACAATATTACAAGATATCGAGTAGATTACCCATAGCACTACATACACAAAAGGACATTTATAATTTTACAAAGATAAGCTTTAGGCTACAAATTCAGAAAAATATTTACACTACAAGAAACTTTAGGCTAATGTAAGCTAGACTTACACATCCTTCATTAAACTACAATAAAAAATAAATGGTGTAGGAAAATTTTCAAGTAGCAGAAACAAAAAGACAACGAACACTATTTTCAGCTTCTATGACAAAATCAACAACTTCTATGCCAACGACTTAGAATGGTGCAGATTTGTCATTGCCTTCTTCCTTTCCATCTTGCTTCAAGCGAAATTTCAGTCATCCTTGCCAAACTCCTTCCTACCCTTACCGCGCACAAACGAGTTGGAGTAGTACTGGTGGTATTGGTTCTTCGAGTAGGGAGAGGGGGTTAATAAGAGGCGAGAGGTGGGGTGAAGAACGGTGCATGCCGTTCGATGCGGAGAGAATGGACAGGTGAGATCGGGATCTTGAGGGATATGTCGCGGATCGGTGACATGGCGGGACATTACAGATGGTTCGGATTACGAACCGTCTATGATAGAGATATCATAGATGGTTCATAACAAAAACCGCCTGTGATAACAGGAGATATCACAGATGGTTCATAACAAAAACAGTCGGTGATAATGGCGTCACAAAGACAATATATCGGTATAATATAAATAGCTAGTATCAAAAGATAAAATAGCAAAATTTTATATAGCTTATATATACTCTTTTGAAAGGTTTCAACAAGATCTACAACTTTACTGTTGAGGTGAAACCCAAATTCCAAACTAAAGATAAAAAATTTTGGCAAAAAAAACTTAAAACGCAAATTTGGGAATAAAGATGGCCGATTTTGAGGGTCTTAGAGGAAGACTAGCGTAAGAAGGTTGTTTTTTTAATCGGGCTCGTCATTATCCTTCCAACGAGTACAACAACATCGAAGACAGATACCGTATGCAAAAGTTATGCCCGTTTTACTAAAAGTGTCTCAAAACTGAATCCTACTCGAATTAGGCGGGAGATTATGAAATTTTGGGGGATTACGATGTGGGAAAGATATCATAGACGATTTTTAATACAAACTGCCTGTGATAACTTCATTATCACAGACGGTTTTTAATACAAATCGTCTGTGAAGTATCACAGACGGTTTAAATAAAAAACCGTCTATGATGACTACCATTATCACTAACGATTCTTATCAAGAACCGTCTGTGTTATCTTGTATTATCACAGACGGTTCGTATAAATAACCGTCTGTGAAAATACCACAGATAGTCATTCGTATAAACCGTCTGTAATACTTACAGCACAGACGGTTCGTAGGAACCGTCTATGATGTAAGCATCTAGTTTAGCCTCTTTTATAGTAGTGCACCCAGTCCTGAGAAGATCCCCTGGTCTATCTAGTAAATGCCCCTTGAGCGAATTCAAAAAGTATGCTGCATGAGTAGGGGTGGAAACGGATCGGATACGGTCGAATAGTCTCAAATACGAATACAGATTCATGTTTTAAAACAGATACGGATACTAATCGAACATTCTCGAATCTGAATCTGAATCGAATGTCGTAACGAATACGAATTTGAATCGGATATATGCTTAATTCGGTCGAATACGAATATCCTCCTACGAATGTCGTAATCGACCGGTTTTTCCGATTAGCGGTTTTAAATTCAAATTTTGACATTTGAAATTTCATCAGCAAACAATCATCACAAATATTTAATAAATCAAGTTCATATCCTCCATGACCTAGAAACATCAATTGCTAACTTCAAAATCACAGATCAAAAGTTTAATGCACAGAATCAGCTAAAAATTATAGTGCAACATTAACTCTCATTTGGGTAAATGGGAACGGAAAATCAATGGTAGTTTTTTAAAATAGTAGGCATCAGACAGTTTCCTTGTTGCAAATTCTAGACCAACAAATCTCATTAGACATAGATGAACTCTGAACTTATGACAACCATGGCATGTTCCATCTTATAAGCGATAATGCAAAAAGTCGAAAGAGAATCAAGATGTCGTGGTGTTTCCACAGAAGAATATCTCGAGACTTGAGTCATGCGACTTTATGTGAAGGTGAATATGTAGATAAATCAACAAACACCACCAATATAATGTCTATAATACACTCGACTATATAATGATGCAACCTTCAACAATGTAATACATTAACTATATGATGACAGAATGTGACAGAATGTGCTTCAAACATTTTAGGCTACCAAAATTGTTATATCAGACATAGCTTTCTAATCACATAACATCAGAAGCCATGCTGGCTATATGTTACTTTGCCTGGTTCTAATTGTGGGCTAAGAACTCTAGCAAGCAGAACAGTCAACCACTTAGGTGCAAAACAGATCTTGCCAAGAAGTTATAGTATTTGTACAAGCATGCATGTGCACCAAAAACAGGAAAAAATTGTGGTGGTTCACTACTTCACCTCATATGAGATGACCCATTTTCCTTCCCCAAGTGGTCATGGTAGTAGTTCATGTTCCCAAATAGAAGCTTTTACCATCCGGGATTTTCTTGACTTGACCATCACCGAATCAAATCTAACAAAGGTATCATCAAGAAAAGCAATGATTATTACACATCACATATTGCTAACACTAACAGATGAATATTGTTGATTGTTTTCACTTTTCAAAAAGTACCTTTATGGGTCTGGATGGTCTATATTATGCTTCAATGTTTTCAGTAAACATGACATCAAACTAGTTCTAACAACTTGCATGATCACATAATCAAAACAGGCCATCAAGATATTTCAGTAAATAACTGCAACGGAGAGTAGTCATCCACCATCAAGCTTCTTCCTTTCCCTTCTCTCACTGAAAGGTCATAACAGCATTCAACAATAATATCAGAAACATGTACAGGGAAGAAATTTCATAACTGAGCTTCAGTAGGAGCAACAATATCACATAGATCAATTGCCCATGACACCAAAAGAAGCAGGGCAGTAGTCAGTAGATAAAAAAGCGGCGCAGCTCCTTGAAGGAGCGGAGGACCTCAGAGGGCGAGTGGTGGGAGACGTCCCCCATGGGCGGGGGCGTCGAGGAAGGCAGGGCCGCAGAGCGCCGAGAGACGGAGGCCGTGGAGGGAGAGGATCGCCGGCGCTGGATGGGCTCGACGATGTCGCCGAGCACAAGACGCGATGTGCGCAAGCGCCGCAACCCAGCTGGGGCCCCGCCTCCGCGCGCGGAGCCGCAGCCGGCCGAGCTGGGGCCGGGTCGTCGGGTATGACGCAATCAACGCGGACGAAGACGGAGTCGACGAGCGGACGACGGCGTGGAGTGGGGATTGGCCGATTGGGAACCGAGTGATCGAGTGAGGAGGAGGCTGCGACTCAGTGAGGCGATGCCGAGGAGCCGTGAATCCGAGTCATGGCTCCCGCTGTGCAGTCCCGCGCGTGACTCCCGCCGTCCCGCCTTGGCGCGCGCCTTGGCCCTTGGCGCCTTTTAGTCTCCATGGCGGTTGGCAAACCGGCGCCTACGGTGTAATGAATCTGAATCTGAATGTTTTCGAATCTGAATCTGAATACGAATGTTCTCGAATACGAATGCGAATCGAATATTCTCGAATACCAATACGAATGTTCTCGAATACTGAATGCGAATACTGAATATTCTCAAATACGGATCTGAATATTGTCGAATCTGAATACTGAACATTTTCGAATCGGATTTTGCTTACCATATTCATGTTTTCTCGGCTAAGAATATCGGATAAAACGAATTATCCGTTACCGTTTTCTACCCCTATGCATGAGCAGTCATTAATGGGACATATCTAGTGCAAACCCATACGTAGGTGCTATCGTGGAAACATCTCATGTTGTCATGGGATGACATTTAGATTGATGAGCATTTTGCAAATAACCACACATGAAAAATCACATATGAGGGATCCCATCACCTCAATTCTTTTTTATATCTGATGCATGTAACTTTTCATCTAGGAAGGATACGTATCCGATATGGTGATACATACCGATACATGGCGATATGGTATCGGCAAAGTATCGATCAATTTCAGCCAAAAGGAAAATTAAAAAATACCCTGATATGCGACGATACGCGACAATATGTTTTGGCCCAATCGGCCCAACACACCCAGCCGGGCCACTTGCGCTAGTATTTCTCCGGTTTGCAAACCCTAACCCTCAGTCCCTCACTTCGCATCCTGACTCCCCGTCACAGCCGCTCCCCGCTCACCTCTAGCACTGCCTAGAGGTCACCCTCGCCGACCTGATCCCTCTCTCTCTCATTCTCTCCACTCCCTCTCTCAGCTGCCCTCCCTTTGTTTCTTTCTCTTCATACGAGCTGATGGGCGCCGCCGCTCAAATCCGCCACCCCCGGTGGCCTCCCTCGCTGCCGGTGGTCTCCTTCAACTCCCCTCGGCTCCTGCTACCTTCTACCGACCATGGCTAGCCCCGCCGCCGTCTACCACCTCAACGTCGCCGAACCCTAAGGTGCACCGCCACCGAATCTACCAGTTTCGGTGGTCTTCTCCAATGCCCGTGACTTCCCTGACATCCTCTCGTCTTCCTCTACCTTTCCCTACCGAAGGCCTGCGCCGGCTCCTCCTCCGACTCTGGCATAGCAGAATTCCAACTGGCGGGGTCGTCTTCCTCGGCTTCGGTGGCTTCGCCATCAACCTCGACGATGATGACCGGCGCCGCTCTATACCGGCTCCTTCACCGCTGTAGAGCAATCTAGTATCTTAAATGCCTTGGTATGACTAGATTGCACAACTTTTATCCAACACTTGTTTACCACTTGGAATCATATCTATGTGTATTCTTGACTTGATTGATACTCAATGTTCTACTATAAGAATGATTTTGCTATGACAACAACCATGACATTATGCTTCATTGACCTATGGGCTATGGTTGTCATATTAAGATGACTTGGGAGCTACTGTACAATATCAATTGTGACAGCAAAATTTACTACTAGATTTTCCTTAAACTAAAGCCATGCACTGAATATACTACTACAATTATTTTCTATCCTGGCTAGACATTATTGTAGCTTTTGTTCTTTCTTGTAGATTAAATAATGTCAAATGTATTGAACTGTGATGAGAAAGAGCTAATCTTATTTCACACAACCGATGAATGCTTATGATTACAATGTTCTGTCTAGGATGATATCAATTTTGAGGAAGAGCTGATTGGAACTGGAAAGGGACATAAACTAACTGAAAAGTGTTATCTTGCCCTGTTGATTAATGAAATATATAGCATTCAATTCATCAAGATAATCTCAGTTTCTCCCTCTCCACCCCACCCCACCCCGATATTAATAATTCTATGGCACTTTGTGCAAGCTAGCTTTGTTAGTTGCTGGCAAATCTGCTGCAAAGTAATAGCGAAGTGCTGTTAATATTTGATATTACTAAGTACTAACCTCCTAGTTATTCATTTCTCTTTACTGTTTTTTGCGTGATGTAATGAAGCCACATTTGTAAATTGACTGCTAACTGGATCTCACATTAGGCCAAGTTCGGTCAATCCTAAACAAATTAACATTATGCATCCGTCCAATGGTTTTACTGAGTGCATTTTTCTGCCAAATAGTCTACCAAATCCTTTTGTTGTTTGCATTTTGATGTGTGGTTTTTTGGCTGTCCTTGGGGAAGGCTGTCAAAAAATGAGTTTTAAACCTTGCAAATTAAACTACCATGTTGGACTTGAAAGTTTGCTCAAAATGTGTGTTTTGGCAAAATTTAGATCTCAACGGATTGTGTGGCTATGCTAGCAAGAAGTCCAATGGAGAATTTATTCATGGATAAGAATATATTCATCGGGGAATATCTTGTTCTGGTATTTTTCGTGTTGGTATACTGTATGTTGGCTTGTGTGCTTTTAACTTTTAGGTACCGCATTTCATAGCTTTAGGGTGCGTTCTTTTCGGCTGTGGCTTATGACTTTTGAATTTTTGCTGTTCGTGAGAGAGTACCGGGAGAGAGACCGTCGCGTGCGATTTTGACCGGTATAGCTAAAATTCGTAGTGTCTACTAAGCTGGTTGTTATAGCATAAGTCAGAAGCCGAAAAGAACGACTTAGTATTCAGTGTGTTGGTTTAGTGTGTAAACGTTCCTATTGATTTAATTGACGTGTCCTCCTTATAATATATTCTCAGCGCGGAATGCGCAATATCTCGTATGTAAAACCCGCCACCACAGTATTTAGTGACTAGTATTTATATCTGTTCATTTATGCTTATTTATCCCACTACAATTGCCATCAAGCAACATTGTTGCTCAAGCACTGTAGTGCTAATGGTGTTCTTGAAGCGAAGATGTATCTTTCTCCTGTATTTTCAATGTGTACCAAAAAGGGTGATGGTGTGTGTAACTGTAGTATACGACTGCCTTGGTGTACGCACTTTTACTTCCATTGGCTTATGGCTGACTTTAATAGTGATTGAGATCGGGGCGAATCCATGGGGTAGGCTTCATTAGGTGAAGCCTACCCTCCTTGAAGCCCCCGGCCGGCCCGCCCGCCCGGCGGGCGCCCGCCTCCTGCAGCCTCCCGCGGCCCGGCGGCGAGGAGCCATCGTTCGACGGCGACCGAAAGAACAATGTAGGTCAGACGTGAAATGCAGCCCACCGCCCACCGCAGCCCGCGCAGACACATCCAAGACCATACAATGTTTCCCAGATCCGAATCCCCAAATCCCTAATGCCCAAATCCCCAATCAATCTCACTTCAATCGCGACGAGCTGCGGGACGGGTCGCCGGATCCGAGCTGTGGGACGGGAAGGGCCGAGGCGGGTCGCGCCGTCGCGGGACGCTGGCGGCCGCTGGCTGGCCTGAGCGGCGGAGGTGCGGAGCCGGCTGCCGGGGCGGGTGGCGCAATCGCGCCGTCGCGCCTCGGAGGCCGCCACCGGCGAGGGAGGTGGGAAGCGCGAGCGGGAGCCCGGGGCCGGACACCGGGAGGCGGGAGGTGGGGCGGGGAGACCGCCGAGAGACGGAGGCGGACGCGGCGGCGGGAGCCGAGGAGACGGAGTCGGAGGCCTCGGCTGAGTCGCCGTCGGCCGGTCGGTCACGCCTCTGAGGCCGACCGAGGAGGAGACGCCGAGCCCGAGACGAGGAGCGGAGGAGGCGTGAGGATTTGTGACCGAGACCGACCGCACCGAGCCACCGACGGTCAGGATCGATTTTTATTCGGTTTCACGGTTTGTAATTTGCAAATTACAATTTATTTCTTAATTACTTCACTAGCAGTTAGAGTCTAATTTTATATAGGCATTTCTATACTTAATTAAAATTTAATTCATAGGTTTGCAAAATGGAGAAGCGAACTTTGCGCAACTATTTCATAACCAATTCAAGTAGTACTCCTCCAACGATGAGAGCGCAACTCTACAAAAAGCCTCGACTAGAATTTAATCCGGATGAAATTATTGCCGATCCAAAGATCGCAAACCAATAGAAGATTTTGGTAATGAATTTAGAGATGAAGTGAGGAGGCATATTTGTCGAATGGTCCAACTCGAGTAATTGGTCATACCTTTCGAAGACATTGGATGGCAAAGTGTGGAGATCCTTTCAAGAATCATGGTTTAATAAGTTTGATTGGTTAGAATATAGTGTTGCAAAGGATGCCGCCTTTTGTTTCTATTGTTTTCTTTTCAAGAAACCGTCACAACCCAACACATTTGGTAATGATGTATTTACAAAAGTTGGGTTCTCTCGTTGGAAGACTGCTATAGATGCTTTTAATAAACATATTGGTGGTCCAAATAGTTTCCACAACATTGCAAGGAGTGAGTGTGATGATTTTCAGAATCAACGGTCAAGTGTATCTACTAAAATGAGCACTTATCAAAGAGGCTAAAATTGCATACAAAATTCGTTTGATGCATCTTTAGATTGTGCAAGATATCTCATAGCGCAAGGTGAAGCTTTTTAATGGGCATGACGAATCCTCTACTTCCATCAACAAAGGTAATTTCAAAGAGCTATTGGATTGGTACAAGGATAAAAAGGAGGAAGTGAAGTATGCATTTGATATAGCTCCTGGGCATGCAGTTATGACTTGTGCAAATATTCAAAAAGAGCTTTCTAAAGCTTGCGCACAAGAGGTCACCAAAGTGATTAAAGGTGAGATTGGAGATAGGAATTTCGCAGTGCTTATTGATGAGTCTCGAGATGTATCAATAAAGGAGCAAATGGCGGTGATTGTGAGGTATGTTGTACACTTGTACATCTTTATTTTAGTCATACAATTTTACATTGTTGTATTGTAATATTGTTTTACATTGTGGCATGCGATTTGTGAACAATGAAGGAAAAGTCATGGAAAGATTTCTTGCTATCAAGCATATTACAAGTTGTACATCTATGGCATTGAAGGAAGCTTTGGTTGGTTTGCTTGATCATTATGGTTTACTTATTTCTAGACTTAGGTAGGCGGCTATGATGGAGCATCAAATATGAGAGGAGAATTTAATGGCTTGCAAAAACTTATTCGGGATGAGAATCCAAATGCTTTCTATGTCCATTGTTTTGCCCACCAGTTACAATTAGTGGTTATGTCTCGCCATTATCACCGACGGTTTTATCAAGAACCGCCTCGTGTTGTCTTGTGCTATCACGCATTTGTTCATATAAATAACTATTCAGGAATATCACGACGGTTATTCGTATAAACCGTCCGTGATACTTACATGCCATTATCATCTAGGAAGGATACGTATCCTATATGGGGATATGTACCGATACGTGGCGATATGGTATCGGCAAAGTATCGATGAATTTCAGCCAAAAGGAAAATTAAAAAATACCCTGATACGCAACGATACGCGACAATACGTTTTGGCCCAATCGGCCCAACACACCCAGCTAGGCCACTTGCGCTAGTATTTCTCCAATTTGCAAACCCCAACCCTCAGTCCCTCACTTCGCATCCTGACTCCCCATCACAGCCACTCCCCGCTCGCCTCCGGCGCCACCTAGAGGTCACCCTCGCTGACCTGATCCCTCTCTCTCTCATTCTCTCCACTCCTCTCACCGCCTCCTCTGCTTTCTCTTCATACGAGCCGATGGGCGTCACCGCTCAGATCCGCCACCCCCGGTGGCCTCCCTCACTGCCGGTGGTCTCCTTCAACTCCCCTCGGCTCCTATTACCTTCTACCTACCATGGCTAGCCCCGCCGAAGCCTACCACATCAACGTTGCCGAACCCTAAGGTGCACCGCCACCGAATCTACCAGTTTCGGTGGACTTCTCTAACGCCGGCGACTTCCCTGACCTCCTCTCGCCTTCCTCTACCTTTCCCCACCGGCGGCTCGCCGGCTCCTCCTCCCGACTGCATAGCAGAACTCCAACTGGCGGAGTCGTCTTCCTCGGCTTCGGTGGCTTCGCCATCGACCCGACGATGATGACCGGCCGCTTTATACCGGCTCCTACGCCAGAGAGCAATCCAAGATCTTAAATGCCTTGGTATGACTAGATTGCACAACTTTTATCCAACACTTGTTTACCACTTGGAATCATATCTATGTGTATTCTTGACTTGATTGATGCTCAATGTTCTACTATAAGAATGATTTTGCTATGACAACAACCATGACATTATGCTTCATTGACCTATGGGCTATGGTTGTCATATTAAGATGACTTGGGAGCTACTGTACAATATCAATTGTGACAGCAAAATTTACTACTAGATTTTCCTTAAACTAAAGCCATGCACTGAATATACTACTACAATTATTTTCTATCCTGGCTAGACATTATTGTAGCTTTTGTTCTTTCTTGTAGATTAAATAATGTCAAATGCATTGAACTGTGATGAGAAAGAGCTAATCTTATTTCACACAACCGATGAATGCTTATGATTACAATGTTCTGTCTAGGTTGATATCAATTTTGAGGAAGAGCTGATTGGAACTGGAAAGGGAAATAAACTAACTGAAAAGTGTTATCTTGCTCTGTTGATTAATAAAATATATAGCATTCAATTCATCAAGATAATACCAGTTTCTCCCTCTCCACCCCACCCCACCCCACCCCGATATTAATAATTCTATGGCATTTTGTGCAAGCTAGCTTCGTTAGTTGCTGGCAAATCTGCTGCAAAGTAATAGGAAGTGCTGTTAATATTTGATATTACTAAGTACTAACCTCCTAGTTATTCATTTCTCTTTACTGTTTTTTTCGTGATGTAATGAAGCCACATTTGTAAATTGACTGCTAACTGGATCTCACATTAGGCCAAGTTCGGTCAATCCTAAACAAATTAACATTATGCATCCGTCCAATGGTTTTACTGAGTGCATTTTTCTGCCAAATAGTCTACCAAATCCTTTTGTTGTTTGCCTTTTGATGTGTGGTTTTTTGGCTGTCCTTGGGGAAGGCTGTCAAAAAATGAGCTTTAAACCTTGCAAATTAAACTACCATGTTGGACTTGAAAGTTTGCTCAAAATGTGTGTTTTGGCAAAATTTAGATCTCAACGGATTGTGTGGCTATGCTAGCAAGAAGTCCAATGGAGAATTTATTCATGGATAAGAATATATTCATCGGGGAATATCTTGTTCTGGTATTTTTCGTGTTGGTATACTGTATGTTGGCTTGTGTGCTTTTAACTTTAGGTACCGTGATTGTAGAGCTTTAGGGTGCTGCTCTTTTCTACAGCTTATGACTTTGAATTTTTGTCGCTCGTGAGAGAGTACCGGAGAGAGACCGTCATGCGATTTTGACCGTTACTTTGCAAGTTGTAGCGAGCTATTGCTGATTTCTTTAACTATGTTCCCCCGATAGTTACTAAAAGTTAGTGCATCTTGCAAGAGAAAAGATGTGTTGATTAAAAAACATCATGATATCCTATTAGAGAAGTTGGAGAATGGTTTGATATCTGCTGGGACGGGGCTGCATCAGCAATCTGGCATAGCGAGACCTGGAGATACTCGGTGGGGATCACATCTCAAAACCTTGCTTCGTATATACCAAATGTGGGAGGCAGTTGTGGATGTGCTAGAACTTATAAGTGAAGATGCCTGTCAAAACACAAGTCATGGTGAAGCAGCAGGTTTGATGAAAAATATGGAAACCTTTCAATTTGTATTCATCATGCATTTTTTGATAACATTATTGAGCATAACAAATGAGCTATCACTTGCTTTACAAAGGAAGCATCAGGACATCGTTGAAGCTATGGGCTTAATACAGGATGTGAAAGAACGCTTGCAAGATATGAGGGACAATGGGTGGGAGCCATTGTTCGACCAAGTCAAAAGCTTTTGTGAGACTTATGAGATTGATGTACCAAATATGAATGATGTCATTGGAGTTATGGGCAAATCTGTACGTCGCAAGCATACAGTGACTCAATATCATTATTACAAAGTTGATATCTTCAATGCTGCTCTTGATGCAACTATGAATGAGATGAATCATCGCTTCAATGAAGTTTCCTCGGAGTTATTGGTATGCATGTCTTGTCTTGATCCAAGTGACTCATTCTCTAAATTTAATGTTCAGAAGCTTATTCGACTTGCTGAGATTTATGCTGATGATTTTACGGTGGCTGATCGATTCTTGTTAAGAAATCAACTTCAAACCTTCATTCTAAATATTAGGAGAAGTGAGGAATTTCATGGATGTCCTGATATTTTGAAACTTGCTCAATTGATGGTTGAAACAAAAAAAGATAGAACTTTTCCATTAGTGTATCGCCTCATCGAACTGATATTGATTCTTCCAAGTATGCAACAAGATTCGTTGAGAGAATATTTTCAAGAATGAATATTATCAAAGCGATTTGCGCAACAAAGTGTCGATGATTGGTTGAATGATTTGATGGTGTGCTACACGAGCGAGACATATTTAGATCCATTGACGATGATGCAATCATAAAATCCTTTCAAGGCATGAAAATCGTAGAATGAATTTGCCTCGTGAAAGTCGTGATTCAAGCTAGTGGTATGGTTCTTTTATTTGAAATGTTCATGATCGTTTAAGTAATTAAGTACAATTTGCTATTGTATTACTAACTTTTTATTTTGATGTAATTGTTATCTATCGGAACCATATTTACATGTTTTGTGATTCACTTGCTATTAGCGAGGTACCTCCGTTGTATCTCTTTTTACTTTGTTTTTATTCATGTATGAAGCTATGAATTTGATTGCACAAGAATACAAAACTATGTTTCTTACAAATTAGTTTAATCAATCGAGGTGTTAGGCTAACAATTCTAGGAAAAGCTTAAGAATATATATATTTTTTAGCCCACCCTCATTTTTCATTCTAGATTCGCCACTGATTGAGATCTGTAAAAAGTCTCATGCCTAGGTCACAGTTTGTCAGTATGGTGCGCCTCTTCCCATTGGGCTGCAGTAGTTATGTGCGCAGGTGAGTATCTATCTCTTCATAATCACAAGGAGTATCTATCTCTCCATAATCTGTATCGTAAACAGCCAAAATTTAAAATTTTCAACCAAAAACTATAAACCGCATGTTGCCAAATAGACCCTAATCTTGACCAAGAGGCTGTTTCACACATTGGGCCACTGCTTGGCATGTATGTGGTTGGTGTGTCATACAGAAACATTGGGGGTGGGATTATGGTTGTAAGCTCGTGTGATCGTGCTACTTTTGGGTTTGTCTTTGGCAACATGGACCATGGAAAGCATCCCTTGTGTAGTCTGGGTGCCCATGTGTGGTTGGTGAGTCCAGCGGCACGCCTTGTGCTAGTTGAACTTCCACCATGTGATTATGCCCAATGGTCAGATCGTATCGATTATTATTTTAATGTAGTTGAACGATTAGCATGGTACATTTGTTGACTTGCCAATTATTCAGCTGTGATGTACTATTTCTTTTGTTCTGAATCGTGTTTTCGTTTTGTTTTCTTCAGAAACTCACTCTCTCTCTCTCTCTCTGTGTGTTTTTTCTGGCAGTGCTGACTGCATTTCAAGATTGCAAAGGATGGTAAACTTCTAACTGGCATTTTCTGTCCGGTCAAAAACTTGTTGCCATTTTACAATATTCTGTTTTTCGCACATCTGTACAAATTTTCGTACCTTGCACCTAATTCTGCCGCCCATGGTACTGTGGCAATCAATGAGTTCCCTTTCAAGTCATCTATTATCTGTGGGAGTTAATAAACCCCGTCTCCCTGTTCAAGGACTTGGCGATGGAGGTCCAGGGAACGTTGTGCAGTACATTTATGGACTTATGGATCGAAAAGGAGTTTTCGGTCGATGGGACAAATATGGATGATTCTATAGTGTCACACACTTAACAGGCTGGAACGATGAGGGTCCGGATGACAGCTCTCTGAGTAAGATATGATCTCTACTTGTATTGGATAAAGATCTTGCCTAAGGATTTATGAGTGGGATATGTTATTTGATCATATCGCATAAGGATCTGATTAGAGACGATATAAAGAGATGTGCGGGGACTGAGGAAGGTATCCCGAAACACACTTATCGAAACTGTAGCCATGTTCGTCTCTGGCGTCCTCCATGACATGGCTATCGCCTTTAGCGCATCTCCTTAATCTAACCAAAAGAAGGGGCATTCAATGAGGGGGAGTTTAGAGGGAGCATTCAGCGAAGGCAGAGGCTAGGAGGCTTTGCTGGTACTGGATGCGCTCATGGACAATGAGCTTCGATGGACATGCTGATGCTAGAGCGTTACCAGCTTCATTAGAAATGGCGCTGGCATGTGATCAAGCTTGCCAAGGACGAAGAAGAAAGAAGGTGGAGCGCTGTACTAAACCAGTAATCGTCACGCACATC
The DNA here is from genome assembly GCA_036346245.1 of Bonia amplexicaulis. Taxonomy (NCBI): domain Eukaryota; kingdom Viridiplantae; phylum Streptophyta; class Magnoliopsida; order Poales; family Poaceae; genus Bonia; species Bonia amplexicaulis. The sequence continues at coordinate 11,131,024 of CM070766.1, forward strand.
TAGAGTTTAGAAAATTCGACTGATTTCACAAAAATTTTCAGTGTTGTATAGCAATTCCATTTTGTTTAACCGTGAAGTCCAAACACTTCTTTATCTCTTTATGCATTTTGACAACTTATCATGTGCACCCATGAAATGACCGCGTAATTAACACCAACATCCCTACTTCTCAAAGAAATAAAACCCTTCGAGAAATTTGCTCCTTAGATTCTTCCAAAGCACAAATAGGTCGAACAGGTACTACAATTGTTCTAAAAAGAAAAGTGAGCCATGCTTTTGCCAATCACGTTTTTAAGCCAAGTCGGGTATTTCTACCTAGCTTTTTCCATGAGCTTTAGGGCATGTATAATAGTTGGAGACAACCTTGTTTCTAACATGTGTCACAACATTTTTAGAGACAAAATATCTCCAATAAATTATCTCTAGTACACTCCACAACATCACATTTCCATAATTTTATTTATTTAAAATAGGACCTACGTGTCAAGTTTTTAATTAACCACCACAAACCATCAACCCATTCCATCTTCCTCCCTTCCTCCTATCACAATCTCCTCCGTTCTCGTTGGACCGACTCGCCCAATCCTCTCGCCACAGGCTCTCTTCCATCTCCGCCTCCCTCCCACTGTCTTCTCCTCCCACCCCGCCGCTATCTCTCCTCCACTTCGCCACCGCCTCCCCTCGACCGTCGTCCTCTCTCTCCCCACTAACTAGCGTCCTCCATCACCGTCGCAGCCTCTGAGCTCGCCATCGTCGATCCGGCCAAATCCGGCCTGCCTGCATCTGGAGTTGTCCAGACCTAGCTAGATCCAGGAGCCGACGAGCCAAATGTAGCCAGATCAAGCCTCTCCGGTCACCATGACGAGCTCGTCATCGCCATGACCTTCTCTGGTCGCCGCTGCTTGCCCTCCCTTCGCCCTCCCCCCGCTTCCTTCCCTCCCACCCACGCCGCCTCTCTCCACTTCGCCACCGCCTCTCCTTCCCTCTAACCACCGCCCTCTCCTCCCACTGACCGACGTCCTCTATCACCGTCGTAGCCTCCAAGCTCGCCACCATCGATCCGGGCAAATTCGGCCCGCTGCATCTGGAGTTGTCCAACCTAGCTAGATCTAGGAGCCAACGAGCCAAATGTAACCAGATCGAGCCTCTCTAGTCACCATCGCCGAGCTTGTCGCGTCATTACCTTCTCTGATCGCTGTTGCCAAGTTGGTCACCGCCAGATCCACCATGTGGACATCATAGTCTTTATCGCGTCCTGGTCGTGCCACCGTATGGCCCCACAAAACATGTGGGCATCGGAGGGCTCCTCTCCAACAAAGGGCACAGTCGCCGCTTCTTGTGTTAGTTTGCACGCCATGATCATTGCGTGAAGAAGCAACGGTTTCACTTCTCTTTTATTCTTTCTCCTCTAAATAGGATTTTACTGTTCGGTGTAACTTCGAGATAGGTAAGACAAAACTACTGCAGATCAGTCCGGCTTAAATACCTCGCTGGCTTTGTGGGCACGCACGGCATACGGCGCCGACCGCCTGCAATTACAGGCCCCGTGCCTTTTCAAGGCCTCCTTTATTAATGGGGTCGCAAGCATCGGACGAAGAAAAGGGAAAGAGCAGACGTCCTTGACGCGCGCACCAACGGCCGGCCCCTCTGCGCGTCCCATACGGTGCAGCAATTAATTCCGTGATTGTTTCAGCTTCCTTCTGACTTCTGACTTATTTTTTACTATTTATAAATTCATCTTTTCTGAACTTTTAGCTTTTTTTTAGCGATTTTGCCCGTTCTTTTTTTCCCGTATTCGTTTGCGTTGTCTGTGATGGGCTAACATATTTTTTAATTTTTTTTAATTTAATTATGTTAAATAAACCTCTGTCACCATCTGTTTTTTCAAATAAATACAGATGTTTTCACCATAAACCATCAAAAATAAGACCAAATGATCACCACCTAATTCCGTACCCGCCGCATTAGATACCTGCGTCGCTTCAAATAATGTTCCCTCCGTCCATGTTAATATTCGAGCAGAACTTCCTTGGGAGGACTCCGTTATTTTAGCATATATGTGTACTCGAATCTTAAGGCATGCTGAATTTAAGAAGAATTCATTCATTTTTGTATGAACATTAGAATTTTTCACAGTCCATGTGGGCTGTGGCACCTTAAACTTTAACTCCATAATGTTAAACTCGACTCAAGCCAGTCGGGTTATTGGCTTATTGCATCATTGGTTAAATATATATTCCCACAGTCTAAGTTTACAAAACAAATATTGAAAATAGCTACTCTATCTCTAATTATTATCTCTAAGTACTATATTTAATATATGAATGTGGAGAACATAAAATAAAAATAAATATTTATTAGGGATATAAAAAATATCACACTAATTTTGTATACAAAATGCATCTTATATTTTTAGATAAAAATAAGTTTTAAATAAAATTATTAAAAAATATATCTTGTAAATTTAAACGCTGGCAGAACGTTGTTTGTGACCGGCCAAGCCATCCGGTTTGGTGTATTTCCGATTAGACCGTCAAGGTGGGCCCAGTCCAGACCGGACTATTACGCTAATTTAACTGCTAACATATTGCATGTAAATATTGAGATTGAATGTACAAAAATAATATTGTCACTGTTTATAGGCACGCATAGCCCAATATACACATTTGACCATTTACTTTTATAATAATATATAAGTTATAAATACAATATTCTTGGAAATTTTTTTGTGCAGGACTGAGCAACATTATTCTCATATGGTCAATTCTTATATAAGAGATAACCTGAACATATAAACCAACACAAATGATAAAAAGAGAGAGAATGCAAGGAAAGAGAATATGCTATCTCTTATATAAGAGATAACCTGAACATATAAACCAACACAAATGATAATAAGGTGTGAGGGGAAAATATGATGAAAATAATATAAAATAGTTAGAGAAATTAATTTTAGAAATGAATAATATTATCACTAGAATTTAAATGATATGGAAACCTTAAAGAAAATTTTATCACTATTGTATATCAGATTTCGATCGAATATGGAAACCTTCAACAATGCAATCTATTTTAAGAGTCACTCTCAAATGAATATCTGTACCAAGTTCTAAAATCTTTTTTGGCTTTTCTACAAGATCGAATTATTTTTTAGATAGGGTCTAGTTAATTATAGATATACAGACACAATGCAATCTATTTATTACTCACGAGTCACTCTCAAATGAATATATCTAGAGACGATGTCATGGCTCATTAGAAACGAGTGTTATTGTCTCAAATCCTTCATAGTAACATGCCATGATGTTGACGTGCTAGGTAACATGAACAGGTTTACGTGTGCTATCTCCCCATGTTTGTTTAAGCAGAGCATTTGACTCTGGAGGCTCACCAGCTGCATGTGTATTAGGTAGTGCCCGATTCACTTCTGGTTTATAACTGAAAAAACACTATAATAACTGTTAGTGGTGGGTCTAAGAATAAAATATAGTTAGGACGGACTCGTAAGAGTAAAGCAAACCAATTGCTCTAATAAGAGTATAGGATAAAAAAATGAATATGGCATGGGCGATGTAGTCAGGCAGACATTGCTTCAGATAGTAAACCATATGTTTCTAGGATAATATTGCTAGAAGGTGAACCAGGCCAGACAAGTTATTTTAGTTCGGCAACCTTCAAACTGTATAAACATCCGATGTTTCTATGCTAATATGCAACCAAAGGAAGAGCTAATATCCAAGTTTGCATTTTTAAGCTACATCAGAACTGTGTCGTATATGTAAAATCCCATCCATTTAGTCAAGATTCGGGAATCATCAAAAGTTCTAAACACAGAGCCTAAAACTAGTGCATGATGCATGTAGGCAAGCAAACAGTATTTTTCAAAAGTAAAAGAATTCATGATCAAACTCATTGTAGCCGCACTAATAAAAGTATATGACACAAAATGTATATAGCATAGGCGATGTAGTCAGATAGATATTGCTTCAAATAGAAAACCAGATGAATATTGCTAGAAGGTGAACTAGGCCAGACAAGCTATTTTAGTTCGGCAATATTTAAACTAGATAAACATTTAAGTAGTGGCTGATGAATAGTAGTGTCTGATAAAAGCGATTTATAGAAACTGGAGTATTCGTATTAGCTTTAGCTCCTGGAAGCAAAAGACAAAATCAAAGCCAATATGAATAGGCTCTAAATTTAGTGGATTTTATTAAAAAAAATTGGCGGAAGTATGTTAAAACTGCCTCGGTATGCACTATTGTGCGGTCGGGGTCATTATCAACAATCCACTGAATATCCAACGATAAGGATGGCAGGGTGCAGTAACAACTAACAATTATAGTGCATTTCCGCATTTTACATTCGATACAAGGTACCAAAGTAGCATGATCCAACCTTTTTTTTATGTGTGCATTAAGATCCATATTCAATTAAGATCTATACGAATCTACAACGGCTAGCATTGTCTACAGCTAAACAAGTGCAGTACGGCAACTAGGAGGCTGCAATCACAAGCATTGTGTTTGTGTGGTCCAGAATAAAATGTAGGGGACACGACTATACCTCATATCCTGAGTAATGAAAAAAAAAGTAGGGGATTATTGTATGGGGATCCGTTCTAATAGTCCAATAATTGTGAACACTTAAACTAGGCCATTACTCCCATATCCCTTATTCTGTTATTGTTATGGCGCATCACCTCTCTCTATTAAATAGGGGTACGTAGGAGGCTGCACTGCATGGTACATAGCACCAAAGGCATATTAATAAAGTTGACATAATGTTGAGGACTACCTTGTTACAAGTTTAGTGTTTGATCGTCATCAACGTAACCCAAAACATGCAACAGGGGTAACATAGAGGGGAAAATGCGGTGTTCGGTTTATAGGGAAAAAAATATGGTCCTTTTGTAGTAGCTATCGGTTGATGAAATCGAGAATATAGTTGTTTCTTTTCACGTCAATGGTTTTTATAGTTGATTAAAAATAACTCGACGGAGAAAACAACTCATTCAACATTCTCATTTTTAATGTTTGAAGCTCGCATACAGTTCTCGGACAACTACTGCAAATGATTAAATTGATAGTATTAGTTCATGAGCTTTTGCAACCTCTTCAAGAAAACACATAACGTGTTCATTTAATAAGAAATTAGCCATACGGAAAAATGATAGCCATGTAAACCACGTCGTGGAGCATCGTTCTGTCGTATCAAATGATAGCTCTAGTCATTATACAATTTACACCCTCACGAATGAGTTAGCCAACCTCTTTTATTTAGGGAAAAATTTTGTCCAGGCCACTAAAAATATATGCAATATGGTTTTGTCAGTCTTCCGTTAATGCGTATTTTATTTTTGGATAATTGATGATGTGTCCCAAACTTAAGGTGCAATTGATGATTTACCCTATAATATCCCACTGACATATGGGTTGATTAATTGCACCTCAACTTATAAGGCAAATGATCAAATGCCTCTTTAGTTTTCCAACTCGTGCATTTTTCCATCAAGTCAGCGTGTTTAACTGTCAAGAAATATGCAAAAAAGAAAAAAAAGAAAAATACCAAAAATATAGAAAATTTTAAGGATTACTTTTGAATAGTTTTCTAATTTATTTTCAAAAATTACACAAGGAAAATTTCTAAAAAAATTACAATATGGAAAATGTTTGAATCTTCTTCAACTTTTATGGAACATTGCTAAAATTTTCCTGATGCAAAACTTTTGTGCAATTTTTTTTTTTTGTTCAAATGTGGTCCCTTAATTTTTTACATATTTCTTAACAGTCAAACATGTTGACTCGATGAAAAATTATATGACGTAGCAAAACAAATACACACTAACGAAAGAGTGGCAAATAAAATGAGCAAAGAAAGAGTGTCAAAACTGATATTGCGCATATTTTCAGTGGTGTGGACAAAATTTTCCCTTTATTTAGCCATACGGATGATCAATTTATTGCACTAAGTAAGGAAAATAATTCAGTGCATGTGACATCAGGACAATGGCAATACAGCCACTGGTTTGATGCTAGCAACTCACATGGCCGTCACTCTCAACTATTATTAATTCCTCCTACCTCCTGAGAAAACTAATTCACAAAAGAATTATGTGAACCAACTCAATCTACACGTGCTTGCTCTAGTTAGTGTACCATATGGAAACACTGTTTCCTATGTAACTTTTTTCCTCCAAACCTCCCTACTAATTGCTAATCGAATATTGTTAACATGCCATCTCTAAATCTAACGGGAGGCAGCTACTACAAAACGCCTAATACTAGACGCCAAATCACAGACGGTTTGACAAAACCGCTCAGGATCAACACCAACACGAGACGGTTTTAATTTGGACACCGTCGTGTTGATGGCGTCGGAGAAAGCGAGTATCACGCATTTGTTTTATCGATGAACCGTCTGTGATATTCCATATCACGCACGATTTTAATTAAAAACCGTCTGTGATAATCCGGAATTATCACAGACGGTTTTTTATTAAAAACCGTTTGTGATATGTTTCCCGCCTTGCAATTCTCTAAAATTTCATAATTTCCCGCTTGAGTCCGAGTAAGATTCAGTTTTGAGACACCTTCAGTAAAACGGGCATAACTTTTGCATACGGTGTCCGTTTTCGACGTTCTTGTACTCGTTGGAAAGCTAACGACGAGCCCGATCCAAAAATAACGACCGGATTGTGCCAATCTCCTCCAAGACCCCAAAATCGGTCATCTTTGGACCTAAACCTGCGCCACAAGTTTTTGGTGTCTGTTTTGCCCTTTTTCTTGGTCTTCCTTCGAATTTGGATTTTGTTTCAACCGCAGTTGTAGATCTCGTCGAAACCTTTCAAATGAGTATATATAAGCTATATAAAACTTTGCTATTTTATCATTTTAGACTAGTTGTTTATATTGCATCGGTATATAAAATTTTGTGCTTTAATTCTATGACGGTTCTAGCTATAGAACCGTCAGGATATGTATTCATCACGCAGCGGTTCTAGCTATAGAACCATCTGTGATAATCGACCACCGGGCCTGTCGATCCTCCTTAACCCAATTCTAGCCAATAGAAATCCAAAGAATCCTCACCCCACGGATCGTAGCTCACCTCTTCGTCCCCTATAAATAATTCCAGATTGACCCCACTGTTCTCCTCCATGCCGTGTTCTCCTCCTCGTGATATTCTCTTCCTCTTTGTTGTTCTCCTCCTCTTTGCTTTCTCCTCCTCTGTGATATTCTCTTCCTCTTTGTTGTTCTCCTCCTCTTCCTCCTCCTCCTCCTCCTTGACTCATACCATAATAGCCCCACGAAATGATGATGCACAAGGCGGTGCTCAATCAACACCGACGATGGTGGGCATCAAAGACATCCACTCTGTAATCGCATCGTGGGCGAGAAGGGCTAGGCATAGAGGATCTTTGCTTTTCTCTGTTCTTGTTGTGTTAGCTAGATGGGTAACCTATTTGTTGTTTTGGGATATTGTAATAGTAGGTTCTAATCTTAATAAAAATAAAATGTGTATTGTGTTTCATACTATATTTGCTTGTTTTCATTTCAATTAATTGATTTGCGAAATGGATGTTTTATGTTTGTGAAATGAATTGAGATGTGAATTGGATGTATACATGTGCATGTTGATCTGCTTGTTTCAGAGAGCATAGCTAGCATTTTCTAAGGCTAGCCAATAAACAAAAATAGATTTAGGGTAGAAAAGAATAGCAGAACTAAAACCGCTCGTGATATATCAATATCACGACGGTTTATAAGTAAAACCGCTCGTGATATATCAATATCACGGTTTATAAGCAAAACGGTTTATAATATCACAGACGTAAAAAAACCGTCGTGATAATCGATAATCACGACGGTTTTAGTTAAAACCGCTCGTGATTATCACCTATCGACGGTTTTACTTATAAACCGCGGATTATCGACTATCGCGCACGGTTTTAGTGAAAACCGCTTGTGATATTTACACCACGACGGTTCAAAACCGCCTCGTGATAACCTTCGATTATCATCGACCCATAATTCGACGGTTCGAAAACGTTCGTGATGATGTTTTTGAACCGTCTGTAATAGGGTTTTCTGTAGTAGTGAGACATGACTCAACATGTATGTTAGTGTCTGCAAAATGAAGAAACTACAGGGGTATGGCTGCCATTCGGAGAAATGATAGCAAATTGTTGTTTCTTAATGTTACAATAAGCGGCCCTTAATTTATTAAATTTCGGCCACTTCTTTAGATGCCACAAGAATCTAAAACCACAATCTCACTACTACAGAAAAGCTTATCACAGATGATTCAGAAACATCATAGCAAACGATTATTGAACCATTTGTGCTTATGGGTTTGTAATACCCTAAGTGCATTACAGACGGTTTTTGAACCATCTGTGATACAATTATCACGGACGGTTTCTAAATAGAACCGTCTGTGATAACAATTATTACAGATGGTTCTTACTACGAACAGTCTGTGATAATATATTATCATAGACCGTTCCTAAATAGAATCGTGTGTGATAAGTTTCTATCGAACTTAAAAATAGGTCTCCTTTAGTTCATTAACAATCTCTGATTACGCCGTTTACGCTATAAAATAGCATAATCAAATAATGCAGATGAACCAAAACGGGCTTATTTATGATAACAAGATCATCCTAGCCATATCCATCCAAGCATTACATGCAATAACTAAGGTATCAACAAATAATTTTCACACGCATCATATCCATCCAAGCATCAAGGAAGAGAGGGGAGGGAATTGGATGGGGGATGAACAAAATACTGGTGCCGATGAAGGAGAGAAGGCAGCAGCGTCGCCATTGTGTCACGACAGTGATACTACACAAGGCACTTTTATGACAAGAATGTCTTGTGTAGTGAACCGTGGCGTTATAACCGGACGCAGAGGATCTCGGGGGAGGCGGTCGGCACTTCGATCGGTGCATTGGGGGAGCTAACAGACGGATTGGTTTGGAGTGTGTTTGGGAGGCATTATAAGGGTATTTGGGTAATAGAACCAAGAGGTGTGACGTTTCAGTTTGAAAGTTTGAATAGAGGAGGCGACAAAATATCACAGACGGTTTTTAATATAAACCGTTTGTGATGAAGTAATATCACAAACGGTTTTAATATAAACCGTATGTGAAATATCACAAACGGTTTAAATAAAAAACCATCTATGATATTTGGTAATATCACATACAGTTTTTGTTAATAACCGTCTGTGATACTTCACAAACGGTTTTCATCATGAACTGTCTGTGATATTTCCTCTTCATAGACGGTTTGTGTTAAAACCATCTATGATTGTACTTAATGCTGACAATTTTGGTTAACCGTATGTGATGAGGCGTCTAGTATAGCTTGTTTTGTAGTAATGTCTGCACACCAAACTTTACAATTGGTCATGTCTTTAAAATAATGAAAATGAGCTAGCAATTTAAATTTCTTTTTTTTAGATTTTAGGTTTGCTTCATATTAAAATATTAATATTTTGATAAATGAAAACAAAAATATGAGAACTTGTATAAATATTTAAAACAGAATTTTTAAGTACTTGGTTTTCCCTATATTGGAACTTCATAGCTTAGATTTGGAAATTAGAATTCTTAAAGTTTGTATACCTAATATTTTCTTAAAGTAAATTTCTTCTTTCTAACAAATATATTACTGTCAATTTTTAAAAATAGCACCCAAGTTGTGTGTATATGGGTATGGTTTAAATCTCCAGAGATATAATGAAAACGACTAAAAATTGATGTCGCCAGGGTACACAAAAAGTTCACTAACACATAACACAGTGGCATAATGCTCCTTTACTAAGGGCCTGTTTGGGGAGCTTTAGATTCTGAGTAGTTAGCTAGTCTGAGTAGCTAGCTGGAGATTCCGAGTAGTCGGCTAGTTTGAGTAGCAATGTCCGAGTAGCTAGCCTGCTTGGCATCCCAATTCTAGTGGCACCGGTATCCCGATAGATGTATTGACTGAAATGCCCTTAGGTAAGTTGATGTTCTGATTATGTATTGATAAAAGAGATATTCATGCTGTAAATTCATCGTAAAATTTACTTTATTATACATTTTTTTGTTATTTGTGACAATATATTATGGTTGAAGTTAGTGGTCAAATTGGTACTCTGCAGACTTTGACAATGTCCAAAATGACTCCTGTTTGGAATAGGAGGGAGTGTTATTGTATATCTTGATAAATAATTCACCTTTTTTTGGACATAATTATGCATGAATGAAGTTTTTTCCGAGACATATGACTTTGAAAGAAGAAACATATATTTTGAAGTACTTGATTACATTGTTCTCTTTGCTCTTCTTGAAATATCCTTCTCGTCCGAAGGTTGGCTTTAACATTTTGCCTCATTGCTAGTATGCAGATATTCTACAATGCAAACTTGCAGACATGCTTCAATTGCTTCCATGAATGCCTAACCAAACATATATAGGGTACTAATCCGTTCCATCCAATCTCATGATCTCCCCAAACAAAAAGAAATAAACAAGAAAAACTAACAATTAAACAGACTAACATCAGGACAGAAACGGTTCAGACACTGATCAATTTCACATTCATGATCAGAAACCCCCCAAGAAACGAAACACATATTAATCTTCAGACACGATTGATGAATCACAAATTCACAATTCCCGGTGGTAATTCCTCGTGGTCGAAGAACAATGTCCGGCCCATCGCCTTGAGCAAACCTCGCATCATCAAGCAACACTCCTCCATATCATCGTCATCCACGCTCATGTTCAGATCAAAACAAGACGACGACGACGAACCGATGGCTTCCTTTCGATGACGATCACTTGTGCCTCCTCCTCGCTCTCGGCTTTCGCCTTCTTGATCGTCGGCGAGGAGCAAGTCCTCGACCTCGAGTCGAAGCACTTGCAGCTGAGGACGAAGATGGCATCGCCGAGGCGGATCTGGGGATTGGGCGGCCGGGGCGGATCCGGGAGAGGCGAGGGAGGAGGGGCGGCGAGGAGGCGGCGCCGACGGGAGTCGGAGGAGGTGACGCCGTCCCTAGGCGTTGGAGGCGATGTCGAGGAGGCGTCGAGGAGGCGGCGGGGAGGCGACGGCGGGGGGAGGCGGCGGGCGACAGGGATCCGGGGAGGGGGGGGGCGGGGAGGGACGCCGGGCCAAGGGAGGAGGAGCGGTCATGGGGATCCGGGGAGGGGAGGGCGGCGGGGGGGGTGGGGGCGGCGGATCCGGGAGGCGGCGGGCGGCGGATCCGGGGAGGGGAGGGGCGGCGGGGAAGGGCGACGGGCCATGGGAGGGGGCGGCAGGCGGGCGGATCCGGGAGGGGCCTGGGCAGGCAGGGAGGAGGAGAGAGCGTGGGGAGAGGGGCGGAGGAATCGGTGAGGGCTGGGGGAATCGGGAGGGATCATGGGAGGCGGGGTTATTTTATGCAATGGCATTTTATGGTAAATAACTTGAACTTTAATGGCACTAGTCCGAGAATATGTGAGAAGTTGGTTTTTGCAGCTTCTCAATCCTAGTACAATTGTGTCTTCCTCAGATTTTCAGATTCTCAGTAGTTGGCCTAAAAGATGGACTGTTTGGGAGAGCTTTTGGCTACTAGAAGTAGCTAGCTTGCCTAGAATCCGAAACAAACAGGGCCTAAGAATAGATGCTTTCATCGTTTATGCTATTTTAAGATCGTAAAAGGCCCAAGCACATGAACACGAATTTTTTTATTAATAATAATTAATAACTCCGAAATTAAAGGAATAGGAAACGGGGGCCATGAATTGCAATACTAGGAAGGACGCTGTTATCTAGTGCGTCCAGAGGAGGACGTGGTTGCGAACCAGGTCCGCCTCGCGACGCCCCTTTGGAACGCGTCTTGTTCGCATTAGAGTCCGGAGCTGATCCACCTATCGGTCTACCTCTAATCCAGTACTTGGATCACGATGCCTCTGATCCACCTATCGGTCTACCTCTAATAGCGGAAGGGACGGAAAAAGATACCATATCAGCGAATAGTCTCAAATACAAATATAAATCTATTTTTTTAAAATAAATATAAATTTGAATTTGAATATTTTTGAATTTGAATATGAATCGAATATTGTAATGGATACGAATTTGAATCGAATATATACTTAATTAAGTCGAATACGAATATCCTCCTACCACTTCTGTAATAAATCTCGGTAGAACAATTTCCTAGCGGCTTTGCCATTTTTCAAACCACCCAAATTCAAATTTCGAATCACAAAATTCGTCTGAATTTTTCCCGGGTTCCGGAAACGGATCGAATACGAATCAAATAGTCTCAAATACGAATATGGATATTCTCGAATATGAATACGAATACAAATATTCTCAAATATGGATATGAATAATCTCGAATACGAATACGAACATTTTTAATACAGATTTTGCTTACCACATTCGCGTTTTCTCGGATACGAATATCGGATAAAACAAATTATCTGTTATCATTTCCCACCCCTAGATAGCGGTCCGGTTCTTTCGGACATTCCGTTCGGTTTCTCCAAACGCCGAAACAAACGTGACAATTTCTCCAAACGGTTTCTTAAAGCCTTTCTCCAAATGGCTTTCCATTCTGCTTTAGCATCTCCACCGTCTGTCACAATCTCGAAAATCACAATTAAAAGCTATCAGCCGCAACATCCACATTGGATAACGACTATGTTCTTTTAGGTTTTTGGCTTTGACTTTTTCGGAAGTCGAAACAAACGGAACGGTTTCTCTAAGCGAATTCTCGAAGTTGTTTCTCCAAACGTCTTCTTGAGCCTGCCGATAGGTGCGCCTTCGTGTCAGCATCTCCATTGTCTCGCCATGCCTCAAAAACACAACAAAATCCATAGCGACAAATTAAAAAAACAGACCAACAATGTCCTTGCTATTTTTGCAATTCCTGACCCAGATTTCCCATTCTTTTAATTTCGGAATTATGAATTATTAATAATAAAAAAAATCGGCATGAACATGGTCTTAAGCACCGCCAACTCAAAGGTAACGACGTGGATTACAAGATAAAAATGTCATCCACATCTGAATATACAATATTCTGTGTCTAACTACCGTGACATCTAGGTGTGCACGTAGCACATCCAGCAGAGTACAAGATTCTACGTCAGAAAGCCGGAACCACGTCGCTGTCAGCTAGAGTCTAGGGACGTTGTAAGCTTTTTTGCTTTGCTTCGCTTGCATGCATCCACTTGCAGCTCTAACTGCCAGCTAGGGCTGTGCACTACCAACTTCCATTTATATAAATCTTTGGGTTTTGGGACAATCAATCTGGCATTCTGGCTAATTTACCCAGAGAGGAATGTGCAAATTATTAGCTTTCGAAAAACTTGTGAGGATTTACTAAATAGAAATGGGAGCACATGGCTGAGGGCCTGTTTTTTCTTTGCGACATGGCTTTTAAATAAAATTTTTGAATTTTAGTTGTTACTTCAGACTGATTACGGAGAGATCGATACTCATTTGCGATTTTGGCTGGTACAGATGTTAAGCTTTTAACGTGTACTACGTTTAACTTGTAGACCCCATCTTAAAAAATCTTAAGAAAAATACTCAGTTTAAAAGTTAGGCCTTGGCTCAAGAACAGTCCCGAGTATTTCTCGGCTTGGGCAGAGCCACCGCCCAATGAAGAACTCATCGGCTACGAGTATTTCTCTACCAAGCAAGGTTCAAAGCCACCGTCCAATGAGCTGAACTCATCGACTCTGAAAGTGGATTTCTAGGTATTGGACCGTGAGATAATTTCAAAATCGGTCCCGTCGGAAGGTTGAAACGAGCCGCCCAAATCTATGACTTATGACTGAAATTTTCTTGAAATAAATAGTGTTGATCCTGCAGAAATTTATATGTGCTGGTTTATTTGGCGATCGCACTAATTAAATTTAAAATAATTTAAAAATAAACCGGAAGTCGGTTTCAAGTTGAACTTTTTGAGCTTTTTGTCGCCCAAAAACCTTTGCCCTTGTCACTGCTACCGAGGGATATTTTACTGAAATAAATAGTGTTGATCCTGCGCAAAAATTTATATGCTGCTTTTGGTAAACATTGATTCAGAAGATCGCACCTAAATCAAAACTTTTACGCGCTTCGTACATTATTTAGAGTGCGTGCCATGCGGGTTGTCTAGCTAGAAGATTTTAGAGATTTCCATGAAAAAGTCGACACTTCAAAAGATAAACCAAAAATCCTGAAGAATTGCAGATGGAAAGCGAGAAAAGGGAAGCAGCAGCTACCGATGAGCTTGGTGCACTGGCTGCACGGACGGATGTCCAGCGAGCCCAATGAATTGCCCTCTGTTTTCGCTCATTAGCTTGCAAGATAAACTTGCATGTATAACTCGAACTAGATGGAAAAAGAGAAATATAGAAAAAGGAAGTATAGAAATTATGCATGGAAGGAAATCAAGGCCAAAGGGTACATATCGAAGTCGGGATTTACAGAGCTATCGCTGTACTATCATTCATACTGTACGCAAATCTATGGAATAACATAACAAAATAGAATTGAGGATAAGTTTATATACTTTGGTATTGACTTGGATCAGACCGTGTCACATAGTATAACTTGTAATTCTTAAGGCCCCTTTGATTCGTATGATTATAAAAACATAGAAAAGAAGAAACACTGGAATAGAATTGGAATGCATGTTTAATGATTCCGTTAAATTAATGTCATTTCATAGGGATGCTACAGTAAACCTTAGGAATTCAATCGGCCAATTTCTTTTAATCAAAGGGACCCTTAACCCTCGCAAAAAAAAAAAAAGACCCATAGGGTCTGTTTGGAATGAAGGAAAAACATAGGATTTTTAATTTGATTCCAAAACAATGTTCCATAATTCCCAACATGGCTAAGAAATCTAACAAATCCACATTAGTGCTATGATAATGACCAACTAGTAACCATCCTAAGGTGACAACGGATCATGGCATACAAATGACAAGGTGGATAATGCTCAGCATGGTTAAGTAATCTAACAAATCCATGTTGGTGCTAATAATGAACAACTAGTATTAACCATTCTAAGATGACAACAGATCATGGCATACAAAGGACAAGGTGGATAAATAGCAATTAGAAAAGTAACTACCTCCTAGGGTATTTTTAATAAATAGCAATGCATGTAATCTAAATGCAAAATATTTTTTATAAAAACTGGGTTCAATAAGATCAAGGTTGCAAAACTTGCCTTTGATGCACTCATGATATTGAACTTCTTCTTCTCTTTGCTCAATGAACGATTCCAATGCATTGAGGTCTACTCACACGAAAGAGAAAATCTAAATAAAAACCAAGAACAGAGAACAAACAAACTCCAAAAATGAAATAAAATTCACCATAAAATATGACCTGATTTTAGATGAATCAAGTCATATGAGAGAGGACTAGTTCTTGGAATTTGGATTAGCTGGAAAAATAATAAAAAGAAAAGAGAGAGAATTGAGAGACGGGTACATGGGACTAGGGAACATTCTAATTTTTTTTTTTTGAGAATTTCCAAAAAAATGGCTGAGACTAATATGTGGGACCCACATAATCATAGTCACAGTCCATAGTGAACTCGGTCCATCGAACCAATCTAACTAGGTTGACGTGGTGGCTGACTAGGCAACACATGGCTATGCGTTGATGTGGGCATATACGTAGACATCTGATGTGGACGGATATACAACCAGAGTTCTCGTCACCGACGACGGCAAATGGTGAACGACAGATCGACGAGGTTAGCTCTAGCATCCTCGAGCTATGGCAAACTTGTCTACTAGTTCGGATCTGGCAAAGGAGGTCAGCATAGTCACGGCAATGAGGTGGACGACGGTGATGGTTCGATGGTGACAAATTCTGGTGAATGAGGCCTTGGGGTGGTTCAGTGCGTGTAATGGTTTTTTGAATTTTAAATTGATTTCTCAATTAAGAAATCCCAATAAATTCAAACAAATCAAGGAAAATAGCAAATAACTCCAGAAAAATCTAGAAAATACACTGAGACACAAAGAACTCAAGTAAAATATTTTTAGCAATATTTATATTTCAGTTCCCCAGATTAATTCCTTTATAATTTCTGAGCATTTATTTAAGTTTATTAACTCAAGGAAAAATTCTAGAAAATTAATGAAAGCAAATTTTAATTTAAAAAATTAAAACTCTGAAAATTGGGATGTTATAGTTAGTCTGAAAAAAATATCTATTGTCACAGGAAAAGAAGCTGTGCAGGATGGTCATGGTCATGGAAAGGAACAAGAGTGCATGCAGCAACTCACCGTCGCCAGCCCACACCTCCCAGTCTCCCAGGAACAAGAACGCAACAGGAGAGAGGAAGCACACAAACGGCAAGAGCGAGACAGGAGCGAGAAACGGAACCACGCGGCCGGAGCGCCTCCTCCTCCCCCAAAAATACCGTCTTTCTCCACCCAAAAGCGCCCCCACCTCCGCCCCCAAGAAAGCACCGCATTCCCCCCCAATCCGCCCCGCCCGCCATGGGGAGGGATTCCCACCTCGCCGCCCTCCTCCTATTCCTAATCTCCTCTGTCGCCGCTGCCAAATCCTCCGATGAGGACGCCATCCGCGACCTCGCCCGTTCACTGGCCAGCCCGCCCGCGACGTGGGGCGGGGCCGGCGGCGTCTGCGGCGTCTACGAAGGCGTCATCTGCGAGGGCGGCGGCTCGGGGCGGGTCACCTCCATCAACCTCGCGGACAAGGGCCTGGCCGGGACCTTGCCCCCCTCGCTGTCCTCCCTCACCGCGCTCAAGTCGCTGCAGCTCCAGGGCAACGCACTCTCTGGCGCCGTCCCGTCTCTCGCCGCGATGTCCTCTCTCAACCGCCTGGCGCTCGACGGCAACGCGTTCACCTCCCTCCCCAAGGACTTCCTCCAGGGGCTGCCCTCCCTGCAGTTCCTCAGCCTGGACGACCTGCCCCTCGAGCCGTGGTCCGTCCCCGACGCCGTCGCCGGCAGCTCCTCCCTCGACACCTTCTCCGCCTCCAACGCCTCCATTACCGGCGTCTTCCCGGCGGTTCTTGCGAACCTGTCCTCGCTTAGGACGCTGCGGCTGTCGTACAACAACCTCACCGGCGGGCTGCCGGACGGGCTGGCGGGGCTGATTGCCCTCGAGAGCCTGCAGCTGAACAACCAGATGTCGGATGGGAAGCTGTCGGGGCCGATTGATGTCGTCGCGTCGATGAAGAGCCTAATGCTGCTGTGGATTCAGTCCAACGCGTTCACGGGCCCAATCCCGGATTTGAGCGACTCGCAGCTGGAGTCGTTCAATGTGAGGGACAATATGCTCACCGGAGTGGTGCCGGCCTCGCTCACGGGGATCAAGACCCTGCAGAATGTGTCGCTGTCAAACAATAATTTTCAGGGGCCGAGGCCAGAGTTTGGTACTGGGGTGACAGTAGATATGGCTGCTGGGAACGATTTCTGTCTGGATAAGCCCGGGCCATGCGATCCGCTGGTGACCACTCTGCTTGAGGTGGCTGCCGGTTTTGGATACCCACTTGAGCTTGCGCAGGGGTGGAAGGGGAACAAGCCATGTGATAATCGGTGGGTTGGTATCATTTGCAGCCCACCGAACAATGTGGCCGTTATAAACTTGTCCAGTCGGAACTTTTCAGGGACAATATCACCGGCTGTTGCAAACCTGACTGCGCTAGGGAAGCTTGACCTGTCGAACAATCACCTCACAGGGGTGATACCGGATGCTTTGACGACAATGCCGAACCTTTCTCTTCTTGATGTCACAAATAATAGCCTCACTGGCCAACTGCCCAATTTTAAGCCTTCAGTAAAGGTGTTGACTGAAGGAAACCGGTTTGGGGAATCGGGTGGTGATAGCGGAGGAGGGGATGGTTCTAATGGTGATTCTTCACCGTCAAATTCTGCAGGTGCATCAAAGTCAAAGTCGAGTGCAGGAATGATTGTTGGAATTCTTATAGCTGTGGTTCTTCTTGTTGCTTGCGTTGGGCTTTTCATACACCATCGAAGGAAGAAGAACGTAGAGAAGTTCACACCTGTCTCGACCAAGAGCCCTCCTGGTGAATCTGAGATGATGAAGATTCAGGTGGTTGGAACAAATGGCAATAGCAACGGAAGTGGTGCAGTCCCAACTGAGCTTTACAGCCATGTGAGCACTGGTAGCACAGACATTGCTGATCTGTTTGAATCCCATGGAATGCAATTGCTGATGGAAGTGCTGCTAAAGGCCACAAACAACTTTAGTGAGGACTGCATCTTAGGTAGAGGTGGGTTTGGGGTGGTGTTCAAGGGGAACCTCAATGGGAAGTTGGTTGCTGTGAAGAGATGCGACAGTGGCACTATGGGGACTAAAGGGCTGCAAGAATTTATGGCTGAGATTGATGTTCTTAGGAAAGTTAGGCACCGGCACTTGGTTGCACTACTTGGGTACTGTACCCATGGCAATGAGAGGCTCTTGGTCTATGAGTACATGTCGGGTGGAACATTGCGTGAGCACCTGTGTGATCTTCAGCAGAGCGGTTATACTCCTCTTACATGGACGCAGAGAATGACCATAGCTTTGGATGTTGCCAGGGGGATAGAATATTTGCATGGCTTGGCACAGGAGACTTTCATCCATAGGGATCTGAAGCCTTCCAATATATTGCTGGACCAGGATTTGAGAGCCAAGGTTTCAGACTTTGGGTTGGTCAAGCTTGCTAAAGATACAGATAAGTCCATGATGACAAGGGTTGCAGGGACATTTGGATACCTCGCGCCTGAATATGCTAGTATGTGCACTTCTCACTGCTGTGAATCTTTTATTCTAAGTACCAGTCTGTATTTTTCTTGCACAAGTTTCTTACATGAGTTACACAGGTTGCTTTTCTTGGGAATGGCATTGCACTTTGCTTCTTGTTTTTTCTTGAAACAAACATTCTGCTCTGTGTAGTCACTAATCAGCATCATCTAATCATGGATTAGCATTGTTAGTTTGTTACGTTGCACTTGACTCTAGTGGGTGGTAGTGATACTACTTCCCAATAGAAGCCTTACCACTCAAGAACTATAGAGCTTTTCCTTGACTGAACACTTGCAGTGGCAATATACTGAACAGTTTTCCCTGGCCTTCTCTGAAAAGGGAATAAAAGTAAAAAAGGGATTAGTAGAGAGAAAGGGATTCTTTTTCATATATCAACATTTACGTAAGTTGCTTTTTCTCGGGGTGAAATACAACACTAAGATTTTTTGGAACAAGCTAGCTGCATGGTGCGGTCACCATCATAGAATAATGGATTAGCCTGATTCTTTGGGACTTGGCACAATGCCCTGGTTCTTTGAGGGAGCCTTCCCACTTTATAACTGCGCGGAGCTATATCTTGACAGAATATTGGCATGGGTTAAACACTGAAGACTTTCTTTAGTCCTTTGTCGTGAAGGGAAGAAAAACTTGGGGGAAAGGCTGTTCTTTTTGTAGGTTCTGCTTCCTTATCTCAAATATCAATTACAGTGAATTAGAATGTCATTTTGCCTTTAGCCTTGTTTGTGAAATCTTGGCTGAGTTATGAATTACAAGTATCCTGCCTTTTGTCTCCTCTCTCAGCTGAATATATTATTTTAATGTGTATAATATCCTACGGCAAAGAGCCACAAAAGTTCAGCGTGTTTCAGCGAAGACACAAAAAAACTGGTGTCCTGGAGCAAATGCTACAAAAGTTCAATGTCCTATAGCCAATGTTGCCTTTATTTTTTTATTTCAATAAGCTCTATTGAACCATGCAGTTATTTTACGACTTAGGAGTGATAAATATAACCATATTACACTGTTTAGTCCTTTTTCGGTTGGACAGTAGTATGATCCGTTGGAGATCCCCTTTTTCATATATTAAAAAAAAACTGACGACAAATCTGGGAGGCTGGGACCACTTATATATTAGCTGTACAGATTATACTGTGTCGATCGATAGAAATGTGACATGACTTTTATGGTTTGTGAAGTTGGTGTACTGGTACCAAATTACCTAGTGTGATCCTTTCCTTTTTGCCCCCTTTTGAGGATGCTTATATACTTCGACTGGACAGCTGTTGTTTGCTGCATCTCGTGATCATTTATTAAATATTACATTGGTCTACTGTGTTGACACATAATCTTGTGAGAATGAACATTTCCCAAGCCAATGACTTAGGTTTCTGCTGGAGCTAACATATGCATGCACAACCTTTTGCTGGGCACTTTATGGACAAATGTATGATGGCACTACTGGAACAACAATAATAAAGCCTTTTGTCCTAAATAAGTTAGAGTAGGTTAGCAATGAAATCTCCTCAAGATGAAAGAGATGAGAGTTTTGAAATAAAAAATTATAATGCTAAAACCGTAAGCCGTACATCCTGTTATCTGAGCCGAGAGCCTAAAACACTGCCCCTAACTTTCTTATGGTTCCGATACGTGGATCGCTAACTTCCATGCGCTCCTATCCAAAACTAATTTTTTTAGATACATTTCAATCCCTCAAGTCTCTTTTAACTGTTTCTTCCCACATCAATCTTGGTCGACCTCTGCCTCAACTTACGTTTTCAGTACGTCTTAAAATTCCACTACGTACCGGTATCTCAGGAGGCCTTCGTTGGAGATGTCCAAACCATCTCAAGCGATGTTGGACAAGTTTCTATTGAATTAGTGCTACCCCCACCCTATCACGTATATCATCATTGCGGATGTGATCCCATCTTGTGTGACCACAGATCCATCGCAGCATCCTCATCTCCCTACACTCATTTTCTGTATATGTTGTCTTTTAGTCGCCCAACATTCTGCTCCATATAGCATCACGGGTCTACTCATCGTCCTATAGAACTTACTCTTTAATTTTTGAGGGACTTTTTGGTCACACAGGACACTAGATGCTTGGCACCATTTCACCCACCCCGCTCTTATCTTGTGGCTCACGTCTTCATCAATCTTACCGTCCCACTGTAGCATCGATCCTAAATAATGAAACGTGTCCTTTTTAGGCACTACTTGTCTGTTCAATCTAACATCTCCATCATCTGCCCTAGTACCGTTGAAATCACACCTCATATACTCAGTTTTAGTCCTACTAAGTCTAAAGCCCTTCAATTCTAAGGTCTTCCTTCACAACTTGAGCTTTCTATCAACACGTATCCTACTCTCATCAACCAGCACCACATCATTAGCGAAAAGCATACACTAAGGGATATCTCCTTGTATGTCCTGACCTCGTCCATCACTAGGGCAAAAATGTATGGGCTCAATTTGACCCTTGGTGTAGCCCTATCTTAATAGAAAGTTATTAGTACACTACCACATGTTCTGACATTAGTCACAACATTTTCGTACATGTCCTTAATTAGGGTAATATATTTTGTTAGGACTTTTTTCTTTTGGAGCGCCCACCACATAACCTTTTTTGGCACTTTATCATAGGCTTTCTCTAAGTCAATAAACAACATGTAAAGTTCTTCTTTTGCTCCCTGTTGTAGGGGTGGCCTCCACCTAAGCCTAGCCGGCCTGTTAGAAGATTGTAAAGGCCAAAATGAGATATGTATAATGACATAAACGCCCTTGAGAGGGATACTTGGGTGTAAATATATAATTGTAAAATACTCCCTATGTGAATATATATAAAGCTGTCCTGGGCATGGGGAGAAACCCAAGGGCATTGTTTACCTAACATCTCCACTACCACTCTATACTGTTTGGTCTGTAGCCACAACAATTGGCACCGTCTGTGGGGACAACTGAGCAAGCCTCGTGATTTGAAGAAGGATGGTACCCAAGAAAGCTTCATCATCGGCGGCGAGGAAGAAGAGAAGCACGACGGTGGTGCTCGTCGACGCTAGGGTGCCATCGATCGCCGGGCGCCGCTACTGCGATCGCCGATGTTGACGCTCGTATTACCACGGTGGCGCGGCGGCAAAGACGGGTGGTGCCGACGGTCGCCGGAGCGGCCCTGCCGATGCCCGCGTTGGCATGGCCAACGCCCGCGCCCGGCGTGGGCGACAAGCGGCTCCGCGGCAACGACGGCCGCCACCAACGCCGAGTCCGCCACGGCGGCGCCAGCACCCGGAGCGCAAACCGTGGTCGCCGCCAATCCGACGGTGCAACCCGGTGCCCGCCGCCGCAACCACGCCGACGCGGTGGGCGCTCACCGACGGCCCCGGCATGGTGCAACGAGTGGCGGACCTACGTGGGCCGTGCGGAAATGCAAGAGGCTCGCGACCAGCAGACTCGCCAGGTGGTGGCGGCGGAGCCCACGCTGAATCAGGTGACAACGCGACACCCTAGGTCGATCGCGCCCGCTTGGCGTGTGGATCCGAGTCCCCTCTCGGGCCTCGGCGCATCGGCGTGGCGGAGGATTTCAAGTTCCCAACACCATCGAGTAGCATAAAGGCGACACGGACCCCCAGGAGTTCGTCGCGTGTGCGAGACCGCCATCGGCCGCGCAGGGGACTACTCCACCAAAGCGAAGGAACTTCCCCTCGCGCTGCAGGGGGTGGCGCTCTCTTGGTTCTTCACCATAGAGCCAAACTCCATCTACGCGTGGGGCGGATCCGCGACCGCCTATAACAATTTCCGGGGAATTACGCCGAGCGTCGACGCGGATCGACTCTTCGCCATCAACAAAAACTCTGGAGGCTCGGGAGTACTTCAAGCGCTTCGCTAAAGTCCGCTGCCAGGTCAAGGATGTTAACGAGACAACCATCATCAATGCAGCGATACAAGGCCTTCACCCGGGGTCATTGGCCGAGTACAATGCGCGCAAGCCAATCAAGACGGTCGCGAAGCTCTTCGACAAGATGGAAGAGTATGCGAGGGCGTAGGAGGACGCGCGACGACGACTTCGACACCAATCAAGCGCAGGACTCGTCGAAGAACGAAGACTCGTCGAAGAAGGATCCCTCGCATGGCTCCAAGCGCAAGCAAGAGCCCCCGAAGGACGCCCCTAAGCCGCCCAAGCCCAAGCACAACCAACATAGATCCCAAAGGGCCCACTATGTCTTCGACATCGAGGGCGGCTCCGAGGACAGTGCCCCCGCCGATCGCGGACGAGGTCGTCGAGGCCGGGGGCGAGGACGCGGCTGGGGCGTGATGATAGGCCCCGTGCAGAGCAAGAAGAACAACACTACAGTATGTGGTGCGAGGTGCATGGCCGAGGTGATCACTACACGCGGGCATGCACCACCATCGCGGCGCTCCGTCAGAGCATCGCCAGGGAGAACCCTGGAAGTGGGGCCTTCGGTGGTGGCCCACGTGCAAAGAACCCGGGAGGGCCCCTCAGATTCGAGCCCGGAGGCGCGCACCGGGTCATAAACGTAATCTCCGAGGGCTCTTCACTGGAGTTCTCCTCGGCGCGGCAGCAGAAGGCCTACGCGTGGAGGCTACACCATGTGGCGTGCAGGCAGGCGCCCGCCGTGGTGGTGCGACGAAATCACCTTCACACTGCCGACGCGAGGCGTGAAATTCCTCACCAAGATCCCCTGGTCATCCAGGCCGCCATCGCAGGTTGCGATGTCAAACGCGTCCTGGTCGATGGAGCCAGCTCCGCGGACATTCTGTTTGCGGCGGCCTTCGACCAGATAGGGATCCTCCGGAGTCGTTGGACCTTCGGAATCCCTAGAGGGCTTCGGGGTCACCAAGGCATTGGGTCGTCGCAAGTCTCCTTCAGCCAAGGCGACAACGCGAGGGGCGAAGACGTCACCTTCGACATGGGGAGAACCCCAAGGGTATTGTTCACCTAACATCTCCACTACCACTCTATACTGTTTGTTCTGTAGCCACAACACTCCCTACACCTCTCTATCAACTATCGTAGCAAGAAAATTGCCTCTATGGTCGACCTCGCAGGCATAAAACCAAATTGGTTTGTCGTCACGCTAGTCACTTTTCTTAAACGACGCTCGATCACCCGTTCCCAAAGCTTCATCGTGTGACTCATGAGTTTAATTCCTCTATAATTAGTATAACTTTGAATATGCTCCACCACTCGTTTGGCATCTTGTTCAACCTAAAAATGTTATTGAACAAATTAGTTAACCAAACAATCGCCACTTCTCCTAGGCATTTTCACACCTCAATAGGGATGTTATCAGTTCCCAACGGCTTACCCACTTTCATCCTTTTTAAGGCCTCTCTTCCAACTCCTGGATTCTCCGAGCAAACCGCCTATCGGTGTCGCCAAAAGTATCATTCAGTTCAATCATACTATCATCATTATCGTAGTTGAACTTGTCGAAGTAATCTCTCTACCCAGTGGCGGATCCAGGATTGGATCATGCCTCGGGCTAAATTACAATGAAGTAACAATCTAACACACTAAAAGTCTAGAACTTTGTTATGATATAACAAAAAATACGTCACAAATGGAATTAAGCTTCCTTGCTTTAGCTTGAACACTTTGTTTTGCATAAAAAAAAATATTGTTTTCCAAAGATGCATACCTTTGAAAGAGATATAAAAACTGCAATGTGCCTTGAAAGATAAATTTTCCATCTTATTTACCACCCAATCACACATGAAATTTTCCATCTAGAACGCACTAATTTTCCAACCAATCTAGAACGCCCTAACGACTCTATGAGGTTATGACCATGACCATCTTTGATATCCAACGAACATCATGAATAAACAAAATCAAAGGGTTGGTTGGTCGTAACACATGTAGTAACATAGGAAATTTCTATGCACCATGATTAATTAATGAACTCATAAAAACTAACTTGGGCCTTTTGTACCTTTGTGCTTTGTAGACAAAAGGAAACGAATGATGCTGACATAAACACCTCTCCTTCCCACACAGAGACCCACCACCTGCAAGTGAACCATTTTTTAAGACACACTAATTAAACAATATATAAATATCTATCCATATCCTTGTTAGTCAGTGTTTCAATTGCTAATCAATAGTTAGATGATAGAGAATGAATACTATAGGGACAGCTACTTTGATGAGGAAAAGATTGTTGTTCCCAACTTTTTCTTTACTGACAACACATTTAAACGGTGGTCAAATGCCCAAGTGCAAAATCGGGAGGGTGAAGAAGCTTATAAGAAAAAATAGCGAAATAACGCAGAGATTCGGTCGCATGTTAAGGAATAGGTTCTTATGCCTTTTTTTCGACATTTTAATGCAAACACAAAAGGAAAGACCATGGAAAAGCATGAAAAACCAAACAGAAGCACAACCATTTCTCATGAGTCATGACAAACTAAGAAAACAAACCATCTATCTACAAGACTACAACCGCCATTTCTCACCCGGATCTTTCTCGGTCTGGCGATTTCATGGATGACGGTCAATCGAGATCGGCCGTAGGCGTAAATGAGGCGAGGAGGCGGGATGAGTGGTACCGGCCAGCCGGCGTGGAGACGGGGCGTAGGCGGGCGGCGGCGGTACTGGGCGCCGAGGCGAGGCACGAACCCGTCTGACGAGGGCGGCGTGCCGGCCGGGCGACACCTCCGACTCTCTAGGGTTCCTTTCTGTGCTTACCGGTAAAATGTTGATGCCAATGTGTTGAACTAACCTTAATCCCTTACGTGCTTTCAGAGTATGCAATTGATGGGCGGTCATGGCTTCGGTGATGTGTGACTTTGGGATCATTCTAATAGAAATGTTCACTAGGAGGAGCCCACCGATGACATGTTCGAGATGGCCAGGCCGGGGCATTGTGAGCTTTGGTGGGTGGCGTGTGGGGCATCTCGCTAAAATTTTTCCAAATCTCGGGCTAGGCGGTATGATATACATGTAATGGGCTAGTTGCAAAGGGGATATTACTACTAGAATTCTAGGCCTCGGTGTAGCCTACCGGCCCGAGGCCCGCCCGCTCTGTCTCTACCTATCCTTGATCTCCTCGTTTTTCACCGAAAGTCTATTAGTGTCGTCTTTTGATGCATTTAACTTGGTTGAAATCTCTCGTCTTCCTTTCTCGAAATTTAGCCATCTTGTAGACATCCTTCTCTCCCTCCTTTGTACTTAGTTTCTGATAAATTTCCTCATATGTCTTGCCTCGTGCCTTACTCACCGTTTTCTTCATCTTCTTTTTTGCTGTTTTGTATTTTCTATACGTTGTGATCGCTCCTATCATGATGCATGTGCTTGTAGCTTATCTTCTTCTCTACAATAGCCTTTTGCACTTCCTCGTTCTACCACCATGTGTCTTTTGGTTCTCCTCTTGCCCCTTGGGTCACTTTAAGCACCTCCGTAGCCACATTTCTAATGCGAGTTGCCATCTCTATTCACATATTATTCGCTTCGCTATTCGCTTCTCCCACACGCTATGTCCCTTCCGTGACCATCCTCTCCTTAAACGCCTATGCGGAATCTCCTTTGAGTTTCCACCACTTCGTTCTTGTGGCTCTGACGACCTTAGCTTGTCGAACCCGTAACCTAAAACGAAAGTCGGAGACTACCAGCTTATATTGCTGGACAACACTCTCCAGGTATAACCTTATAGTCTATACAGGCTCGTTTGTCCTCCATCCTAACAATAACAAAATCGATTTGGCTAGAGTGCTGACCACTGCTAAAGATAACTAAATGAGAATGTTTCTTTCTAAAGGTGTTAGCTATCATGAGATCAAAGGCTACGACAAAGTTTAAGATATCTTCTCCCTCTTAATTCTTATCACTATAACCAAAACCCCTATGCACTCTTTGAAACCCTGCACTAGTTGTACCGATATGACCATTGATATCGCCTCTTAAGAAAATTTTTTCATTGATAGGCATACTTTTAACCATGTCATCTAGGTCTTCACAAAATTGCCTCTTAACAGTCTCATCCAACCCTACTTGTGGAGCATATGCATTAACAACATTCAAAACCAAGTCACCAAAGATTAGCTTGATTAGGATAATCCTATCCCCCTGTCTCCTTACGTCGATAACTCCACTTTTGAGGCGCTTATCGATTAAGATGTCCACTCCATTCTTGTTTCGTTCTGTTCCAATACACTACAGCTTGAAGCCAGTATGCTCGACCTCCTTTGCCTTCTGATCCACCCATTTAGTCTCTTGAACACACAAGATATCTATACGTCTTCTAATTGTATCGACTATCTCTCTTAACTTACCTGTGAAGGACACTACATTTCAACTACCCATACGAATCCTACTCTCCTCGACTAGCTTCCTTACTCCTCGCACTCATCGAGTAAAGTGCGAAGACCCTTGCCTATCTTCCACTACATCCCGGCCGACTAGAGTCGCCCACTCACCGGCCAAGACGACGCAGACGGCCCGGCCTCGACGGCTGCTTAGGCACCACCGTTATGGCCCTTGTAATAAACCGGTCAGGAATAGCGGTGCGAGCCAGTGCGATCCGATCGTCTCTTGGGCCGGTCACGTGTAAGGCTTAACGTAGTGCCGCACCGTTGTCGAAAAAAGAAAAAAATTAAAAAAAATGTAGAAAATTAAGAAAAATTGTAGAAAATTAAGAATAAATCAGAAAAATTATAGAAAACCGTAGGCATTGTTATTCATGAAAATAAATATTTTCAATGACATAATGAGCTTTATTAACTTATTAAATTACATGGGATGACTGTCTCATTAAAAACTTTACCAAGTAAAAACTCAACTTGAGAAAATCTTGGTAAAGAAAAAAGAGTACAGCCTATAAAGCTCATTAATGACTGCATGTGAAGAAAATTTTCTAACAGGCATGTCTAAACCAAATTTTCTAGGATGAACGTTCATTGCTACGCAAAAACTCTTATATGCAGCTATTCGTTGGTTAGAACAATTAATAAATGAAATTGCATCTCTAAAAGAATCAATACAAGCATTTAATCTTTTTAAACCTGATTTAACAATAAGATTAATAATATGACAAGCACAACGTTGATGCAATAAAAACGATTGTGCATAAGAATTAAGCAAAGGAGTAAGAATTTCCATAGCTCTAGTGTTTGCAGCTGCATTATCTAAAATTATAGAAAAAATCTTATCTGTGAGGCCAAAATCTTCTACAACTCTAATAATACTTTCTGCAATATTTTCAGCATTATGTGAAACATTAATTAATTTAAATCCTATAATTCTTTTTCCATTATCCACCATCATTAACATAATGAGCAACAACACTAATATAATCTTCTCTAGCCCTACCACTCCATATGTCGGATGTTAAAGCAATAGAGAATGTACATGTATGAAACATTTCTTTCAATTTATCACGACAATTGTTATAATATTTAATTAAATCTGTAGTTGTTTGCTTAGATACAGAACTAAATCGAGGGTTATGAGCATTCCCAATATATTTTTTAAAAGCATCTGACTCACCAAAATTTAAAGGTAAATCTTGAGAAGCAATCAATCTACAAAGAAATTTCCGAGCTACCTCTGGGTTGTACTCCCACGTATGTACCGAGCCGTCGGGGTTATATTGCAGCTGTGTCTGCCGCATTTGTATTCCTTGCCTTCTTTTGCAGCTTGTCGCATGTCATTGTAGGTGACCCGTCCCACCTGAAGATTTTGCAGTCAATTTATTACCACAAATTTTACAAACAGCATACCTCACCGAATTCCCATCATCGTCGGTCTTGAATTTCTTATCGAAATCATTCCAAACCACTGATGTACTAGCTCTTGTTCCTTTTGCACCCGTGCTTTGGGTTGTGGATGCACTTGTTGAGCCAGCAGAAGATGGATCGATTGGACCCTGCGCCACTGGGGCCTCTCCAGTTTGTTGTATATTCTCCGCGGATGGATACGCTTGTTGAAACGGTTGCATATCCTCCGCCGAGAGGCCAAATTCGGAGAGTTTAAAATCGTAGTTCTCCATTAAATCAACTGCAAATTGAAATATGAAAGAACGATTAACTTACTATTAAACCAACAAATAATACCAAAAAATTAAAATAAGACAACACTACTACCTCCTTTGCAGCTCCTACAAAAATCTTTGAAGATTTTTGAATTTTCGGAATTTTGCTCGAATTTTCACCAAATTTGCGCAAACACTTTCGGATTTTTCACTGCTAAACCGAGAGATGAGAGTGAGGTTTGAGGTGTTGAAAATGGAGGCTGGATGCCCCCTATTTATAGAAAAAATTTCAGATTTTTTCCGAATTTTTTTCCCCAACGGTAAAAAAAATGGCTATTTTTCAAATTAAGCGGGCGGGCGTGCGGGCAGTGCCCGCTTAGAGTGTTGAGCTGCCGCAGTCGAGCAGACGCCCGATTGCAAACGGTCCGGCGGGCCGTCTTGTAAATGGGCCGGGTCTCTCGGGCTTGGGGCCGTGGTGCGTCCCGAGTAGGCCCGGCCCATGTGGCCACCACTAGCGCGACGTAGCACATCACTAAGGGAGTGACGTTCCGGCTCTTGCTCATTTATCACTACACCCGGGTTCCGATATGGCACTACTGGAAACCATTTAAAATTTAGATATTGGTCAACCTTTAACGAAATTGTTGTTGTACTTTTTATTTGGTTAGGTCCATGTTTTGCGAAGTACAGATATTGTTTACATGTACTATTTGTATTTCTGAATCTGTCAAAAGCATGTCTTAAATCCACAGGCAGCATGTGCATGCTGTAATGGTCAGTTGTATTTGTTAGAGAGCTACTCCTTGTCATTACGGTGACAAACACATAATTTGTGATGTTCTCAGTATGCTACTCTAATTAACTGCAGTTTTTACATGCATGTCATGTCTACCTCATGCCCTTGCATGCCATGTAACAGTTATATTTCCTAGGGAGGGAACGTATAATCTTGATATTGTGAAATTTAGAGCTTCTCCTTAGTTTGCTGCTGGTGGCTGTATGCTTGAGCTTAAGTACAACATCTTTAATGTGTTGTAAGTCATTTTAGTACATAATTACTTTATGAAGAAGGGGTATTATGGATAGATGTGTTGCAGAAAAAAACTGTTCTACTCAACTCGTGACAGGTCATAAATTTATTTGTTGTTCATTTAGTAAAGAGCCTGTGTTGAGTTGTTATATTCGTACTAAACTGTGATGAGCTTTCACATCATTTTATTTGTTGGGAGTACAAATAGGTGACAATATTTGAATAAAAGTTAATTGAAACTCATTTCATATATGGATACAAGTAGATGAAAAACAAAGGACTAAAATACAGGGATTAATAAAGGTAATGTAGTTAGGCATATCATATAGTTACATCAACACTTTTGTTCAACTGGAGCTATTAATTGTTGAGGCTACAATAAGCCAACATGTTTGTTCACTTCTTAGTCAAGGTACTCGGGTCGGACAGTTCACACGTGTTTGGGAAATATTGGGGTTCAGGTGGCTTTAGACACTACACAAAGGGGTTGCTTTTATTCTGCATGATCAGTCAAAGGCCAACTATGAAAATGAGAAAAGTTCACAGAAAACACTTTCTCAGTCCATTACCAGATGTACCATCTAAAACAAAATACGGATTCAGAAAGTCATTTCATAACCACAGTGTATTGCTAAGCATCTATAGGAAGGCAACTTCGCTTAAATTTAGGCATGTCTTTGTGACGTAGTAGTGACAAACATGTCATTTATATGTTTGCAGCTACAGGAAAAGTTACTACAAAAGTCGATGTGTATGCATATGGTGTGATACTAATGGAGATGATTGCTGGAAGAAAAGTACTTGATGATTCATTACCTGATGATGAAACACATCTTGTAACAATCTTCCGAAGAAATATGCTTGACAAGGAAAAGTTCAGGAAGTTTGTGGACCCCACACTGGAACTCAGCGCAGAAGCTTGGAAGAGCTTGCTGGAGGTAGCTGATATTGCCCGCCATTGCACAGCACGAGAACCATACCAGAGACCAAATATGTGCCACTGCGTGAACCGACTTTCTAGCCTGCTGGATCAGTGGAAGCCTACAAATGTTGACGACGACGACGATGACGAGACAAGTGATATGGCTCTCCACCAGCAACTAGAGAAATGGAGATCTGACGATTTCACTATATCAGATTCAGATACATTCAGCACATTCAACATGACAAGGAAGTACAATTGACAATTTGCGATGCACCCCGTGTTGTCATGTATAAATGAGGAAACTGCTGTACCACCGCATCAAGAGGCTACTGTTAGCTCTTTCTATTGTAGACAGCAGTGAAGGCCCACGTGCCAGATACTGTAATTAGCCCATTGAGAACCAGATAGCTTGATGATCAGCATGTCACTCTTCCTGCATAGATGAGTGCTAAAAGCCAGGCTTAGCCTTGAAGGAATGGTACTTAAGTTTGTTGCTGTGCCTAGCTTGTTCAGTCTGTTATCTCGTAGTGCTAGTAACATTGAGATGAACAGGATGGTCCTGAAAAGAAAAAAAAAAGATAAAAGATAAACTCGCCGTGTTTTAAGTGTAAATCTGCTCATGTATCATGATATAGAGCTTTTGTAGGAGGGTAGGACGGTTGTTTTTGTAAACAATCAACTATGAAATATTCTTTTTGCTCGGTATTTGTATTCGTTATGTACATGCCATGTTATTATCTGTTCCATGCTTTTGTGGTGCTCCCGCCTTGTTCGACGAGTCAGAATATTTCATCTCGGGCTAAAGTAAGTGTGTGAAATGCATCAGATTCCTAAGCTTGTATCTCTGAATCTGAAAATTGAGTTTACCCCGCTCGGTTAGGCTGAAAAGCTGTGGCTTATGGCTGAAATTGCATTGTAGTGAATGAAATTTTACTGTAGCTGAAAGTGATTTCTTTGGCGTAATTAAAATTAAAAAATTTAAAAATTGAAAAATATGCTAGCTCATCACGGATAACGCAAATGAATACAGGAAAAAAGAACCGGCAAAAAAGCTGAAAAAAGCCAAAAATTAAAAAAAAGACAATTATGAATAGTGAAAAATAAATCAGAAGCTGAAGCCGAAACGAGCGGAGCAGTATGTAAACTTATCGCTGCAGTGCAGGACAATAAATTTCTCCCTTAAGAAATGGTTGGCCTGGTTCAATTACAGACTAGAACCCTTCTTTTCTTCAAAATAGAAAGAGCTTGTTAGGACCTATACTTGGAAAGTGGGAGAGGTCGTGGAATCAAATTACAATAATATCACTAAATAAGTTAAGGTCTGATTGGAACTCGGGAAATTTCCCCAGTTCCTACGGGAATTTAACTATTTCTTGTGAATGCAAAATTCCTACGTTTTCAAATGATTTCTAAAACAATACTCCATTCAATCGTAAAAGAATGTCGTCTTAGGTACGTATAGTCAAACTTTCTAAAATTTAGTTATTGATGTCTTTTTTAATATTTAGATTAAATACATGAAAATGATATGTATAAATTTGCCTCAAGAAGAACTTTCACAATAGTATAATTATATTAGGTTTTTATAATTTTATTATAATACAAATTGGTGATTGAAATTGTATTTTGAGAACTACGTCGATGTCTAAAACAATAAATTTTTGTGACCGGAGAGAATATCATATTTAAAAAGGGAAAAGTTTTACAGAAAACATCCTCTTTTTGGCCGAACACCTCCCACAATTTTTTATTATTATTTCAAGCATACTTGTGACATTACAAATTTAAGCTAAAATCTGAATAAAAATATTTTCAAAATTGAAGAAGATACAAACATGTGGATCCACTTCTCCGGTACAAAATTATTCTATTTTTCTCTTGCAATGAAGCAACAATTAACTTCTATTTTCCATCTCTGATCCCTCTCTCTTTCTTCTATTTTACAAAATTACCTTCCATAATGGGCCACAGGCGGACGACATGCGTAAGGTCTAGCTTGGGCATGCTTTCGACGAACGATAGCAGAGTAATATATACTAGCGGCACCAGGGTGCAGCTAGCGTATGCTACTCCTACGTCTTGTGCTATTTGTTTATTTAATCGCTGGAGTTAATAATGGACTGGGTTGCTTTGATTGGATATCTTACCAAACTTGCGAACCGACCTAGCAAGCTTTTTCCAACCAACTGTCCGGCTTGACGAAAACAGGTGGAGGCCAGAAAGGACAGGCCGTTTAAGCCAAACAGTAGTGCCTGCACTGCATCTGCCGGCAGGTTAACACTGTCGCGGTCACGCAAGCTGCCGACACATTTTAGGGTCCACTAGCCACGTAAGCGCGGCACCACATCGCGCTAGTCACCGTGTGAATCGAAGTAAAAGAGACAAAAATTCGTGAGACTTCTTTTTTTAAAAAATCGAGGACGGATGCGTAATTTCGGAGGAACCAAAGGGCTTTTTGGAAAAAAAACAGGGACCCGTAAGGACCTGTACGTAACTAAACAAGGACCTATACATAATTTTAGAAACCGCGGGTTGCTATCGGTAAATTGGAGGGTGTTTTCCGAAAAAAAACTAGCAGGGACCTGTTTGCGAGAAGCAGGGACCTGTATGCGAGAACGAAGGACCTCTACGCAATTTTGCAAAACGCAGGGAGTTTTTCGCAAAATCGCAAACGCAAGGAGTTTTTTTGTAAATTTGCTGACGTGGCTGCTCTGGGAGGCTGGGAATCCCCCCGGGAATAATAAGGGTATTATTCCTACCAACTGAATGTCCGTATGGTACTTCAGAAAAAAACTCCGCCATCAGCCTTACCACTTTCTAGCCGTCTGTCGGGCCAACCACTTGACTACTTGACGTCACTGCCCCCACGGCTACCCCTGCGCCACCAACCTCCATCATTGCCTCTGTGCAATTAGGGGTGCAAACGATATGGATTAATTCCGGCCGATCGGTATTGAATGTGGTTGATACCGAATATAAGAAGGTAATTTAATATTCGATACTGATTCTAGTCGTTGTCAAATACGATAGTGAAAACGAAAGAGCTAAAATCAGACCGAATAGTATCGGTAAACGGTAAATTGAATACTATCCGACTGAATATCCGATAAGTAAATTAGCACTCTAATCAGCCCAACCCATCAACTATCATTGACACTAACCGGCTTAGATTTTACTCAAATCCTAACCTAACTCTAAAGTCCAGCCACTCTAGCCAGTCACCACCAATCCTTTCTGTTTATGTTGTATTTGCGTATGAATTTATCGGTTTTCGAACTTATATATGAATTTATTGGTTTTTAAACTTATGTATGAATTCATTGTTTATGTTGAACTTGTGTTGTGTTGGCTATCGTACTTAAGTAATCTAGATGAATTTATTACTAGTTGAAGGTTTGAGATGATGGTGGTATGATTTGATGTATATTCTTTTATGTATGCATATACTATCCGCCTATATTATCTGTTTTCGATCCGAAACCGTTATGTATGCGTCCCGATGGTACCGTATCCGAAACTCCGAATTCATATTTGTATTAGGTCTTACTGCCGAATTTGAGGAAAAAATATGGGTTAGGATATGGTATGAACAATATTCGTCCGAATCTACCCCGATGCACTCTTACCTGCTATCACCTTATGGATCTTCTTGCAATTTGTGCCTTTTCTATCATTTATTCCAACATTTTTCGAATTTTTGATCATGTTCTAACATTTACAAGCATATTTAGAATAATTAGACCATTTTACATTTTCTATAATTTTCTCCATGCCAGCACGATGAGGCATACTATCTTCAAAGCTGGCATTCTTAGGGGATGTTCATATTGACTTTTGACTATGACTTATGACTTTTGGTTGAAAATAAATAGTAATAGATGAAATAAATAGATTTTAGAAGGCGGGATGAGCGGTGAAAAAAGTGAGAGAAAGATGCATGCATGTGACAGCAGCGAGAGAAGTGGGGTGCGTGATGCATTTATGACTCCCTACCTTATCCCTAGAGCGAGACAGTAGTGAGAGAAGTAAAGAAGCCGCTTCAAAAAACCGGATGTTTATATTGGTTTTTGTCTTTTCTAAGAAGAAGCCATAAGCGAAAGCTAATGAACATGTAGCTCCATACAAATGTACATGTCAAGACATACAAGTAGGATCTTTTTGCGATCAAAACAGAGCACCCGAGGGTCGGAACAAAAATATACAACATGGGGAGGGACCTATATGAAATTATGAAAACCTCTAAGGACCAAATCACAAGATTGCCAAATCAGGTTGAGAACTAGTCGGAATAGGCAACTCCATGTTCTTCTTCTTCTTCTCCCTTTGCCCCCATTTTGCTTTCGTCCCCCTTCTTTTGCTCTAGCGCTTGTGAGGCCGAGCCAACTCGCTAACTGTAGGCCGTCCGCCACCATCCACTAGCGCCACCATTCACCACACCCCATCGCCAAAATCACCACTATCCACCTACTATTGCTGCTTTGCTGCCACTAACGTTAGTCATTGCCGCAGCGAAGAAACATCGTAGAGCTTGCCCCAACTCTAGCGACCTCTGCTCCACCAACCATTTGCCTCGGGCATTGGGGAAAGTGGACCCTGCTGGTGGGGAGGGTTGGGGGAGGACGGTGGTGGTGTTGGGAGGATGCTATTGGCGGTGGATGGTGGTGGCTGTGACGGCCTGCTAGGTGAGAGGTTAGGCTTTGAGTGGAGGGGCTGGATGGGGAGGAGGAAGTTGGGTGCGGCGGTGAATAGTCGAGGCAGAGTGGCACGTGATTGCCAATGATGACGACGGGCGAGCAGCGAGGGGCTATGGCTGGGACGAGGCCACGATGGGCTGGGCAACATAGTGGCTGGGGAATCCTCCTTCATCTCAATCGATTGCAACATATTTGCCACCAATCGGTTCATGACCACTAATATGGTTAAAACTATATAGATTGTCCACATAAAAGTTATATCATTAGATTTATCATTAAAACTACTATTTTAATACTACAATTTTATTAGTATGGTTAAAATGACTTCGACTACGATAAGGATCAGAACGAGTAGGTCACGTCTTACTATCGTTTGCCTATGGGCAGATTCTTGGCTTCACCGCTTTACTTACTTTGTTTCCGCTGTTATTTACCTTTACTTTAAGCCAATGAGCAGTGTTGACGTAAAACTTGGCCATAAGGCCCGTACCCCTTTACTTAATAAAGTTTGTCATTATGCCTGATATGTATATTTGTTACCACTGTGTGCACTAACTGATTCTGAACTAGTGTGATTAACACAGAGGATCTGAAAGTGTTGCTCCCAGGTCCGACATATGCCACGTGCCATGTCTGTTTTGTTGCTAAGACGTGCTGTGCTTGGTCTTGGCCCGTCGGACCTGTTTCGTGTCGTACTGTGCCACCCATCATGCCTGACCGTGAGACCAGGCCCTATCATTCATCTGGTGTTGGGTCAGACCCGGCCGTGGATTGACCCAAAAAAGCCCGATCCAGTGCCTAGGTCTAAGGTGTAACACTAGTGTCCAAGTATACTAAAATCCATACCTACACAGGGCGGACTATACATGCGCATGTACGTATACCAACTCATTTGGGCACTCATTCTCACTTCTCACAAGATATAGAAGAAACCGAAGTTACTACCTTTGGACCATAACACCAAACCGACAGCCGAGGTAGCGGTCACTAACTCAGCTGGCACGCTCTAACAGAGGGCCTACACGGACCTCAAACAGAAATTTATGAACAAGAAAAAGCACCAATGCTCTTGGCGAATGTGGGTGATTTCACACCTCTACCTAGTAGCTACGTAAAATATAAATAACCTTAGAAACAAGAGTCCCGGATAAAAAAAGGAACGAGTCTTAGTCGAGAACAAAACAAAGATATATCGAAATTAAAGCAAGAACTTTATTGGAGACTTGAACAACACGGCTTAGAGAGTCTCAAAAGACAATGGTGTAGAGTTGTAGTCAGAAGCATTTCGTGTAGCCACATCTGACTCCAATCAATACATACACCTTAGAGCATAACGTCTAATACAAGTCGATATAGAGTCTATTATAAACATGAAGATGATCCCAATCATAATTTCTGATCAGTTTGTATTGCTTCCTCATCGAACTCTTTAAGTGGTCGGACTCGACCGAGATTTGGATAATAAAATATAATAGTTTATTTGGAGGAAAAATCAATTATTTGCTAGACAAAGATTGCTACTTGGTAAAATACCACGACAAATACTGCCCTTCATGAATTGCCATGCTATTCACTGAAATAGTCAGCTTTGCCAAGAAAATAAGTACTTTGCCATTATTTATTTTATAAACCGAAAAACCCAAGTAAAATAACCAAAATGTCCTTATCCTACCTCGACTTGAACTAGTTGAGCCGGACCACCTCACTGCCTGAGCCAGACTTAAGGCTGAGTTCTTTTTCACTTATAACTTGCGACTTATAGTTTATGCTACAGTAACTAGCTTTTAAATGGTGTTTTTTTTCAAAATAGGGTTAACGAGAAGATTATAGTAAAATATGTATGAATTTAATTGTACCGCCAAAATCGTATACAATTATTTTTCTCTACGTACTGACTATCGCAAACAACCAGAATTCAAAAGTTTAAATTATAAGTCCTAAGCCATAACCTAAAAAACCTACCAATTTACTAGACTGGGTGAGTTCGAGTCCAGTCCATCGTCTTTCTCGCGGTATCATTCCCCTTCCTCTTCGTCACGAACCCCCTCCTCTTGCACGCGCTCAATGCACCGGCTCAGGCTTGTTCCCCCGCGGCCGCGAGGCGAGCGGCGAGCGGCCCAAGGGAGGGACACACTGTCGCCTGCCCCGCCTGCAGTCGCCGTCGATACCGACGGCTCGATTATCCCCCACCACCGATCAGCTCAGTAATCGCGCGCGCGACCCATGGTTTGATTGATGCCATGTGCGGTGCATGCATGCCTTTGTTTGTCGGGCTGGGTTTAGGGCATTTTTTCCATTTCACTTGAGGGTTTTCGGTTTTTTAAAAAAGAATAATAGTAGAATACTGATTTTGTGGTAACATTTGAGCTTTGACGTGGCATTTCACGGAGTGTTAATATATTGATTTCCCCTTATTTAGAAGGGCCCATAGCTTAGGGGTAGATTCTTTTGGTTGTGATTTATAATTAATGAATTAAAATTTTGAATTTTAGCTGTTCACGAGAGATAGTACGTAGAAACAAATAGTTATATGTGATTTTGATCGGTACAACTGAATTCAGTATATTTTTATTATAATATTCTTATTAATTCTAAATTATAAAATATACTCTTTAAAACTACTTATTGTAGCACATATAAACCAAACCTAGGCAACATAGTGGTGGGAATCCTCCTTCATCTCAATCGATTGCAACATATTTGCCACCAATCGGTTCATGACCACTAATATGGTTAAAACTATATAGATTGTCCACATAAAAGTTATATCATTAGATTTATCATTAAAACTACTATTTTAATACTACAATTTTATTAGTATGGTTAAAATGACTTCGACTACGATAAGGATCAGAACGAGTAGGTCACGTCTTACTATCGTTTGCCTATGGGCAGATTCTTGGCTTCACCGCTTTACTTACTTTGTTTCAGCTGTTATTTACCTTTACTTTAAGCCAATGAGCAGTGTTGACGTAAAACTTGGCCATAAGGCCCGTGCCTTTACTTAATAAAGTTTGTCATTATGCCGATATGTATATTTGTTACCACCGTGTGCACTAGCGATTACGAACTAGTGTGATTAACACGAGGATCGAAAGTGTTGCTCCCAGGTCCGACATATGCCACGTGCCATGTCTGTTTTGTTGCTAAGACGTCTTGTGCTTGGTCTTGGCCCGTCGGACCTGTTTGGTCGTCTTGTGCCACCCATCATGCCCGACCGTGAGACCAGGCCCTATCATTCATCGGTGTTGGGTCAGACCCGGCCGTGGATTGACCCAAAAGCCCGATCCAGTGCCTAGGTCTAAGGTGTAACACTAGTGTCCAAGTATACTAAAATCCATACCTACACAGGGCGGACTATACATGCGCATGTACGTATACCAACTCATTTGGGCACTCATTCTCACTTCTCACAAGATATAGAAGAAACCGAAGTTACTACCTTTGGACCATAACACCAAACCGACAGCCGAGGTAGCGGTCACTAACTCAGCTGGCACGCTCTAACAGAGGGCCTACACGGACCTCAAACAGAAATTTATGAACAAGAAAAAGCACCAATGCTCTTGGCGAATGTGGGTGATTTCACACCTCTACCTAGTAGCTTACGAAAATATAAATAACCTTAGAAACAAGAGTCCCGATAAAAAAGGAGAGTCTTAGTCGCAACAAAACAAAGATATATCGAAATTAAAGCGTAACTTTATTGGAGACTTGAACAACACGGCTTAGAGAGTCTCAAAAGACAATGGTGTAGAGTTGTAGTCAGAAGCGTTTCGTGTAGCCACATCTGACTCCAATCAATACATACACCTTAGAGCATAACGTCTAATACAAGTCGATATAGAGTCTATTATAAACATGAAGATGATCCCAATCATAATTTCTGATCAGTTTGTATTGCTTCCTCATCGAACTCTTTAAGTGGTCGGACTCGACCAGAGATTTGGATAATAAAATATAATAGTTTATTTGGAGGAAAAATCAATTATTTGCTAGACAAAGATTGCTACTTGGTAAAATACCACGACAAATACTGCCCTTCATGAATTGCCATGCTATTCACTGAAATAGTCAGCTTTGCCAAGAAAATAAGTACTTTGCCATTATTTATTTTATAAACCGAAAAACCCAAGTAAAATAACCAAAATGTCCTTATCCTACCTCGACTTGAACTAGTTGAGCGGACCACCTCACTGCCTGAGCCGGACTTAAGGTGAGTTCTTTTCACTTATAACTTCGACTTATAGTTTATCTCAGAATCAGCTTTTAAATGGTGTTTTTTCAAAATAGGGTTAACGAGAAGATTATAGTAAAATATTTGAATTTAATTGTACCGCCAAAATCGTATACAATTATTTTTCTCACGTCTTGACTATCGAAACAACCGAATTCAAAAGTTTAAATTATAAGTCCTAAGCCATAACCTAAAAACCTACCAATTTACTAGACTGGGTGAGTTCGAGTCCAGTCCATCGTCTTTCTCGCGGTATCATTCCCTTCCTCTTCGTCACGAACCCCTCCTCTTGCACGCGCTCAATGCACCGGCTCAGGCTTGTTCCCCGCGGCCGCGAGGCGAGCGGCGAGCGGCCAAGGGAGGGACACACTGTCGCCTGCCCGCCTGCAGTCGCCGTCGATACCGACGGCTCGATTATCCCCACCTTGGCCCGTCGGACCTGTTTCGTGTCGCATCTTGTGCCACCCATCATGCCCGACCGTGAGACCAGGCCCTATCATTCATCTGGTGTTGGGTCAGACCCGGCCGTGGATTGACCCAAAAAAGCCCGATCCAGTGCCTAGGTCTAAGGTGTAACACTAGTGTCCAAGTATACTAAAATCCATACCTACACAGGGCGGACTATACATGCGCATGTACGTATACCAACTCATTTGGGCACTCATTCTCACTTCTCACAAGATATAGAAGAAACCGAAGTTACTACCTTTGGACCATAACACCAAACCGACAGCCGAGGTAGCGGTCACTAACTCAGCTGGCACGCTCTAACAGAGGGCCTACACGGACCTCAAACAGAAATTTATGAACAAGAAAAAGCACCAATGCTCTTGGCGAATGTGGGTGATTTCACACCTCTACCTAGTAGCTTACAGAAAATATAAATAACCTTAGAAACAAGAGTCCCAGATAAAAAAAAAGGAACAGAGTCTTAGTCAGCAACAAAACAAAGATATATCAGAAATTAAAGCAGTAACTTTATTGGAGACTTGAACAACACTTGGCTTAGAGAGTCTCAAAAGACAATGGTGTAGAGTTGTAGTCAGAAGCATTTCGTGTAGCCACATCTGACTCCAATCAATACATACACCTTAGAGCATAACGTCTAATACAAGTCGATATAGAGTCTATTATAAACATGAAGATGATCCCAATCATAATTTACGATCGGTTTGTATTGCTTCCTCATCGAACTCTTTAAGTGGTCGGACTCGACCAGAGATTTGGATAATAAAATATAATAGTTTATTTGGAGGAAAAATCAATTATTTGCTAGACAAAGATTGCTACTTGGTAAAATACCACGACAAATACTGCCCTTCATGAATTGCCATGCTATTCACTGAAATAGTCAGCTTTTGCCAAGAAAATAAGTACTTTGCCATTATTTATTTTATAAACCGAAAAAACCCAAGTAAAATAACCAAAATGTCCTTATCCTACCTCGACTTGAACTAGTTGAGCCGGACCACCTCACTGCCTGAGCCAGACTTAAGGCTGAGTTCTTTTTCACTTATAACTTGCGACTTATAGTTTATGCTACAGTAACTAGCTTTTAAATGGTGTTTTTTTTCAAAATAGGGTTAACGAGAAGATTATAGTAAAATATGTACTGAATTTAATTGTACCGGCCAAAATCGTATACAATTATTTTTCTCTACGTACTGACTATCGCAAACAACCAGAATTCAAAAGTTTAAATTATAAGTCCTAAGCCATAACCTAAAAAACCTACCAATTTACTAGACTGGGTGAGTTCGAGTCCAGTCCATCGTCTTTCTCGCGGTATCATTCCCCTTCCTCTTCGTCACGAACCCCCTCCTCTTGCACGCGCTCAATGCACCGGCTCAGGCTTGTTCCCCCGCGGCCGCGAGGCGAGCGGCGAGCGGCCCAAGGGAGGGACACACTGTCGCCTGCCCCGCCTGCAGTCGCCGTCGATACCGACGGCTCGATTATC
The DNA here is from genome assembly GCA_036346245.1 of Bonia amplexicaulis. Classification (NCBI taxonomy): domain Eukaryota; kingdom Viridiplantae; phylum Streptophyta; class Magnoliopsida; order Poales; family Poaceae; genus Bonia; species Bonia amplexicaulis. Next base: position 11,172,631 of record CM070766.1, read on the forward strand.
CCCCACCACCGATCAGCCCTGTAATCGCGCGCGCTACCCATGGTTTGATTGATGCCATGTGCGGTGCATGCATGCCTTTGTTTGTCGGGCTGGGTTTAGGGCATTTTTTCCATTTCACTTGAGGGTTTTCGGTTTTTAAAAGAATAATAGTAGAATACTGATTTTGTGGTAACATTTGAGCTTTGACGTGGCATTTCACGGAGTGTTAATATATTGATTTCCCTTATTTAGAAGGGCCCATAGCTTAGGGTAGATTCTTTTGGTTGTGATTTATAATTAATGAATTAAAATTTTGAATTTTATTAATTCTAAATTATAAAATATACTCTTTACTAGAGATATAAACGTAGAAACAAATAGTTATATGTGATTTTGATCGGAGAGGTGAAGAAAAAGTAGCTTTCACTCTCTCCCTCGTGCCCATATTCAAGAAGCGAATGACCCTCTAGTTCAATTCCATCGACGTGATATAGCTCGGTTCACAAAAATCCGTTCACTTTTTTTTTCAGCGTCGCACGCGCTCTCCCGTCTCCTTCCTCCGATATTTTTATTATAATATTCTTATTAATTCTAAATTATAAAATATACAACTTTAAAACTACTTATTGTAGCACATATCTCACCAAACCTAAAGCTAAGCACCTTCGAAAGAAGGAATTGATTTTCCCTTATTTAGAAGGGCACATAGCTTATGGAAGAATATGAGCCGGCCCAGCATGCATCGGCGGCCCACTAGCAACTCTGACTGACCTCCCCTTATCCAGACCAAACCGAACCTAAAGAAAGCCACGTCAACACCGTCGCCTCGTCTACTCTCCTCTCCTCTCCTCCGCCCCGCCCCGCCTCGTCTCTCTGCCTCCCCGGCAATGGAGACCGAGCCGAGGTGAGCCCAACAGCCCGGGCTTCCCAATGGCGTGCCTGGCGCCGCAGTTCAAGTGGGCTCCCTGCCCCCACGCGCACCACCCCTCCTCCTCCTCCTCATCCTCCTCCAGGTGCTCCGGCGGCAGCCCCTTCCGCGTCCACTGCGCCGTGACCACCACCTTCGACGCGACCGCGGTCGTGGACGCAGACCGCGACGCCGGCGGGCCGCTGAGCTTCGCGTACGCCGCCCCGGACTTGGCACCGGCTCTCCAGGTGACACGCTCTTCTCAGCTCAGTTAGTCTCAATATGCCTCTCAAGATTGCTGACTGCCCGTTCTTGCTGCTGCCTGCTGTTATTCTTGAATTCAAGCTACTGTTTCTATTTGTTTGTTATCAGTGAGTAAGTAGGTTGATAAGGTTCGCTCGATTGGACCATTAAGAGTGAAGTTCAGAATGCACAGGCGTTTGGTTTTACACTTTACATTAAACTGATGGAAAAGGTTCAATTGAACAAAGGCATGATCTTGATTGCCCGCATATTACTGGGAATCTCGTAGTTCTCTTGCACTTAAGATGTTTTTGGGTGAAAATGTGAGCCTATCAGTTGGCCAAGTACGGTATAATACTACAGGAATATTTGAGGAAGAAATGGAGTAATAAAACTAGTGACATTTGATATGAACTAGCACGTTATTTCACTTTAAACATATAATTTCAAGCGTCTGTCTATACCACATTCAACTATTTTTGAGATAAAATTAGTTAGATTTTAGAACCGTTGAAGATGCAACATACCAGATTCAACACCCCCAAATCTTATAAAACAACCTACCCTTAACCCTACACTACTCTGCCACCAGCCAACTCCCCTGTGCGGATCCCGCCGCCTCGCTCGAATCGCCTGAGCACCTCCCCACCGCTACCGCCCCCGCCTCCCTCCACCTTGCCTCCGACGCAGGCGAGCCCCGCCGCCTATCGCCTCCCCCTAACCCGTCCTCCTCTCTCCCCGCACCATCATCCCTCCCATCGATTCATCCTCCCCGCCGCTATCCTCTTCCCGTCGCCTCCACGGCCTCCGGTGCCCCCTCGCCTCTTGTTCTTCCCGTCTCCGGTGGCTACCGCTGCTGGATCCGCCGCCACCACACCGCCTCCCAACAGCCCACTCCGGTCCTCGCCCCATCGGCCTCCGTGCCCTGCCCGCCATTCTTTCCCATCTTGGTGGCTACCGCCGGGATCTGCCGCCACCACCCACCGCCTCCTAACACCACTCCGGCCCTCGTCCCTCTGGTCTCCAGCCCCCCCAGGTTCTTCCCAGTTCGGGCGGTAACCACCCTCCGCCTCCTAACAGCCCCTCCAGTCTTCGCCCCCGCCCCCACTGCCGACCCTGCCCACCGCTGTCCTCCTCAGCCGCAGCCGAGGCGGCACCACCGCCGCCCGCCACCTCCGCCTCCCACCACCGGTCTGCCGCCTCCCCGGCATCCCTCTAAGCTTGGAGGGGCTTGGGTGAACCCAAGCCCTAATCCCACGGGTTGCTGGCGGTGAAGACGATGCCGTTGCCGGAGAGGTGGAAGTCGCCGGTGGAGAAGACGTGCACGGATCTTCGCGCACATCAAAAGATAAGAAATCCAACTGATTTCCCCCCAAAAATCATGCGAATGTTGTATAGCACTTCCGTAATTTCAATTTACATATGTACAAGGTCGTAACCATTGTATTAGTAGCATTAGTTAGCTCTCAAATAATGCCATCAGGTGCTAATTCTAGGACATGTAACATTAACAAGTCCTTAATAGCAATGCCATATTCGTAATTCATTCTTTTCTTTTTCAACATTTATCCACAGAAATTTTTTGAGTCCACTCTGGCATCAGAAGTGCTTTTGAATGAAGAGGCTGTGGTAGCAGCTGCAGCCTTAGAGGCGGTTGCTCTTGCTAGAGCAGCTGCTGAAGCTGCCCAAGAAGTTGTTCGTATGGTACAAAATAACAATAATCAGCCCGTTAATAGACAAAAAAAGGCAGTGGGCAACTACCTGGCAAAAGAAATCCTTCACACTGAAATGGAATCCAGCAGTCTTAATGAATATATTGATGATGTTTTGTTGGAGGACCTGGAATCATATGGCATCGTGAGTGATAAAGCTAAACTAGACGATGATACACAGGACACCCATAGCATAGCTGTGAAGTCGGCACGTCAATCTGAGAGAAAAGCTCGGAGAACAAGAGCAGAAATAAAGGCTGCTACAACAGTATGTACTTCACAAAAACCTGCAACGTCTTTGAAGAAGATGCGGTCCAAGGGTTCCTCATCTAGCATGAATCCTTTGGGTTCCTTGTGGAAGATGACTGGCCTGAGACTTCTTACAGCAAAGGAAGAGGTTGAGCTCTCAAAAGGTATTCAGGTGAGGCCACAGTATTACAATTAATGAGTATGCACTATTGGGTCTTATCAGATGAAAAGTTAGCCTGGCAATTTAGGTGTTCTACCACGCTTCAGTTTGTACCTACCTAGATTTAGGACAAACCAAACAATCTCCCATTTCGCCTTTCAGTCTGTTGGGCCAAAGATGTTGAAGCTTTTCTCTGGTACAAATTTTAGGTTCTATTGGGCCTTCTCAACTCAGTATGTGTATACTTGATCATAAAATGGGGTTGCATTGTTGTTTTTCAGATGCATCCATTGGATCGGTTGCAATTTGCTCAGCATGTTTTATAGTGTAACTAGTTTTGCTTCTCTCGATAACCAGAAATATTTTAAACTTTTATTTGGGGAAATTAGCTGTGTCCATTTGAATGGTCATTTCTTTATGAGAAAAACCTTGCAAAGGGAAACATCTATGTAATTTTGGGCAACCTGATAACAGCATGATCCTTCAGCTGTATTTTGGGCGTCTTGCATGGCATAATCTTGTGAATTCTGCAAAAGTGTTGCTGTAAAATTTATAGTTTCCTTAAATCTGTTGGTGTAACAAGCAAATTAAAAGTTGCAATTTTATCTGATATTGTTCTTTGGAAAATAACTACTCACCATTCCAAGCATGTGGTGCTACCTCTGGTTTGAATTGCTTGTCATTTTTGCTCCATGAACACAGAACAAGATAGGAGTTAATACTTTTGTTTTTGACATAGTTTGCCCCCCATTGATTGTATACTGATATTTCTAACACTACTACCAATAAACAATTATCAGGGACATTTGGTGGAAAATATTGTCTTGAAAACCCAACTCGACATCTATTTGCAAACCAAAACCAACTTCCTAAAACGTCATCTATTTCAGATTGGAGGTAATATTGTTCTTTTGCTGCAGAGCCAGTTGTTAATTATGCAAATTTGCCTTGAGTTGGTGCAGGATCTCTTGAAGTTTGAGGCAATCCAAGCTGAGCTTACAGAGTACAATGGTGGCCAGCCAACCTTCTCTCAGTGGGCAGTAGCAGCTGGAATTGATGAGAAAACTTTGCAGAAACGTCTGGATCATGGTGTTTATTGCAAGAACAGAATGGTAGCATCTAATGTGCGACTTGTAATCTCTATTGCTAGAGAGTTTGAAGGTCCTGGAATGGAGATTTATGATCTTATTCAGGTACGTGCATGTATTTCCTTTTCTGGTTAACAAGAATAGTATCTGCAGTTCTGTATTTAGCATCGGCATTTTATTTTTAGGTCTTCATTACAGGAAGGAATGCAGGGCCTTATAAGGGGTACTGAAAAATTTGATGCATCGAAGGGTTTAAGGTTCTCTACATATTCTCACTGGTGGATCAGACAAGCAATGCGTAAATCTGTCTCAGAGCAATCCCAGATATTTCGGTTGCCAGTATGTCTCACCATCCTTTTCTTTTCCCTGATTGAATCTTTCGATGCACTGTTTTGTCTGCCCACCAGCTGTGCTTATACTGACGGTGAGTTTGTGATTAATGGTACTGTCATGCATGGGTGCAACGGCAACCTCCATTAAGTTACACACCTTTATCAGACAGAAGATTATTTTGAGAGGGTGAATTATGGGGTGAACCCATTTCCAAATTTGGTGCTACTTCTAGTCAGTGTGCAAACGTGAGAACGGTTAATTTCATAGCATAAAGCATTGGTGATAGTTTCTTGATGCAATATCATGGTGCACCAATATTGATGGTTAGTGCTGCCTTCTTTTCCTCATATGGTGATAAAGCACTTTCACATTTTATTCATTCTGTTGTTTAATATCATCTGTTCATTGATGATTCATGTTAACTAGGATTTATCTTTGGGAACGTCTCAGTTCATTTGGTTCAGTTTGACCACACCATCATGAGATAGCTTTCAGAACTGATACCAAATGGATGAAAATTAATATTGATTTCTTTTATTTCATCAAAGCTGGTTCTCTTAGGTCCAATACTTATCACACTGGTTTATTCTCGTTACTAGGCTCACATGGTTGAAGCAAGCTATCGTGTGAAGGAGTGCATAAAACGACGTCGCCGTAATCTCAAAAGACGACCCACTAACGAAGAAATAGCAGTGGACACTGGTATGCCGATCAAACGAGTCGAGGCTGCAGTAAACCTCCCGAAGTATATCGTATCTCTTGATAGCAAAATTGGTAGCACAGACATGACATACCAGGTATGATGACCTTCTCTTGCACCTCACTTGTGCTTCCTGTCATAGAACTGAATGAGAACTTGCTTTCATTTTCAGGAAGTCACAGCTGATCCCAGCGTTGAGACAGCTGAGGAGATACTGAACAGATTGTCAATGAAAAAGGATGTACAGAAGGCACTGGACACACTGACTGCGCGTGAGAAGCAAGTCATCCGGCTGAGATTCGGGCTTGACGATGGTAGGATAAGAACATTGCAGGAGATCGGCAACATCATGCGTGTAAGCAGGGAGAGGATTCGGCAGATCGAGTCAGGCGCGTTTCGGAAACTGAGGAGCAAGAAGAGAGTGAAGGCTTTAAAGGATTATCTGGTACCGGTAGGTAATTGGTGAACTGTTCGTCAACAGAGCATTTTATTTTCAGATTCCTTAGTTTTCCTTTTTGAGGATTCTTTACTTGTACCATTTACCCGCGTCCTCATGTAAAATACATTACCAGAACATTTGTTTTACAAGGGAAAAAATAGTGTAGTTATTTTTAAATGAAGGACTCAACAAATTTTGCTGAGCTACTCAATATTTATCATCACTGGAAATTTATAAATTACATATACGCCGCTACCCAAAAAAAAAATAAAATGAAATACCATGCATGTTCTTAGGATGCTCTAGGTCATTGCAAATGTACCCTACAAAGGATCAAAACTTCCTATTGTGGTTTTGCTTTTCTTTTCCCGTTTCCTTTAGTTAATGCCTGCCCATGCGTGTTAGGTTTTCTCAAACCCTTGATTGATTTTTGTGTAAAGGTTTTCCAATCTAACTTATATTCATCTACCTTTTTCGTGATGCCACACACAAAATGCATTATGAGGATAGAACGTACACCGTGAGACTCTTGAATCATATCACCAACCATAATCAAACAAGACAATTTTATGAGTTTAAAATATATTAGTCTCTAACATGCTTATGAGTTATACACTATAATCAGATTGTTTGTGAGACCAATTTCAATCTGATCATTTTGGTCAACAACCTATAGAGTCGATCCTGCAAAACAAATTCGGCTATTCAGCACCTCGAGTTAAATTCCGTATCAATTTTTTTTCTATCACTCGCATCAATAATATAAATAATTCCATATTAAGTTAAATAGATAATAAACACCATAAATATTGAAAGCCACATAAAAATCCCAACATCTCTCACTTGAATGAAATAATAAATAAACTAAAGTCCAATGTCTTTAATGTACTTAGAAAATAATTTCTGACTAACTGGCTTAGTCAGTAGATCTTCTTTCAATGTGTTTACTTTTATTATGAAGTAAGTGAGAGGTTGTGATGCACTTTTCACGACCTTAAGTGATATAAGAAATTTTCTTAGCCATACACCTTCTTTTGCTACTTCATATACAACAATGTATTCAGCTTTCATGGTGGAAAGAGCAACTGTATCATGTTTCCTATTACACCAAGAAATAATATATCCTTCCAAAGTAAATAGATAATCAGAACATTTGATTTTCGGTCATCCAAATCCCCTTGACAATAAGTATATGTATAATCCTGCAGCTAAATATTATGACTATCAAAACATAATGAATAATCTAAAGTTCCTTTGACATCACGTAGTGCAAATTTGATTTATTTTCAGTGCTCTTCTCTAAAATTGTTTTGATATCTCCTAATAATTCCAATGACATAGCTAAGAACAGGTTGTGTGAATAACATAGCATATATAACATATCCCAAAACTAAAGAATAAGGAATTCCATTCATTCTAGCTTTTTTCTCAGGAGTATTTACACATAATTCCTCACTGAGTTTAGTTTCCTTCACAATAGGTATATTAACAAGTTTACTGTTTTCACAGAAAATCATTTGAAAACACTTCCAAGATATGCCTTTTAGGGCAACCCAAAAATCTTTTTATTCCGATCTCTATGTATTTTAACTCCTAAAACATAGGAACCTTCTCTCATATCTTTCATTTCAAATTTAAAAGATGACCAAACTTTCACTTCTATCAATGTATTTTGTATTATTAGAAGCAATAAGAATATCATCAACATATAAAGACATTAAGACAAACACTTATACATATGCAATGGTCACCTTCCGTCGTTGAAAAAAACATATAACGTGACAGTATTATCAAATAGAATACATCAATGACATGAAGCTTGTTTAATAGTATAAATTGATCTATTCAATTTGCAAATCTTATTTTCATTTCCTTTATCTCCAAAACCTTCAAGCTGTTTCATGTATATTTTCTCCTCCAAAAGACCATTAAGAAAGTTTTTAATTGCTTCTTTATAAGTATTTGATTCTTCCTCTAAATCTGAAATTTTAGAGTGAACTTTCTCTAAGAACAAATAATAATTATCTAGATATTGAGGTATACTTAAATTCCTCCTACTTCTCCTAAGCATGTTAGTGCTAAGAGTTTGATTTGTATTTCCTTTAGCAGCTAAACCCTCTTCAGTGTGAGAATTAATTCTAGATATATTCATTTGTGTTTTCGATGGGATTGTCAATAATTTTACCCTCGCCTGTTTAGCATGGCGAGATGTGTTTTGATCTAAAAATATTGCATCCCTACTTTCCACCATTTTATCCTTTTCTGGATCATAAATATGTACCATTTTGATTCCAAAGAATAACCAACAAAAATTCCAGGTGTGCCTTTAGGCTGCAATTTTCTGTGATTTTGATTTGGCACTATCATTTGTGCATTACAAGCCCAAACAGCTAAGTGGCGTAGCAAGGGTTTCCTTCCAGTCCTCAACTCACAAGAAGTGACTGTTACATCCTTAAATAGCGAGTGATTTAATAAATAAACAACAATATGTAAAGATTAACCCCACAAAGATAAAAGGAAGATCTGAATAATCCATCATAGACCTAACCATATCCACAAGTGTTCTATTCCTCCACTCAGCAACACCATTTTGTTGCGGGTGTAAGGTACGCTATAATGATGAATAATTCCATACTCTTTACAAAAATTATTTAATATTTCTGAAGTAAATTCTCCTCTACGATTAGTTCTCAAAACTTTAATCTATTTATTCAGTTGATTTTCTACTTCAGTTTTAAATGTCTTGAAAACATTAAATCCTTCCGAATTATATTTAAAAAGATACACATAACCAAATCTAGAATAATCATCAATAAATGTGATAAGATTAATCTTTTGACCTCCAGTGGGAGTGACCATCTCACCATAAATATCAGAATGAATAATGACAAAGGCCTCATTAAATCTTTTCGTCTTTAGAAAAGGCGCATGAGTCATCTGACCCATTATACATGCCTCACAAATAGTAAAATCCCCCCAGCCCTTAAAGTGTAGAATTCCAGAATTAATGTGTCTCTTAATTCTATTTTTATATATGTGACTAAATCGTAAATGCCATAAATAAGATTATGAGCATGTGTTCCTACTATTATATTCCTTTCTATGGAATTATTTTCACCAACTAAGCAGTCAATATTATCATCATTTGTTAGTTCATCAAGGAAATAAAGATATTTATGACGAGTTACCATATGCACTAACAATATTTTAACTGTTCCTTTTCTGCACAATATGTCATAACTAATTGATTCTAACAGAGCAATATAGATTAAATTTCTTACCATGCTAGGTGAATAAAAAATATCTTATAATAATAGTTTTCCATCATTGGGGAGTTCTAGGGCATAATTTTCAATTCCAAGTACACCATTGTAACATTGCAAAATTTTGGAAGTTCAAAATATGAAAATTTGAAAAAAAAAGAAAATAAAAAAACACTTTTCTTGCATTTTGCTGTTGTTCAGATTTATTTTGAATATTTTTTAGGGTCTCTTGAGTTTTGAGCCATGCAAATAGATATATTGAGGGATAAAAATATCCAAGTAATAATAATAACGGGGTTAATAAAAGATATGGGAATAGTATAAAACAATGAATTATGAATCCCAAACCAATTTTTAACTTACACTCGAATCCAAAAGCCGGATACAAAACTTGAATGCAAATTTAAATTTTGAATGTCATGCAACGATTGAAATCAGTAAATCCTATCATAAAATTTAAAATGTAAATTAGCAGATCTTAAGGAGAATTCAAAGTTTAAATTAAAATTTAAATTCCAAAATTTTGCTTGAACATCTTTCACATTTTCTTTACTTTCTCCCTCCTCCTCTCTCTTCTTTCATCGCCTGGGCTCAAGACTTGCTCCCCTTTTTCCCCGTTTCTTCTCCTCCTCCTCTCTCTCCTGGGCCCCCAGCAGCGCCCCCTTTCTTTCTTCTTCCTGCCTCCTCCCTTTGCAGCGCTTCTGCTCTGCCCACCCACAGTGCCGAGCCCCAGCCTGCTCCCGTCGCCTCCACGCCGAGCCCCGCCCGCTCCCGTCACCTCACAAGACCGCCTGCGCCGGGTCCTTGCCCGGCGGCTTCTTCCACGCCGCTGGTCTCGCGCCAAGGCTGCGCCCCTTGCTCGCCACGTCCGTGAGCCACCTCCGCACCTCCCTCTGTAGCTATGAGAGCCTGCCGCCCCATTGCCTTCTCCTTGCTCCCGCAGCTACAGAACCACGCGCCACCCGTGCGACCGCCGCTGTTGCCTCCTCGCTGTATCCCACCCTCCGGTGAGCCCCTCCAAAAATCGAGCGCATTCCTCCGTGCCACCACCCCCAGCTACTCCCCGTCGAAATGAATTGGAAAACGCCACGCCGAGCTCGCCGCACGGCCTTCTTCCCCGCATCCGGCCGAAAGACCGCCGCCGCCAGCGCCGCACTCTCCCTGGTGACTCCCGGTCCGATTCCCCCGCGGTGGGAGCATCCCCTCGATGCACCGAATCTTCCCCGAGCATAGCCTTGCTATTCCCTTCACCGTAGCGCGCCGGCCACGGTGGCCTCTTCCGCGCCGCCGCCGTGCACGCCGCCGGCTCACCTCGGTACTTCCCCGGCCAAGCCGACGCCATGGGTGAGTTCCTACTGGTCCCCTACTGCTCATGCGCCGGTTAATTTCTCCTTCCCTCCACCACGCCGCCGTCGCACCGTGACTACTTCGCCGCCGGCCTGCTCCAGCGCCTCTCGGCCGGAGACACCACCTCCGGAGGCTTCCCCTCCTCCCCATGTGCCCATTTTGGCCGTTTCTACCGACTCTCCGGTGGTTCCTCGCCGGCGACGCCGTTGGCCATGAGGTGCACCGAGTTCCTCTGTTCTACCGAGGCAACAGCTCGCTTCTTCTAAATTTATTTTCCCCGTTCAAGACGCGAGTGGGCCGCCGCCCAACCGGTCAGCCCAGCCGACCCTCACGCCAAATGTCCTGAGTTCGATCCCTAACTGGCGCATTTCTTTTTTTCATTTACTTTGTTTTGTTTATCATTTCAACTCAGGAAAAGCTAAGGAAGATAATTAGAAAATAACCTCAGGAAGCTAAGAAAATTAGTTTAGATTCAAATAAAATTTACGTATACCTCAGATATAGATTTATGTGCATATGGACAAAAAAAAGAAAAAGAAAAGAAGAGAATGCATAAATATGAAATTAGTCTATAGAAGCCAACAAATTTTTATTAGGATGTAAATGAAATTATTTAAAAGTTAATATTTGTTTAGTTACCATACACGAATAATCATTGTGGTTTAGTAATTGTTTTAAATCTGAAAATTGATAAAAGAACAGTAATAAGATATGGTTTCGGTATAAATATCAATGCATCGCAAAAACCTTAACTAACATAAAAATAAGGATTTAAATTAAAGATTACCCAATTATAATATATGTTCTAACCTCTAGCATGCTATAGGTAAATTGAATATTAGTTGTAGGACTAGTTGATAACAATAGTAAAATGTAACTATAATAGCCAGGCCCTCACCTAATGTACATATATACGATTTTCCTTTAAAACTTAATCTGCACCAAACAACAACTAAAAATACATAAATTGATAACAACTTTTAATCAGAAGGATGTTTAAGCAGAAATATCATGTTAGAAAAGTATATATATGCGTGGCAGTTATAATAAAGTAACCCCTAGGTCATCGGATGATAAAAAGTAATTTACCCTATGAATATATCTCGTCATCGTATTCTACCACCGGCCTTGCTCAACTCACTCGAATCACCCATTAACATATAATAAATCTAAATTGAGTTTATTCGGGTTCATTGGATCTTTTGAGTTACTTCCTTTTTATGTTGATTTAGTCGCTTATCGTGTAATTAGAAACTGGAGTCCCGAAGAATCAACTGATCAAGCGTAATCGATAGCGAAGGGAAGATAAAGACCCGAAGATCAAGAGAAAGCATCGTATGAGCTCAAGTCCGCGGTAAACCGCGCCAGACGAGTCAATACTTTGATCATGTTGAACCTACATTTTCTGCAAATTACTTTGGTTTAAATTATCAAAGTGCATGCTGTTATTTTATATGCAAATGCATGTTTAATTCAAGAATTTAGTTATATGCCCATTGCTTACCTTGATTAATATTACGCCCCCTTTTGAATAGTTGATTATGTGAACTTTGTCGCCCTAGCAAAATTATGATATTAACTTTTCGAAAATAAGTCTGTAGTTATATGCCATGCTTAGTACTGCACAGATATTCAGGGGCATCAACATGCCCCAAACATCACTTTTAATCATGAGAAAATTTGGTTGGGCTGTCATGGTGGTAATGACTGGTATATGTTCGATATGGTTATTTTATGCTCCCAAAAACCTCAATTTGCTTGAATATCTGGGCGGATGGTTTGGAGGCTGGTGTGGTGCAGTGGAAGCACAAATTATGAAGTGTGGTAGAACCGCCCAGATACCACCAAGGACTGAATCTTGTCATGACCTTCCACGTAAAACAGTGCAACCATAAGTCTGTAAAATACAACTTGGCTAAGTAAATTTATCGACACCCCCGAACTCATCTCGCTGGTAGTGGATAAAAGTGGACGAGCAAGGGCAAGAGAAGGCTTAAAGGGACACCGAGTGGAGGGTGAAGTTTCCCAGTCATGCTAGCGCTGAGGGGAGTGGAGTCCGAATAACGCTAGTAACCGTGGGGAACATCCCGTGCATAGATGGGATCCACCGCAAGTGGGCAGTTTCCCATAAAGTGAGATGACAAAAGGGACTAGATACTTTGAAAAGTCACTGTGACGGTCTGCTCAACCGCATGGCTAAGGAATCATGTGGGGTAACGAGTTGATTGTCTCTTGTGGTGAAAGTGTACAAACTCTGCAAAGTCAAAATTATTCGAATAGCCGTGCCCATGGTCATGGGCGGACATGGGAACTTAACTAGATATAGTTCTATTTCAAAAACTTTGTGGGTGGGAATGGAAAAAGTGGAGGGCAGTGGAAAGCCCTGATTTGAGTTGCCCTGGGTGTCGTCCCAGTGATAAGTTAAGCGGCTATAACGCTGAAGGATTAAGCATATGGTGCAGATGCCATGTAACGGTGGATGGAATCTGAATCGCTATTGTTATTACATTCTCTTACACATTATGTTTTTGTTCAAACTGCTAAGTCTCAGGAAAATTTTCCATGTATTATATTTTTAAAGGATGATAAATACTTATCACCAAATAAAAGGTCAGGAAGAATAAATAGAGATGTAGAGAAGGAGATAGTTGTTATGGTAAAAATATATAAGATGATGGTGGATTCATATCGATAAAAAAAGGAAACGATAATGTGGAATCTGGGAGTAAATTGGTGAAGTCTAAATGAATATATAGGCTATGTAGATGATTTAAATGATTCTTGGAGAATTAGGGAGCGTAAAGGTAATTGTTGGATTATGACACTGTTAACTAACATAAATTCTTGGGAGATGCTGATGATAATGAGATTAATAGGATTTGATCAAATATTAGATGGATGAAGTGAATTTTTGAAAACTTGAATATATGATAATTGGGGTATAAACTTGATCATTGATATTCTTGGTGGAGGTGTACTAGTGAATTAATTAGAGATAGATAATATAAAATAAGGTGGATTATTGGAAGAGCCAATTTATGGTTTTGGGGATCAATGACCGAAACGATTGGAGTGTTAGGAAGCCCTAATACGAACAATTTTGGTGGAATAAAAAGTATTTATGTTAGTAGATTATTAGAGATTACGAGGTGAAGAATTGATGAATAGGAATCATAAGATTGGATTATTAGGAATTTATGACACAACAGATGTCAGTAGATACAAAATAAAGGACACCAGCTTTTTACTAGCATGAGGAGCTAAATAAATTGTTGAATATTGAGCCTAAGATTGGATTTATGAATTGGTGGTGGGTATTCAGACCCATGTACGGAATTGGTAACCTCGATTCGATTATTGAATATTTTGGATCATGCAATAGAAATCATTTGATCGGTGGGTCACAGGTAAATGTATTGGAGTATAAATAAGTTGAGTAGTTAACAAGTTGGTAATTGGTGGATCTGAGATCGAGGTTATACGGTTCTGGTGAAATTTGAGATTGAAGCAATAAATTTATGGGGAAGTTAGGATTATATGAGAATGAGACATCCATGGCCGGATTAATGCAATGGTGGGTTGCGAAATAGAAAGTGTATAATCGGTGGATTAAATAAATGATGACACTCGCTGTTCGGAGTTTTAGACTGCCATAATAACACCATGATTAAATAATAAAAATAATACTAAGAGCAATTTCTGGCAAAAAGAAATAACCCGAGCCTCTCCTTTGATTAGCCATGTATACTATTTAACTGCATTCTATGTATTGGTTCGCGGAGAATGGTGGTTAGTGTGTTCACACTCGCTCTCATAACAAATTCAGAATCAGGATTCAGTTCACTACGCCTCAGCAACACTATTGCTCACAATAACAAAGAAGATGAAGATGTCAAGGGCTAGGTCGCGAACCTCCAGTTGGCTGCCTGTGGGCATGTCCTGAAGGTCCCACCGTGTGCTTCGTTCTTCCGCCGCAATTCTCGATTTCGCCTAATCGGTCCATGTGTAACTTTACTATTTTATTTATGCTTCCGCATGGTATGTATTTGATATTCATTTTCTGTATCTGTGAGCACTATCTACTGATCTAGGGAATAGTGCAAAAACAAAATCACAGAGGATTCCGGATAGTAAAATCTGGGGTCCCTACAACCATCTTTAGCATTAGTGCCGAAAAAGATATATCTATTTTCTCTCGAAATGGTCTATATAGAAGTAAAAACTCAATGATCTTTAGTAATATAAGATGCAGTACCAGAATTGATAACCCAACTATTTGGAAAAGTAGTAGTAAGTAAAGATTCAGTACATACAAACGTATTAAACATACCGTCAGGTGAAGAATTGCCTTTACGCTCAACGGATTGATTGTTTTGATTCTTTTGCTCATTCTGCTTCCTTTTCCTGCAGCCAGCTCTAAAACACACATACTGATCACAGTTGTGACACTTGAAATTCTTGTACCTATCATTTCTCTAGACTGAGTTATAATTTCTCCGATTATCCTGATCGCGTTTCTTGTTAAGTTTTTCTCTTAAATCATCATTAGGCTTCCTTTTTTTGCCAATTCATTTATTATTATCTTTTTCCTCTCCACGGTGTAACTTAGAATTATGAGTATTTGTTTCCTTTTTCTGAGAGAGTTTTCTATCTTCTTCCATGAGCAAATGATGTCTTAGAGTGTGCATATTAAGTATTCTTTCAGAATGACAGAAATATATCTTAAATTGTTTCCATGAATTTGACAAAGAGTTTAGAATAACCATGACCCATACTTCTTTAGAAAAAGGATAGTCAACATTTTTTAATTCCTCTGCTAAACACAGAGTTTATTGAGATGCTTATTAATGGAAGTGCTAAAATACATCTTAGCAGAGAGAAAGTAATTAACAAGATTAGACACTTTAATAAGATATACTTCATCAAAATTTTGTTTGAGATTGTGTATTATTTTCTGCATATTTCGTTCACCCTCCATGCATGGTTCAACGAGGTCTAAGTAGTTTAGAAAAAAGAAAACTGTTAGTTTCTATGGCTAGAATAAGTGTTACATGTATCTGTACACTGTTCCCTTAATCAATTTTCCCCTGATTAATTAATGCCCAAAAATAAAAAAAGATCACATCACCATGTGGCAATCCATGCGGCAATTAAGTAATGCCGAGGACGGCTCAAGGCAGGTGCTGGACTTCAATTGAACTGATCTAAGCACAACCCTTGATTTCATGTGAAAGCACAACCCTTGATTTCATGTGACGTGCAGTTAATGAGACTTGGTGCTGTGTGATCTAAGCACTGATGACTTGCCACAGGATGGAGGAGAGACACGCGGAGGACCGAGTTGACGCGCGTGAGACGCGCGATGGATTTCTTTCCGCGCGTCGGTGGACATCGTGTTGGAAATACGCTCTAAAGGCAATTTTAAAGATAATTAAGTTGTTTCGATTATATTGTATTGAAGACGTTGGTTCGACTACGTTGGTTCGACCATATTATGTTGAAAATATAAACAATATTTTAATTTCAAGTTTTACTAGAAAATAAATACAATAAACTAGTGATGCAAAACTAGTAACTAACAACAGACTACTCACTATACTTTAGAATATACACAAGAAAAGTATAGTATCACAGTCGAACGAACGCGCGAACTACTTACTATTAGGCTTAATGAAGAACAAGAAGCGGTGCAGGCTTGATACAGTACAGAGCGTAGACGATGTAGTGCAGGAGCGGTCGCGCAAATACGCTGCTTACAAACCTTATTGCCGCCTCGTACAGATACTCTCTACGGCAATAGTTCGGAGATAGCTGCTCTCCCTCCTTCCAAGTGCAGGCTGGGAAGAAAGGTTGGTGAGGTTCAAACGGCGCAAAACAAGTTCGCAGGGAAGAAAGTATAGAAAGAATGGAGGTGGAATACTCTGTACTTTTCCTGTACGTCTCCAGGCCCTTTTAAGGGCGCTGCAGTTATTCACTAGTAATTGATGCGATTAAAACAGAATTATTCACTGGTAACGCCTCATCAAAACACAGATTAAGCAGTGTTAACTCACTGGTAACTGTCTCATCAAATCACAATATGATATTTATGTAGTCTCATGACCAGTTAAAAGGAGAGAGATGATACATGATTTAGCAAATATAAGGTAGACTTGGTCTTTAAGTGGCGCGCCACATCATGGCGCGGTTGCGTCGCAAGACACAAGTCACAATACACGAATACGTGCACGTGTGTACGTGCGCACATGTGTGATTAGCCAAAGCCCTCCTTATGCCATCCCCATCCATATTCAAAAAGTGGCAAGGAGTCCACTTTATAAATCGGTCTCCTCCACTTTGCCTACGCAATATGGTACTAAAACATACATGCTTTGAAATTAAAGGAAATTGGCCTCACTCATATGGGCCTATTCCTAACACGTTATTTCGTTATGTTCATGGTCTATTAGATAATATGTTATCTTGTTCTTTAAATGACATCGTTAATATTTATTATCGAGTATGTGACTTGATCGTGAAACTTTATATTTTCGCGATGATTATTTATAATATGTATGCTATGTTCTTAAACTTGAGGTCGCCGCATGTACTCGTTATGCATAATGGCTAACTATGGGTTACCAAACGTTACTCTGTAACTAGGTAGTTATAAAGATAGCTTTCGTATTTTGTCATGATGCATGCATCGAGGCATGGTCGATTAAGATAGGATTTGCACTTTCATACAACGGGAGAGATATCTCTAGACCCTTCGAGTGATTGGATTCCAAAAATATATGACCATGCTACTTGCAGCTAAAGAGTTAACTGTAGTCGGGGAATTCGAGTCACGTAATCGAAAAAGAATGATCGAGCAACCAACAAGGATGGCACGTACTCGCCTTAAGCTTCACCAATATCGTGAGGAAAAAGGAAATGCATGAGCTTTGTTGAGATTCGTCTAATATGATATTTACGCATACTTGGGAGTCGTCATGTCTTGTTAGGGGCCGCCACCGATTAATGGATGAGTAGGAGTACTCGGGCTATGTCTAAGTATACGTGAACCTATAGGGTCGCACACTTAAAAGACGGGAGATAATTCGGATGGTGATCTGAATTCATGTGGACCATGAGTTCCTAATGTGTCTCAAGTTCGAGGACCATTATGGATACTTATAAATAGAGGGGCACGATGGCATAGGGTTTGTAAGACAGAGAGAATTCAGAATTTTCGAAACCCTAGACACCACATCTTTCTCATCTAATACCATGCTGCCGACGCTACTACTCCAGCATGTGCTGTTTCTACCCCGTACGTGTGGATACCTTAAAGGTATTGATACGAAGTTTCAACACTAGGACGATCCGTAACATGTGAAGATCAAAAGGAGCTTAAGGAGGAGACGTGCGATTAGTACGACTACCACCGTATTAACACGCTACATCGACTCTACTTCTGCTACGAGTCTGTACGTCTAGTGGTAATCCTGTGATATATATAGAATTTTTAAAATTATACTTGTATAGCCTTCCTGTAGCATTTGACTTCCCTCTTCTTGATCGCCGCACCGAAGCAAACGTCGCCACCAACTCGTATGGCGCTGCTTACCGCTTTCTTTCGCTGATGTCGCACCATGTCTTTTGAGTCTCGGCGCACAGATCGAGGATGGAGAGGCGCGTCTTGACCGATGACGAAGAAGTGCCTTCCGCGAGTCTTGGCCGACGGACACGAAGACCGGAGCTTCGAACACAAAGACCCACGCGAGACCGAGGACGGCCACGACTCGACCGCGCGAGACACCATGCGAGGACGAAGATTCTCCCGCGCGATGGCAGCTTGCCGCCCGAGGATGAAGATGGTGAGGAGACTGTGCGATGGATCTTGATGCGATGACGCTATTTTGCTTTGGTACCAATGTTACCCTAATTGACTCTGTCTTTTTCATGATACGGCTTAAAAAATATATTATGAGATTAGAGGATATAAACCTATTTACATATTCCATTTTTAGGTATTATAAAACGACTTATCTATTTCTGATATACCGTAAGACTTCTGAACCATGTCACCAACCACGATCAAACATGCAAATTTTATGAGTATAAAATATATTAGTCCCTGGCACATATGTATGAGTCATGTGTCATGAACAGATTATTTGTAAGATCAATTTCAATCTAATCATGTAGGTTAACAAACTGCAGAACCGATCTTACAAAATAAACCCAGCTATTTCACTCTATGTGTATTCGGGTTAAACATATACATGCATTTTAAATTCAAATAGACTTGATCTTGATAAATATGTCTACTAAATTCTAACAAAGCTATCTTGATATCTCGAGTATTAATTTCTTCAGTTAAATTTCACATCAAATTATTCTCTATTATTCATATCAATAATATAAATAATTTCATATTAAATTAAACAGATTATAATCATAATAGATATTAGATATTGAAAGTCATATAAAAATTCTAACAATACACACGGGCAGAACAACTGCAGTTGCGCGGAGGAAATATACTAATACGTACCGATCTTGTTTTTGTCGGTAGGTGGAAACCGACTTTTGCTGATTACCTGTGCGAACCTGAGGAAGCCTGCATAGTTACGTATCATTTGTATGTTTTGATGTTTCCTGACCTGAGTGAGAGAGGGGAACTGTACACATGTCATTCGCATTGCGTTGATGCCAACTTATTTGACCCTATTGGGGATTGTTTTTTTCTCTGTCCAGCTACTTCGGAGAACAACCTGGTACTCGCGTGAAGCTATGCTAACAAACATCACATGCAAACATGAACCACCTTATCAAAAAAGCAGTGCTGCATTCAAATTCAACACTTAAAATGCCGAATCTAAATTAAATCCAAATCGGACGGTTTGCATATTGTCGGTGGGAGAAATCGAAACCGGGCTGTTTGCGTAACCGTAGAGAAGGCCGCTTACGGGCGGAGATTTGATAACGTTTGTGCCTAGCTACAGCGTCAGCACTACAGACATGTTTGCACCATTAAGAATCTTGAGATGCTTTATTGACAGAAACTCATACTAGAAGATGAAGTATATATATGGAACAGATGAGAACTTTTAAATACAGTAACAGATCCACCTCAAAGCCATGCTCGATCAATGAGCTTGTTCTTTTGGCTGCGGCTTATGGCTTTTGGCTGAAATTTTTGAATTTTGATTGTTTACAATACAGATTACGGAAAGACAGATACTCATTTGTAATTTTGGCTGGTAAAGATATTGGGCTTTTAACATGTAGATCGTTTAATTTGTAGACCACATCTTGAGAAAATACTCCGTTTAAAAGTTAGGTACTATAACAAAACCAAAAGCCGCCAGCTTATGAGGTAAAGAACATGCCCAACATCACTTGCATTCAACTAAACGCATGCACCACATTATGCGGCAGCTGCTGGAATATATGAAAACTATGTACGTGGACGGCATCGATCGTCCGCCGCAACATATACCCTCGCCAAGCGCATGGCCAAGCCGGCGCCATAATCAACCCATTAGTATGAAATGTGCTATGGAGAAAATTTCTAAAATTTTATCTTTAAATTCTCTTTCTAGCACCTACACCTACTATTTTAAATTACAATTAATTTTTGTTATATCAAATATGCATAACTTGTAATCATATAAATGAATTGAAGCTTATTGGTTTGAACAACAATTCTTGTGTGATAAATAACTCTACTATATACTTCACTTATACTTGCAAATTGAGTTACACACTAAAAACTATGAGAAAATGTATCTTTGTTGATTTGATGTATGCACACTCACCTTTAATTTGCGAAGTGTTCTCTATTTCCTTGCTATCTACTATTGCTAACATTTTGCAGAAAGATTAGTATGCGTTGCTACAAATTTTCAAGCTTTTCCTAGAGCTGGATTATGAGCTTGAGTCGAGGATAACTCAAATGCAAGAAGGGGAGGATGATGAGGATATCAACCCTCTAGATACGAACGCTGCTCCACGTACCACACAAGAGTTCAAGGTAGACACATTCTGAAATCCAATTCGGCCTCTAGAAACAACACTAACTTCAAATATTCATAACTTTCACATAAAAAGTCCATTTGATGTCCACGAGTACTTGATGGAAAGCTTATCTTGTCCTCTTTCTAACGGATATAACCTCACCTCTAAATTTCTTCTTTGTGCTCCGCAATCACCAAAAGAAGGTGTTGTATCACATGTTTGGGCCAATTGTGTCTTGTAATGCTTAAGCCCAAGGGGAAGGTGTCCCCCTCTTGGCCTATACTATTCACGGTCACACTGTTCACATGAACAGTACCATGAATAGTACCATCCCTTTATTTCTTAGTTATGTGTGGATTCCCTCCCTATTTAAGGAGATCGCACTCCTCTAGTTTCCTTAGGTTTTGTTTAGTTAAAAGTTAGCTTCATTGCAACTTCGTGTATTGGCTTGTATCGATTAGACCAATCATAATATGGCTATAGAATCCCAACTTTATCAAATATTTCAGTCCTATTTGTAATTTTAGATTGCTTATTATCTTGTTCTTGTGTGTTCTTCAATTGCATGCAGGAATAGACCTTCGTGGTCAGGTCAATCGCGTTCTTAGCACAGTTGATAACGACTCGGAGTGTGATGTAGCGATTATTGCATGGCTTGATCATGTTTCGGTCAAGTACTCTCGTCATCAATGTTATTCTCTACCAATCGAATTATCATCCTATCGGAAGATCGGGACCCTATTGTCTCATCAATATGTCTTGTTCTGCCACTGCCCACGCTCACCGTTGACCACAGCATTGGTCGAATTGGCTAGTGAGACTTGGCCTAGTGGTGTGCATGATCATAGGGAGTCCATTTCGAGCATGCTCACCAATTTCGCCAATTCCCTCACTGGTGATAAGCTTGCCTCTCACCGACCGGAAGACGAACATTGTGCGTGCGTGGTTAGTTTAAAAGCATGATTAGATTAGCTTTAAGGATGGTTGTTTAATTAAGCTAATCCGTCACTGACTTGGGGGGACATCGTCATTAGTTAAAGATAATGTATCTATGATATGTGAACCCCATAGGTTAAAATCCTTTAAAACCATTCAATTTAATATGAGCCACTAACATGTGGGCCCTATTCACTATGTCTGGTGTGAAGGTCTCACATGTCAGTCATAGTAATATTTTCTAATTAAAAGATAATTCAAAAAAGAAATTAAATTAGCAGACTCACCTATCATACACATTAGCATTTTCAATAAGAAAATAAATAGAAATAAAATTAAAAACCCTTGTGGGTTCCACTTATCAGTGAGAGAAATTATCTCCATTTTTATTTTTTAGGATTTATTCAAAACCTAAACTTCAAATGGCTTATTCTTATCCATCTTAAGTCTGAATTTAGTGAAATTTGTTTCTAAACTCATCTAAAATTAAGAACTTTCCAATGGAACTAAAATCAAGAATTTTAGAGTTTATTCGAATGTTTCTTTGAATTTGTTTTCATTTGCGAGCACTATTTAATGATCCAGGGAATAGTACAGTGAAATCACAGAGATTCTGAATTACAAAATCCAGGTCCGACAATGGAAGCTTTGGAGGTAAGTGTTCTTGTGTCATGAATTGGTCAGTTGATGATGCTTGTATAGTGCGGTACTACCTGATGGTTTGCTTGTTGTTGTTGGTTGTAGGACTCCGGAGCTAGGTCATGGTGAGGCAAATAGGACTAGGAATAGGTGAGGGTGCTAAGATCAAAAGAAGTCAAGGGATTGGGGCTAGGTTTAGGAGGAGTTGAGGTCCAGAGTGATCAAGGTGCCACCGAAAGATGACTGAGTCTTACGGGGTGGTTACAAGCTAGGAAGACAAGGAGTCAGAGTGGGAGCTACCGGTGGTGGACATGATGGGTAATGGCAAGGGATCAAGACTAAGCTCAGGGAGGAGCTATGGTCTGCACGGTCAGGTAAGTATGGGTGCCATCATGGTGAGAGGAAAGACATGTGGTGTGCCAAGTGACTTGAGCCTATTTGCAAGCGAGGACGGTTCGGTGGGATCCGAACACGTGATAGGCTTGGCACAAGTCATTCGGGCCACATGGAGTTGAAGATGAAGTGTGGGGATGCTTCAAAGCAAAAGAAGTGTGAAGCTTCCTGGAAGGTTATTTGAGGGCAAAATTGTCTTTTCCCCCAAACTAGAAAGTTTAAGGCTTGATCAAACCACGGTGTGAAGAGGCCCAAGAGAGGTGGTTTAGGTTAAAGATGTGCTAAAAATATTAAGTGGATCAAGTGTTGATTTACTAATTGGATAACGGTTGTGCGTGCTTCGAGAAGGATTCATGCGTGAGCGAAAAATCTGGTATGGTGTTGGATTAACGGGTTAGCCCATGTAAGCGGATGAAACCTAACTAGAGATGCTGGTTAGGGTTTTACTTGTGAGCCTCCATATATAAGGAGGGAGAGACGTGGCTAGGGTTAAGCTTGAGAGAGTTAGGCCTAACCTTGAGAGGAGATAGGGTTCTTGATGAGGACATAACCATAAGGATGCAACCACTACTTTGACCCACTGCATCTGTCCTCTACTTCAATCACATCTTCTTCAACTGGATTTTCACCTACTTTAATTCCATATTTCTCGATTGGGCTGAGCTACTCCTACGCCTACGAGCCGAGCTACTTCTACTTCACGGATCATACTATGTCTACATGCCATGGTGCTGCATCACCTATTGTTGGCCCATGGATATGTATTGGCCGACTTGGCCCATATGGTGGTTGGCCACCCTAGGTAGGCCCACATAGGGCGCCCTCCTCCTAGGCCCGTATGTTCACATGGTTATTGTCCATGAGTGAACAATACTGCCGCCCCTTCCTTCTCATCTTCCTCCTTTACATAGTGGCCGCCATCCCTAAGGTTTGAGGTGGTTTTGTTAGATTGTGCTACTTTATACATTGGCCTCTTTTTCGATGAGTACAACAACGATATTGTTCTTTGGAACCCCACTTTTAAATATAATTCTTAATTTCGATTCATAATTTCAGATTGCTTATCTATCATGTTCTTGCTTGTTCTTCGATTACTTGCAGGAATTTTCTTGTCAATAATTTGCTTTGTTGAATTCTTGGTTGCATGGTCGTGTCAAGTGCTGATTTCTAGTTCTAGTTGGAGTCTAGTTGGTCTTTGTCTAGTTTACATCTGTTGTGGTTTGTTTCCTTCCGCAAGGTCATCATCACCTTCCTACCGCTGCAACCAAGGGCCCTACCGTTGATATCCCTCACACTGTCGCGGCAACCTCAGCCCCTGCCTCACACTGCCATGGCCACGGAACACTCCTGCCACCGCTGCCTCTCTCTACCGCAGCCAAGTTTGCTTTGTTTTGTCACAACCAAAGTGCTCTAGTTGATTTTGGTGTGTCAAAGAGAGAGAGAGAAAAACAAAAAGACAACAAAAGTGTCCACCTTCCCAAAAATTGAAGTGTGTCAAACTTTTGTCAAATCTAGTGAAAATTGGTGGTCTTTCTACATATAGCCACAAACTTCCACAAAAAAAATCAGCAAGTTTGGCCTACGGATTGAAAGATATCGTGGTTTCAAGTTGAGCCTAAGATGGTTAAAACTTTGCGCTTGTGTGATCGTGTTAGGAGTCGGCCAACTCTGTATAGCATCGATCTTGGCTTGATCAACTTCAATGCCCTGTGGAGTAACAACATAACCAAGAAACGATACTCGATTGGTGCAAAAAGTGCACTTATCAAGGTTATCATATAAATGTGCATCACGTAGAGTATTAAAAATAGCACGTAAATGATTAAGATGTTCCTCAAGTGACTTGCTATAAATCAATATGTCATCAAAATATACCACCTTAAATTTTTCAATGAAAGCACGCAAAACTCCGTTTATAAATCTCATGAAAGTACTAGGTGCATTAGTTAAACCGAAAGGCATCACTAACCACTCATATAAACTGAACTTAGTTTTGAACGTTGTTTTCCATTCATGAGAGACCATGTGGAGGTCCTCCCGTTGTGTATGATGAGTAATTGACATCGGTTTAGTTAAGTCGAGTTTGGGTTGGTTGGTTCGCACCCTGACGTTGCGTGGTGTAACGGGCTCGGTCGGACTTTGTCGAACCTGGTCGTATGTGTTTAGGTTGTATATTCTGATGACTCGACAGGTTTGGTCTCTATTTATGCTTTCATGTATCGGCGGTGCTATTTGGCGTGTTTCTTGTGCGTGTGGTCGCAGGACATCGAGACGGAGTCGTGGCGAGACACGGTGGACGGACTAGGCGCGGTGGCGGAGGTCGAACGGTCGTGATGTGTCGAAGACGGCGTGGACTCGAGGTGGTTGCGAGGCTGCACAAGTGGGAGCGGGCTCCGTTAGGGTTTAGCCGGCGTAACGGGTTGGAGACCCGTTAGCCAAGGGCTATAAATAGAGGTGAGGGGCTGCATACCCCTTAGGACACAATAGAGTGAGTTAGGGTTTGAGAGCTCATTTTATCTCTTTGTGTGTTGTGTTCCTCTCAAGTAGCATGTGAGGCTCTTGGTGTTCTTGAGGATTGAGAGGGAAAGGATGGATTGAAAATCTTGTAATCTTTCATGGTACTAAATCTATGTGAGATGTTTTTGCTTAAGTTGGACTGAATTCTTTTGAGTTGATTTCCTTCTTTTGTCCTTCTTTGCGGCCTCTTGATTGTAGTGCCTTGCCGATCAGTTCTTCTCTGTTTTGTCTACGCTTGGTTCATTTCTACCGATTGCAGATTATCGCTTTTCTTGTGTCGAATTCTCAGGAGGGGAAATTTTCAAAAAGAGAGCGACATTCACCCCCCTCTGTCGCCATTTCGGTCCTACAATTGGTATCAGAGCCGGTTAGCTCTTCTTTGATAGATCTTTAACCGGTCTCAAGAGCTATGGCGACGGACAAGTATTCTACCAAGCCCCCGATCTTCGATGGGATGGACTATCCCTTCTGGAAGAGTCGGATGGAGACCTACATCCAGGCTCAGGGCTACGCCATCTGCCGGAAACATGGCTGACGTTGAGGCAAACGCTAAGGCAAGGAACATCGTAACCCAGGGCCTAAGTCGTAGTGAGTTTGACCGCATATCTCATCTTAGTCCCCTTCGATATTTGGGCGACCCTCAATGCTTACCGTGAGGGCACCACCCAAATAAAGACGCGACAGACTAGTTCAAGCGAGATTACAACAAGTTTGAAATGCTCGCTGGCGAGTCCCTTGATGAGTGTTTTGCGCGTTTTCACAAGATCTTGAGCAACCTCCGAGCGGTCGGTCTCACGTACCCCGACTCGGACAACGCTCGTCAGATGCTCACTACACTCGATCTGCGTGTTTGGGAGATGAAAGTGACCACCATCAAAGACACGACAGACCTCTCGACCCTGACTCTTGACGCGCTGTACTCGCGCCTCAAGACTCACGAGATTGACGTTGTCTCTCGTAGGTCGAAGTCACGCTGATGGCCTTGGTCACCGATCCCGTTTCTTCTTGAACCTCTTCCGACTCGATTGCGGTTTCTCCTTGCTGCTCTCGTGACGAATCGATGATCGGTTAGAGCAGCTTATGGATGATCGATTGGCTCTCCTTGCTCGGAAATTTTCTCATGCCTACAAGAGAAGGAGGGACGGAAAAGAGGAGGACCCGTGATTTGCTTCGAGTGTGGTGGCCCCAACCACATCCGAGCAACCGCCTAAGCTGGGAAGGGCAAAGGCGACTACGGCGGTTCGGGCAAGAACGACTACACCGACAAGAACCGCAACACGAAGCCTTCAGCACCTGTCCAAGGCAAGAAGAAGTTCCGCAACTTTGGGAAGGCTAAGAAGCTCTTCCACCGCGTCCTCACCGCCTTCGACGACCTCGACCTCAGTGAGGTGGAGGGATGGAGCGACGACGATGGGACGGGGGACCAAGAGCCCAAGGATGGCGGCGACGACTTCTCGGCATGTGCTTCATGGCCCTCGAGGCTTAACGAGCGACAATGAGTGTACTCAACTCGGACGGTATGCCCCACCTACGACCAGCTCAATCATGCTTTTCTTAAGCTAGGTGGTTTTCATGCTAGAGCTAAGGCTAGGTGTACTGAGTTAGAGAAGGAAGTAGATAGACTATCACGGGAGCTTACTTCACTTACATCTGCTCCCTCCCGTGATGATTGTGATACATGCTGCGCTCTGTTGGGTGACATGGAGAAACTAAGGACCTCGCATGATAGTGTGTCCTCCGAGTTTGATATTGTTAAGGTGGAGAACATTAGTCTTCTTGCTGAGCTTGAGATGAGTAGGATAGTTCCTGTTTCATCTTCTACTTTGAGACTATTTCTTGCACCTCATGTGAGGATAAGGATAATGCTTTTAGAGGTCTTTATACATTGCTTCTCGATCTGCCCGAGACTTGTGAAAGTTGTAACAATTTGAAGATGAACCTAAAGCAGGCGGATCATAAAATTGCAGAATTACAAGCTTTTCTTCTTGAGCCTATTGCGTCATGTGTAAATTGTCCCAAGCTTACTGCTGAACTTGAATCTGTCTCCAAACAGTTTCAAGAATTTGTTGATGATAATAAGAAAATGGCTCAGTATGCTTCTAAGGACCCTGTTAGCTCACCATGCAAAAATTGTGATAAACTAAAATCTAACTTGATTGCATTGGATGAAAAATGTGTGAAGCTAACTAAGGACCTTCTAGAAAAATCACGTCCTGCTTGTGCCTTCACGTCCGAGGTGTTGGAAAAGGATAAGGACATGGTAGAGACGTTTAGGAAGAGTTACGAAGACCAAATGGCTAGGATTAGGACTGCCCCTGTGTGTCTGCGAAGCCCTCAAGGTTGAGGTGGCGTGCATAAGGAAAAATATGCACGTGCTATTCGCTTCTTCGCTATTGGTTCTTCTCCTTCCTCTCCTCCTGCTGTCTCTTCTTCTTCTCCTTGCTCTTCTTGCACCTCTCTCTTTCGGGAGTGTCAGTACCTTATGAACACTCTCGAGAAATTTGTAGGAGGTAAGAAGAAACTCAATCTTATTCTAGACCAATCAAAGATTAGCAAGTTCAAACAGGGTCTAGGATATGATCTCCGTGAGGATGTGAGGAAGCATCCACCTGTCGTGCTCAGACCCGTAGCCGCAGGTGTGATTGAGGTCAAGCCCAAGAACAAGAATGTTCAATTTAAATCAGTGGGTTTTGTTCAAAGGTTTTCTGACAGCAAGGTGACTTCACCTGCAGCTTCGACCTCTCAGAAGGTGAAGCCATCTCATACTACTTCAGCCTCTCAGAAGGCGAAGTATCATTGCACCTCTGTCAGAAGGATGGACATTTAATTGACCATTGCTTCAAGCGTGCCAAAATCACGCGTAAAGACTGTGTTGCAGCTCTTAGGCATATTCAGGGTTAGCCCCAGACCTTGAGTGCACCTAAGACCAACATGAGGTCTAGGCTTGCTACTGTTGGTGGATGTGGGCGATCGAGGACTTGGTTCTTCCGTTTTTCGGTTTTCGTCCTCATGCTCCCTTCGGTCATGACTTCCGCCGTCCTGAGGGTAGATCTCATTTTCCCAATCGAGATAGCTATCCGCGGCGAGATCAAGATGTTGCTTGGTGCTTGACTCGCTCTCCCGTGCAATGGATCCAAGAATGCCTTGTGTCTGCTCACGACCCTCCGCTTTGAGCGACGGAGAGCGAGGGTAGTTAGAGGTCGATCGTGTGTGACTACTTCTTCTGCTCAACGTGTGACTCAGTATTGGGTTCCAAAATCTCTTTTGATTTATCCCAGTATTGAGCCTTTACTCTTTCGTTGACTCAGGTTCGCCGGGCAGGGAAGGGAGAGGTTTGGCTTGTAGACTCCGGCTGTTCTCGACACATGACCGGAGACTCCCGTTGGTTCTCTTCCCTAGCCCGAGCTCCAGGTGATGAGACTATCACCTTCGGAGACTCTTCGTCTGGACGTGTCATCGCCAAAGGTACTGTGCGTGTTAATGATTCATTTATTTTAAAAGATGTTGCCTTGGTGAGTAAGCTGCATTACAATTTGCTTTCGGTTTCCCAGCTTACCGATGACGGCTTTGAGGTGAGCTTTAAGAAAAACAATTGCAAAGTTCTTGATTCTTCTGGTAGTCTGGTTTGCGGGATTTCTCGTTATGGGAGGATCTTTCGTGCTGACTTTGTTGAGTCTTCTGGTGATCCTCTCCGGTGTTTGGTTGCTTCTGAGTCCCGCGACCTTACCTTCTGGCATAGGAGGCTTGGTCATATTGGATTTGACCATTTGACCCGAGTTAGCGGCCACGATCTCATTCGTGGTTTGCCGAAACTCAAGATGGTCAAAGATCTTGTTTGCGCTCCATGCCGGCACGGCAAGATGGTTGCCGCTTCTCATCCTCCGGTCACAGTTACTATGACCGATGCACCGTGACATTGCTCCATATGGACACAGTTGGACCAGCTCGAGTGCAGTCTGCAGGTGGGAAGTGGTATGTCCTTGTCGTGATTGATGACTTCTCGAGGTATTCTTGGGTGTTTTTCTTAGCCTCGAAGGATGAGACGTTTACACATTTCCGAGGTCTTTTCAGTAGACTTTCAGTTGAGCTTCCGGTGCCTTACGAGCGATCCGCGATGACAATGGCACGAGTTCAAGAATTCCTACTTTGAGAGTTTCGTGGTGAGACAGTGTAGAGCACCGTTCTCTTCTCCATCGTCCCTCGGCAGAATGGCGTTGTGAGGAAGAACCGTACCTTGGTCGAGATGGCGGGGACGATGCTTGATGAGTACTCTACACCGCGGAAGTTTTGGGGTGAGGCTATAGCCACCGCATGCCATGTTTGAATGAGTTTTCTTGCACACTTGCACCGCACTTATGAGTTGAGATACGGCGAAAGCCTAGTGTTTCCATTTTCGTGTGTTTGGTTGTAAGTGTTTTATTCAAGTCCGGGAACCTAGATAAGTTCGAGTCACGATCTTGTGATGGGCTTTTTCGGGCTACTCGACTTCTTCATGAGCCTATAGGGTCTGGAACTACGAGTCTAGCAAAATGGTAGAAACCTGTGAGGTAACCTTCGATGAGGCCAGTCCGGGGACTAGGCCCGATATCTCAGGTTCACTAGAGCAGTCCGAGACCATCTTCGTGGTGATGAGGATGATGGAGATGAGGGTTGTCTACCCGATCCAGTTCCTCCTCCACCCCTTGAGGTGCCTTCTTCCACCGCACCTCGAGGTGATCGCCCTTACCTTCGCTTCTTACGGAGCTAGTGGCTCTGCTCCTACCCCGTCGTAACGAGGTAGAGGCCACTTCTTCATCTCATCCAGACCTCAAGACATATCCAAAATCTCATCCTTCCGGCGAGATGATTGGAGATCTCTTTGAGCAGTCACATGCTCCAAGTCAGGCGTGTCACTTTTCTCTCCACTCTGCCTTGTAGCTTCCTTTGAGCCCAAAGGCGTTTGTCATGCTTTATCCGATGAGTCTTGGGTCAATGCCATGCATGAGGAGCTCGAAAGTTTCGAAGAAACAAGGTGCGGGCGCTTGTTGAGCCCCTCGAGGTCACAATATCATTGGGACTAAGTGGGTGTTCAAGAACAAGCGAGTGAGGATGGTGTGGTTATTCAAACAAGGCTAGGCCGGTAGCTCGGGGTACTCCTGTGTTGAGGGTCTAGATTTTGAGGAGACCTTTGCCCCTGTAGCTAGACTTGAGGCCATTAGAATCCTGCTTGCCTTTGCAACTTCTAAGGGTTTCAAGCTTTACCAGATGGACGTCAAGAGTGCCTTCCTCAATGGCTTTATTGAGGAAGAAGTCTATGTGAGACGACCTCCGTGTTCGAGAACCCCAAATACCCTAGTCATGTCTACAAGCTTTCCAAAGCGTTGTATGGACTTCATGTGCTCCTAGAGCTTGGTATGAGAGGCTTAAGTCCTATCTTTTGAGGCATGATTTTGAGATGGGTAAAGTTGACAAGACCTTGTTCATTCGCCGGCTTGGCACTGATCTTCTGCTCGCCCAAATTTATGTCGATGATATTATCTTTGGCGGCTCTTCTCATACTCTAGTTTCACAGTTATCGGATGTCATAAGCACCGAGTTTGAGATGAGCATGATGGGTGAGTTGACTTTCTTCCTTGGCTTCCAAATCAAGCAGACTGGGAGGGTACTTTCTTGCATCAAGGCAAGTACACTCGAGACCTCTGAGACGCTTTGACATGAGTGATGGAAAGCCAGTGTCAACTCCGATGGCTTCTACAGCTTCTCTTGACCTAGATGAGGATGGGGAGTCAATTGATCAGAAGGAGTACCGCAGCATGATTGGCTCTCTCTTGTACCTCACTGCCTCGAGACCGGACATACACTTCTCCGTATGTCTTTGTGCTCGGTTTTAGGCTTCTCCTCGCGTATCTCACCGCCAGGCGGTGAAACGCATATTTCGGTACCTTCGAGCTACCATTGACTATGGCATCTGGTACTCTTCCTCCTCCTGTCTATCCCTTAGAGCCTATTCGGATGCAGATTTTGCCACAGTATGATAGATAGGAAGAGCACTTCGAACCGCCGGTTCATTGGCACTTCTCGTTTCTCGGTCTTGAGGAAGCGATCCGGTGTTGCACACCCACTGCAGAGGCCGAGTGCGTTCTTGCGGCCGATTCTTTGTAGCTGTGTCCTTTGGATGGTCTCGACTCTGCGGGACTTTGGGTTGCTATCGGCCGTGTTCCGCTCTTTTGCGATAACACGTCTGCGATTAGCATTGCTAAGAACCCGTCGGCACTCTCGGACCAAGCACATCGATATCGATATCATTTTCTTGAGACCATGTAGAGAAGGGTGACATCGTGCTTCAGTTTGTGGAGAGTGACCACCAGCTGGCTGATATCTTCACCAAGCCTTTGGATAGCACGAGGTTTTCAGCTCTGCGTGGAGAGTTTGGGGTGGTTTGTCCTTACGGACTGTTGTGAGGGGGAGCTTTGAGCTTTATTGCGTTATCATATTTATTATGCTTCTGTTTCCTTACTATTGCATCGCATTTGTGGGTGCATTGGGTTTTAGTCCTTCTAGCATAGGTTAGAGTGTATCTCTTGATGAGTTGCTTAGACTTCTTGCTCTTATCTTGTGCTTTCAGGATAGCTATTTCTTATCTCACTAGGTTGAGCTCACTCACTTCTTGCGATCTAGCGAGGGTTGGGCCACCCTCGGTGAGCAGTGCGTGTTTGCTCTCTAGTGTGTGTTTTTCTCGACAATGTTCGTCACGGGTTATATGGGGTAGATGAGAGTCGATCCCGAGCCATTAGTATCCTCTACATCTTATCTATGCTTTAAGGACTGCCTGTTTATCTTTATTTGCCAGCCTCCTTTTTATTGCTTTGGTTCAGGGGGAGTTCATTTAGGAACTTCTAGATCTTAATTTTGACATAACTCAACTTGAACTAAAAGTTGCATCACATGTTAAGGAGGAGCTGGATTTTCTTCATTTGTTTTGTAATATAACTTAATGGAGCCTTGATTATTATCCACTCATGACATGTTTTCATTATATTACATCTTGCCATGATTTGTGCTCCATTGCTAATTTGATCATGACTTTATATGTGTAGTCAAGTCTTTGCCATGATAGGTTAATTAAAATGCTAAATTTGACCTAATTCATGTCATGTTCATATTTGAGACTAGTCAGCTTTGTGTTATCTTTTTATGGTTCATGCCATGTCAAATAGGCTGAGTTGAGTCTTGAATCATTGTTAGCAATAGATTGAGCTATATTAGTTTCTTGATGACACATAAGTTAGTACAATCTATTAAAAGCAAAAAAAAATCTCTTTTGTGCGAAAAAACTGATCTCGCCAATTCCTTCTCATGAGATGGCTTGCCATTGCACAAGGCATGAACTCAGGGGAGATTTGGATGACCAAGATCATCTTCTTAAGCTCATTGCTTGGAGTGGTCGCATAAGGCTTGAGGTCTAGCACATGACTAAACAACAACAAAAAATCGTTGGAAACAATCATATGATTTCTAAAGTCAAGTTTGTCAATTATGCTCAATTGCTAAAAAGTTCAATGTACTCCAACAATTGTATCATTCTTGAACTAGTAGCACTCTAGTTGACTCAACACTAGCTTCTCGGTTCCATTTAGCTTATTGACATGGCTTGTCTCATTTCTGGATACCTCTAGCTAGACTAAAATCATGTTTGACTTGACTTGCTAAGCACTTTCACTAAAATTCAGATTATGCTTTATCTCGCTTAGCTTCACTTTACATACATAGTCATGATCCTTGTAGCATACTTGTATGTTATGGCTTGGTGTAATACATAATGGTCATTTTGGATAATTCTCATGGCTCTTCATACTTAAAATGATCAAATCAGCCATTTCATCCATTTTCATGACTTTTTCTCCTTCCTGCATTCTTGATGGGTTTATTGCCAAAAGGGGGAAAATAGTGGTAGAAAAAACCACTTTGGGAGCTTTGAGGAAAAATTGTTCTTTCTTTTGCTCCTTCTGTCGACATGGTCATGAGTTTCATTTCTTTCTTTGAACCATGTTGGACTCTTCAAACTCAACTTCATGCTTTTTCTGGGTTTATCAATATACTCATCAAGGGGGAGATTGAGAGACCATGTGGAGGTCCTCCCGTTGTGTATGATGAGTAATTGACATCGGTTTAGTTAAGTCGAGTTTGGGTTGGTTGGTTCGCACCCTGACATTGCGTGGTGTAACGGGCTCGATCGGACTTTGTCGAACCTGGTCATATGTGTTTAGGTTGTATATTCTGATGACTCGACAGGTTTGGTCTCTATTTATGCTTTCATGTATCGAGCGGTGCTATTTGACGTGTTTCTTGTCTGTGTGGCTGCAGGACATCGAGACGGAGTCGTGGCGAGACACGGTGGACCGGACTAGGCGCAGGTGGCGCTGAGGTCAGAACGGTCGTGATGTGTCGAAGACGACGTGGACTCGAGGTGGTTGTGAGGCGTGCGAGACAAGGAGCGCGGAAGCTTCCCGGAAGGTGCAGGAGGGGCGAAATGGTCATTTCGCGAGGTCGCACAAGTGGGAGCAGTTCGTTAGGTTTAGCCGGCGAACGGGTTGGAGACCCGTTAGCCAAGGGCTATAAATAGAGGTGAGGGCTGCATACCCTTAGGACACAATAGAGTGAGTTAGGGTTTGAGAGCTCATTTTATCTCTTTGTGTGTTGTGTTCCTCCCAAGTAGCATGTGAGGCTCTTGGTGTTCTTGAGGATTGAGAGGGAAAGGATGGATTGAAAATCTTGTAATCTTTCATGGTACTAAATCTATGTGAGATGTTTTTGCTTAAGTTGGACTGAATTCTTTTGAGTTGTTTCCTTCTTTTTGTCCTTCTTTGCGGCCTCTTTGGTGTAGTGCCTTGCCGATCGGTTCTTCTGCTTTGTCTACGCTTGGTTCATTTCTACCGATCTGCAGATTATGAGTTTTCTTGTGTCGAATTCTCGGAGGGGCGATTTTCAAAAAGAGAGCGACATTCATTCCCCCCTGTCGCCATTTCGGTCCTACAATTCATCTCCTAATTTCATACGAATTTGGTGGTATCCACTATACAAGTCAACTTTAGAAAACACAGTAGAGCCACATAATTCATCAAGCATATCATCTAAGCTAAGAATATGATGACTATATCTAATGGTAATATTATTCATATCTCTACAATCAACACACATATGCCCTGATCTATCTTTATTTGGAACCAAAAGTACAGGAACAGAATATAGACTAAAGCTCTCACGTACGTACCCTTTGTCAAGCAAGTCTTGCACTTGACGCTCAATCTCCTTACTTTCCTCCGGGTTGGTTCAGTATGGCACGCGGTTGGGTAGGGAAACTCCTCGGATCAAGTTAATTTGATATTCAATACCCCTAATTGGTGGTAGCCTGGGGGTATCTCAGCGGGAAACACATTATCAAACTCCTGTAAAAGGTTAGTGGCAGCAGGAGGCAAAGAAGCAGGAAAATCCTCAAGTGAAAACAAAGCATCTTTGCACAAAAGAGCATAGAAAAAGAATTATTCACTTATAAGTAATTCAAATTAGAGTTAGTAGCTAATGGAATAGTCCCTTTCAGTTTAATTTCATTATTCCTAGCACTTATTCCTTTTGCATTGGTGGTGGGCATAAGCTAGTCATTTGTTTTAGATCAGGCTCGTCGTTTTCTTTCCAACGAGTACAAGAACGTCAAAAACGGACATCGTATGCAAAAGCTATACCCGTTTTACTGAAGGTGTCTCGGAATCGGATTCCTCCTCAGATTAGAAACCGACTTTGGCTCAACTTGAAACTGCTATATCTTTCAATTCCGTTGGCCAAACTTGTTAAATTTTATGTAAAAGCTTGTGGCTATATGTAGAAGATCTCCACCAATTTTTACTAGTTTTGGCAAAAGTTTGATGCACTTTTCAATTTTTTGGGGAGGTAGACCCGAAACCAACTCTTCCTCCCTTTTTCCCCTCTCTTTTTTTCTCTCCTTTTCTCTCTTTTTTTCTCTTGAACCTGAAACCAACTCTTCTTTTCTTGTCGCAAACCAAAAACACTCTTGGTTAGGTTTTCTGCGGCTAGGAAGAAGCGGGGCCTGAGGCGATTTGATTTAGCAGAGCGATCGTGTTGGTGTGGCAAGGGATTTTGGAGTGATGTGTGTTGGCTGTGGCAAGGGATTTTGGAGTGACATAGAAGGGATTGGTGGTGGCACGACAGGGAGCAAAACACACAAGATGCGTAAAAACAATGATCAAACTAGACTCCAACTAGAAATAGAAATCAACAACTAGACATGACGATGCAACCAAAAATTCAATAAGAAAAATACCTAAAAGAAAAATTGCAAGGCACATATTTGTTTGGATAGGATGAACTAACCCTAATAACAAATTTTTTTGGCTTTTTTTAGACTTTTGGAATTATGCAATCTAACCATGAAAGATTGTAAACTCTCATCGAGCAACCTTGAGCTCTGATACCACTTGATGAACTGATGTTGTCTTGATCTTTCGATGAGAAGGATAATTTCTATGGGATGATGATAAACTCTCATGATCCAGGCTATGAATGCAGCACATACGAACCAAGCAATCGCTAAACTAATCACCAAGTCATTATTAAAGACCCTGTGCCGAAGACCCTATTGACAAAGTAATAAGATCACGGAGTTCATCAGAGGTTCATTATGGTTGGTCTAGTCAACACAAGCAAGAATAAGAGTTTTCAATCGCAAATGAAATCCAAACCCATGATGGCACAAACGCTAAAGGGTGCATAAGCTTCCATGGGTCTCAAAGAACTCACCGATGTGGTTAATGAAGGCTAAGGTGTATGGTTATGGCTGAACCACGGCGGCGACAATAGCAGAGAAGGAGAGCTTCTCGGTGACAGCTCACCATGGCACACGGGAGGTGACACCAAGCGTGAGGTGAGGCCTATCGAGCAACAGGGATGGTTATACCGCCCTTGCTCAAGGACGACGCTCGTTGGAGAGGGCGACAATGGTGCGGTGGCAGTTACACTGGACTTAGCAAAAATGACATGGGTATAGCGAGCACAAGACATGACATTGATGGAGGGGTTTTGCTTCATGCTGGAAATTCACAACTATTGGAACTAATCTTAACTAATGTTATTTGCGTTGAGTGTGTTTAAGGTGATTGAAGCAGCAATCGGAGCCATGGTTATGGTACCGTGGTCGAAGAGCCATGGTCGAGGCATCGTGGTCGAAGAGCCGCGATCGAGGAGTCATGTTCATAAGTCGTACTCATAAGAGTACTATAGCAGTCGAAGTACTGCAGCAGTCAAAAATACTATAGCAGTCGTGAGTACTATAGGGAAGTCGGGAGTCGGATGTGGTCGTAAGACTATGTGTGATCGACAGTGTCTGTGTGGTCGACAGTCTGCGAGTGCCCACAGTCTAGACATCTAGCGATAGCGTAATGGGGTCATATCTGTGTGTGGTCGAACCTGACTTGGTCGTAAGTCAGTTAGCGAGTTATCAGATCGTAGGAGCAAGTAGTCTTCAGTTAGCGTAGTGTGCGCAGGTCATGGAAGATGAGGCCGGTAAAACCGGATCACAGGAAATCAGTTATTAGAGTTCGAGTCGTGTGGCTGTAGTCGGTGAGTGGTCTGCATGTGCGGGCTGGTTGTATCTATTTAAGCCATATAAACTGTTGAGTAAAGTGAGATAAGTGAATAACATAGATGAAGAAAAGACGTGTGCCGCCACAAAAGAAATCGCTCGTGTGTTTGTTCGTCCTCTTTACTTGTGTCCATGTGTCGTTCCAAGAAAGAAAGCATATGTGTTTTCTCTAGAGAGTAGAGATCGGAGCTGATGAGTTCAGCTTCAACACTTGGTATCAGAGCTATTTGCAGTGAGTCGTTTGTATCTTGTGGGTGTGTATTTATCTCTTGATAAGGATAGAAAATACCCGTAAGAGTGAGTTTGTATTTATTTCTTGAGAGATAGAAAATAGAAAAGAGAGAGTGAGAAATCTTGGGAGATTTCCAACAACTATGTGACGTGGTTGTCGAGAGCAGAACTCAACAGATGGAGCTGGAACACGGGTGGGTTGTGGCGGAGCCCTGCCGAGCGTGGCCACCAGAGCCAGGAACGAGCTCCGCGTTCTGGTCAATAGAGAGGGATTCAGAGGGACCCCTTATGGGAAGAAATGCAGGGCGAGGTGAGGCGAAGTGAGGGGTGTGGTCGATAGGGGCTATTTATTGCTGAGGGTAGATATTCTCGCTGTTGATTATTGCGGGTGCGAGCAGCGGCTGCTGGAAAAAGAGGGGTTAAAGGAACCGGAGGAAGAAGAGACAAGCAGAGGGGGGAAGAAAAAGCAAGTGCGATGCATTAATTCCATCCCACGAGGGAAAGAAGTTCCTTGACTCTCGGTGCTACAGGAAAAGCTTGCTCTCGGGAATCATGGCGGAGAGGGAAAAGAGAAGGGAGAGAAAGAGAAAAGGGTAGGGCAAGCGCTGGCTGATGAGAGGAAAATAAAGCGCATCGAATTGATGCGGATTTGCAATGGGAAAAGACGGGTCCGTGCTCGCTACAGTGGCGACAGTGGCGGCTTGCTTGAGCGCGGACGGGAGGAAGAAGGCGAGAGGGAGGAAAAGGTGAGTTGATCGAATCGGTTATGTGCGCCACGAGAAAAGACGAGGAAAAGAATCATTGCGAGGGCACGGCACTACAGTACCTCGGCTCGGTTCCCATGGCGTCGGGCGAGGGGAGGAAGAAGGCAACCAGGACGACGGCTGTGGAGTGGGACCTACCATCAGCGACAGAGAAACGGGGGATAGAGCGACTGACATGTGGGGGGCCAACGGCCCACATGTCAATTTCACTGGAGGCGTAGTTACATAGAATACACATACGCTAGAGGAAGACGTAAGTTGGGAAGGCAACTCGGCCGAGGATAGCAACGGGCCCGTTGATGGGCTAGAAGTCGAGTTGGGCTGGTCCTGCAGTACTATTTCGAACCATATCGAGTTATGAAATTTTATTTCGATTTTTGATTTTTCAAAAATAAAGAATATATTTTGAACACTTAAAAATATTAAATGAACTCGAAAAATTACAAACAATTCTTAGAGATAAAATATAATATTATGAACACAATTTTTTTAAAAAATAGAAAGGTTTTAATAATTCCGCATAAATGTTTTTGTGCTCAGAAAAATAAGAAAATGTATTTTAAAATTCTGGAAAATTTGGAAAATATCTCAAAAAAATCATAAAATACTAAAATAAATATTTTAGGTGAATATTAAAATTTGGTCTCTTATAGGTTTCAAACTATCGATAGGTTTTCTTCATATTTTCTGTTAGCATCAGGGAGGATCAAAATTACAAGAGTCGACTCTCAACATAAAAATTTTAAAATACTACAACTGATCTCACTAAAGCTAAGAACACAGACTTGATTGGCTACCAACCAGTTCCTTGCCTGCCCTCGAAGGCACAGTACTTCAGTACTTACATAACAACTATAAACACTACACGAACTCCATTGACATACTTTCAAAGAAAAGGTATTTCTAGCTTCACATGCAATGTTAGGTGTGCTGTTGCTGTTGGACTCCACATCAACCACCTCCAGTAGTCGATCCCATCTCCTCTTAAGCGCAAAGCTACAGCACAAAAACCACTGGCTAATGTTCTTCATCAAGAGAAACAAAACCTCACACTGCAGTTGCCCCAAAACCTACAAAAACCACTGGCTAATGAAGCTGCAAGCGCAGCTACTCCTCTTCGCCTCCGTCGCCGCAGCGCTGCTCCTCCTGAGCCGTGGCGTTGTCGCCGGCGGCCTCACGGACGCCGATGCGATGCCGATGCACGCGCTGCGCGACGTGGAGGACGACGTGAGCTTCGTGGAGCGTGACGAGGAGGTGGCCGCGTACCCGCGGAGGAGGGTGCTGTACAGCAGCCAGTACATCAGCTACAACGGGCTCGGTGCGAGCCAGGCTGCGTGCTACGGCTCCTGCCCCGGCCGCGGGCAGCCGTACAACGGCCGCGGCTGCAAGTCCGTCTACCAGTGCGGTTAAAACTTCACAAGGTACCGCATGCAACAGTGATGTGCTTCTTCGGTGCAAGGTACACGAAGCAGCGAGGAGTTGCATCCATGCATGGGGAGAATAATCTAACTGTTCGAGTGAAGTATTTGTAATTTCAATCGTATTCTTGCATTATGTTAGTGATATACCCTAAAGCCAATCATAGAGATGATTGTATCAGTTCTATATTTATGATTATTTAATAAATGTTATCATGTTTGTAGAACAAATTATCATTTATAAAGGTTAGCAAGTATGTGACTTGTTGATGAAACTCTTTTATCTGTTATATGATATCATTCTAAGATATCTCTGGTTAGATGTCAATGGTCGGAACACTAGTGACTTATAGACTTGCACATGTATTGATTGATACCATGTTTCACCGGCCATAGATATGGGGATATCAAATCTATAATATAGATATATGTTAGAGGACATAATGTTGAATTGACTTCTCTTAGAACATTGTTGAGATTATTATATTTTATGTATCATTAGTTGGTCTAAGTAATGAAGATATATAATTCTTGTACCTGAGATCGGCATAGTTTACTACATGTGTAATAGTGCACTTAAAGATTGCCAAACACTACATCATAACTGGTTAGTTATAAATGTAGCTTTCGGGTATGCTATGAAATATGTGAAGAAATATTATTGGTTGGGTATGTGATTTGCTTCTTTTATATAACAGTAGAGAGATCTCTGAGCCCCTCGATGTGGTCGGATAAAAAAGTGTATGGCTATACCACAAGTGGTCGAAGAGTCGATCATATGAAGTTATCCCTCACTAGATCGGGAATGATTTAACAGTCCATTAATGACACATTTCTCACCTAAAATTCGATAAAAAAAGAGAATACGTAAATAGGTTGATAGGTCTGACTAGATACGTATCGGTAGTATGAGTATACTGACTGGTCATGACCTAATTGGACATACCACAAACTCATCTACGAACTAGTCATATGGAGATACGAATTTGTCGTGACCATATATATCTGGTCATAAAGAGTTATGAGCTGATCGTGAGTGACTAGGACCTAGTTACAGATCATATTATATAAGGTTTTTGGGGTTGATATATCCTGCTAGGAACCGTTTACCGACTAGTGATCGTAAATGTGTTTTTGAGTTACAATCAAGTATACATGAATCTATATGATCACACACATAACATGTTAGAACAATAAAGGTCCAGATAATATACTACGAGTGGGATGCGATCTCTACTCGTATTAAATAAGGATCCAGTCACAGACTCTCCGAGTTAGATACAATCTCTAATCGTATAGTATGAGGATCCGATAGGAGGCTATATATATTGAGAGAGGCATGGGACTGAGGGTTGTACGAAAAACCGAGCATCAGGAGAGAACTTGAGACACCGGCGCACGCCGTTCCATCTATGGACATGTGGACTTCAGTAGAGATGCTGTTGCAACTACGGTGCTGATTGGAACAATCATGAGGAGGAGATGATAGGCTCATGAAAATCAACTACTACTCGTGGATGATTGACTACTTCTCTACATCGATGCACACTACATTGAACCGAGCTGCTTCAACTCTTTTTTCGTTACACTACACGTCTAGTGGTAACAATCCATGATCTCTTACTCGTATGGCTTTCTGTCTTATGTGGTAGAAATTTTAATTTACATTAGTATAGCCTATCCCATATTCCAACACAAACTATCCGCATTACTTGTTCCCTTCGTGTCTGTGTTGGATCCAACTCCGTGGATAATTTATATGTAGGCTAAGCGTGAGATTGATCCTGTTTATATAATTGATCGACTGTTGTTTGATTAGATCCTGAGAAGGAATTAACCGCTGAAAATAAAAGGAAGACTAGCTAGCTGCTAAAAAAATGATTTTCAAGGTCCCACACGGTTGACGACGCGGTGACTACGGCAATTGGATGTGTTCTTCAGTAGCTGTGCTCTGCAAAGTCAGTCACACTTATCCCTCCTCCTGCTCGTCCAAACGAACTTAATTTGTAGAATTTGGAGGGTAATTGTAGCTACATCCCTCAAAACATGGGACTTTCTCAGAAATATACAATTTAATGTAACAATTATTCAAAAACTAATAAGCCAATGCAACGATACGATTATTATGTTTTTGATAGAAAATTATTGTCCAGAAATTATAAATATATCTTTTATAAAGCAAAATTGTCCAATAAACACCAATTAATTGGTTGCGTACAAATTAATTGATGGCTTTGGCTTATTTTCGACAACATTG
Source organism: Bonia amplexicaulis (assembly GCA_036346245.1). NCBI lineage: Eukaryota > Viridiplantae > Streptophyta > Magnoliopsida > Poales > Poaceae > Bonia > Bonia amplexicaulis. The sequence continues at coordinate 11,213,825 of CM070766.1, forward strand.
TTGTGCATCCTATATCCTTGTTTCCCGGTTGCAGTTGGGGACGTTGGGTTTGAATTTACGCCATTTGGGTTAACCATCTATAAAAAGAAGTAGCAATAGTGTAAATTGATAGCTGAATATATATAGTGCTGGCATTTCAACTAAATTACAGGTGAATTTTAATTGTAGGGAAAGCATGAAACTCAAGGTAATTAAGCGAACCAGTCCAGTTTTATAAGCCGGCTTATGGCTTTTTTGCATTATATCTGATTTATTTTGCACTGTAGTTGTTGATGGTTTTTTTGATGTAATTAAACTTAAAAAATAAAAAATAGGTTAGCTCATAAGAGACAATGCAAAGAAATACAAAGAAAAAAGGAAAAGGCGAAAAAACCCCAAAAAAGCCAAAAGGCAATATTAAAAAGCTAAAAGTTAGAAGTATAAGCCGGGTTATATAAGCTGAAATGAGCAATATAAGCTCAGTCACCTAAAAGTGAGTGCCCGGCGTGGGTAATATACATGCTCCGATTCATTTAATTATTTTTCTATTCTACATAAATAAAACAAGGAATGAATGAATTTCTTATATTTTGACACACTGTGCCTGTTAATTGTATACCCCACTCTCTAAGACTTCAAATAAACATCAATGAATAAGGTATTATTTGGATGAGAAAGTTGTCGTAAAAACAAAAATAATTAGTATTTTCATACAAAAACTACTTCGCTAAACAGTCACTATTTTGGCCTGTATTGAATACATGATTAGGCCAATGTTCTAAAATTTAAATCGCAGTGATAATCATTGCGGTATCCAGGTGACAACACAAAAAAAGCTATTCGCAAATAACGGTAGATATCATGGCGGCTATCCTACATCACAATCCTATAGAAAATATTTGATTGTGTTGATTTTTCGTGTTATGCAAAATACTATAAATATCAAAGGAAAGAACTTATAAGAAAAATTGGCCAGGCATCATCCAAGTAAATGAACTGAAATTTACAGTATTTTCAAGACATGTTCAATCCAAGAGTTTTTGACAATGAACCCCTCCTCTCGACTTAGTTCCAAAAGTGAATTCAACATATAAATTGATGTTTCTAGAACACTTAAAATATATTTCAAATTTTTTCAAAGAGAATATAAAATAAAAAGTTTCTGAAATGTTAAACTTCAATTCAGATGTCCAATATTTTGATCCGCATGTCCTAGATATCAAGCTATAATTTTTTATATATATTGTTCTTTATGGAAATTAGTGGGGCTGGGGGCTGGCTGTATATAATATACTATAATAAATAGGCAGAGCTATTTGCTAGCAGAAGATGAAGGGGAACCAATAAAATGTTTGCATTATTGCATATTGAAATGCCGGCATTGATCAGAATAATTGAAAAATTAGAATACTACAAACTCTAATTGTCTAATGAACATACGAGTTATAGAACCAGCTCACCCAAAAGAGCTCAACCTGTCCAATGGGCAAGCGCCCATATTTGCAAGGAATCATGACATGGACAAGCTACCGACACACACTTACAAAGAGAGAGTACTAGCTAGTCAAATGGCCAAGCAATGGAAGCCCTGCATAATGGGGTACGGTTTGGCCTGCCGTCGCCATCACACATGTCACCGAACCATCTTCCTCATAAATCATTGCAAAAGATCTGAGATCACAAGAAAGACAGTGCCAAGCTAGGAAGGAGTTCATGTCTACCCTAGTGGTCCTTGGTCCTTACATCACTCACTACCTAAAGCAGGAGGCTGAGGAGGGCAGGCGACGGCGCGCGCTCCAGGCGAACGAGGCCGCCTGCGGCAACTCTTGCCGGCAACGGGTACACTACCCCCACCCGCGGTTGCAATCAAAAGTGCGGCTGTCCCCCCAATTAAGTAGTTCGATTCATGGTTTAAGGTAAATAAACGGCTCCTCTTGTTTCCGTGGTTTAGGGTGCGTGGAAATTGGCTTGAGATGTTCTGCCCACGAAACTCAATTAAGTGGAAAAGAACTCTGAGCGTGGATAAAACGTGCAATATCTGTGCTCAGCAGGCAGAAGATGGGTTCCATGCAGTGGTACAGTGCTCTAAGGTCCCGCTCGTTTCGGTTTCCGCTTCTGAGTTCTAGCTTATTTTTCATTATTTATAAATTTTATTTTTTCTGAATTTTTGGTATTTTTGAGCTTTTTTTTGTCGGTTCTTTTTTTCATATTCGTTTGCGTTGTCCATAATAAGCTAGCATATTTTTTTCTATTTTTAAATTTTCTTAAATTTAATTACACCAAATAAGTTACCTTCAGCTACAGTACAATTTCAGCTTAAACCATAGCTTTTCAGTTCAATCGAGCGGGGATTTAATGCGAGGGCCATTAGAAAATGCTATGCATGACTGATGGTTACTTCCACCTCAAAACAAGCTCGTGAATTCAGTACCGGATTGGCTCCCGATGGGTTCATATGCCGATTATCCTTGAAACAGACTGTGCCTCGATGGTTTCTCAGCTTACAGACAGCCACAGGCTAGGACTGTTCGGCATTGAGGCTCTGGTTCTCTCTCCCGGAAGCCAAAGAGACTATGCTACTACGGCAGGAAGTGCAGATTAGAAAGGTGAAAAGAGAGCATAATCAAGGGCAAACACCTTTCTTGTATTGGCCATGCTTGTTTTGAATGATTGTAACTCTATTCCTGGCTAATCAATAAAGCTCTCTTGTACCTCGAAAAAAATATATTCCAGCTCGATTAATTGCGTATTCAATTTAGTAATCTCAACGTGAATGATCGTTAACATACACAATTGTTCGAGTTGGTGGTCGGCTACCAGATGTACTCACTGCACTCGTCAAATCAAAGTACAGGGAAAGGAATATATGCAAAGATATAAGTGTGTCTTCGATTAGCGGGATTCTAAAAATACAAAAATAGAAAAACATAAAAAAAATAGAAAGACATATGTCAAATAAAGGATTAGAAAATACATGAATCTTGTAAGATTAGACGTTTGATTCGTAGGAAGAGAGAAAAAAGAGGTGACTGTGGACGTTTTTCCTATGTTTTTCCAATGGAATGGAGGATGTAGGACAATTACCTCCGTTTTTCCTTTGATCGATTCCGGCAAATCAAATGAATGAACAGTGGTCGAATCCTTAGGAACGAGAATCCTTTAAAATCCGTTTCTACACTTTCAATGAGCTAATCTTTTGTACACAGAAAGCAACATAGAACCTATATTAGATGTATGTACACTTGTACTGCCCACAGGTTCTAACAAATCAGAGTGACACAAGATACATGGATACTAATTATGAAACTACCATGATTACGCTGTTGATACAAGATACATGGATACTAATTATGAAGCTACCATGATTACGCCGATGAAATCAAACATCTGTTGCATCATTTGCTCGTAAGAATGATGAAACAAAACGAAAAACTTCAGCATAAATCAACTTTCCAGTCTTTGCACACTATAAATCAGCCGGGCTAAAGGAGTAAAGTGGACGATGGAAACGAAAATACAGAAGTAGTTTCGGCCAGTTCTATTATCCCCATGCTAGGAAACAGCCTGAGCAAAAGGCAAAACAACGCCCATCCCATGCTTTGCAATTGAAAACGTTTTCCCTCCTGAAAAAAATGCTATACAGAGCGGCAGGTAAACCACATGCCATACACATATAGAACATGAGCAGATTCATCATAACTAAACATTACAAGTAAATTATAAGTCGTGAGGACATCAAATTAACAGATTTTCACAATGGCCACCCACAGCACACACGAGTGGTCAGCTAGGCAAACTAGCTAGTGGACGGGTACAACTACAACACAGTAGCAGGTTAAAAACTAAATAGTTAGGAAAGAGCACATGCACCCAGCTCTCTCCATTAGTGGATATACGGTACCTGGTACTGGACCTGATAACCATTACCATAGTATGTTGTGTGGGCAGGTGAGATTGTGTATGGAGCTGAGCTTATCATTGTAGGATGATGGGCCTCAGTACCATATACATACTGCCTCTCGTAAGGGTAGGGGTGCCTCTGTGGAGCTGCCTGGTAGAAGTTTTTCTCAGGGAAGCTGGTAACATGGGGTGCATAGACTGATCCATTGGCACGAGGCCTCTTGGACTGTGGTTTTGCTGCTTCAACGGCCCTCCTCTTGTCTGCCTTGGCTTTCTCCAGCTGGATTACTCGTTTCTGAAGCGGATCGACAGGGTATTGCTCCTCAAGTTTGTGTTCCTCAATGCACTTGATGACAGCTTTCAAGGCAGATAGCTCACGTTCATTCATTTCATTCTGAAAAAGAGTGGTCATTAATCCAACGGACTACAGATCACATGTATCAGATGGATGCATGCAGCCATGCTTATGTATGCACACACCAACACGAAATGATAAAGAAATATGAATCACACCAGCACCTTAGAGAAATTTTTTATGATTCAGCACAATGAAAGAAACAGGCAACTAGTTTAATCTATTTCTTGCAAGCTAAGCTAGCTCTCTATTATTCATGTTCTTTGCAACCTAACTAAAGCACTCAATGTAAAAGCTGATTGGAGGCTTAACTTTTTGCCAACTCAAGTTCAATACTGAACTATTTCCAGAATAAACTAATAAAAAATATTGTAAGTACAAAAATTAAGAGGTGATACAATCACAAAAGCTATGACCCAAAATAACTGGAAGTAAAGTGCTGAAAGGACCAAATTTCTGGATTGCTATTTACATTAGGAATTTTTCGGACAGGATAAGGTCAGGCTCACAAGGCGATTAGGTATTTAAATAATTGCAAAGGTGCAAGTAGCTTAGTTTCGCAACATAAAAATAAAGGGGAAATGCACATGTATCCGCACTTTCACAGAAGTATTAAAACAAGCTCCTCAACAAAAAAAAGTAAATAAATAAAGAAGCCATTTAGTTTGAAAAAAGTGTATGAACTACTTAGCTAAGGTGGAAAAAGGATGCTGAGCTAAGAAAAAAACTTGAGCCAGTTCAGCACTCCTTAGCTAAGGTGTGCTACAAGGATTGGTGAAATCAAAGAGGCACACTTGTAGTTCTACGCAGGGTTCCAATTCCCAGTTCTGGGAAAAATCACACCCAAACTGGTCATTCCCAAGAAGATGTACAGCAATATCAGATCCTAAGTTTTGGCTGCCATTATTGTGATATGCCGAAAAAACTGATGTTGGGGTGAGATGGAAAATGCAACCGGCTACAAGTTCATCCAATGGGGTGAACATGCAATTTGTGCGTCATGGCGATGTGACGTCATGGTGCGAATGAAGAATGAGCACGCAAATGTGGAAAGAACAGAAGTGAATGATTGCTTTCAGTCCAGACATTTCGGTCCACTACTATGTGTGTGACATCTAATTTCCGGCACTTAAGCAATACAGAAATAGACCTTGAGGAGGTTTCATTCCTAGCCTATCCCAATTTGTTTGGGACAAAAAGATTTGTTGTTGTTGTAAGCAATACAGAAATAAAAAAAAAGTATCTCTCATATCTTCTCATTTTGTTCTATTCAATTACAGAAATAGCACCATCTGCCCAAATCCTAAATGAATGGCAATTACAGTCAAGTGATTCCATCCGAAACAATAAGGATCGCAACAATCTGCATGTACTATTCAAAGATTACTCCTTTTTTCCATTTTAAAGAGTGGCATTCTATGTCCAATATCTCGATTCAAGTATGGAGGTCAGAATAAGTGATTTAATGCTTAGTTTGGACTGAGTTTTCCAATTTCACAGTTTTAGAGTAATACCATTTTTTCCAAAATTTAAATTGAAATTCAACCTGGCTGGTTTTTAGAAAACCAGAGTGGGCCAGGATCACAGGGTTCCCACCAGCATCTTGAGCCCCGGTTCTACGGAAGAAAATTTGTAGAGTTGCATCATAAACATTTAATCTCGAAATAAAAAAAGAGCACCTGTACTCCAGGAGATATCTTTGCATTCTTCACATGTGGCACCTTCCTGACATCCTTCAGATATAATTTCAGTAATTGCACTGGCTCAAAGTGCTCCGTGAGCTCAAACGCATAAGCCAAATTAATTGCATCAATAGACTTTCCATTATCCACCAAAACTCCAATCACACCTGACCTCATGAAACACCATTAGTAAATCACTTATTGTCATGAGAGAATGTGCTAACATGTGAAAACGAAAAGAACATAAAAGAGAAGCAAAAGGACAAACAAAAAGAAAATGCAAAATAAGAACAAAGAGGTAAAGATAAGACAAACCAAAAAATACATTAAAGAAAATTTGCACAAAACAAATGCTGAAATTGTCAAAACAAAAGCAGATACAAGAGCAGCAAGGCATGTGACACATAGGCCTGTGCCATATTTTAACGATAATTCCATAAGCAATATTCTTCCTATTCGATAAGCATGTGCATGATCAAGAAAATCACACCTATGACCAGTGCATATAAGAGCTAGGTATATGATTAATCCATAATAGTACTGACCTGGCATCTTCTGTGACAACCCAAGTAATCGACAAAGCTCAGGCGTTTGGCGACGACGACTGACAGAGGGAAGTAGCTTACACAGCTCATCTTCCGTAAATTCAGAAAAAATACCAAAGGTAGCCAGGAGTTGAAGAAATGCATGCGCTTCCAGGCAGTTTCCATTGCTAGCATCAAAATCAAGGCTATCCAACTTGGATTTCCATTCCAATGCAATTTTTTTTGCTCGCTCTTTGATATTTTCTGTAAGAATTTGTCCATCAGAGATGTAACCAGTTATAGCATCAGGTTGCAGCTGGCCAAGCGACTCCATCAACATGAGGCACGTCCTTCTTACACCGAGAAGGTTTCCATCCTTTTTGCCATCCAATACCAGATTATCTCCAGAATAAAAGTCTTCCAGAGAATCCAACACCAGGCCATAGGGATCAGATGCTCTCCTGAGTGCCATCGGGATTTCCTCACGGATGGCTGTTAAGTTCTTCCGATTGTCAGATATGAATTTATGAAGCCCATCAACGTTCATTTCCTCACAGAGGGCGACAAGTTCAGAACGAGGCTTTACAGCAGTGTCGTCATATTTCAGTTGTGCACTGTCTTCAGAAGTAGATTTGGGCCACTTTACAGCAAGAGTGCCCATATTGCCATTAAAAACAGTATTATTAGCCAGTCCCTTGTTCATTGGGTTGATGACAGGAACAGGCAAGGACAGCCTGGACTTGCCAAAGATCATAGCTAGCGCAGCATCCCTTTTCTCCTGTAGCCTTTCCAGGGAAGTCAGCTCCTTAGCCACAACAACAGCTTCCCGTTGCTCCAGCATCTGCTCCGATTTCACGACTGTCTCCTCGAACTCCATCTCCTGCTCTTGAAGCTCATCAAACTTTTTCTTGAGCGACTGCTCAAGGCCATGGAAATGATCCTCAAGTTGATTCCACTTCATGTTCAAGGAAACAGCAGTCTGGCTTTCAAGCTGGGCAAACGCCCGCTGAAGCTGCTGTATCAGAGAGCCCGTCGACTCCATAAGGGTAGCCATAGACTCCATTTCAGACATGGCGACAGCCTCTGCAAAGAAGTACCCCCCCGCCCATCCAAACAGCACATAAATCAAAGGACAATAGCAACGACAACTTAAAATTTCACATAATTTCCCTAAAACGAGTCGGCTATCTGCATCAGTTCTATTCCTGTTCTTGTACAGAGGCATATATACAAGAAGAGAGTAGATGGAAACCGAATTCATCCCCCTCTGAGAAAATTGGATGGCTCCATGGGCTAATCATTCGAGGGTTACCTACCCCACCGCTAACCTACCGAGAAGGCAATAACCGAAGTGACGAATCGCTAGTCCGGATGGCTGGATCTGAGACTGAACAGAGGAAATCGGGCACGTACCTACTTGCCGAGGCGGCCAGGAGCTCGACCCCCGCCCCCGCCACCACTTCCGGCGGCTTGGGGATGAGATCGAATGGGTCGCCGGCGGCCGGAGGAGCGGTGGTCGCGGTAGGAGAGGGAAACCTAGTCGTTGTCGCCTGTGCGTTGCCTTTTGGGGGATGGGCAAGGGACGAGGAGCAGCGACTGAATCGCTGGATTCTCTTGTGGCTCCGGATATACGCACACATGGAAAAACTTTTCTGACCTCAACTCTTTATCGACTTTTACAGTTTGACCTTTACATAACAGAAATTACTCAACTTAAATTACCCTCGTACACACACATAACCTCTATACACTCACTAACTTAGTCTATTCTCATACCTCCTGAAATCTCTCTACGATTGTACAAGACCGCTTCTCACGGCTATAACCGTTTCTTATGGCTACCACCACTTCTCACGGCTACGACCGCTTCATCTTCTGAATGTCCATACTCGGATGCTCCGACCGTTATAGTGTTCTTCCAAGTGCCGACTGCTACAGTATTCTTCCGAGTTCCAATTTACGAGTACCGTAGCTACAATAATAGTAGCTACGACCACTGTAGCTACGACTTCACACGTACTCGAAGTCTTCGACTGTCTTCGTGCTTGGAGTGTTCGACTGCCTTCATGCTCAAAGTCTTCGACTACAATGCAAAATAGTGTGTGTGTGTGTGTGTCTACAGGCAAGTGACTAGAGGTAAAATATGAACAACAGATATTATCTAAGTCTAGATAATATATATGCACATAATCTCCATCAAAGTATGTTTAACTACGACAAGTGACTACAAAAAATCGTCTTAATTCCCTTCGTCTTCTCCATCATCTGAACCGAGTGCATCGTCGTAGGTATAGTGATCTTCCCTACCTGTTTCTGATTTTATTGAACAAGTGTGAGCACAGACCATCGTGTCCGCGAGCCAACACATGGAGTGTAATTATATAGATGCATGTCTTATAAAAGGATGCACAAGAAACATCTACAGACTAAAAGAAAGCTACCTGGGAGGTTGGCTGAGCTCAGAGACATTCGAGGTGGCATAGTGATGCTGACTAACGATGGTGCAGGGGGAGTACAGCAGCGGTGAGCGTGGTAGTAACCAGAGTTGGGGAAGAAGGGTAGCTTAGGCAATCCATAGGCAATGGGGTAGCAATTTAGTGAAGGAGGGATAGTGGGGTGTGGAGATGCTAACGGGAGCTCTCCCTAATATTTATAGGTGGCAGGGAGACCAGGCGACGTGAGCTACGCATGGCGGGAGTGATAAGGTGTCCCAGCGGCTTAATTCCACCGAAGTCAGCAAGGGAATGACCACAGTGGTGTTGAGGGGGACTGCACACGCACGAGGTGGGCAGATGAGCTTGGCAGCGTGATGGGCTGGCTGGCTCTCACAAGTGGTCGCCGTGATGTGATGGTAATGTAGTGATGAACCAGTACGGTGGGGAGTGTCAGGGCGCCATTGAATGCAAGGGGTGACGCAGCCAAAGTTGTTGGACACAAATGAAGGGGTGGCGCTCCAATCAACACTTGTGGCGAAATTTGGCGCACATGGCCAGCGCGGGTGCACGCGCGACGTGTCGCATGGGAGGGTCGAGGCTGACACGGTCAAGCATGGTGAGAGATTGGCACAAGTGAGGCATGGCTCGTGTGCACGATAGATCAACTTGGGTGTGATTGGACAGCACGGAGCACCGAACGACATCAGTGATGGTGTGGTTGGTACACGGCGCATGTCCTAGCGCATCGAGCGTGCACTAGCGCAGCCAGGCTAGGCCAAGGTCAAGGGGAGGGGAAAAAGGCCAGGCCTAGTGGGCTAGTGGGCCCACAGGCCAATTGGGCCAAGCCCATATTATTTTCCTATTTTTTTATTTTCCATGAATTCTAGATTTTGAATTTCAAATTTAAGTTTTTAGTCCAAGCAATAGCCAAATTGACTTAGGGTCAAATTCACCCATGAATTTGATTTGAATTTGGAATGGCTCTTAATCTTGGACTTAATAATTTTTAATTATAACTTCCCTTCTATTTTATTTTTTAAGATCATGTTTTATTTTAAAATATGTTGCTTGGTCATATTTAGGATTTTGATAATTAAAATTTAATTTTCATTCCTTGATTTAAATTCTATTACTTTATTTTAGGGCTAAGCTTATGATATGATTTCATAAATTACAATTTGTATTTAAATCTCATTCTCACATCTGCCTTTAAGATTTTTGCTGAGAATCCTCCTGCCTTACCTCTAGATTATCTTTTCGAATTTGAATTATGATTTAAATTAAAATTTTATTATGTGCATCTTTTCTTCCAAATTTTATTGTCATGAGCTTTTATTTATTGGAACCTCAATCAAAAACCAGGAAAAATCCAAATGCCAATAAGATGCAAATGAAAAGTTTTAAAAAATACATATTTTTAAATGCCCTGATTTTGGGGATGTTATAGAGAGCGTGCTTATTTCCACTTACCCGGTCGCCGCCACTAGATCCATCCCCATTTGGTCGTTGCCTTTCATCTAGCATGCATTCCCTTCTAGCCTTGTTGCCCTCCGTTGCCTCTTAAGTGACCCCGTTGAGCTCCTTGTCGACCACCAGATCTAGTAGTGAGGTGGATGGCAAGGCAGCATGAGGTCAACACATGAGGTCGCTGCACTTGGGGAGGAGAAAAGTAGGAAGGAAGAAGGTGGGAGCCTAGAGGGACAAAATGGTCTGAAAAGATGTGACAGGACACATTATCATTGTTGGATCCAATCCCTCCAAATCATTGCGGCCACACATGTACATGAACTTAGTTAGGAAATAATCAAGACTTGCCAAAATTTGTAGAGATCATGTAGTGTCTATGTATTACACGATAAATTAGATGATAGAGTTCATATGCAAATCCACATCAAATCAATTTGTTTCCTTATTTAGTTATTCCATAGATAGATCTATGCATGTACTATAAGTTGTTGAGAAATACAAATAGAAAATTACCCCAAAAATTTATGTGTGCTCTCCCGTGTGTTCCTATGGTTGAAACTAATAAGTGGTATCAGATCCCTAGTTTAATACCGATCTTCATCGGAACGCACAAAAAAAATCGTCGGTGTGTCCCAATCATCCTGAGGCCTTTGCACATAGCCCAAGGAGAAAGGCAGCATGCTTGGTTTCTAACTTCAGTCCAAGCGAGGCAGTAGTACAATAGGCCTTTGGTCCCTGGTCAAAAAGCATCTCATAGTTTTTCAGTTCTTTGGTCCAGCAGGTAGCAAGTCTTTTGCCTTTCGTCGGCAGCAGGCAGCAGCAGTCACATTCTTATGCCCAGACAGGAGAGACAAAAGATATTTATTAGAGCCAGAGGACCATTCCAATGTAGATGTCCATGCATACGTAATCTGAGCCACCAACTTGACACTTCGATGGAGGTGCTGTTGATGGGGTGATGGTGCAAAAGGACAGCAATGTTTTGCTGCAACATCCTTTGCTCACACAGAGCAATTATGCCACATGGTGATTGAAGATGCATGTCAACCTGTAGGCACAAGACGTGTGGGACATCGTAGCGAAAGATGACATCGATGAACAGAGGGATAGAATGGCTCTCACCGCCATCTATCAAAGCCTACCGGAGGACGTGCTCCTCATGTTGGCTAAGAAGCACTCCGCAAGGATGTGTGGGAGATGCTCAGGACAATGCACATGGGCACATATCACGTCAAGGAGGCAAATATCCAAACTTTTAGTTTGAGGAGTGACTTTGAGGTGATTCACATGTAGGAAAGCGAATCGATGAATGATTTCACCATGAAGCTTACGACGATCGCCAATAGCATCTGAGCGTTTGGCGAGTAGGTAGAGAAGGCCACCATCGTTCGTAATTTCTCCGAGTGTTTCCGGCAAAATTCTTGTCAATCGTAACATCGGTCAAGCAATTCAGTGATCTAAAGACCATGTCCGTTAAGGAGTTGGTTGGCCACCTCAAAGCCTTTGAGGAGAGAGTTTGAAGCTACGGTGATAAAGAGGAGCAGTATCTGTTGCTCACACACTCGGAGTGGATAGCATGCATGAAGAACGAAGGAGGGGAATCTTTCTTCGACTCAAAGGGACGCGGTGGTAACAGCAGCAAAAGTCATGGCCACGGAAGAGAATGTGGTTCTCGAGGTGGCAAGGATAAAAGCAAGACTAAGTGCTTTAACTGTGATGTTATGGTCATTGTGCATCCGAGTGTCGTAAATCTTGTCGCAACTGTGATCGAGATAAGGAAGCTAATCTCACCCGAGCATAGGACGATGGCCCTCCCTTTCTCATTTCTGTGTACGTGTAGGAGGCATGTGACATAGTGCTATTGAACAAAGAAAAGGTGACACCAAGACTGCGCATCCATGGCGAGGTGCATCTCATGTCCAACGAGGAGTACTTGGACAACGGTGCCAGCAACCACATGATGGGTCAGCGCTCTGTGTTCAATGAGCTAGATAAAAGCCTCTAAGGACAGGTTCAATTCAGTGATGGATCCACAGTGAAGATCAAGGAGAATAGGTCAATCCTTCTCCAATGCAAAAATAAAGAACAATGTGTACTCTCTAAGGTATATTTCATACCGAGCCTTTTCAACAACATCATTGGTCTTGGGCAGCTTGCAGAAGATGGTTGTAGGGTGGTTTTGTCACATGCATGGCTATAGATCTATGAGCACAACGAGAGACTCCTCATGAATGTAAAAAGCTCCAATAACCGATTATACAAGATTCTATTGAAGACATGAAACCCAGTGTGTCTGATAGCCAATTTGGAGGAATGTGAATAGCGGTGGCATACACGGTTAGGGCACGTGAACTTTCATGCCCTAATGTAGGTGGTAGAGAAGGAGATGGTACTAGGCTTGCCCAAGATTGACTACCCAACGCAATTGTGTGAAGGTTGTTTGGTGGCCAAGCAAACTAGAAGTAGGTTCCTGTCACCATCAGGCAGAGAAGCTGCTAGAACTTGTTCACATGGATTTATGTGGACCAATAACTCCATATACACATGCTGGTAACAAGTACTTCATACTCTTCATTGATTTAGTAGATATATGTGGGTGCACATGTTAAATCCAAGGATGAGGCTCTCAACGCATTCAAGAAGTACAAAGCATTCATCGAGAATGAGTATTGGCTCAAGTGAAGGTCCTCAAATTAGATCAAGGAGGTGAGTTCCTATCATGCGATTCAGCGCATTCTGTGATATTGAAGGGATAGTGTGGCACTTTATGGCATTGTATTCACCACAATAGAATGATGTTGTTGAACATCGTAACCATACTGTGTTGTCCATGGCGAGGAGTTTACTTAAGAGCAAGCATGTACCTATAGTAATGTAAGGGAGGTGATGCGACATGCAGTGTACCTTCTTAACCGCATGTCAGCCAAGGCCCTAGTTGGGGTCACATCATGTGAAGCCTGGACTGGAAAGAAGCCACATGTCAAGCACTTGTGAGTGTTTGGGTGCATCGCACACGCTAAGGTGGTAAAGCCGTACTCAAAGAGCTCGACGACTATAGCACACCATGATGTATCTTGATGTGGAGCCTGGTACGAAGGCTCATCGATTTTACGATCATCGACAAGTGAAACTTCACAACAGCCATGATGTGGTGTTTGAGGAAGGAAAGGAGTGGCCATGGAACGACGACACCACGAATGATGTAACTAACATTCCTTGGGCTTCATTTATTGTCGTTGGTAACATAGGTGTAGATGAGACATGCCAAAATGAGGGACAACATGAGACCATCCTAATGGATCGCGAGTAGGCTACGAGAGCAGAAAACAAAATTTTTCTACCGCGCACACAAGAACATCATGCTTAAGGAGGGATCATGGATCGTTACCACTAGACGCCAGCAGCAATGAAGAAGAGTTGGAGAAGCCGATCCAACCACGCGTCAGTAGTAGTGGAAGTAGTCGATCGTCCGAACCGATCGCCTCTCCACGCGATCAACCACACCACGAGCGCATCCAATCAGAGGTTGTTGATGCCGATCAACGCCGCAACGAGCGGCGCCTCCACCGGTATCCACACGTCCAGGTGGGCAACGCCGATCGCGAGTGTACCGGACTCATGAGCGGCTAGGGTTTGGCTCGAGGTGACGGCTACGGATTAGCTCGGGATTATCGGTGCGTTCCTCACCGCGCCTCCATATATAGACCTCCTCACTTGGGCCTCGTGGACCGAGGCCCAATAGGAGTCTATCCGGATCTCTATCCGAATTGAGCCCATATCCGAATCACATTCAATTAGTGTTCCAACCCGTTAAGTGTGCGACCAGAGGTTCACGTATACTTGGTCGCGACCCGAAACACCTTCCGGTCACCACATTAATAGCGGCCTCTAGCAAGACATATTAACCCCAAAGTATACGTAAAGATCATATCAATTTGAACTCGTAATGTTCTCATGTACTAATCCCTTTGCCTCACGATATAGATGAAGCTCAAGGCGAGACCATGTCATCCTCTTAATAGCTCAATCACTCTCTCGATTCCGTGATGGATTATAAACTCGTGATTGACTCCTCAATCACCTTGGCATGGCCATGCACTTTCATAATCCATTACATCGAGGGGCCGAGATATTTCTCCTATAAGGAGGGCAAATTCTATCTTGATCATTCACATCCCACTACATGTTTCATGGCAAACCCAAAGACTACTTTTATGACTACCCGATTCGGAGTAGTGTTTAGTAGTCCCAAAGTAAGCTACTACGCATCTTTGGGAACCATGATGATCTCAAGTCTAAGGATTCCACATAAACACTACTTGAGACCAACCGATGACACTTGGAATCTCTGCAGTGTCTCATGGCGGGTCTTTCCAACATATGTTCACTAACACATGTCCATATTATTGATTTGGTATCTCCATACCATGATCCATGAGACATGATCATCAATCAATACATATCTTGATCTTTGAATCATATTTGTTCCTCATATGAAATATAATCGGGATCATTTAGAAATAGCAACATTTTGGCATTAAGAGTCTCATGAATAAGTCACATACTCATTGATCAATAATGATAATGTCTATTTCAAGGAACAAAGCAATGTATCATAAACATAGTATGTGATATATTCAACATCTCCATGTTGCCTCTAGGGCATATCACCAACACATCCCACATGATTCGGAAGCACTAGGGTCACTAGGCGGGACACTGTTTGGCTCACTAGGCATGGTGATACCAAATGCTATCCCTTGAATGGAGGAGCCCGTGGGTACACTAGAAGCCATAAGAAGTAAAACAGGCATGGGGCCTATCTCATTTGGCAAGAGTGGACCTCACAGATATCGAAACCTTAATGACATCTATGCCGCGTCTGAGGAGAGATGCCATGGACGAGTTGTACCTCCTAGATACAGAAGAGCCAGTGGTTTATCATAAGGCTACACGTGGACGACATTGGCAGGAGGCAATGAAGAGCGAGCTTGAGGCCATCGAGAAGAACAAGACTTGGAATCTCACCAAGTTGCCGCCTGGTCATAAACTCATTAGGCTCAAGTGGGTGTACAAACTGAAGAAGGACACGGATGGTAATATCATGAGGTACAAGGCAAGGTTAGTTGCCAAGGGTATGTGTAGTGGCATGTGATTGACTTCATTGAGGTATTCGCTCCTGTGACATGAGTCGATATGGTGAGACTTCTCCTTACCCTTACAGCACAAAGTGGATGGAAAGTACACCATCTGGACATCAAGTCAACGTTCTTAAATGGCAACCTCTAGGAGGAAGTGTATGTCACTCAGTCAGAAGGATTCATCAAAGAAGGCGAGGAGCACAAGGTGTATAAGCTTTCAAAGGTGCTTTATGGGCTACATCAAGCCTCGAGGGTGTGGAACATTTGGCTAGATAAGAGTCTTAAGAACCTAGGATTAACGAAGTGTCTGCAAGAGCAAGCCATCTACAATAGGTGTAATGAAGGAGATGTACTTATTCTTGGTATATATGTAGATGATCTCATTGTCCCCAGCACAAGTACACGTGAATTTGAGAAATTCAAGAACCAAATGAAGAGCGAGTTCAAGATGAGTGATCTCGGAGTGCTTGCTTACCACCTTGGGATAGAGGTAGAGCAAAAGGCGAGGTGCATCACCTCAAATAGCAGCATATATAAAGAATATCTTGTTGCAAGTTGGAATGAGCAAGTGCAACCCAACAAGGTATCCCATGGAGCCGAAGCTTAAGCTCAGGAAGGATGAAGACGAAGTCTGAGTTGATGTGACCAAGTACAGAAGCATCATCGAAAGTCGTTGGTATTTTAACTCACACTAGGTCAGGCATTATGTATGCAGTTGGGATGGTGAGCCGGTACATAGAGAGGCCAACTCTGCTACATATGCAAATCGTGAAACAAATCCTTAGGTATGTAAAGGGGACAACTGACTTTGGTCTAGTTTATTCCAGAGGAGGCACAGAGAACATTGTACGTTACATTGATAGCAACTTGGTAGGCGATGTGGATGACAAAAAAGCACATGAAACATGTCGTTCTACTTCAACGGGAATGTAGTCGCATGGGCATCTTAAAAACAGAAAAATGTCACCCTATCACCATGTGAAAGATCAAGCTCCATTTTAGTTGGTTTTGGTGTTAATGACAAATATTATTATGAAGTTTTAAAAACATTATTATAATATTTTGATGTTAATGATAAATACTTTTATAATGTGTTGGTGATAATGACTAATGTATACATGAGACTAATATGTTTGTGCAAGTATATTTTAGCTTAGTCTCATTTGGATAGAAGGGTGAATTTAAAGAGGTATGCATTGAAAATCACTTTCACATATAATAATGCATTCCTTAGATCCAAATATAGATTGAACTCCTCTATTAGTCCAAAATGAATATATGCATATGCCTTCATTATATACACTTGTATGAACACATTTAGGGGGAGCTCTATCTATATTTTGGAGTTTCATAAGTATTGATTCATGCTTCTTTTAATATGCATATTTAGGATCTTTACTTTGAAACACATCCGTTGAGTATATATATAGCTTGTGTAGTTTATATATACTCATGTGCAATCGGGTTGTCATCTAACTCCTCCATGTGTTAATGGTTGGACAATTAATGACAACCGGATAAGTAAGCTCTGTTTAAAGCTTAGCTTAGAGTATATACTTGTTGTGTACAAGTTGTATACTCACAAATCAATTTCTATGTCATTATTTGTTAAGATTGTCATAAATTACCAAAAAGGGAAGATTATTGAATCTAGTCCCCCCATTATGTGTTAATGGTGAAGTTTGGTAATTAATGACAATTGTTTTGTGGACTAACATTTTCCATGAGTCAGATGAATAGGTTAGGTTCCACAAATGAGGATAACTTGGGATGACTTCATGTGTTGAAGATCATCAAGTCAAGATTTGAGAAGAAGATGGCTTCATGAGTTGAAGGCTATCAAGAAGAAGATACATCATGAGTTGATGCATGTCCAAGATGATTATGTGTTGATCAAATCAAGTAAATACCATCATGTGTTGATGGACTTGATGAAAGAAGATGCATCATGAGTTGATGCATATCAAGACAATGGCTCAAGGCAAAGGTATGGCTAGTTAGGGCTAAGGATGTGTTCTTAGACTTTTATCGGGCTTGGTGTTTGGTTGGAAGACTGGACTGCTAGTATAGGTTGACGTACTATTAAGAGGGGTCATGTCGGTAGTTTGAGTCTCATCATGTGTTGATGGCTCTCGTTACCTGCTCTAGCTCATCTTGACATGAGGCTCATATTTGCGAATGTGTTTTGCAAATAGATGAAACTCATGTGTTGATTTCTTGTAACATGGGATTATGCATGCAAATGTGTTTTGCAAGTGCTTGAAGTCCATGTTTTCATTCTTTGTGATATAAGGCTTATATTTGCACATGTGCTTTGCAAATGATTGAAACTCATATATAATCCTTGTGGCATGTGACTCAGGTTTGCGAATGTGTTTTGCAAATGTGAGAAGTCCATGTACTAATTCTTTGTGTTATGATTTCAAAAGTGTGCAAATGCATTTTGCATCTTGTTGGGAATCATGTTTGATCTTTGTGTGCATGCTATTGTAGTTTGCAAATGTGTTTTGTAAAATCTGCTGAGATATCTGCACTTCTCAGAAAAAATCGGAGCTACCGTTGTGTGCATAGCGGTATTACGGAGGTCGGAAGTACCGTCTCTGTGTGAGTGGTACCACCGGACCGGCGGTCGATCCACGAGAACAGTCGATCGATCGGCATGTGACCGGCGATCTGACCGACTTGAGCCCAGCGGTCTGACCGGTGTGAGACCGGCAGTCTGACCGGCTTTGTGATAGCGGTCAGACCGGCTTGCGGAACTTCCGTTCCTTCGCGCGGAAACTTTTTCCAAAGAGCAACTCCGCTGATTTTTTCTGAGAGCGGTCTGACCGGTGTATTTGTGGTCTAACGAGAGCTAACGGTCAGACCGGTCCCTATGTGGGCGGTTTGACCAGTTTTCCAGGATAACAGCTAGTTTTTGTAGCCATTGGGTGGGTGGAAGCCGGTCATATAATGGTGGTAGTTTCGGCCCTCAGGCTGATTTTTGCCCTCTCTCTTCTCTAACGGCTAGTTTTTTATGGAGGTATATAAATACCTCCTCAAGGGCTATTGAGAGAAGGTTGCTGGTGCTATTCTTTCATTCCTTGAGCTAGTGTGAGACTCTCCACTTAATTATTCATGTGTTGCACTTTGTGAGAAGGGAGAGAGGATCTAGAGTACATGTGTTGCATCTAGAGGTGGATTTTGTGTCCAAATTGAGTTAGTGCATTCGTTGCATGTGGTCAGAGTCAACTGAGGGATTTGACTTGTTACTCTTGGAATTTGCCGAATCATAGACGACGTTGGAGGCGTCGTGCGCGGTGATCTTCTCAAAGAAGGTTGTGAGAAGACCCGACGAAGTGTGAAGGTTGGAGCTCACCTACGCGGAGCGGGAAAGAGCTACTACTAGTGGAATTGAGGTGGAAGGCTTAATTCGTGGTGTCGGTCTGATTAGTTTGGGTTTACCTCAACGTGGATTAGGGGAGATTGGCAAGTCTCCAAACACCACTTTAAAAATAGACCGTGTCATTTGTGGTTTGTTTTTCTTGTGCTCATTTTATGTAACATCTTGAGAAATCTAAAGAGCTGGGAAATAAATACTGTGAATTATTCTGTGAATGTGTTGCCTTGAGTTTGGTTATCTATGAGCGCCTTCTAAAAAAAAGTTTGGTTCAGGTCCCCAAATATTAGATGTTAAGGGAATCCACCTTATTAATTAAAGTGGGGGTTTCTAATTTTGAAGCAAATCTGAAAAGATGATCCATAAGGAAAATTTACAAAAGTAATATAAATAAGTTTTTCAAGGTGCCAAAGGTATATGTTTGTACGCAAAATAGTAATATCACAAAATTTATAAGAAAAGAAAAGAGGAGAAAAATAAAAATGAAAAGAAAAGGATCCAGTTGAGGGCCCAAAGTTTTAAATATAATGGCCACCTCAGTTGGAAATAATTTTATTAAACCCAAAAATATCTCTAAGGATTTCTGTGAATTTTCTAGAATTTTTGGTGGTAATTTTATATTTTTTTGAGTTATATTATGCCCTCTAGCAATTCTGAAAAATTCAAAATCAAAAATAAAACCCCAAAACCCGGTAAGCGTGGATGGACCGGATCCGCCCGTCGCCCCGGATCCGCCTCCTCTCCCTCGGGCCGACGCGCGTCCGGTCCGGATGGCGCCACGTCCCACCTGGGCGCCATCTCGGCCGCCCGCGCAGATCCATCCCCCGCGCCTCGCTCTCACTGGCTAGCGGGCCCCACATGTCAGCGCTCTTTTTCCTTTCTTCCTCCTCCTCCGCGCGCTCCCGGACCCCCTCCCCTCTCGGCCGTGCAGCGACCATGCTGCGCAGGATCCCGCAGAGGCGCAAGTAATGGGAAAAGACCGCCACGACACCACAAACCCCGCCCCTCCCGCCGCCTGTGGTCGCCCGCCAACCGCCGCCGGCAGCCGCCCTGCCGCCCACTCCACTGTGGCGAGCCTTTTGGCCGACTATAAAAACCGGGGAAGCAACCCAAAAGGATCACCGTGCCACCCTCATCATTTTCCAGCGCCCAATTGCCCTCAAAAGCCACCCGAGCACCGGCGATTTCCTTTCTTCCCCAACTCCGGCCGTCGGCCCCTCGCCGCAATTCCACCGATCCCCGCCGTGGGAGCTCGATTCCTTGCTCCCACACCATCTCCAGCTCGTCTCCAAGGTGTTGCCGGCCTCCCCCGAGCTCCTCGCCGATCAGAGGTGTGAGACCATGTGGAGGTCACCCCATGGTTGTGATGAGTAATTGACTCTTGATCTAGAAAGATTGAGTTTGGTTTTGAGGTTTGGTGACTCGCAAAGTCGTAAGCCTTAACAATTGTCGCAGACCGCCACGACTACGTTGTCCTTAGTTGAAACCGGTGAGGCATTGAGCAGTGGTGGGAAGGCTATCGACCACGGTTGTGGAGATCTACGATCACGTTGTGGCCTTCTCGACAAGTTTAGCCGTGGTCGAAAGTCTCTCGGGTGAGTACGACCACGTTGCGGAGCCCTCGGAATATTTGGCCATGATCGAAGGTCACCCGACCATTTACGACCACGTTTGGTCGTGGTGAAACCCTTCGAGTGTTGTGCGACCACGTTGGTCGTGATCGGAGGGTATACGACCACGTTGGCGAAATCAAGAACCGCCGAGTAGCGTGCGACCACGTTGTGGAGTCTCGACTCGTTGGCGTGGTCGGAGGCCACGAGGCCGATTCGACCACGTTGCGGCATCCTCGGTGAATTTGGGCGTGATCGAAGTCGGTCGGACCGCGTGAGACCACGCCACGCGTATCTTACTCAATGAAAATAACCGTGGTCGGAGGTCTCTAGGGCCATCTACGACCACGTTGTGAAGTTTCGACCGCGTTGGTCGTGATCGGTAGTCGGCGCCAGGGTTTACGACCACGTTGAGCGCTTGGGGCGTCGACCACGTTGGGCGCCTGGCGTTTCGACCACGTTGTGGCGCGTGGGTCTTCGACCACGTTGGGAGATCGGGCGTTCGATCACGTTGGGCGCTCGCTGTTTTGACCACGTTAGCGGATGTCTGACCGTGGTCGATGGAGCTCATTAAAACCGGTCGTGTGGGCACATATGGTGTCCGATTATGATGGGAATCGGTCGGTTGGGTTTCTGGTGATGTTGTGGACCTTGTGGACTTATTGGTTCATCTTTTGATGGTCTTGTTGCAATCTCTTTTCTTTGGGCTCGAGTGTCTACGGTTGGTGCAACAGAGTGCTCGTATGAGGTCTAGACTTTGTGCGATAAAGTCATAGCGGCTAGTGATGGTCGTAGCTTGTATCTGCATGGTCGTAACGAGCTTTGAGATGGTCGTGACGACATCTTGTGTGGTCGAAGGTTGTTGAGAAGTCTTCTAGGACTTGACCACTTCATGAATTGAGTGTTCGAGTGGTCGTATGGGGTGTGCGACTAGAAGGTTGCGATGATTGTGCACCGAGATCTTGTTGAACGTGACCATTGATGGTGCGTGTGTTTTGGTGCGGTGCTATGTGACGGTTTGCTTATCCGTGTGGCTGCAGGACTTGAGCTATTTCATGGTGAGGCGTGGGAGGACCGGACTAGGCACGGAGGTGTTGAGGTCCGGACGGTCGGAGACGCCAAGATGATCGAGGTGGTGAGGTGGTTGCGGCCGGAGACGAGGAACCGGGCTGGGCCGCAGAGCCGAGCATGACGGGCAACAACGAGGAGGACCGGACTAGGCTCGGGGAGGAGCCGAGGTCCGACGGTCGGGAGGTTGGAGTGCGGTCGTGTGCGGCGGAATAGACCGAGACTAGACTCGGAAGAGTCTGAGGTCCGACGGTCGGTTGCAGTCTTGGGAGACATGTCTTGGTGAGGCTTAGGAGGTCGGGACTAGACAAGGGAGTTGTTGAGGTCCGAGCGACGTGGAAAAGCCGAAGAGGACGTGTCGTGCCGTGGGGCGACAAGATGGACAAGAAAGCGGTGGAGGAAGCTTCTGGAAGGCGCGGAGGGCATTTTGGAGAAATGTCAAAGCTGGGGAAGCTGTCCCTCCGTAAAGCACACGAGAAAAGAAGTGGATTCTGCTGGCGCTAACGGGCAAAGTGCGGGTCTGTGGGATAGCGGCAAAGCATTTGAGTTAGCGGGCAAAGTGAGTGTTAAAACCCGGTGTTAGATGGGGTTTTCGGGTTATCCCCAGTATGGACTAATGGATGGATCCATTAGGGTTAGTCTCAGGTGTGAGGCTATAAAAGGAGAGGGAGGCAAGTGTTATGTGAGTTGGTCGGCTAGGCCGTGGAGGCACCCTCTCCCTCCCTTGGGAGTGTATCTGTGTGTGTAGCTCTAGGGCTAGAGCTTGTCCTCCTGTGGGAGTGGTTGCAAAACCTCCGTGTTATGATTTGAGAGGACTCATCTCTCTGTACTTGTTAGAGTTTATCTATGAGATGGGTCTGTGTTTGTGATCTGGGTTGAGAGGCTGTTCTTGAGATGTTTTCATTGATTTATTTGCCATCTCTTCATTTTTAGTTCCTTCTGTATTTCCTTTGAGAGTTGGCTTATATTTGATTTGCTCAGAACAGAGAATCTGGCTCAAGGCAATTTGGCCAGTTCATTCCCGAGAGCAAGGTCGAATCGGAGAAATTTCTGTGTCTCTCGGTCATGCGCCTCGGTTCTCGCTTTCGGTTTTGCCGTATTTAGACTTTGCGTCTTCTTTAGCTTCGATCGCCTTGAGAAGATCGGTCGAAAGGAAGTCGACTTGAGAATACAAGTTTCGCTTTGTTTATCTCAAGTTTCTCAACCGGTCGAACACTTCCTTAGTGGTCGAAATCGCCAGTTGTTCGCTGCTGTGGTCGTCGCTCAGCAAAAGTAGTACTTACCGCTTGCTCGTCATTTTCCGATCAAGTATCGACCACGTTCTATTTGCTTCCAAGCACTGCTTCTGCCGACTGGTCCAATCACGACGTTCGACTTCGCTGTCGCTGTCGGTTGGTTCGACCAACAAGATATAGATCATCCGCTTTCTTTTGCGGTTTCAGAGTGCTTGATGGTCGAGATCTCGTAGTCGTGTGCCCCACGGTCACATGAGGTGTCTGCGACCGCAATCGGCTATAGGTGCGAGTCGGGTCTTCAACCACGCTGATCGTCGACCATCCCCATTGGCTTACGACCACGACGGTTCCGACCGACTCATCTTTCGATCGCCGCCGCTTCACCGTTGGTCATACTTTGTTGGTCGCCGTCATCCTTTGTCGAACGGGTCGACAAGCGCAATCTCGATATCGATCACGCCGTATTCGATCACCGGTTTCAACCATGGGCGATTACTCTCGGTCTTCACGACCCTGCGAGAGACTCTGCGATACTCTCTGCCGATAGCTTTAGACCACGGTTTGATTTCCCAATGATCGCTCGCTTTCTCTCCTAGATTTCGACCACAGTCTTTTGACTCTTTTCCTCTCGGTCTTAAACTAAAGATTCCTCTGTTCTCTCTGAGTTTTCCAGTGAACAACCAATCTTCTCCTTCACAGCTCTTTAGCTACTGGAGAAAGATAGGGTTGAATATTTGAGAATATTTTTAAGGCACCATTCACCCCCCTCTGTTGCCATTTCGGTCCTACAGTAGCTCGCCGGCACCGTGAGCCTCCCCGAGCCGCCGCCGCCGCACGACGACGACCCTTCTCCGGCGATCCCCGACCCTCCCCGACACGGCCAGAAGCTTCACCACGGTGCCAGCAACGCGTTTTGGCACTTCCCCGGACCTCGTCGGGCCTCCCTCGCCGGCGACGACCACCGCCTCCCTCGGCCTCGAGCTGCCTCTGCCTCGCCGCCCCCCACATATACCTTAAGGGGTATATTTGCCCTATAGGGGTGAGTAAAACCCGGCGCGACTTGGCTATCGCTCGGGCGTTCGATCACGCTACGCCGCTGTTTTGACCACGTTAGCGGATGTCCGACCGTGGTCGATGGAGCTCATTAAAACCGGTCGTGTGGGCACATATGGTGTCCGATTATGATGGGAATCGGTCGGTTGGGTTTCGTGATGTTGTGGACCTTGTGGACTTATTGGTTCATCTTTTGACGTGTCTTGTTGCAATCTCTTTTACTGTTGGGCTCGAGTGTCTCGGTTGGTGCAACAGAGTGCTCAGATGAGGTCTAGACTTTGTGCGATAAAGTCATAGCGGCTAGTGATGGTCGAGCTTGTGTCCGCATGGTCGTAACGAGCTTTGAGATGGTCGTGACGATGCCGTGTGGTCGAAGGTTGTTGAGAAGTTTCTAGGACTTGACCACTTCATGAATTGAGTGTTCGAGTGGTCGATGGGGTGTACGACTAGAAGGTTGCGATGATTGTGCACCGAGATCTTGTTGAACGTGACCATTGATGGTCTGTGTGTTTTGGTGCGGTGCTATGTGACGGTTTGCTTGTCTGTGTGGCTGCAGGACTTCGGAGCTATTTCATGGTGAGGCGTGGAGGACCGGACTAGGCACGTGGAGGTGTTGAGGTCCGACGGTCGGAGACGCCAAGATGATCGAGGCCGGTGAGGTGGTTGCGGCCGGGAGACGAGGAACCGGAGCTGAACCGCCAGAGCCGAGCATGACGGGCAACAACGAGGAGGACCGGACTAGGCTCGTGGAGGAGCCGAGGTCCGACGGTCGGGGAGGTTGGGTGCGGTCGCAGGCGGCGAATAGACCGAGACTAGACTGGAAGAGTCTGAGGTCCGATCGGTCGGCGCAGTGTACTGGGAGACATGTCTTGGTGAGGCTTAGGAGGTCGGGACTAGACAAGGGAGTTGTTGAGGTCCAGAACGACGTGGAAAAGCCGAAGAGGACGTGTCGTGCGGGTGGGTCGACAAAGATGGACAAGAAAGCGGTGGAGGAAGCTTCTGAAGGCGCGAGGGGCATTTTGGAGAAATGTCAAAGTCATGGGAAGCCGTCCCTCCGTAAAGCACCCGAGAAAAGAAGTGGATTCTGCTGGCGCTAACGGGCAAAGTGCGGTCTGTTGGGATAGCGAGCAAAGCATTTGAGTTAGCGGGCAAAGTGAGTGTTAAAACCGTGTTAGATGGGGTTTTCGGGTTATCCTCAAGATGGACTAATGGATGGATCCATTAGGGTTAGTCTCAGTGTGAGGCTATAAAAGGAGAGGGAGGCAAGTGTTATGTGAGTTGGTCGGCTGGGCCGTGGAGGCACCGCCTCCCTCCCTTGGGAGTGTATCTGTGTGTGTAGCTCTAGGGCTAGAGCTTGTCCTCCTGTGGGGAGTGGTTGCAAAACCTCCGTGTTATGATTTGAGAGGACTCATCTCTCTACTTTGTTAGAGTTTATCTATGAGATGGGTCCGTGTTTGTGATCCGGGTTGAGAGGTCGTTCTTGAGATGTTTTCATTGATTTATTTGCCATCTCTTCATTTTTAGTTCCTTCAGATTTCTTTGAGAGTTGGCTTATATTTGATTTGCTCGTAATGAGAATCTGCTCAAGGCAATTTGGCCGCTTCATTCTCGAGCAAGGTCGAATCGGAGAAATTTCGTGTCTCTCGGTCATGCGCCCGGTTCTCGCTTTCGCTTTTGCCGTATTTAGACTTTATGCTTTTTAGCTTCAATCGCCTTTGAGAAGATCGGTCGAAAGGAAGTCCGACTTGAGAATACAAGTTTCGCTTGTTTATCTCAAGTTTCTCAACCGGTCTCAACACTTCCTTAGTGGTCGAAATCGCCATTGTTCGCTTCCTGGTGGTCGCCGCCCGACAAAAGTAGTACTTATCGCTTGCTCGCCATTTTCCGATCAAGTATCGACCACGCTCTATTTGCTTCCAAGCATCGTCGCCGATCGTCCAATCACGACGCTCGACTTATTGTCATTGCTCGGTTGGTTCGACCAACAAGATATAGATCATCCGCTTTTGCACCGGTTTCCGAGTGCTTGATGGTCGAGATCTCGTAGTCGGTGCCCCACGGTCACATGAGGTGTCCGCGACCGCAATCGGCTATAGGTGCGAGTCGGGTCTTCAACCACGCTGATCGCACGACCATCCCCATTGGCTTACGACCACGACGGTTCCGACCGACTCATCTTTCGATCGCCCGCTTCACCGTTGTTCATACTTTGTTGGTCGCCGTCATCCTTTGTCGAACGGGTCGACAAGCGCAACTCGATATCGATCACAGCTGTCTGCTCGATCACCGGTTTCAACCATGGGCGATTACTCTACGGTCTTCACGACCACCGCGAGAGACTCACGATACTCTCTGCCGATAGCTTTAGACCACGGTTTGATTTCCCAATGATCGCTCGCTTTCTCCAGATTTCACCACGCCTTTTGACTCTTTTCCTCTCGGTCTTAAACTAAAGATTCCTCTGTTCTCTCCGAAGTTTTCCAAAGGAACAACCAATCTTCTCCTTCACGCCTCTTTAGCTATCGGAGAAAGATAGGGTTGAATATTTGAGAATATTTTTAAGGCACCATTCACCCCCTCGTTGCCATTTCGGTCCCACAAGAGCTCGCCAAGACCGTGAGCCTCCCCGAGCCGCCGCCAAGCCGCCACGACGACCCTTCTCCGGCGATCCCGACCCTCCCGACACGGCCGAAGCTTCACCACGGTGCCAAGAACGCTTTTGGCACTTCCCGACCTCGTCGGGCCTCCTCGCCGGCGACGACCACCTCCCTCCCTCGGCGCCGCCTCGCCGCCCCCACATATACCTTAAGGGTATATTTGCCCTATAGGGGTGAGTAAACCCGAGCGGCGACTTGGCTATCGCCGCCACTCTCTTCCCCGGCTCCCTCGCTGCTCGAGCCCCGCCACGCAGCCTTGAGGTGAGCCATTTCTTCACTGTCACGACAGTGGGCCCCACCTACCGATCAGCACAGGAGCCCACCACGACGGCGGACCCCCTGTCGTAGGCGGTCAAGGGGCGGGCGTGAGCCACGCGCCCGGCCCCATGTGTCACGCCACATGAAGGGGTCACCGACAAGGCCCCTCCGTCGTAATTTGTTATTTTGATATTTGTTTAAACCGAAAGCATTCAAATATGCATAACTTATTCATTTTAACTCCAAATTTGGTGAAACCCATTTCTAAATTCATCTAAATTCAAGAGCTATCTAATGGACCCAGAACCAATATTTTGAAGCTTGTTTGAAATTTTGTTGTGATATTCTTGGATGATGTGCTGACTTTTGCCCGGTTTTCGCGTGCGTAAATTAGCATTTGAAGCTCAAGAAGAGGAAGCCACCGCTGCTGTAGAATCCAATGATCCAAACCCAGACCTCAGTAACCAAGGCGAGTCAATGCTTTGATCATTTCGAGCCTACATTTTCAATAAATTACTTTGGTTTAAGTTATTACGAATTGCATGTTTATACTTATTTTGCAATACATGGTAATTTCGGATTCTAGTTATATGTCCCTGCTCTCTTGGTTTATTATACTTCCTTCCCGATATAATTGGCTACGATATCCTTGTCACCCTAGGAAAAATAGTAATACTACTCTTTTGGAAATAAGTCCATAATAATAATGCCATGCTTAAAACTCGCTTGTATAGTTAGGGGTGTGAGAGCACCCAACATCACATTTCAAACATGAGAAAGATTTGGTTGGACAGTCATCGTGAGGATGATTGGTGAGTGTGGTTAAATTATTTTATGCTCTTCAAGAATCCCACATGCTTATATATTTGGGCGGATGGTTCGAGGGTGTGAATGGTGGAATTGTGGTAGAACCGCCCAGATAAACATTAAGGACTGAATCTTGTGATGACCTCCCAAGGAACACCCAGTACAACCATATGCTGGCAAAGTGTAGGCAGGGCTAACTAATTTGCATCAACCTAGTACGAGTTGCGCCGGTGTGAAACACGGGTGGGTAGAGGATGGCCACATCCTCCGACGTGAGGGCGCAGGGGGCTTCGAAGGGTGGGCGTGCGAGGAAGTGGAAACCTTAGCGGACGAACTCGCTAGGAAAATGCATTGTAACACTTTGTGATAGTCTACTCAACTACATGGCTAAGGAACCGTAGTAGGCAATGAGCGATCTATTTCTTATGGGTAAAGTGTACTAACTCGCAGAGTCAAAACTATTCGAATAGCCGTGCCTACGGTCAAGGGCTGACATGGGAACTTGACTAGATATAGCTCGCTTCAAAATGGTCGATGGGTGGAATGGGATAAAGTGCGTAGCGCAGAAAGGCCCTAATTTGAGTTGTCCCGGTGTCATCCCAAAGGTAATGTAAGTGGCTATAACATCGAAAGATGAGGAGCAGAGACCATGTAACGGTGGATGGTCTCTGATTCGTTGAAAAGAAATTGCATAAAGTTATATACATGATTGTGTTAAAAAGGCTAGGTCCTAGGAATTTTAAGTACAATAGTTCAAAAAGGCACATTTCAGCAAAACAAAATAACCTTAGCCTCTCTTGGTAAACCTTGCAAATTATATGCTGCATTTTGTGCATTGACTTGCTGAGCACGGTGGTTAGTGTGCTCACACTCGTAATACTAAAAACCAGATTCTGGAGCTCATGATCACTACTCCCATGAGGATGCCCCCGCTGCAGATGGAGGAGTCAACGCCGAGACTTAGGATCACGCTTAGAGCCTTAGGCAACTTGACTACAGGGTTTCCATATAGATATTCTTCGAGCTCTAGTAATATCTATATGAGCACTTTACCCCCGCCTTGCCGGTGGTTAATAGGCTCACCTTGTTTCGCCTTCACCGTCGTACTTTTGTAATGTAAACATTTGGCCTGATCGGCCTATTGTAAAGACTTCGCCCTTTAAAAGGCCTAACTTCAACTGTGTTATGTAATAATATTATGGCTTGGTGAATTTCTGCGATGTATGAAATGATTCACCGTACATTACCCATCGATCCGTGGAGTAATGTATTAAAACACATTGATTCGGATTGAAAAATCCGGTCCGACAGAGTGGTATCAGAGCATACGACTGTAGGGTAAAATCCTTAGTTGGTCGTTAGAATCTAGGAATACGGTTATTACAAACCTACAAAAAGAATTTCTTACAAATATAACGTTATATTTCTGCTCGCATCCTTCCTAGATCTACTCTAATCTACTTTCAGTTGGTATTTTGAAAATTACTAACGCTAGTATTTAATTTCAGATGGCGGAGATGCGACGCAGACACCGGGACTTCTTCGCTCACTTGAGTGCGTGAGGGAGAGTTTATGGATATACTGCAAACTACTCCACTACTTGGTTACGAGGACGCGCCCATCTACCGGGCGGAGGACCAGGATAGGAGGAGACGGGTCCTGGTTAGTGGGGATCTTCATCTACCCCAGGCGCGAGGGTGACGCATCTCACGTGTTTCAGACTACCCACCGGAGGAGTTTGGTGGCAGCTGCACTACAGGACGCCGCCCGCTTGGCCGTGGCCCGACTCTGTGACATCCACGCGACTTGGGTGTTAGAGTCTTCCTTCAGCTACCACCCACTACGGACAGAGCACGCCAGGTACGACGGGACCAGGTTGACCGAGTTGGAGGACGACCCGAGGCTTACCCACCAGGTGGACCTCACCCCGGCTATGGGTACAGCCCACGTGGTGGTGCAGGAGGAGATCACCGCCCGCCGAGCACCTCCTCACGCGCATCGAGGTGGAGTCCTGAGAGAGCACTCACCCACAGTAGCGAGCCTGGCGGCCAAGGCGGGCGGCCACCGCCTGCACTCTGCACTCACAGACGCCACACCCACCGCAGCTCAAAGACCCCTGTGTTCCCGGAGGACTCAGACTGTGCTCACGGCACGAAGAGCGCATGGCCCCGGGCCACCCCGCTTCTACGTGGAGGGACTCGACGCAGCGTTCAAGCCTCACTCCGACACCGACTGCTCGAGTTTAGTGGCACCGGTCCTGCTCTGCAGTATCGACTATACCCTCTAGTCCCAAAGGTTGGTGACATGGAGGAGTAGGAGGATCGCTTAGTTCAAGCTTGCCAAGATTTTGCTAGTGTTAGCAAGCATAGGTCCTCGCCTTTTGGTAGCAGCTTGTACCAAGATCTTAGTTCCACGATGTGTAATTATGAACGCTAAGTATGTGTAAGTTTGTGAAGCCCTAAGATGGCTTGTGAAGCCCTAAAGAGTCGGCTATGTGGTGTGTTATTTATGCTTAATGAAAGCGGCCTTGTGTTTGGAAACTTCTCGTTGTTTAAACATTTGGATTTGATTCTTTTGTGTGATGGTCTTGGGTTACTAGTCTTGTTGGGGTTAGAGCAAAGTTTGAAAGATCTAAAATGCCTCAGAGATGGCCACCATAGAGTTACTCGTGCACAAGCCGGTACAAACCCGACATGCAAAGTGAGGTGGAAGCCACCAAGAGGATCAAGACGCAGTCGGGAAGAGGCCCTAGTTAGGGGGTAAACCTCCCACCCCAGCCGGCCAATCCGTCCATGGCACAAGTAATGGCGCAGTAGACGCAAATACTTGAGGCCCTCCTCGTAGGCCAAACAACCCACACCAACGTTCATGCCTCTGATCTGGGCGACTTCATCAGGACCCGGCCTCTTACCTTCTCTGGGGTAGATGAGCCTCGAGGCGTAAGACCGCACAGGATGCCGAAGGAAACTCCGCTCAGCCAAGTCGCAGTAAATGACCAGGTGGTCTTTACTACCCATCAACCTGTGGAGCCGCTCGGTGGGAAAATTCTTGGCCACCAAGGGATACGAGGATACCCCATCGGAGCCAGCATCGCAACTATATCCTCGCGTAATTCAAGACGGCCTTCAAAGCCAATTTCATCCCCGATGGAGTGATGCGGATGAAGAAAAATGAGTTCCGGAACGTGAAGCAAGGCAGCCTGTCCATCAGCGAGTATCTCACAAAATTCAACCAACTCGCCCGCTATGCTCTGAGGGATGTGGCAGATGAAGAAGAGAAGATCGACAGGTTCTTTGTGGGCATGAACGAAGAACTAAGGGTGCAGCTCATAATTCAGGACTTTCCTAGCTTTCACCAACTAGTGAATAAAGCATTAGTCCTGGAGAATGAGAAGAAGAGTCTGGAGGCTAGCCACAAGCGCAAGCAAGTGGCCCAGCGGCCCCAGGGGAGGTTCATCCAAAGGTTTTTCAACAACCCTTCCTTTTCGTGATCGCCCCGCCCGAATGCCGGGCCCAGACTCCGTCCCAGTGGCAACACTTTCCAGACTCCCGCACTCTGTGCCGCCTTGGGGACCAATGCTGCGGCCTCCGTCAGTTGTTACAGCTGTGGAGAGAAGGGACATTATTCCTATCACTGCCTGCATCGGCAGAACACTCCCGTGAAGTTCAATCTAGGAACCACCCCCACTCGAGGCCAAGCGTCAGCACCAGGCAAGGGAAATCAAACTCCTCAAACCAACATGACGACATCAACTCCAAACCGAGGGAGAGTTAACCATGTCACCGCGGAAGAAGCTGAGGAGGCTGCCGGAGTCTTACTGGGTACGTTCTCTGTCAAGACACTACCAGCACGTGTCCTTTTTGATTCTGGGGCATCGCATTCATTTATAGCAAAGGGATATGTGGATAAACTTAGACTGCCCATCCACCCGTTGAAGAAAGCATTGATGCTTAGTTCACCCGCAGGAAAAATTAATGCCACCTTAGTGTGTCCTGGGTCGAAATTGTCATGGAAAGGTTTATATTCCTAGCAGATTTAGTTGTGTTGACTTCCCAGACCCTGGACATTATACTAGGGATGGACTGGTTAGCTAGACACCAAGGAGTACTAGATTGTGCCTTGAGGCAAGTTAAGTTGACCAAGTGCCAAGATTGACCATTGTGGTGAAAGTAGACCGACCGTATCGGTGGGGCCGAAAAATATTTTATTGTGAAGATGTACCGCTGGAAGGAATGATGGTGGTGCAAGACTATCCTGAAGTCTTCCCTGAGGAACTGCCTGGTATGCCACCAGATAGATATCTCGAGTTTATTATCAATTTGAAGCCCGGTGCTGCCCCTATCTCCAAGAGGCCTTACAGAATGACTGTAGATGAGTTAGAGGAGTTGAAGAAGCAACTTCATGAGCTACAAGACAAAGGTTTCATCAGGCCGAGTTCCTCACCTTGGGGATCCCCGGTGATCTTTGTGAAGAAGAAGGATGGCACCGCCAGGATGTGTGTAGACTATCGGGCCTTAAATGAAGTAACCATCAAGAATAAGTACCCACTACCTAGGATCGATGACCTGTTTGATCAGCTTGGGGGAGCCACGGTATTCTCCAAGATTGACTTGAGGTCGGGTTATCACCAGCTGAAGATTAGGCCGGAAGACATCCCGAAGACTGCCTTCACCACTAGATATGGACTGTATGAGTTTACAGTTATGTCTTTTGGTTTGACCAATGCCCCCGCCTATTTCATGAATCTCATGAACAAGGTCTTATAGATTACTTGGATAAGTTTGTGGTAGTATTCATTGATGATATTCTCATCTACTCCAAAACCGCAGAAGAGCATGCCGAGCATTTGCGCTTGGTGCTAGAAAGGCTGAAGGAACACCAACTTTATGCCAAATTCTGCAAGTGTGAGTTCTGGTTGCAGGACATCAGCTTCCTAGGGCATATTGTGTCTGCAGAAGGAGTGTCTGTTGACCCCGCTAAAATTGCTGCAGTGACGGAATGGCAGCAACCCACCTCCGTCACTGAGGTCCGAGCTTTCTTGGATTAGCAGAGTATTACAGGCGGTTCATTGAGGGATTCTCCCGAATTGCCAGGCCAATGACTCAGTTACTCAAGAAAGAGCAGGCATTTGGATGGACCAAGACATGTGAAGAGAGTTTTCAAGAACTAAAGACGAGATTGACTACCACCCCAGTGCTGGTTCTACCCAATGTACGTCGAGATTTTGAGGTGTACTGTGATGCTTCACATCAAGGGCTTGGATGTGTGCTGATGCAAGGAGGAAAAGTTGTGGCGTATACATCCAGACAGCTTCGCCCTCATGAGGCCAACTATCCAACCCACGACTTGGAGCTTGCAGCAGTAGTGCACGCCCTGAAGGTTTGGAGGCACTATCTCATTGGCAACCACTGTGATATTTAACAGACCATAAGAGCCTCAAATACTTCTTCACCCAGTCACACCTAAACTTGAGACAAAGGAGGTGGCTAGAGCTGATTAAAGATTATGACCTGAGTGTCCACTACCACCCCGGGAAAGCCAATGTGGTAGCGGATGCTCTAAGTCGAAAAGCCTATTGCAGTAACATTATGGTTCAGGAATACCAGCCTGAGCTACATAAAGAACTGGTAGCCTTAAACTTGGAAATCGTGGGGAAATGGACATTAGCAACAATGGAGGTGCAGAACAGTATAGAAGAAAGGATTATGGCCGCATAGAAAGAAGACCCAACTACTGTAAGATTGAGAAGGTTGATGGAAGAGGGGAAAGCTCCCAGGGTGACCATGAATCAACAAGGGATTTTAAGGTACGGGACGCGTATCTTCGTACCCCACCAGAAGGACCTCAAGGACCTGATACTCCGGGAAGCCCATAGCTCAGCTTACTCCCTTCACCCTGGAAGCACCAAGATGTATCAAGACATGAAGCAATGGTACTGTGGTCAGCAGCATGAAAAGGGACATCACGAGCATGTTGCCTGCTATGACGTATGCCGTAGAGTGAAGGTCGAACACCAAAGACCCATGGATTACTTCAGCCCTTGCAAATACCTCAGTGGAAATGGGAGGAAGTTGGTATGGACTTCATAACAGGATTTCCGCAAACAAAATCAGGGTACGACTCAGTATGGGTCATAATTGATAGATTGACCAAGGTAGCACATTTTATTCCCATCAAGACAACCTATAAATGTAATAAGTTGGCTGAACTGTACATGTCTCGCATCGTGTGCCTACACGGTGTACCCAAGTGCATAGTATCAGATCGTGGCTCCCAATTTACCTCGTATTTCTGGGCAAGCCTGCATAAAGCCCTAGGCACCCACTTGGATTTCAGTACCGCCTACCACCCTCAGACGGACGGTCAAACCGAGAGGGTAAACCAGATTTTGGAAGATATGCTTCGGGCCTGTGTTCTGGATTTCTCCAAGGATTGGGATAAATGCCTGCCCTATGCTGAGTTCGCCTACAACAATAGCTACCAGGCCAGTCTGCAGATGTCCCCCTTTGAAGCCCTATATGGAAGAAAATGCTGGACCCCGTTACACTGGTTAGAAGTAGGAGAAGGCTATGTGTTTGGGCCCAAAACCCTAAGGCAAGCCGAAGAAAAAGTTCGCCTGATCAGGGATCGACTGCTGGCAGCTCAGTCCAGACAGAAGAGTTACGCGGACAAGAGACGAAGTCCACTAAGTTTTGAAGCTGGAGATTACGTGTACTTGAAGGTGTCACCCTTGCGTGGAGTCAAGCGATTTAAGGTCAAGGGCAAGCTCACCCCGCGCTATGTTGGTCCATTCCCAATTACGGCCAAGAAGGGGGAAGTGGCGTACCAGCTAGCACTACCACAAAGCATGGCCGATGTACATGATGTCTTCCATGTGTCCCAGCTAAAGAAGTGTTTGCGAGTGCTGGAGGACAAAGCTCCACTAGAAGCAATCGAGCTTGAGAAGGACCTGACCTACAAGGAGCGTCCAATCAAAATTTTGGACACCGTGGAAAAGAGAACCAGGACCCAATCCATTCGCATGTGTAGAGTGCAATGGAGCCACCATTCAAAGAAAGAAGCTACTTGGGAGCGCGAGGATCAGCTACGCAGAGATTACCCTGCTTTGTTTTCTAAGATAGACTGAATCTCGGGGTCGAGATTCTTTTTAAGGGGGGTAGATTTGTAACATCCTGAGAAATCTAAAGAGCTGGGAAATAAATACTGTGAATTATTCTGTGAATGTGTTGCCTTGAGTTTGGTTATCTATGAGCGCCTTCTAAAAAAAAGTTTAGTTCAGGTCCCCAAATATTAGATGTTAAGGGAATCCACCTTATTAATTAAAGTGGGGGTTTCGAATTTTGAAGCAAATCTGAAAAGATGATCCATAAGGAAAATTTACAAAAGTAATATAAATAAGTTTTTCAAGGTGCCAAAGGTATATGTTTGTACGCAAAATAGTAATATCACAAAATTTATAAGAAAAGAAAAGAGGAGAAAAATAAAAATGAAAAGAAAAGGATCCAGTTGAGGGCCCAAAGTTTTAAATATAATGGCCACCTCAGTTGGAAATAATTTTAGTAAACCCAAAAATATCTGTAAGGATTTCTGTGAATTTTCTAGAATTTTTGGTGGTAATTTCATATTTTTCCGAGTTATATTATGCCCTCTAGCAATTCTGGAAAATTCAAAATAAAAAATAAAATCCCAAAACCCCTACGACGCGCGGATCGGACCGGATCCGCCCACGCCGCCCGGATCCGCCTCCTCTCCGTCGGCCGACGCTGCCCGGCCGGATGGCGCCACGTCCCACCCGGGCGCCATCTCGCCGCCATGGATCCATCCTCGCCCGCTCTCACCGGCTAGCGGGCCCCACATGTCAGCGCTCTTTTTCCTTTCTTCCTCCTCCTCCGCGCGTACGCCCGACCCCTCCCCTCTCGGCCGTGCAGCGACCATGCTGCAGGGATCCCGCAGAGGGGCAAGTGTAATGGGGAAAAGACCGCCACGACGCCCACAAACCCCGCCGCCTCCCCGCCTGTGGTCGCCGGCCGCCAACCGCCAGCCAGCCCGCCCGCTCGCGCCAGCCCACCGGGCAGTTTTGGCCGGCTATAAAAGCCGGGAAGCAACCCAAAAGATCGCTGTGCCACCCTCATCATTTCCCGCCCAATTGCCCTCAAAAGCCACCCGAGCACCGGCGATTTTCTTCCCCAACTCCGCCGTCGGCCCCGCAATTCCACCGATCCTCGCCGGGGAGCGCGATTCCTTACTCCCACACCATCTCCACTGTCGCCAAGGTGTTGCCGGCCTCCCGAGCTCCTCGCCGACCGTAGCTCGTCGGCACCGTGAGCCTCCCAGCCGCCGCCGCCGCGACGACCCTTCTCCCATGATCCCCGACCCTCCCGACACGGCTAGAAGCTTCACCACGGTGCCAAGAACGCTGCTTTGGCACTTCCCGACCTCGCCGGGCCTCCCTCGCCGGCGACGACCACCGCCTCCCTCGGCCTCGAGCCGCCTCTACCGCCGCCCCACGATACCTTAAGGGGTATATTTGCCCTATAGGGTGAGTAAAACCGAGCGGCGACTTGGCTATCGCCACTCTCTTCCCCCAGCTCCCTCGGTAGCGCTCGAGCCCCGCTCACGCAGCCGCCTTGAGGTGAGCCATTTTTTAATCTGTCGCGACAGGTGGGCCCCACCGCCACCGATCACAGGAGCCCCCGCACCGACGGCCGACCACCACTGTCGAGGCGGTGGGGCGGGCGTGAGCCATCGCCCCAGGCCCCACGTGTCAATACCGCGCTGAAGGCGGTCACCGATGGGCCCCTCCGTCGAATTTGTTATTTTGATATTTATTTAAACCGAAAGCATTCAAATATGCGTAACTTATTCATTTTAACTCCAAATTCGGTGAAACCAATTTCTAAATTCATCTAAATTCAAGGGCTATCTAATGGAACCAGAATCAATATTTTTGAAGCTTGTTTGAAATTTTGTTGTGATATTCTTGGATGATGTGTCGACTTTTGCCGGTTTTCGCATGAAATTAGCATTTGAAGCTCAAGAAGAGGAAGTCACGTTGTTGAATCCAACGATCCAAACCTGCACCTCAAGAACTAAGGCGAGTCAATGCTTTGATCATTTCGAGCCTACATTTTCAATAAATTACTTTGGTTTAAGTTATTACAAATTGCATGTTTATACTTATTTTGCAATACATGGTAATTTCATATTCTAGTTATATGTCCCTGCTCTCTTGGTTTATTATACTTCCTTCCCGATATAATTGGCTACGATATCCTTGTCACCCTAGGAAAAATAGTAATACTACTCTTTGGAAATAAGTCCATAAGTAATAATGCCATGCTTAAACTCGCTTGCATAGTTAGGGTGTGAGAGCACCCAACATCACATTTCAAACATGAGAAAGATTTGGTTGGACAACATCGTGAGGATGATTGTAATGGATCGCGAGTAGGCTACGAGAGCGTAAAACAAAATTTTCTACCGCACACAAGAACATCATGCTTAAGGAGGGATCATGGATCGTTACCACTAGACGCAAGCAGCAGCAATGAAGAAGAGTTGGAGAAGCCGATCCAACCACGCCGTCAAGTAGTAGTGGAAGTAGTCGATCGTCCCGAACCGATCGCCTCCTCCACGCGATCAACCACACCACGAGCGATCCAATCAGAGGTTGTTGATGCCGATCAACGCCGCAACGAACGCGCCTCCCACCGGTATCCACACGTCCGGAGCCGAACGCCGATCGCGAGTGTACCAAAGACTCGCGAGCGGCTAGGGTTTGGCTCGAGGTGGCGGCTACGGATTAGCTCGGGATTATCGGTGCGTGCCCTCACCGCCTCCATATATAGACCTCCTCACTTGGGCCTCGTGGACCGAGGCCCAATAGGAGTCTATCCGGATCTCTATCCGAATTGAGCCCATATCCGAATCACATTCAATTAGTGTTCCAACCCGTTAAGTGTGCGACCAGAGGTTCACGATACTTGGTCGCGACCGAAACACCTTTCCGGTCACCCCGTTAATAGCGGCCTCTAGCAAGACATATTAACCCCAAAGTATACGTAAAGATCATATCTACCGAACCTCAGTAATGTTCTCATGTACTAATCCCTTTGCCTCACGATATAGATTAAGCTCAAGGCGAGACCGTGTCATCCTCTTAATAGCTCAATCACTCTCTCGATTCCGTGATGGATTATAAACTCGTGATTGACTCCTCAATCACCTTGGCATGGCCATGCACTTTCATAATCCATTACATCGAGGGCCCGTAGATATCTCTCCCATAAGGAGGGGCAAATTCTATCTTGATCATTCACATCCCACTACATGTTTCATGGCAAACCCAAAGACTACTTTTATGACTACCCGCCACGGAGTAGTGTTTAGTAGTCCCAAAGTAAGCTACTACGCATGCCGGGAACCATGATGATCTCAAGTCTAAGGATTCCACATAAACACTACTTGAGACCAACTCGATGACACTTGGAATCTCTGTAGTGTCTCATGGCGGGTCTATCCAACATATGTTCACTAACACATGTCCATATTATTGATTTGGCATCTCCATACCATGATCCATGAGACATGATCATCAATCAATACATATGTCGATCTTTGAATCATATTTGTTCCTCATATGAAATATAACCAGGGATCATTTAGAAATAGCAACATTTTGGCATTAAGAGTCTCATGAATAAGTCACATACTCATTGATCAATAATGATAATGTCTATTTCAAGGAACAAAGCAATGGATCTTTGCAGCTTGCATATCTTTCTAGCTGATTGCGGATCGACAAAACCTGTGGGTGTGTCATGTACACATCCTCACTCGATTTCCATTAAGGAAAGCTATTTTGACATCCATTTGCCATATTTCATAGTCGAAATAAGCGACAATCGCTAGAATGATCCGAATAGACTTTAGCATTGCGACGGCGAAAAGTTTCATCATAATCAACACCTTGAATTTGTTTGAAACCTTTGGCCACCAATCGCGCTTTATAGATGTGAACATTTCCATCTATGTCTATCTTTTCTTGAAAACCCATTTGCACTCAATGGTTTTAACACCATCAGGTGGATCAACCAAGTTCCAAACTTGATTACTGTGCATGGATTCAATTTCGGATCTCATGGCTTCAAGCCATTTCTCGTAGTCTCGTCCCACCATCGCTTCTTCATAGGTCTTAGGTTCATCGTTGTTCAACAACAATATATCCCATTGTTGAGTAGTCAAGAACATGTACCTCTCGGTACACGACGTGACCTCTCGACCCACGTGGTGCCGTGTGTCCACAACAGTTCTTCAACGCTTGTTCATCCTGTTGTGGTTCTCAGGAGCTGAAACGCTTTCGTGTTTCTCGAATTTCTTCAAGTTGCACCATGCTCCCACTATCCCTTCTTGAGAGAAACTCTTTCTCTAAGAAGACACCATGCCAAGCGACAAACACTTTGCCTTCTTCTTGATTATAGAAGTAATATCCTTTTGTTTCCTTAGGATACCCGATAAAGAAGCATTTATCGATTTAGGACCGAGCTTATCGATTGTAAACGTTTTACATAAGTCTCACATCCCCAAATCTTAAGAAAAGACAAGCTAGGACGTTGTCCCGTCCACATCTCATATGGTGTCTTTTCTACCGATTTTGATGGAACTCGCTTTAGTGTGAAAGCGGCCGCTTCAAGAGCGCACTTCAAAAAGACAACGGAAGATCACCGTGGCTCATCATGGAGCGCACCATATCTAATAAGGTGCGATTTCTCGCTCGATACCCCATTCCATTGAGGTGTTCCAAGTGAGTCAATTGTGGAACAATTCCATAATCCTTCGATGATTACCAAACTCATGGCTCAAATACCGCCTCCACGATCGATCGTAGAAACTTGATTGTCTTGCCTAAATGATTTTGCACTTCATTTTGGAATTCTTTGAACTTTTCAAAGGATTCGGACTTATGTTTCATCGTAGATATATCCATATCTACTAAAGTCATCGAGAAAAGTTATGAAGCATCGAAACCACCTCATCGTTGAGCTCATTGGTCCACATACATCGAATGTACGAGTGCCAATAAGTCACTTGCCCGCTCACCTTGACCGGTGAAAGGTGCTTTTGTCATCTTGCCAAGTAAACAAGATTCGCATGTCTCAAATGATTCAAAATCAAATGAGTGCGAATACCATCTCTATGGAGCTTCTCCATGCGTTTCTCATTTATGTGACCTAAGCGACAAGTGCCAAATAAACGTGGATTCAAATCATTCGATCGTTGCCTCTTTGTATTAATGTTATAGACCGATGACTCTTCAAGAGTAAGAACATATAACCCATTCACCAATGGAGTATGACAATAGAACATATCTTTGAAATAAAGAGAACAACCATTGTTCACGATCTAAAGTCATAACCTTCGCTTGTAAACATGAAGCGTAAATAATGTTCTTGGAAAGAGATGGAACACAATAACAATTATTCAATTCCAAAACTAATCCTCAAGGTAAAGACAATGGCATGGTGCCAACAACCACCGCAGAGAACTTTTGCTCCATTGCCAACGCGAAGATCCACTTCGCTCCTCCTCAAACTTCTACTTCTTCTTAGCCCCCGCAACGATTTGCAAATGTGAGCAACCGATCCGTATCAAATACCCAAGAATCGAAGATGAAGTAGCAAGATTGATTTCTATAACATTTATACCGGAGCGAAGTCGATTCCTTCTTTTCTCAAGATCCTCCAAGTACTTTGGGCGCCTTTTCCAATGTCCCGATTGCTTACTGAGAGTAGCAATCGCATCGAGCAGGCCCTTCTTGACTTGCTTGGCCTTAGAACCGCCGCGATCTCATCGGAGCTAACTTTCTTTGACCGCGCCTTTCTTTACATAGGGCTTGCCCTTGCCTTTCTCGCATCATCATCACATGATGGCTGCTTTTCTTAATGCTTTCCTCGGTGATTTTAGCATCCCATGCAACTCACCCAAGGTCTTGTCCATGTTGTTCATGTGATAGTTCGTAATGAATGGCTCAAAGCTCGAGGGGAGCGACTGAAGAATCACATCAGTAGCCAACTCTTGGCTAAGGGGAAAACCAAGCTTTTCCAGACTCTCAATGTAGCCAATCATGTTAATCACATGAGGGCTGACGGGATTCCCTTCTGCAAGCCTGCACGCAAACAAGAACTTTGAAGTGTTGAACCTCTCACCCTTGCTTGGTTCTCAAACATACCACGCAACCCCACAATGATATTGTAGGCATCGTGTTCTCATATTGCTTCAAGCTCAGAGGACATTGTGGCAAGCATGAG
Source organism: Bonia amplexicaulis (assembly GCA_036346245.1). Taxonomy (NCBI): domain Eukaryota; kingdom Viridiplantae; phylum Streptophyta; class Magnoliopsida; order Poales; family Poaceae; genus Bonia; species Bonia amplexicaulis. The sequence goes on from CM070766.1 coordinate 11,254,682, forward strand.
ACACTCACATCAAGGTAATCATTCGCTTGCTTCTCATAAGCTTTCCGCGACCACGAGCATTATCGTGCAAGTCATCGGGATAAGGAGACTCAAGGACATGCTCCTTGCGCTCTTGCTTGAGAACAATTCTCGTGTTGCGATACCAATCCAAAAGTTCGCTCCATTGAGTTTTTCTTTCTCAAGAATAGATCGCAAATTAAAAGAACTGGATGCGCATTAGTTGACATGATCTACAACAAAGAATATGCAAAGTTTAGCACTATGTTCATGTTTGATCTTCCATTAAACAAAGATACTCCCACTATATGTTTTGTAATCGTCTTCCTCTAACGACATATAGTGGTCAAGATCCATGTTCATCTAAGTTCTAGTGAGCTTTGGCATCACTTTGCTAGAAACCTAGTGACGAGGTAAGCAACACTTGCTAATCACATCTTATGTGACTCTTGTTTGTTGGGTGGCATCCAATGCCCCGGCTCCCAACACCATGCCCCAAGGCCCAAATCTAATTTGATAGCCTTGTCAAGTAAACCAATACTATGCATGTGGATGTCCGACATCCACCCTATTAGATCAAGATAGTTGATGGTACTCTGCTTTGGCGCACCTACCAAACAATGATTATGATTCTTATAGGCGCAAAGAATTGGAAGGGCATCAAAACAAATTCTTAATTTTCTTGAGAGAAGCTATTCTATCATGAAAAACTAACCCTTAGTTGGTATGGCATGAAAGAATAGTATGACAAGAAATAAACATCACATGCATATAATCACATTATACTGTGAATGGTATGGCATTTTGTATCGTAGTGGTCGCCATCGCCATGGTTCCACGGTGATATTCTTCGCCACACTTCTTGTCCTCTTTGTCATCATGCTTGAAGCCTCCATAGCAAAGAACTAAACTATTACAACTAATAGGTAGCAAATGAATTACATGAGGAGCTCAAGCATCACAAGTCGACACGCAGTCGTTATACAATTAAAGAACACCTCAACCCTACTGTGATTAATACGACACACAAAGTCGCAAAACACACATGCATCACATATGCATCTATGCCATACCATTCACATCATTCCCCGCAAAAAAGTTAGCGTAGAACATATTCTACCGCCCTGACATGAATGTGTTTCTATAACAATCTATGCGTGTACGCAACGGCGATCAAATCAACCCAAATCCGAGCCATTCAAAATGTCTCAATTTTAATTAGATCAATCACATCAATCATCGCGATCGGTATGCTTGAGGAGACCGCAACACAAGACCTCGATCTGTTGGCTCAATCCATCGACCGGCGCACGCAGCTAGCCCCGATGGTGTTACCAAATAGGTAGGGGCAAGTCGCAGCGTACATCAAAGAAGGAGCACGAACTAATCTTTTGGCCACATGATGCTATCAACTCATACATATTCCAACCCCTTATGACCGATTGATCTAGTCCGTAATAGATCCAATCTATTACAACCGCATATCAACATATGCGCTGATCCAGATCGCAAACTAAGCAAGATGGCTCTGATACCACTAATGGATCGCGAGTAGGCTACGAGAGCAGAAAACAAAATTTTTCTACCACGCACACAAGAACTAATGGATCGCGAGTAGGCTACGAGAGCAGAAAACAAAATTTTTCTACCGCGCACACAAGAACATCATGCTTAAGGAGGGATCATGGATCTTTACCACTAGACGCCAGCAGCAATGAAGAAGAGTTGGAGAAGCCGATCCAACCACGCCGTCGAAGTAGTAGTGGAAGTAGTCGATCGTCCCGAACCGATCGTCTCCTCCACGCGATCAACCACACCACGAGCGGATCCAATCAGAGGTTGTTGATGCCGATCAACGCCGCAACGGGCAGCGCCCCACCGGTATCCACACGTCCGGGTGGAACGCCGATCGCGAGTGTACCAAAGACTCGCGAGCGGCTAGGGTTTGGCTCTGGAGGTGGCGGCTACGGATTAGCTCGGGATTATCAGGTGCGTTCCCTCAGCCCCTCGCCTCCATATATATAGACCTCCTCACTTGGGCCTCGTGGACCGAGGCCCAATAGAGTCTATCCGATCTCTATCCGAATTGAGCCCATATCCCAATCACATTCGAATTAGTGTTCCAACCCGTTAAGTGTGCGACCAGAGGTTCACGATACTTGGTCGCGACCGTAAACACCTTCCGGTCACCCCATTAATAGCGGCCTCTAGCAAGACATATTAACCCCAAAGTATACGTAAAGATCATATCTACCGAACCCGTAATGTTCTCATGTACTAATCCCTTTTCCTCACGATATAGATTAAGCTCAAGGCGAGACCTGTGTCATCCTCTTAATAGCTCAATCACTCTCTCGATTCCGTGATGGATTATAAACTCGTGATTGACTCTCAATCACCTTAGCATGGCCATGCACTTTCATAATCCATTACATCGAGGGGCCCGAGATATCTCTCCCATAAGGAGGGGCAAATTCTATCTTGATCATTCACATCCCACTACATGTTTCATGGCAAACCCAAAGACTACTTTTATGACTACCCGCCACGGAGTAGTGTTTAGTAGTCCCAAAGTAAGCTACTACGCATGCTGGGAACCATGATAATCTCAAGTCTAAGGATTCCACATAAACACTACTTGAGACCAACTGATGACACTTGGAATCTCTGCAGTGTGTCTCATGGCGGGTCTATCCAACATATGTTCACTAACACATGTCCATATTATTGATTTGGCATATCCATACCATGATCCATGAGACATGATCATCAATCAATACATATGTCGATCTTTGAATCATATTTGTTCCTCATATGAAATATAACCAGGATCATTTAGAAATAGCAACATTTTGGCATTAAGAGTCTCATGAATAAGTCACATACTCATTGATCAATAATGATAATGTCTATTTCAAGGAACAAAGCAATGTATCATAAACATAGTATGTGATATATTCAACATCTCCATGTTGCCTCTAGGGCATATCACCAACAGTCTCCCACTTGCACTAGAGTCAACCATGTAGGTATCTAATACCCATTGCCCTAGTGTGAGCCTCATGCTTTGGTCGGGAAGCGGCTTTGTCAACGGATCCGCAATGTTCAAACCGTGTGTACTTTGCATATCTTAACATCGCCTCTCCACAATCTCGCGGATGAGATGAAATCGCCAGAGAATGTGCTTGGACTTACAGTGCGATCTAGGCTCCTTGGCTTATGAATGGCTCCACCGTTGTCACAAGAGAGGTCCATTGGGTGGAGGCACTAGCCATCACACCAAGCTCGAAACAAATTTCTTGATCCAAACAACCTCTTTAGCGACTTCGTGCCGCTATGTACTCGGCTTCATTGTAGAATCAAGAATCGCCTCGCTTGGAACTCTTCCACCACCGCACCGCCATTCGAAGCGTAACACAAATCCCGATTGCGATCTAAAATCATCTTTGTCGGTTTGAAGCTAGCATCGGTGTAACCATTTACAACGAGCTCTTCCTCACCCCCATAGACGAGGAACACATCTTTAGTTCTTCTCAAGTACTTCAAGATGTTCTTACTGAATCCGTTGACTTTCACCGATCTCGACTGGTATCTACCGTAGCACTTAAAGCATACGAGACATCCGGACGGTACAAAGCATGGCATACATAATGGATCCAATAGTCAAGCATATGGAATCGCATTCATTTTATCCCGCCATCGGTGTACTAGGACACCGATTCTTGCTAAGATTTATACCATGTGACATAGGTAGGAAGCCTTTCTTGAATCCTCGCATGTTGAACCTTTTCAACACCTTGTCAATGTACGTATCTTGGCTTAATCCAATCACCTTTTGATCTATCTCTATAGATCTTGATGCCAGAATATATGCCGCCTCCCTAAGTCTTTCATAGAGAAACTATTTTCAATGAAGACTTAACAGATTCGAGCATAGGAATGTCATTTCCGATCAATAATATGTCATCCACATATAAGACCGTAAACACGAGTGCGCCCCACTAGCCTTTTGTAAACACAAGGCTCTTCTTCGTTCTTGATGAAACCAAACCCTTTGATTACTTCATCAAAACGAATGTTCCAACTCCGAGATGCTCGCTTAATCCATAAATGGATCTTTGTAGCTTGCATATCTTTCTAGTCGATTGCGGATCGACAAAACCTGTGGGTGTGTCATGTACACATCCTCACTCGATTTCCATTAAGGAAAGCTGTTTTGACATCCATTTGCCATATTTCATAGTCGAAATAAGCAAAGAATCGCTAGAATGATCCGAATAGACTTTAGCATTGCGACGGCGAAAAAGTTTCATCATAATCAACACCTTGAATTTGTTTGAAACCTTTGGCCACCAATCGCGCTTTATAGATGTGAACATTTCCATCTATGTCTATCTTTTCTTGAAAACCCATTTGCACTCAATGGTTTTAACACCATCGTGTGGATCAACCAAGTTCCAAACTTGATTACCGTGCATGGATTCAATTTCGGATCTCATGGCTTCAAGCCATTTCTCGTAGTCTCGTCCCACCATCGCTTCTTCATAGGTCTTAGGTTCATCGTTGTCAACAACAATATATCCCGTTGTTGAGTAGTCAAGAACATGTACCTCTCGTGTACACGACGTGACCTCTCGACCTCGTGGTGCTTGGTGTGTCCACAACAGGTTCTTCAACAGTTTGTTCATCCTGTTGTGGTTCTCAGGAGCTGAAACGCCGGTGTTTCTCGAATTTCTTCAAGTTGCACCATGCTCCCACTATCCCTTCTTGAGAGAAACTCTTTCTAAGAAGACACCATGCCAGCGACAAACACTTTGCCTTCTTCTTGATTATAGAAGTAATATCCTTTTGTTTCCTTAGGATACCCGATAAAGAAGCATTTATCGATTTAGGACCGAGCTTATCGATTGTAAACGTTTTACATAAGTCTCACATCCCCAAATCTTAAGAAAAGACAAGCTAGGACGTTGTCCCGTCCACATCTCATATGGTGTCTTTTCATCGATTTTGATGGAACTCGCTTAGTGTGAAAGCGGTCGCTTCAAGAGCGCACCCAAAAAGACAACGGAAGATCACTGTGGCTCATCATGGAGCGCACCATATCTAATAAGGTGCGATTTCTCGCTCGATACCCCATTCAATTGAGGTGTTCCAAGGAGTCAATTGTGGAACAATTCCACAATCCTTCGATGATTACCAAACTCATGGCTCAAATACTCGCCTCCACGATCGATCGTAGAAACTTGATTGTCTTGCCTAAATGATTTTGCACTTCATTTTGGAATTCTTTGAACTTTTCAAAGGATTCGACTTATGTTTCATCGGTAGATATATCCATATCTACTAAAGTCATCGATAAAAGTTATGAAGCACCGAAAACCACCTCTGTCGTTGAGCTCATTGGTCCACATACATCGAATGTACGAGTGCCAATAAGTCACTTGCCTGCTCACCTTGACCGGTGAAAGGTGCTTTTGTCATCTTGCCAAGTAAACAAGATTCGCATGTCTCAAATGATTCAAAATCAAATGAGTGCGAATACCATCTCTATGGAGCTTCTCCATGCTTTCTCATTTATGTGACCTAAGCGACGGTGCCAAATAAACGTGGATTCAAATCATTCGATCGTTGCCTCTTTGTATTAATGTTATAGACCGATGACTCTTCAAGAGTAAGAACATATAACCCATTCACCAATGGAGTATGACAATAGAACATATCTTTGAAATAAAGAGAACAACCATTGTTCACGATCTAAAGTCATAACCTTCGCTTGTAAACATGAAGCGTAAATAATGTTCTTGGAAAGAGATGGAACACAATAACAATTATTCAATTCCAAAACTAATCCTCGAAGGTAAAGACAATGGCATGGTGCCAACACCACCGCAAGAACTTTGCTCCATTGCCAACGCCAAGATCCACTTCGCTCCTCCTCAAACTTCTACTTCTTCTTAGCCCCGCAACGATTTGCAAATGTGAGCAACCGATCCGGTATCAAATACCCAAGAATCAAGATGAAGTAGCAAGATTGATTTCTATAACATTTATACCGAGCGAAGTCGATTTCCTTCTTTTCTCAAGATCCTCCAAGTACTTTGGGCGCTCCTTTTCCAATGTCCCGATTGCTTACGTGTAGCAATCGCATCGAGCAGGGCCCTTCTTGACTTGCTTGGCCTTAGAACCGCTCGCGATCTCATCGAGCTAACTTTCTTTGACCGCGCTTTTCTTTACATAGGGCTTGCCCTTGCCTTTCTCGCATCATCATCACATGATGGTGCTTTTCTTAATGCTTTCCTCGGCTGATTTTAGCATCCCATGCAACTCACCCAAGGTCTTGTCCATGTTGTTCATGTGATAGTTCGTAATGAATGGCTCAAAGCTCGAGGGGAGCGATCAAGAATCACATCGAGCCAACTCTTGGCTAAGGGAAAACCAAGCTTTTCCGACTCTCAATGTAGCCAATCATCTTAATCACATGAGGGTCGACGGATTCCCTTCAAGCCTCGCACGCAAACAAGAACTTTGAAGTGTTGAACCTCTCACCCTTGCTTGGTTCTCAAACATACCACGCAACCCCACAATGATATTGTAGGCATCTGTGTTCTCATATTGCTTCAAGCTCAGAGGACATTGTGGCAAGCATGAGACACTCACATCAAGGTAATCATTCGCTTGCTTCTCATAAGCTTTCCGTGCGCCACGGTAGCATTATCGTGCAAGTCATCGGGATAAGGAGACTCAAGGACATGCTCCTTGCGCTCTTGCTTGAGAACAATTCTCGTGTTGCGATACCAATCCAAAAGTTCGCTCCATTGAGTTTTTCTTTCTCAAGAATAGATCGCAAATTAAAAGAACTGGATGCGGCATTAGTTGACATGATCTACAACAAAGAATATGCAAAGTTTAGCACTATGTTCATGTTTGATCTTCCATTAAACAAAGATACTCCCACTATATGTTTTGTAATCGTCTTCCTCTAACGACATATAGTGGTCAAGATCCATGTTCATCTAAGTTCTAGTGAGCTTTGGCATCACCGCTAGAAACCTAGTGACGAGGTAAGCAACACTTGCTAATCACATCTTATGTGACTCTTGTTTGTTGGGTGGCATCCAATGCCCCTGCCCCAACACCATGCCCCAAGGCCCAAATCTAATTTGATAGCCTTGTCAAGTAAACCAATACTATGCATGTGGATGTCCGACATCCACCCTATTAGATCAAGATAGTTGATGGTACTCGCTTTGGCGCACCTACCAAACAATGATTATGATTCTTATAGGCGCAAAGAATTGGAAGGGCATCAAAACAAATTCTTAATTTTTCTTGAGAGAAGCTATTCTATCATGAAAAACTAACCCTTAGTTGGTATGGCATGAAAGAATAGTATGACAAGAAATAAACATCACATGCATATAATCACATTATACCGTGAATGGTATGGCATTTTGTATCGTAGTGGTCGCCATCGCCATGGTTCCACGGTGATATTCTTCGCCACACTTCTTGTCCTCTTTGTCATCATGCTTGAAGCCTCCATAGCAAAGAACTAAACTATTACAACTAATAGGTAGCAAATGAATTACATGAGGAGCTCAAGCATCACAAGTCGACACGCAGTCGTTATACAATTAAAGAATGACCTCAACCCTACTGTGATTAATACGACACAGTGTCCGCCAAAACACACATGCATCACATATGCATCTATGCCATACCATTCACATCATTCCCTCGCAAAACAAGTTAGCGTAGAACATATTCTACCGCCGACATGAATGTGTTTCTATAACAATCTATGCGTGTACGCAACGGCGATCAAATCAACCCAAATCGAGCCATTCAAAATGTCTCAATTTTCATTAGATCAATCACATCAATCATCGCGATCGGTATGCTTGAGGAGACCGCAACACAAGACCTCGATCTGCTGGCTCAATCTCGACCGCGCGCTAGCTTAGCCCCGATGGTGTTACCAAGGTAGGGGCAAGTCGCGCAGACATCAAAGAAGGAGCACGAACTAATCTTTTGGCCACATGATGCTATCAACTCATACATATTCCAACCCCTTATGACCGATTGATCTAGTCCGTAATAGATCCAATCTATTACAACCGCATATCAACATATGCGCCGATCCGATCGCAAACTAAGCAAGATGGCTCGATACCACTAATGGATCGCGAGTAGGCTACGAGAGCGAAAACAAAATTTTCTCCGCACACAAGAACTAATGGATCGCGAGTAGGCTACGAGAGCGAAAACAAAATTTTCTACCGCACACACAAGAACATCATGCTTAAGGAGGATCATGGATCTTTACCACTAGACGCCAAGCAAATGAAGAAGAGTTGGAGAAGCCGATCCAACCACGCGTCGAAGTAGTAGTGGAAGTAGTCGATCGTCCCGAACCGATCGTCTCCTCCACGCGATCAACCACACCACGAGCGATCCAATCAGAGGTTGTTGATGCCGATCAACGCCGCAACGGGCAGCGCCCACCAAGATCCACATGTCCGGAGTCGAACGCCGATCGCGAGTGTACCAAAGACTCGCGAGCGGCTAGGGTTTGGCTCGAGGTGGCGGCTACGGATTAGCTCGGGATTATCGGTGCGTTCCTCACCCCTCGCCTCCATATATATAGACCTCACTTGGGCCTCGTGGACCGAGGCCCAATAGGAGTCTATCCGGATCTCTATCCGACTTGAGCCCATATCCGAATCACATTCGAATTAGTGTTCCAACCCGTTAAGTGTGCGACCAGAGGTTCACGATACTTGGTCGCGACCGAAACACCTTCCGGTCACCCCGTTAATAGCGGCCTCTAGCAAGACATATTAACCCCAAAGTATACGTAAAGATCATATCTACCGAACTCGTAATGTTCTCATGTACTAATCCCTTTTCCTCACGATATAGATTAAGCTCAAGGCGAGACCTGTGTCATCCTCTTAATAGCTCAATCACTCTCTCGATTCCGTGATGGATTATAAACTCGTGATTGACTCCTCAATCACCTTGGCATGGCCATGCACTTTCATAATCCATTACATCGAGGGGCCCGAGATATCTCTCCCATAAGGAGGGGCAAATTCTATCTTGATCATTCACATCCCACTACATGTTTCATGGCAAACCCAAAGACTACTTTTATGACTACCCGCCACGGAGTAGTGTTTAGTAGTCCCAAAGTAAGCTACTACGCATCGGGAACCATGATGATCTCAAGTCTAAGGATTCCACATAAACACTACTTGAGACCAACCGATGACACTTGGAATCTCTGCGGTGTCTCATGGCGGGTCTATCCAACATATGTTCACTAACACATGTCCATATTATTGATTTGGTATCTCCATACCATGATCCATGAGACATGATCATCAATCAATACATATGTTGATCTTTGAATCATATTTGTTCCTCATATGAAATATAATCGGGGATCATTTAGAAATAGCAACATTTTGGCATTAAGAGTCTCATGAATAAGTCACATACTCATTGATCAATAATGATAATGTCTATTTCAAGGAACAAAGCAATGTATCATAAACATAGTATGTGATATATTCAACATCTCCATGTTGCCTCTAGGGCATATCACCAACAGCCTCCCACTTGCACTAGAGTCAACCATGTAGGTATCTAATACCCATTGCCCTAGTGTGAGCCTCATGCTTTGGTGGGGAAGCGGCTTTGTCAACGGATCCGCAATGTTCAAACTGTGTGTACTTTGCATATCTTAACATCGCCTCTCCACAATCTCGTGGATGAGATGAAATCGCCGAGAATGTGCTTGGACTTACAGTGCGATCTAGGCTCCTTGGCTTGCGAATGGCTCCACCGTTGTCACAAGAGAGGTCCATTGGGTGGAGGCACTAGCCATCACACCAAGCTCGAAACAAATTTCTTGATCCAAACAACCTCTTTAGCGACTTCAAGCCGCTATGTACTCGGCTCATTGTAGAATCAAGAACTGCCTCCTGCTTGAACTCTTCCACCACCGCACCGCCATTCGAGCGAACACAAATCCCGATTGCGATCTAAAATCATCTTTGTCGGTTTGAAGCTAGCATCGGTGTAACCATTTACAACGAGCTCTTCCTCACCCCATAGACGAGGAACACATCTTTAGTTCTTCTCAAGTACTTCAAGATGTTCTTTACAGAATCCGTTGACTTTCACCGGATCTCGATCGTATCTACTGTAGCACTTAAAGCATACGAGACATCCGGACGTGTACAAAGCATGGCATACATAATGGATCCAATAGTGAAGCATATGGAATCGCATTCATTTTATCCCGCTCATCGTGTGTACTAGGACACCGATTCTTGCTAAGATTTATACCATGTGACATAGGTAGGAAGCCTTTCTTGAATCCTGCATGTTGAACCTTTTCAACACCTTGTCAATGTACGTATCTTGGCTTAATCCAATCACCCTTTTGATCTATCTCTATAGATCTTGATGCTCAGAATATATGCCGCCTCCTAAGTCTTTCATAGAGAAACTATTTTTCAATGAAGACTTAATGATTCGAGCATAGGAATGTCATTTCCGATCAATAATATGTCATCCACATATAAGACCGTAAACACGAGTGCGCTCCCACTAGCCTTTTGTAAACACAAGGCTCTTCTTCGTTCTTGATGAAACCAAACCCTTTGATTACTTCATCAAAACGAATGTTCCAACTCCGAGATGCTCGCTTAATCCATAAATGGATCTTTGTAGCTTGCATATCTTTCTAGTCGATTGCGGATCGACAAAACCTGTGGGTGTGTCATGTACACATCCTCACTCGATTTCCATTAAGGAAAGCTGTTTTGACATCCATTTGCCATATTTCATAGTCGAAATAAGCAAGAATCGCTAGAATGATCCGAATAGACTTTAGCATTGCGACGGCGAAAAAGTTTCATCATAATCAACACCTTGAATTTGTTTGAAACCTTTGGCCACCAATCGCGCTTTATAGATGTGAACATTTCCATCTATGTCTATCTTTTCTTGAAAACCCATTTGCACTCAATGGTTTTAACACCATCGTGTGGATCAACCAAGTTCCAAACTTGATTACTCGTGCATGGATTCAATTTCGGATCTCATGGCTTCAAGCCATTTCTCGTAGTCTGGTCCCACCATCGCTTCTTCATAGGTCTTAGGTTCATCGTTGTCTAACAACAAGATATCCCGTTGTTGAGTAGTCAAGAACATGTACCTCTCGTGTACACGACGTGACCTCTCGACCTACGTGGTGCGGTGTGTCCACAACAGTTTCTTCAACAGCTTGTTCATCCTGTTGTGGTTCTCAGAGAGCTGAAACGCTTTGGTGTTTCTCGAATTTCTTCAAGTTGCACCATGCTCCCACTATCCCTTCTTGAGAGAAACTCTTTCTAAGAAGACACCATGCTTGCGACAAACACTTTGCCTTCTTCTTGATTATAGAAGTAATATCCTTTTGTTTCCTTAGGATACCCGATAAAGAAGCATTTATCGATTTAGGACCGAGCTTATCGATTGTAAACGCTTTTACATAAGTCTCACATCCCAAATCTTAAGAAAAGACAAGCTAGGACGTTGTCCCGTCCACATCTCATATGGTGTCTTTTCATCGATTTTGATGGAACTCATTTAGTGTGAAAGCGGTACTGCTTCAAGAGCGCACCCCAAAAAGACAACGGAAGATCACTGTGGCTCATCATGGAGCGCACCATATCTAATAAGGTGCGATTTCTCGCTCGATACCCCATTCCATTGAGGTGTTCCAAGCGAGTCAATTGTGGAACAATTCCACAATCCTTCGATGATTACCAAACTCATGGCTCAAATACTCGCCTCCACGATCAGATCGTAGAAACTTGATTGTCTTGCCTAAATGATTTTGCACTTCATTTTGGAATTCTTTGAACTTTTCAAAGGATTCGGACTTATGTTTCATCGGTAGATATATCCATATCTACTAAAGTCATCGATAAAGTTATGAAGCACCGAAACCACCTCTGGTCGTTGAGCTCATTGGTCCACATACATCGAATGTACGAGTGCCAATAAGTCACTTGCCCGCTCACCTTGACCGGTGAAAGGTGCTTTTGTCATCTTGCCAAGTAAACAAGATTCGATGTCTCAAATGATTCAAAATCAAATGAGTGCGAATACCATCTCTATGGAGCTTCTCCATGCTTTCTCATTTATGTGGCCTAAGCGACAGTGCCAAATAAACGTGGGATTCAAATCATTCGATTGTTGCCTCTTTGTATTAATGTTATAGACCGATGACTCTTCAAGAGTAAGAACATATAACCCATTCACCAATGGAGTATGACAATAGAACATATCTTTGAAATAAAGAGAACAACCATTGTTCACAGATCTAAAGTCATAACCTTCTGCTTGTAAACATGAAGCGTAAATAATGTTCTTGGAAAGAGATGGAACACAATAACAATTATTCAATTCCAAAACTAATCCGAAGGTAAAGACAATGGCATGGTGCCAACACCACCGCAGACAACTTTGCTCCATTGCCAACGCGAAGATCCACTTCGCTCCTCCTCAAACTTCTACTTCTTCTTAGCCCCGCAACGATTTGCAAATGTGAGCAACCGATCCGGTATCAAATACCCAAGAATCGTAGATGAAGTAGCAAGATTGATTTCTATAACATTTATACCGGAGCGAAGTCGTACTTCCTTCTTTTCTCAAGATCCTCCAAGTACTTTGGGCGCCCTTTTCCAATGTCCCGATTGCTTACAAGAGTAGCAATCTGCATCGAGCAGGCCCTTCTTGACTTGCTTGGCCTTAGAACCGCTCGCGATCTCATCGGAGCTAACTTTCTTTGACCGCGCCTTTCTTTACATAGGGCTTGCCTTGCCTTTCTGCATCATCATCACATGATGGTGCTTTTCTTAATGCTTTCCTCGGTGATTTTAGCATCCCATGCAACTCACCCAAGGTCTTGTCCATGTTGTTCATGTGATAGTTCGTAATGAATGGCTCAAAGCTCGAGGGAGCGATCAAGAATCACATCGGTAGCCAACTCTTGGCTAAGGGAAAACCAAGCTTTCCGGACTCTCAATGTAGCCAATCATCTTAATCACATGAGGGTCGACGGATTCCCTTCGCAAGCTCGCACGCAAACAAGAACTTTGAAGTGTTGAACCTCTCAGCCCTTGCTTGGTTCTCAAACATACCACGCAACCCCACAATGATATTGTAGGCATCTGTGTTCTCATATTGCTTCTGAAGCTCAGAGGACATTGTGGCAAGCATGAGACACTCACATCAAGGTAATCATTCGTTTGCTTCTCATAAGCTTTCCGTGCACCACGGTAGCATTATCGTGCAAGTCATCGGGATAAGGAGACTCAAGGACATGCTCCTTGCGCTCTTGCTTGAGAACAATTCTCGGTTGCGATACCAATCCAAAAGTTCGCTCCATTGAGTTTTCTTTCTCAAGAATAGATCGCAAATTAAAAGAACTGGATGCGGCATTAGTTGACATGATCTACAACAAAGAATATGCAAAGTTTAGCACTATGTTCATGTTTGATCTTCCATTAAACAAAAGATACTCCCACTATATGTTTTGTAATCGTCTTCCCTCTAACGACATATAGTGGTCAAGATCCATGTTCATCTAAGTTCTAGTGAGCTTTGGCATCACTGCTAGAAACTTAGTGACGTAGGTAAGCAACACTTGCTAATCACATCTTATGTGACTCTTGTTTGTTGGGTGGCATCCAATGCCCCGGCTCCCAACACCATGCCCCAAGGCCCAAATCTAATTTGATAGCCTTGTCAAGTAAACCAATACTATGCATGTGGATGTCCGACATCCACCCTATTAGATCAAGATAGTTGATGGTACTCGCTTTGGCGCACCTACCAAACAATGATCATGATTCTTATAGGTGCAGCAATTGGAAGGGCATCAAAACAAATTCTTAATTTTTTCTTGAGAGAAGCTATTCTATCATGAAAAACTAACCCTTAGTTGGTATGGCATGAAAGAATAGTATGACAAGAAATAAACATCACATGCATATAATCACATTATACTGTGAATGGTATGGCATTTTGTATCGTAGTGGTCGCCATCGCCATGGTTCCACGGTGATACTCTTCGCCACACTTCTTGTCCTCTTTGTCATCATGCTTGAAGCCTCCATAGCAAAGAACTAAACTATTACAACTAATAGGTAGCAAATGAATTGCATGAGGAGCTCAAGCATCACAAGTCGACACGCAGGTCGTTATACAATTAAAGAACAGCCTCAACCCGGCTGTGATTAATACGACACACAGGCCGCCAAAACACACATGCATCACATATGCATCTATGCCATACCATTCACATCATTCCCTGCAAAAACAAGTTAAGCGTAGAACATATTCTACCGCCTCGACATGAATGTGTTTCTATAACAATCTATGCGTATGCATAGCACGGCATCCTTGGCGGTCGGCCAGCGCGTAAAATTAGCATTTGAAGCTCAAGAAGAGGAAGCCGCCGCTGCTGTTGAATCCAACGATCCAAACCCAGACCTCAGTAACCAAGGCGAGTCAATGCTTTGATCATTTCGAGCCTACATTTTCAATAAATTACTTTGGTTTAAGTTATTACAAATTGCATGTTTATACTTATTTTGCAATACATGGTAATTTCATATTCTAGTTATATGTCCCTGCTCTCTTGGTTTATTATACTTCCTTCCCGATATAATTGGCTACGATATCCTTGTCACCCTAGGAAAAATAGTAATACTACTCTTTTGGAAATAAGTCCATAAGTAATAATGCCATGCTTAAAACTGCTTGCATAGTTAGGGGTGTGAGAGCACCCAACATCACATTTCAAACATGAGAAAGATTTGGTTGGACAGTCATCGTGAGGATGATTGTAATGGATCGCGAGTAGGCTACGAGAGCAGAAAACAAAATTTTTCTACCGCGCACACAAGAACATCATGCTTAAGGAGGGATCATGGATCGTTACCACTAGACGCCAGCAGCAATGAAGAAGAGTTGGAGAAGCCGATCCAACCACGCGTCAGTAGTAGTGGAAGTAGTCGATCGTCCCGAACCGATCGCTCCTCCACGCGATCAACCACACCACGAGCGGATCCAATCAGAGGTTGTTGATGCCGATCAACGCCGCAACGAGCGCCGCTTCCACCGGTATCCACACGTCCGGTGGGCGCCGATCGCGAGTGTACCAAAGACTCGCGAGCGGCTAGGGTTTGGCTCGAGGTGGCGGCTACGGATTAGCTCGGGATTATCGGTGCGTTCCTCACCCTCGCCTCCATATATAGACCTCCTCACTTGGGCCTCGTGGACCGAGGCCCAATAGGAGTCTATCCGGATCTCTATCCGAATTGAGCCCATATCCGAATCACATTCAATTAGTGTTCCAACCCGTTAAGTGTGCGACCAGAGGTTCACGTATACTTGGTCGCGACCGAAACACCTTCCGGTCACCCCATTAATAGCGGCCTCTAGCAAGACATATTAACCCCAAAGTATACGTAAAGATCATATCTACCGAACTCGTAATGTTCTCATGTACTAATCCCTTTGCCTCACGATATAGATTAAGCTCAAGGCGAGACCCGTGTCATCCTCTTAATAGCTCAATCACTCTCTCGATTCCGTGATGGATTATAAACTCGTGATTGACTCCTCAATCACCTTGGCATGGCCATGCACTTTCATAATCCATTACATCGAGGGGCCCGAGATATCTCTCCCATAAGGAGGGGCAAATTCTATCTTGATCATTCACATCCCACTACATGTTTCATGGCAAACCCAAAGACTACTTTTATGACTACCCGCCACGGAGTAGTGTTTAGTAGTCCCAAAGTAGCTACTACGCATGCCGGGAACCATGATGATCTCAAGTCTAAGGATTCCACATAAACACTACTTGAGACCAACCGATGACACTTGGAATCTCTGCGGTGTCTCATGGCGGGTCTATCCAACATATGTTCACTAACACATGTCCATATTATTGATTTGGCATCTCCATACCATGATCCATGAGACATGATCATCAATCAATACATATGCTGATCTTTGAATCATATTTGTTCCTCATATGAAATATAATCAGGGATCATTTAGAAATAGCAACATTTTGGCATTAAGAGTCTCATGAATAAGTCACATACTCATTGATCAATAATGATAATGTCTATTTCAAGGAACAAAGCAATGTATCATAAACATAGTATGTGATATATTCAACATCTCCATGTTGCCTCTAGGGCATATCACCAACAGATTGGTGAGTGTGGTTAAATTATTTTATGCTCTTCAAGAATCCCACATGCTTATATATTTGGGCGGATGGTTCGAGGGTGTGAATGGTGGAATTGTGGTAGAACCGCCCAGATAAACATTAAGGACTGAATCTTGTGATGACCTCCCAATGAACACCCAGTACAACCATATGCTGGCAAAGTGTAGGCAGGGCTAACTAATTTGCATCAACCTAGTACGAGTTGCGCCGGTGTGAAACACGGGCGGGTAGAGGATGGCCACATCCTCCGACGTGAGGGCGCAAGGGGGGGCTTCTGGAAGGGTGGGCGTACCCGGAGGAAGTGGAAACCTTAGCGGACGTAACTCTGCTAGGAAAATGCATTGTAACAGCTTTGTGATAGTCTACTCAACTACATGGCTAAGGAACCGTGTAGGGCAGCGAGCAGATCTATTTCTTATGGGTAAAGTGTACTAACTCTGCAGAGTCAAAACTATTCGAATAGCCGTGCCCACGGTCAAGGGCGGACATGGGAACTTGACTAGATATAGCTCTGTTTCAAAAATGGCTGATGGGTGGAATGGGATAAAGTGCAGGGCAGAGAAAGGCCCTAATTTGAGTTGTCCTGGGTGTCATCCCAGTGGTAATGTAAGTGGCTATAACACTGAAAGCATGAGGAGCAGAGACCATGTAACGGTGGATGGTCTCTGATTCGTTGAAAAGAAATTGCATAAAGTTATATACATGATTGTGTTAAAAAGGCTAGGTCCTAGGAATTTTAAGTACAATAGTTCAAAAAGGCACATTTCAGCAAAACAAAATAACCTTAGCCTCTCTTGGTAAACTTTGCATATTATATGCTGCATTCTGTGCATTGACTTGCTGAGCACGGTGGTTAGTGTGCTCACACTCGTAATACTAAAAACCAGATTCTGGAGCTCATGATCACTACTCCTATGAGGATGCCCCTGCTGCAGATGGAGGAGTCAACGCCGAGACTTAGGATCACACTTTTAGAGCCTTAGGCAACTTGACTAAGGGGTGGTTTCCATATAGATATTACTGGAGCTCTAGTAATATCTATATGACCACTTTTACCCTCAGTTCTTGCCGGTGGTTAATAGGCCTACCTTGTTTCGCCTTCCGCTGTCGTACTTTTGTAATGTAAACATTTGGCCTGATCGGCCTATTGTAAAGACTTCGCCCTTTAAAAGGCCTAACTTCAACTGTGTTATGTAATAATATTATGGCTTGGTGAATTTCTGCGATGTATGAAATGATTCAGCTGTGTACATTACCTACTGATCCAGGGAGTAATGTATTAAAACACATTGGATTCTGGATTGAAAAATCCGGGTCTGACATTTTACATTCAGGCAATTTACATATATAGAATTAATTTGATTGCTTGTCAACCTAGAATTGTAAACCTTGACCTGCGCTAGAATTATTAGTGCACTTAGGCGAACTTGTTTGATTAGGCGCTATTTGTGCTAAACCAACTTGAATTTAGCTTCCGCATTGTTTACTTGGTTTAGGCAAATAGAAAAGGTCTTGAATTAATATTAATAATTTGAAGAGAATTTTTAGACCGTCTATTCACCCCCCCTTTAGTCGGCCTCCTCGATCTTACACCATACAAAGCCGAGTTCATGGTTGCCACATCATCAGCATGTCAAGGCATATAGTTGTGAAGTATGCTAATTGAGATAACGGGAGAAACCCCAGTCTAGTCGTCCTATATGTTGACAACAAATCAGTAATCATATTGATGAAGAATTTGGTGTTTCATGGGAGAATTAAGCACATTGATACCTGATTTCACTTTATCAGAGAGTGCGTGGAGAAGGAACTGATTATTTTCAAGCACGTGTGCACATGAGAGAAGCATGCAGATATCCTCACAAAAGTACTTCCTCGAGTCAAGTTCAAAGAGATGCGTAATTTGCTAGGCATCAAAAATCTCGCACAACCAAGTCTTGATTAAGAGAGGAATTGTTAGGAAATAATCAAAACTGCCAAAGTTTGTAGAGATCATGTAGTATCCATGCATTACACGACAAGTTAGATATATGGTTGAGATGCAAATCCACATCAAATCAGTTTGTTTCCTTATTTAGTTACTCCATAGATGCATAACAATTAGAAGAACATTCCTAACAACAACAGTAGTGAAGTGTGTAAACTATCTTTTGAGACATTAGTCATATTACATCAAACAACCTCATCTGCAAACAATTGAAACTTCCAAGAGGGGTTTCACATCTAATGGATAAAAGCGGCTGGACGGCGGAGGGCATTCTGCCATTGCCAAAGTAGAGCTACAGGGGATGGAACACCGTAGACGGCGGAGGGCGTTGTCAGAGCAGGAGCTAGGAGGCAGAGGTCGGAGCCGGAGACAGGGTTCTGGGCTTTTGGCAGGCTGGCGGCTAGGGACGGCATGATCGGGTGGGGGTGCCATGAGCTAGCCAGCTAGGGTTGGGTTTTGGGAGAATGGGAGGAAGACACGACTGGAATTTGGACTCTGGAGGGAGGATGCGCTAGGTGGGCTATGCCAATGGTGTTACATGTCTTTGGGCCTTGTGGATAGTAAAAGGCCATGGAACTAACTTGGCCAGGGCTTGCTACAACCCCCTAGCCTGGGCCCTATGTCCGTCCCTAGATAGATCTATGCATGTATAAATTGTAGAGAAATATAGAGAGAAAATTGCCCCAAAAATTTATGTGTTCTCTCCCGTGCATTCCTAGGGTTGAAACCAACCAACTTAACTCCATCAAATATTGCAACCTATTCATCAATCTCGATCTATCTATCTATCTCTATAACTGACTTGAGCAACACTGCCGCCCTGATCGGCCGACTCCGGCGGCCTCCCTTGCAACTAGCAGCCTCCATTGGCTCCCCTCGACTCCCCTACCCCTTTTTGGCATTAGATGACAGCGCCATTGCCTAAAAACTGTGTTGCCACTAATCCCTAGCATTGCAACCATAATCTACCTAATCCGGCAGCAACCATCACTTCCGGTGACTTCTTCGGCCTCCACTCACCTCCCTCTATCTCCTTTCACCATCGACTTGTGCCAGCCCCTTCGACAACTCCGGCGTCATGAAATCCTAGCCGACTTGGTCAACTTTCCTTGGCTCTAGTGGTTTCGCAATCATCTCCGATGATGACAGCCAGTGCAAGACGATAGTGATGGTTGGAGGCGAGCGACACAGGGCTATGGGTGAGTGTGGTGGCAACTGGACTATGGGCTGCAGGACGATGGATAGGCGTGCCAGGCGAGGCTATCGATGTGTGCCAAATTGATCTTTTAAAAAGAACTCGCTCGGATTTTTGAAACCTTTTTCTTTGAAATTTATCTGGGTTGTTGAGTTTTTGGTTGAAATCTACTAAATTTGGTTGAAATTTGTAACTTATTTAAAACTAAACTAAAACACGCATGAAATTTCCTGGGTCTCAAATTTTCAGTTTAGAAACCTGAAAGGCCTTGAAAATCGAAATTGTAGTTTTTGAAACCGAAAGTTTCAAATTTTAAATCTTGAACTATGCTTAGAACTTGCTTGAAACTCGAAGTCTTAGTTTTTAACTCGAAGTTCCATTCATGAAACTTGCTGGAATTCTTGTGTAACTTTCACTGAAACTTGACAAAACTCGAATAAAACTTTGGAGTAAAACTTAAAATCTAATGAACCATTCAAAACGTGCGAAAATCACTTGAACCCAAAGCGAAAATCATTTGAACCCAGAAACGACCCTGAAACGTTTGCTTGAAATGCGATGAAGAAACTTGGAACTTTGCTAGCGTTGTCTAGTTGATCCCTAGTTTTTCTTCTTTTTTTGAGATAGTGCTATTCTCGAGTTCACTCTTGTTCAGAGCCTTGTTCTAAAGTGTTGTAGCATTTTGTAGGGACCCCAGATTTTACTATCTAGAATCCTCTATGATTTAATGCACTATTCCCTGGATCAGTAGATAGTGCTCACAGTTACAGAAAATGAATATCAAATACATACAATGCGGAAGTATAAATAAAATAGTAAACTTATTCATGGACCGATTAGGCCGAAATCAGTAAATTGCAGCAGCGGAAAACGAGGCACACCGGAGAAACCCTCAGGACATGCCCACAGGCAGCCAACTGGAGGATCGCGACCTAGCCATTGACGTCTTCATCTTCTTTACCATCAAGGCCAAAATATTGCTGATGCGTAGTGATCTAATTCCTGATTCTGAATTTGTTATGAGAGCGAGTGTGAGCACACAAACCACCGTGCTCCGCGAGCCAATACACAGGATGCAAATAATTAATATGCATGGCTAATCAAAGGAGAGGCTCGGGTTGTTTTATTTGCCAAAAATTGCTCTTCGCATTATTCTTTTTATTTAGTCATGGTATTATTATTGCTGACTAAAACTTCGAACATCAAGTATCATAATTCACTTTATCCACCGATTCTACACTTCCCATTTCGCAACCCACCATTTCACTAATCCAGCCATGGGTGTCTGATTCTCGCATAACCCTAGCTTTCCCCATAAATTTATTCTTCCAACTTCAAATTTCACCAGAACCGTATAATCCCGATCTTTGGATCCATTGTTTGCCAACTTGTTAACTATACAACCTATTTATAATCCAATACCTTTACTTGTGACCCACTAATCAAATAATTTCCATTGCATCATCCAAAATATTTAATAATCGAATCGAAGTTACCCATTTCTGTACATGAGCCTGAATATCCACAACCAATTCATAAATCCAATCTTAGGCTCATTATTCAACAATTTTATTGGCTCCTCATTCTAGTGAAAATCTGGTATCCTTTATTTTGTATCCACTGATATCTGTTGTGTCATAAATTCCTAACAATCCAATTGTTGCGGTCGTTGATCCCCAAAAACCATAAATTGGCTTTTCAAATAATCCACCTTATTTTATATTGTCTATCTGTAATTAATTCACTAGTACACCTCCACCAAGAATGCTAATGATCCAGATTATATTTCAGGAATTATTATCATTCCTCCGATATATCCGAACATTCAGTTCATCCTTCTAGTATTTTGATCAACCCCTTTTAATCTCATTATTACTAACATCTCTCAAGAATTTATATTAGTGTTGTAATCCAACAATTTCTTTTGCACTCTCTAATTCTCTAAAAATTATTTAAATCATCTTTCTAGCCTATCCATTCATATAGACTCCATCGATTTATTTCTCCTAAACCCCTTTAATTTATTCCTTTTTTATAATCGACATGAATCCACCAATCATCGTTACGTGTTTACCACAACAGTCATTTTCTGTTCTTGTGATTCTTTTATTTCTCACTGTCTTCTTATTTTATGTGAACTATTATCATTATTTTGCTTTTGAAATATAGTATGTAGGAAATTTCCTGAGACTTAGCAGTTTGAACAAAAACATAATATGTACGAGGATGCAATAATAATAGCGATTCAGATTCCATCCATCGTTACGTGGCATCTGCACCATATGCTTAATCCTTCAGCATTATAGCCGCTTAACTTATCACCGGGCGACACCGTAGCAACACAAATCAGGGCCTTCCGCGCCCTTCCACTTTTTCCATTCCCACCCACAAAATTTTTGAAATAGAACTATATCTGGTTAAGTTCCCATGTCCGCCCATGACCGTGGGCACGGCTATTCGAATAGTTTTGACTTTGCAGAGTTTGTACACTTTCACCACAAGAGACAATCAACTCGTTGCCCCACATGATTCCTTAGTCATGCAGTTGAGCAGACCATCACAGTGACTTTTCAAAGTATCTAGTTCCTTTTGTCATCTCACCTTATGTGAAACTGCCCACTTGCGGTGGGTCCCATCTATGCACGGGATGTTCTCCACAGTTACTAACGCAGCCGGGCTCCACTTCCCGCAACGCCTAGAACAGCTGGAAAACTTCACCCTCCCCTTGGTGTCCCTTTAGGCCTCCCCTTGCCCTTGCGTATCCACTTCACTCCACTACCAGTGAGATGAGTCCGGGAGTTTCGATAAATTTACTTAGCCAAGTTGTATTTTACAGACTTGTGGTTGCACTGTTTTACGTGGGAGATCATGACAAGATTCAGTCCTTAGCGGTATCTGGGCGGTTCTTCCACTAACCACTTTGTGCTTCCATTGCACCACTCACACACCAGCCTCCAAACCATCCGCCCAGATATTCAAGCAAGTTGAGGTCTTTGGGAGCATAAAATAACCATATCGGACATATACCAGTCATTAACACCATGACTGTCCAACCAAATTTTCTCATGATTGAAAGTGATGCTTGGGCGTTCTCACGCCCATGAGCATCTATGCAATACTAAGCATGGCATATAATTACGGACTTATTTTCGAAAGATTACTATCATAATTTTTGCTAGGGTGACAAGGTTCACATAATCAACTATTCAAAAGGGGGCGTAATATTAATCAAGGCAAGCAATGAGCATATAACTAAACTCTTGAATTAAACATGTATTTGCATATAAAATAACAGCATGCAAATTTGATAATTTAAACAAAAGTAATTTGCAGAAAATGTAGGTTCAACATGATCAAAGTATTGACTTGCCTTGCGCGTATTACCGCAGACTTGAGCTCACACGATGCTTTCTCTTGAGCTTCTATTCTTTATCTTCTCTTTGCTCTGACCACGCTTGATCCGTGGAATCTTCAGGACTCCAGTTTCTAATTACGCGACAAACGACTGAATCCAAATAAAAGCAATTAACTCAAAAGATCCAAATAAATCCGAATAAACTAAACTTAGTTTTATTATGAGTTAATGGGTGATTCGGTGATTTGAGGCAAGGTGGGGTAGAATACGAGGATACGATCTTTTTATTGATAACTTCTTTTATTATTTTATATTTATTAAGAAAGTTCCATGAGACTTACGGACAGACGTATTGTTTAGTCTATTAAATTAATATTTAGAGTCTGTATTCCTAGCAATTTAAGCGGGGGTATTTTATGGGATTCTGTTTACCAATTATTCAAATTATTCATCGAATGATTATTTCAATAATTCATGGAAGCCTGAGGGTGCTTAATTATCTAACTGATGTATTAATAGTAAAGTTTTGTTTATTCTTATTTACTACTCATTTGCAACTATTAGTCATAATATTACGTTATCCATCAGATTATTTATTGACGAGGTTATTCTAATGTCCGACTATTAGTCATATTTTGTTCTTTTATCTGGCATCTGGCATAATTTAATATTAGTTCAATGCTATTTAGATGGGATCGAGCCCGCTACACATAACTTTATTTCGCTACCATTGTTGGCTATATATATACCGTTGAGATTTATTTACTTGGCGGCATCTTAAATATTAGGGCATACGTTTTAATCACTATTAAGGGTAATCCTTCATTTTAAAGCCTTGTTGTTATAGTTTTAGCAAAACATCTAATTTATTTTTCCTAAGCTTTAACTTGAATGTACTTTTAGTTAAGATCCTTACTAACCTTGGACATTTAAGCATAACCATCTTTTACTAATACCCTAATTAACAATTAGTCTTTTAATCCATTTATACAAACCACATTAATAATTCGTATATGATAATAAGTAATCCATGATTAGACATTTATTAAACTCATTTATATCCTAATAAATTTTGGCATCTTTTGAGAAATTATTTCGGAGTTTTATTGATGATTTCCTGACTGTATTCAGCTTACACAGCAAAACAAAAAAAAATAATCAAAAAGCTACCTAAAAAAATGTCTAAATGCCCTAAACGCTGCGAACGGAGGGATCGAACCCGGGTCGTCTCAGTGAACGCGAGCGCCCCTAACCGTTCAGCCCCTTGTTGTTACCTATCTTATGAGGGGCAGAGATTAAAGTTGAGCCAAGCCCGTGTGTTCAAAATAGGAAGCCGCCAACAAGATGGGTGGGCTCGCCGCCGGCGAGCGGTGGCCGTCGAGGGGTTGATAACCCGCAAAATGGGTTGTACTGGGGACAAGGAAGCTAGGGGTTGCGGTGATTTTGCCAGAGTGGCGGCGAGGCGGGTGGGCGGCTGTTCGAAGCGGCCGGCGGCGAGGTGAGCACGGGGCGGCGGTGCCGGCGAGGAAGAGAGGGGAAACTAGAGGACTCGTGAGCATTAGAAGGTTCAGTGGAGGCTTACCAAGAAGTCGGCCGGGCGGGAGAGGGGCTGAGATGAGTTAGCGACGGTGGCCTGCGGCGGTGCGAGGAGACGCACGTCGCCGGCGAGGCACAGGCGGTGGGAGGCCCGGGCGACGGAGGGGATGGCGTCGCGATGCTCCAAGGGCGCTCAGGTAGGAAGGAATTGGCCTGTCATGAATCCCGTCGACGGCTACTGCTTCGATCGGAGCTGGAGAAGACAGGGTCGCCGGGAGGCTAGGAGCTCGAGTACTTTGATTCCGCGGGGTGGGACTATGAGGGCAGAGTGGGGAAGAACATGGCAGGCTTCAATGGCTTTTGTAGACTCCGAGTGAGGCGAGCACCGTTCGGTCACGTCCGTGTCATATGGCGGCGACAGAAAGCTGCGGCAGTGGAGAAGGTGGGCGACGGCGGAAAGACTGTGGGCGACTGGGCATGCGGGGAGGGGCGTGACGGGACGAGATGGTGCGGCGTGATGATGAGCCGCATGCTCTGGCGACGCGGCGCATGGCAGGGGCAGCAGAGCGCGGCGTGCGACAGAAACAGGGTGCGGCGGCGGCAGAAAGCGTTGGGCGGCACGGCAACGCGATAGGGCAAGCGCGCGGTGCATCAGTAGGATCTGGGGAGATTCGGGAGTGCCTGCTTGCAGAATTTGGCGCAGAAGAGAGAAGGGAAGAAGAATGAGCGGAGGAGGACGAGCCAACGCGAGGAGGGAGGAGGAGAAAAGAAAAGGAAGGGAGGCGGGGGCAGCACCCAGCGGCAGAGAAAGGAATGGGGAGGGAGGAAAGAAAGAAAACAAAATATGTGGGGCCAACCTGTAAGAGAGGAAAAAGGTAGAAATGGAATAAAGGGACAATAAGGCTCATGCAAAATTTTAGAATTTAGATTTTTAATTTAAATTCTTAATTTGCATTAGGTTTTACTGATTTTTGGAGTTTGCATGTGATTCAAAATTTAAAGTCTTATTTAAGCCTTGTATGAAATTTGGATTTTCAATTCAAGTCTTGGTCCAATTATCTTGATACAAAATATAATAATCTTCTATTTCGATTTTATTTAATTTTTGCTATACATTATATATAAATTTCCGAATGTCCAAATTTGGGTTTCGTATGCTAATTAAATTTAAAAGGAAGAATTTCTAGCTTCAACCTTTTAGAGATCTGTTTTACTATTATTATTTTTATTCACATATATATTTTCAAGTCCTCTTATTTCTATTTTTTTCTTTTTTGGCTTACTAACGTTGTTTTTATTTTTCATAGATTTTCAAGTATTGGAACCTCAACCAAAAACTTAAAGAAACACCATCAAAATCCAAATTCCAATAAAGTATATTGCCAAATAATTCGAGAGTTTCATATTTTCAAATTTAGAATTTTCAGGATGTTACACATTTGGATTTTTACTGAAATGATATTGCAATATATGTTGGGTTTTCTAAGATATTCAATTAAAGAATAATAAAAAATGGAAAACACCGTTATATCTCCTGCAAAGCAAAAAGGAGAAATAGAAAAGAAAAAAAACAGCGTTATAATATTTAAAACCAATGTATTTCAAAGGGCTTCTGGTTTCAAGCCATAAACCATCACTGTTCTAAGCCAGAAGAGAAGCCGTTTGGAACAGTACGTACTAGTCTTAGCTGCTCCGATAGGTTTTTAGATGAAGCTGCTCCCTAGTTTGCAGAATTGTTGGGAGCCTGTAGCCTCTGTAGGCCTGCGGCCCACCGTGCCACTCTCTGGCAGGGAGCCCACCGGCCATTAATTTTCAACGAGACAATTGAATCCACTGACCATCTTCTACGAAGTTGATACATACTCCTAGTGGCGGACTTATGAACATTTTTTAAAACTTATCTTATTATATATTAATAAAATTATAATATTATAAAAATATTATTATGTACTAATAAAATTATAATATTTAACGACACGAGTTCAGGAGGGTCACTTGAAAAAGAACGAATTCAGGAGGGTCACTTGAAAAAGACCGAAGGTATTAAATCATAATGAAACAGAGCAGTCACAAACATATATAGTGCACATATGCCACAGACGTACGTAGTTTTAGAAAGGAAAAGGGAGACCATTTCTGTATTATTACAATACCGATCACACACAGGATAACAAAACGTTTTATAAAACGTACAAGATAACTTGAAACAACGCCCTTGCACGTACACAGATACGGCGAAGTACCCCTTTATTTCTGCAGCAACATCTTATTCTAAAACATACGTGGCTGCTGAACTGACTTCCGCACGGTACACGCATCACGCATGTTCAGGCAGTCACCCGCTGCCTTGCTAGCTGCTAGCTTGCTCAGTGGTGGCCAGGGAGCTTCTCCTTGACCTTCTCCATGACGCCCTTCTTCTCGTGCGTCCCGCCGGTGCCCGTGGTCCCGGTGTACCCGGGCCCGTAGCCTCCTGTCGCCGTGGCCTGCTGCTGGTTGTCCTTGTTGCCGCCGGGGAGCTTCTCCTTGATCTTCTCCTTGATGCCCTTCTTCCTCCGCCCGCCCATGCCGTCATCCTCAGATGACTGCACAATTGATAAGTGAAAACAACTAAGTATACATCGGTAAGTAAGACCGAACAGACATGTACGGACGTACAGACGGGAAGCTAGGAACGCACCGAGCTGGAGCTGGAGCTGCCAGAGCGGTGGAGGATGCCGCCGGTCTTGTGCTCCTCCCTGCCAGGCTGGAACTGCCCGCCACCGTGGGCTCCAGTGCCGGTGGCGCCGTACACGCCTTGCCCCGTGCCATGGGTTCCGGTGCCCGTGGCTCCGTACCCAGCCGTGTGCCCGGTGCCTAAACCACCGGCGTCGGGGACACCAGCGCCGGTGGCGCCGTACGCGCCGTGTCCCGTGGCATGGGTCCCAGTGCCGGTGGAGCCGTACCCAGCCGTGTGGCCAGGGCCCAAACCACCGGCGTCGTGGATCCCGGTGCCGGTGGCGCCGTACCCGGCTTGTTGGCCATGGCCGCCAGCGCCGTGGGTGCCGGTTCCGGTGGCGCCGTACCCAGCCTGCTGGGCGGAGGCCCCGTACCCGCCGTGGGCACCCGTGCCGGTGGTGTCGTACCCACCGGTCTGCCCGACGCCGTGGGCACCCGTCACCGGGTTGCCGTACTCGTCTACGCGAGTGGTCGGGTGGCCGTGCTGCTGACCCGTTAGGTGCGCCATCTTCTCCTCAATCGCCTGCCTGTCTCTAGAGTTGTGTTTTGCTGTGGTTTTTCCCCCCTCTGAATGGAGTTCGTCAACTCGATATGGATGGAGGCAAGCGAAGGCGGACGCGGTGAATTTATAGCGCGTAAGAGCAGCGTGTGGACGTGCGGGGGTCGGCACGTTGCATGCAACGTGTACGTGAGTGCGGT
The DNA here is from genome assembly GCA_036346245.1 of Bonia amplexicaulis. NCBI lineage: Eukaryota > Viridiplantae > Streptophyta > Magnoliopsida > Poales > Poaceae > Bonia > Bonia amplexicaulis. The sequence goes on from CM070766.1 coordinate 11,282,481, forward strand.
GCACGCGGAGGCTGGAGCTGGGTGCCCATTGCGTAGGACGCCGAGCCGACGCGTGTGCTGGGGGACGTGTTGCGCTGTAGAACGCTTCGGAGCCTGGTGCCCGTCTGGAAGAGCTCGCTGCGTGTGGACGTGGGCCTTTTGGACTTCTGCTCATCGAGGTGGATGCATGCATGCGCCATTACGAGTTTGGTGGATACGGCTAGTACCTGGCTGCCTGCAATTGGGAAGGATGGTCCAATCAGAATTGTGTCTACTGCTTTGCAGCGAGCCAGGTTCCTTCGGTTAAACGCATGGGGACTTCGATCTTTACTAATTTAGCTGGCAGATTCTTTCGATGTTTTTGGTGTCAATTTCGCTATCATCGTGGTAAAAACGGGATGTGCTTTCTTCTAAATGCAAACGTACGTGTTAATTCCGGCGCAAGGAATCGAACTAATTAACATGACCATCGAACCAACACAGAGATAATGGCTCCACGGCTGCCTCCAAATACTCCGTAAATGAAAGAGGGGGGAGTTCCTCGTCGCTCGCCCTTGCCACGTGGTTCCTGTGCGCTCATGTTTTGATGCGTGCGTGCGAGTGGGTTTCGTCGTTCCACTGTTGCTATGCGCTGAGGCAGTTCGGTCGCTTCCATACGCTGGTTACCAAGCCGCGTGTTCGGCGCGGCTAGCCCGTTCGCTGCAGGCTGTGCTGTGGAAATCTTCGAGAGGAAGACTGACGCGTCATCTGCAGACTTTTGGACGGCTTTCATTTCCTTTTTCGTCGCCGCAGCACGTCCGCTCGCTTCTTCTCGGTTCTCCTTCCATTGTTGCTCAGCGCATTTCTTTCTTTTCTTGCCTGCGGCGCTTGCGCTTTCTTCCTCCTTGTGCTTGTTCTGTCTCCGTTCTTCCTCAAGGTATTAGCGGGGTTCCCTTTTGGTATCGTCTTTTTCCCCCTCCTTGTTATTCTTGCATTTTTTGCATTCTTCTTAGGGTTCATACGTTCTTACCCACTCCAGCTCTGTGCTGGGCGGGTTGGATGGAAGTGTGTCTTTGTGGCTCAGATTTGTTCTTTTGGTTTGTGGAATGGTGATCACATACTACTTAGGGTTTACGCAGTGCTATCCATCTCAGATTTGTGCTAGCTGTTTTTAGTTATGTTGTGTTTTTTTCTCAGATTATCTTGCGGTTTGTGGAATGGTCGCCAGATGCTTCCTACAATCTACGTACTGCTGTTCGTTTTACATTTCTGTTAGCCACTGTCGATTACAGCTGGGTTTTGTGTCAGATTTGTTTTTCCGGTCTATGGATCTGGCTCAGATTTGTTCTTATGATTTGTGGAATGGTGGCTACGTACTTCTTTGGATTTACGCGGTGCTATCCAATTCAGATTTGTGCTAGCTGGTTTTAGTTGCAGTGTGTTTTTTTTCACATTAATTCGACTATTCTCAGTTCTTGTTTCTTTATACCTCTGTTTTTGTCGCGCCCGAAAACTATTATTCTTGTAATACTTGTGATTCTTTTGCTGTCATGTAGGGGTGCTTCTAGATTGCTTACTACATTTCGCTGTAAATCAGTGCTTACCATAATCGGTGCTTGCTGTTCCCTACTGGTAAAGTGCTTCTTTGCTTATACGCTTCCACGGCTTATATGTTTGCTTACATACTTGCTTACGCATAGCCTGTAGCGGTTCTTTTTTTTAGTTTTACCTACTGTCTACATTCTCTTTACATTGTCATTATCGATGCGTTGTTTCAATTGCGATATGGTAGATATACCTATTGGTTATATGCTGTTCAAATTGCAATATGCCGCTACCGAAAGCTCTCTACGTTTATGTTTGCCTCGAAATCCGCTTCTGCATAGCCTACAATGGTTCATCCTGATATTTTTAGCTATTGTTTATTTCTGTCATTCCTTACTACTTTTACCTACTGCCTGTGTTCTACTCAGATTGTAATGTACCATCGGCGAAAAATCTCTATGTTTACAATCTTATTAACTATTGTATTTACAAAAGTTCTTCATGTTTGTTGTCTTACACACTACCATATTTACAGATCTTCAAGTCTCTTGCTTTCAGCGGTAGCCTTGTGTATTGCATTTAGCTACAAACTAGTGCTTCCTTTTTCCTATTTGTAAGGTACTTCTCCTAACTCATCTTTTGGTTACATGTTTATCTTTCCTATTCTACTATTGTTCTTCTTTTACGCTTCCATGACCTACATGTTTGCAAAGTTGCCTCTGCATAGCCTACAGTGTTTCTTCTTGATAGTTTTAGCTGTTGTTTAAGTCTATCATTCTGTAATAGTTTTACGTGCTACCTCCATGCTGTTCAAATTGCAATGTGCTATTGTCGAAAGATCTCTACGTTTTCTTCGTACAATTTTACAGCTTACAGGTTTGCGTACCTACTTGCTTCTGGGTAGCCTACATTAGTTATTGTTGACGCTTTTAGTTATTGTCCATGTCCATTATTCTCAAATAGATTTGTTGACGCTTTTAGTTATTGTCCATGTCCATTATTCTCAAATAGATTTACCTATTGGTTATATGCTGCTTAGATTGCAGTATGCCACTACCGAAAGCTCTCTACGTTTATGTTTGCCTGGAAATCCGCTTCTGCATAACCTACAATGGTTCATCCTAATATTTTTAGCTGTTGTTTATTTCTGTCATTTCTTACTACTTTTACCTACTGCCTGTGTTCTGCTCAGATTGTAATGTGGTATCAGCGAAAAATCTCTATGTTTACAATCTTATTACCTACTGTATTTACAAAAGTTCTTCACGTTTGTTATCTTACACACTACCGTATTCACAGATCTTCAAGTCTCTTGCTTTCAGCGGTAGCCTTTTGTATTGCATTTACCTACAAATTAGTGCTTCCTTTTTTCCTATTTGTAAGGTACTTCTCCTGACTCATGTTTTGATTACATGTCTACCTTTACTATTCTACTATTGTTCTTCTTTTACGCTTCCATGACCTATATGTTTGCAGATTTGCCTCTGCATAGCCTACAGTGTTTCTTCCTGATAGTTTTAGCTCTTATTTAAGTCTATCATTCCGTAATTTATCTGCATAGCCTACAGTGTTTCGTCTTGATAGTTTTACCTGTTATTTAAGTCTATCATTCTGTAATAATTTTACGTGTTACCTCCATGCTGTTCAATTTGCAATGTGTCATTGTCGAAAGATTTCTACGTTTACAGTCTTATTGCCTACTGTATTTATAAACCTTTCTATAATTTTTTCTTAGTGCTTCTTTTTTACAGGCTTACTTACTGTCTAGCGCTGTTGAAATTGCAATACATCATCGTCGACAGTTCTCCATGTTTACGGTCTTCATTACAGACGTATTTACAGACCATTAGGTTCCTTTCTTTCAGCACTAGGCTTTTATATTGCATCCTATTGTGAATCAATGCTTCCTGCTCCCTATTTCTAAGGTACTTCTTCTGCCTTTTAGCACGTTTACCTAATAATTATTATGGCTGTGTTATTATTAGCCCTTTCTCCAAATTGTTAGTCCATCAGTCAAACTATTACTATTACTTCTTCAGCAACTTTGAGTATAGTAAATGTGGTGCTATTTTTTAGCTTACATTGATTGTTCCTGCCATTTTTACCCATTATCCATATCCATCATTTCTTAATAATTTTGCCTACTGTTTATTTCCTTCTTGCATTGCAATATAACAACGATGAAATATCGCTATATTTATGTTTGCCAGTCTACTCTACTTATTTCTACTTAATTCTTTTCCCATTACATTTCGTACATGTTTCGTTTCATGCACGCTCCATCCTTGCTTTTTTCCATTCTGCCTTCCTGCCTACCTATATCATAGAACAACATTTTTTCCTATTGGTTGTTTCTGCTGAGTCAGCTAATAATAGAAAAAAGAAGAGATTATCCAATTTTCCTCACAGTGCCGACATATTTGCTTACATGCTTGTTTCTGAACGTTCTGCAATAATCCTTTCTAATTAGTGCTTCCTTAGTTCTGCATTTATCATCTTATTTATTACTATATTTACAACTTCTTTCATATTTCGACTTTTTTTGTGTCCTCTGTTTTTAATCATTATACTTTTTTGTCTTTCAGTGCTAAGCTTGTGCCTGCGTTGTTTCTATTTTGCTTCTTCTATTTGATCTTATGAATTTATCACCCTCTACTAAAGCCCACCATGAAGAAATTTTGCTTGGAAAACGACCATCCGCTCGTAGCTTCATCACGCCTTCTAGATATCCTTTGTCTACCGCTTTTCCAACGTTTCTTCCACAGACATCATCACAGCCATGTATGACCATTTTCCAATCCTCTTACATACTTTTGGTTCCTCATTGTTTTTTATTTCCATTTTTCTTTATTGTCCTACAGCACTTCGCACAGATGTTAACGAACCCTTTCCGTAGAAGCGTCATCGTGGTTGCTCACACTCTTCATAACTATTTATTTCCTCTTTTCGATTAGTTCTGCTTCACATCCGTATTTTTAACCATTTTATTTCCCCATGTACCTACATCATAGGAGACCATTTTTCTCCGTTGGTTAGTTCTGCTGAAGCAAGTCATAATAGAAAAAAAGAGATTATCCAATTTGCTCCGTAATGCTGGTAGAACAGGTGCCTTCCTTTGATTGTCTTTTTCCTAAGTATTTTTTTTCCTTTTCCTACATTAATCTTCTACCTTTTTCCTTTTCTTTTGCTTCCAGTTATAGAAATATCAACATGTTTTATGCCATGCTTACTGATATTTCACTGATTTTTTCTCCTTTTCTTATTCTTTCCTTCCTCTACAGATATCAACATGTCTTACTCCATATTTTCTACTGCTTTGCCAATTTTTTCGTGTTCTTTCATTTTTCCCTTCTACGTATGAAGATTTTAGCATCCTTTGCGTCATAGTTTCTACTACATTTCTTACGCATTTCAGGTAGCGCATGGTCTTTTAATCCAAATTCCTTTAGAGAACCAGTTGGTCCTCTTTTTAAGGAACAAATTTCTTACCTAAAAGGTTCGCTTCAACAATATGCTCTAACTTACGTAATTTTTCATTTCTCTTTTCCTCATCAGTGCTTTACCATGTATTTCACACTGCTGTTCTGTTCTTCTTTCTTTCTTGAATACGCCTTTTCCTACATTATTTCAGCTACGTACACCAATCGATCATACTACGGTGGTCCAGATTATGAATGTAGTAAATGTGGTGCTATTTTTTGGTTCCAAGAAAGATCTCGCCATAGAAGTTCCTCTAGATATCAACGAATTGTTTATAATAAATGTTGCCGGAGTGGAAAAGTTTCCCTTCCACCGCATAAAGATACCCATACCCACTTCGAGAGCTTATTGGTTTTAACAAAGGCCCTCGCTCAAATGAATTTATGCGTTTAATACGCCATTACAATTCCTTGTTTGCATTCACTTCCTTGGGCGTAGATGTTGACAGAACCATTAACACTGGTGGAGGTCCTTATGTTTTTCGTATAAATGATGTTGTTCATCACCCTATTGGTTCCTTAGTCCCCACATCAGGGCGAAAACCACAGTATGCTTAGCTATACATTTATGACACATTCAACGAAATTGGGAACAGATTGTCTGTGTTCAGTAAAGAAGATAATGCGCACGATGAGGCAGATCCTAATATTGTTGCTGACTTGATTGCCATGCTTGACCACTGTAATCCATTAGTCAAAGAATTCAGAATGGCACGTGACCGTTTATTTTCTCAAGAAAGCCCAGAGGTTTATATTCGGCTTATTGGTTCAGCTAATACTCATGGTGATAGATATTCCCTACCAGTTGTTGCTGAATTAGCTGCTTTAGTCGTAGGTGAATTATCTTTAGAAAATAACAAATTTGATATAGTTGTTGAAAGACACTGCAGTGAGCTCAAACAAGTTTCGCCTCTGAATCCCGCTCTGATGTCTCTTCAATACCCGTTATTATTTCCATACGGAGAAAAAGGGTTTCATCTTGGTATTAAGTATAAAGAAACTGATGTCAATCTATCTTCGGCTAGAGATGAAGTATCTATGCTCGAGTACTACTGTTACGAATGCCATTACCGAAGAAATGAACCAAATCCTTACACATGCTGTGGTCGGCTTTCAAATCAGGTAGAGGTCGATTCCTATTCATGTCTTGAAGCAAGCCGCTTTTCATTCCACTTTTTTAATCAAGATGTAGTAAGATCAGAAACATACCAAGGCATTTCAGATGCGCTTGGTCAAGGCACTTCGCAGGGCAAAAACATTGGTGTCAGAATATTGCTTCCTGCAAGTTTTACTGGTGGTCCTCGATATAATACACTCAGTTATCAAGACGCAATGGCTATCTGCCGTGAGTATGGTGCTCCTGATCTATTTTCTACCTTCACATGCAATTTACGATGGCCAGAAATTATCGACGCACTTAAATACGAATCTGGTCAGAAATATATTGACCGTTCTGATATTGTAACTCGGGTATTCCACATGAAGCTTACTGAGTATATTTCTGACATTAAAGCTGGACACACTTTCGGTCCCGTCCAAGCAGGTTAGTCTATTTTTTTTCTGTCAGTCTTTTTTTTAGCTTACTGATCCTACTCTTTTCCTCATTCTAAATTATCTCTTCTATTTATGACAGTTCTATACACTATTGAATTTCAAAAAAGAGGGTTGCCTCATGTTCACACCCTTATATGGCTTGCTCATCATGATACAAATCTACCTGCTCAATACATAGACAACCTTATATGTGCTGAAATTCCGGATCCAACTGTTGATCCACTTGGCTACGCTCTTGTTGACGAATTTACGATGCATGGACCATGCGGAGATCTTAATAGGAAATGTCCATGCATGAAAGATAGCTTGTGTTCAAAACGATACCCTAAACAATTCAGCTTAGAAACAACCCTAGATAAGTCTGGATTCCCAATATATCGCCGACAAGACGGATGTCATTTCGTCATCAAGAATGGAATCAGGCTAGATAACAGATGGGTTGTTCCATACAACATTAGTTTGCTTAAAAATTCCAGGCTCACATCAATGTTGAATGGAGCAACAAGACGAACCTTGTGAAGTATTTATTTAAATACCTTACCAAAGGTCAAGATAGAGCAAAAGTCAACTTTTCGGTCTTGCCCAACCATCGTGCTCAACTCGATCCACAACCTAAACAAGGAATGTATTTAAATTGCTGATTATATTAAATGCAGGTAATACTTCATACATATAGCAAACTTCACTTTGCTAGAACAGATTATTTACCATTTCCTGTTTTCATGTCTCATGCTGCTGCTTTCCTACATAAAGTTATATGAATTTATATTCATGCGAATTTTTTCTACTTTGTCCTCATACTTTTCTACATTAACATATACAATTCTGTTTTTTCCATATCTTATACCAATGCTCCCTTACATAAAATTACACTAATTTATTCTCATACAAATTTTTTTATTCTATCCTAATACTTTCCTACATGAAAATATAGATATTTATCTTCATGTGAAGCAATTTGGCGACTATTTGAATTCGAAATACATGGCCGAACGCCTTCTGTCGAGCGATTATCTGTGCATATGCCTGGTATGAACAAAGTTATGTACCGTGAAGATACAAAACTACAGGAAGTTATTGCTGATCCAAGAGCTTATAAAACTACGTTAACTGAATGGTTTACTGCTAATCAACAGTTCCAAGACGCAAGATCTTTCACTTATTATCAGTTTCCATCAAAGTGGACATGGGACATTACTAACAGAAAATGGCTAAAAAGAAAGCGTGCAGCATCAAAGATTGGTCGAATATATAATGTGCACTCAAGTACTGGTGAGCTATTCTATCTAAGAATGCTTTTGATGGTTGTATGTGGTGCACAAAATTACGAAGATATCAGATTTTTTGATGGTGTATGCTACCCTACCTTCAAAGAGGCTTGCAAAGCCCGTGGTTTAGTTGGTGATGATACAAAATGGTATCTACTCTTTGATGAAGTAATTGTTTGGGCCACAGCACATCAGCTTAGGCACCTATTTATGGTAGTGCTCTCTTTCTGCAGTGTAGTCAGCCCTCAGAATCTGTTTGATAAGTATTGGTGCTTCTTTGCTGATGACATAGCATACAAAATACGACAAGGATTACAGAATCCAACATATCCTATACCAAGTGATTGCTTACAGTCTCAGTTAATAAAAGAATTATTCTTTATGTTTTCAAGGAATGGGATCAATTTTGGTACATATAATATAACCACTGAATCACCCCACAGTGACCCTACTTCTGGCAATCGACTTGTGACCGAAGAGCTAGCATATGATAGAGCTGTTCTAGCAGCACAAGCTGAAACACTGTGTGCTAAACTAAATGCTGACCAATCTGCTATATACAACAAAATTCTATCATGTATTTCTCATAATGAAGGTGGCTTTTATTTCGTATCAAGGCATGGTGGTACTGGAAAAACATTCCTTTGGAATGCTATTATAGCAACTCTAAGAGCTAAAGCTTAGATAGTTCTCGCTGTAGCTTCATCTGGAATTGCTTCACTCTTATTACCAAGTGGCCGCACAGCTCATGCCCGATTTAGAATACCTATTAATATCAACGACAGAAGCTTATGCAGTATACCACGTGGAACAATGCTTGCTGAGCTTATTATGAAGACTTCTTTAATTCTCTGGGATGAAGCGCCTATGACACATAGACATTGCTTTGAAGCACTGGACAGAACATTACGTGACATTATGTCTACTGAAGACGCCAGTCGCATGACTATACCTTTTGGTGGAAAGCTTCTTATCCTTGGTGGAGACTTTCGACAAATTTTACCAGTTATTGAAGGTGGCACCAGAATAGAAATTATTGAAGCTTCACTTATTAGATCTTCGCTTTGGCAACACATTGAAATACTAAAATTATCTACCAATATGAGACTTCATAATCCAGACCTCTCAATTACAGAACGACATGCTCTCTCAGCGTTTGCTCAATGGGTACTTCATATTGGAGATGGTCAGGTTCCAATGACAAAAAAACAAGGAGAATTTCATGCATCCTGGATAGCTATCCCAGATGATCTTTTGTTACTGCCAACCAATAACAATGTGGATTCAATTATTGATGCTATCTATGACTCATTACATACCAGCTACCAAAATAGTGCATACCTTGCAGAGCGTGCAATTATCTGCCCAACTAATACCGTCGCTGATGAATTAAACAAGGTCATCTTTAATAGAATACCGGTCATACAAAAGAATATCTCGGTTTTGATTCCATTTCTCAATCTGATAATCACATTGGTGATGCTAATCTTCTATATCCACCTGAATTCTTGAACTCTATAGCAATCAATAATTTTCCCCACCATATCGTCTCCTTGAAAATAGGCATTCCAGTGATGTTGCTAAGAAATATAAATCAATCTCTGGGTCTTTGCAATGGATCACGTCTCATCATCACAAGACTTGGTGATCGAACACTTGAAGGATGTATCATTACTGGGACCAATATTGGTCAGTCTGTTTGTATTCCCAGAATTGTTCTACATGCAACAAGTTCTCACCGGCCTTTCACACTTGAACGGCGACAGTTTCCAATCAGACTTTCATATGCAATGACTATTAACAAAAGTCAAGGCCAAACTCTAAACAAAGTTAGGATTTATCTAAGAAACCCGGTCTTCTGTCATGAGCAATTATATGTGGCAGTATCACGCGTTACATGTCGTTCAGGATTGAAGATACTTATTGAAAATGACAAGGGTGCTCCTTGCACTGAGACAAAAAATATAGTATATAAAGAAGTGCTTACTTCTATCTAATATGTTCTTCTACTAGATTTTCCACCTTTCCTTATTCGGCTTTCCATCTTTAGAGATTTCCTTCACATCTCTTCATACAGACTAGCCATAACAGTTATACAAAACATGTTTAGTAAATATGCCTCTACTTTTGTAATCCACTTACAAATCTACACCTATATGATTTCCCATACATATAGATTACATCCTCTGTCTTCCATACTATATGCTCTTTCCCACTGGTTCAGTATATCTCTAAAACAATTCAATACAGGTGGGCTCTAATACACGCAATACTATTTTTCTTCTATTCAAAAACACATTACATAAAAATTCATTCATTTATACATAGCACTTTTTATTCTCTTTACTTTATTGCTCCCATGTGACCATCACCTGCATAGTTTGCTTTCTGATTCGATTCTTCCCATTGCTACTTGCCTGTGCTTTAGTTTTGCATATAAGAAAGATAATTTTTCTTCGCTTTACTCACGGGTCCTTTTTTTTATGATCTTCCAAAAAACAGCCCACACACAATTGATCTTTACTCAATAGATTTACATTACCCCATATAAAATAGCGCATCACATATGCAACTATCTATTCAGAAATATTACATACATTACATTTCTCTTTTCTCTTTCTTACATACATTATCCGAATTACTGTTCTGATTTGTATGTCCGCCATTATTACGTTAAACTATTCTTTCTCTTTTTTAGCCTTCTATCTTCTCACACATATTTAGCCTTCTGTTCCATATATATAAAATACATGCTTCTCCTTCCATTTTTATGTTCTTTTTTAAACCTATTCTTCTATGTTCCATAGGCGGAAAAACAAACAGTAAAAAAATTTTTATTACACACATTTACATAACTCCATACTAGCTATCGCACTCCATATGGACCTATCCATTTAAACATATCGCACTTATAACCCTTCCTTTTTCCCATACCTACATACATTACTCATACTAATCTATTTCTTCTTGCATTCTCAATTTTTAGCTGCATTTATTCTTTCGCTAATATAACTTAAAAACAAATTCGCCTATAGTTATTCTTTCAACATTATATTTTACAGTGTTATCATTGTGCCGTACAAACATACTCTTCTAATTCACATTTCATACCTATTTCAAGAATACTTGTTGTATAACTTCATATTCTACACAGGTTCCACAAGATGTATACATTGCTAAATCATATCAACCAAAGTTCGCATAGATGGAAAGTCCTTGTCCGTTTAGCACGTCTTTGGGAATTTAAAAATCCACAAGATCCAACAATGTATACCACCTAGACTTTGTCATGCTTGATGAACAGGTATTTAATCCTTAATCTTTCCGCTTATTAGATTCACACAAACTTTTTCCTTTCTAGAATAATGATTCTATTCTTACTATACAGAGCATCATTATAGCATTTGTATTGTTCTTTGTCTCTTCCTTCATCTATATTGTTGCTGTTCTTTGCCATCTAACATAGCCTAAAACCTTTTTTAGGGCCATACTATGGAAGGCATTGTTCCCAAAAGATGGCTTCATACCTTTTCATCTTTGTTAAAAGAAGGATGAGAGACCATGTGGAGGTCATCCCGTTGTGTATGATGAGTAATTGTCATCGTTTACGAAAAGTCGAGTTTGAGTCGGTTGGTTCGTACCTAGACGTTGCGTGGCGTAACGGGCTCGGTCGGACTTGGTCGAACCTAGTCGTATGGGTGTAGGTTGCATATTCTGATGACTCGACATGTTTGATCTCTATTTACGCTTTCATGTGTCGAGCGGTGCTATTTGACGTATTTCTTGTCTGTGTGACTGCAGGACGTCGAGCCGGAGTCGTGGCGAGACACGGTGGACCGGACTAGGCGCAGGTGGTGCTGAGATCAGAACGATCGGGATGTGTCGAAGACGACGTGGACTCGAGGTGGTTGCGAGGCGCGAGGCAAGGAGCGCGGAAGCTTCCCGGAAGGTACAGGAGGGGCGAAACGGGAATTACGCAATACTGCAAAAGCGGGAGCGCCGTTGGTTTTAGCGGGCGAACGGGCGAGACCCGTTAGCCAAGGCTATAAATAGAGGAGAGGGGCTGCATGCCTCCTCATGCCTTCTAGAGAGGATTAGGGTTTCAGTTGAGTCAAAATGTAATACCCCGGAAGAAATCTATTAGTTAGATGCATAAATAAAGAGAGGGACCTAAAAGGAAAAGGTGAAAAATATCAAGTTTTGAGGGGTTTTCTGGAAAATTAGGACAACCTGGGCCTGGGCTTTGGCCCAGGTGGGAAACTTAAGCCCAAGGGGAGGCGCCACCCTCCTAACCCTAGCCGCCCCACCTCCTCCCATGCAGCCGCCCCATCTCCTCCTCTTGTGTGCCCCCACCTTTTCCCCTAGCAGCCCCTCTCCTCCACCCCCCTCCATTGGTGGCAAAGAGATCAAGCGAAGGAAGGAAATCGGATCCGGAGGAAAGGAAGAACAAGGGAAGAAAAGGAGGAGAAAGAGAAGAGGAGAAATTCGTGGGAAGATCCTCGTGTTCTTCATCTTTTCGTCAAGGGGTAATCCTTGTTTCCCATTAGAATAATATTATTTGATCTTGATAGCAATTTTCGTAGATCTGGACAGCCAGAACAGTTCGGCTTAGATGTCAGTTTTGGGATAGTTCCGTGGGGAATCATGTCTGGCCCCCTCCTAGAGAATTGTAGAGGACGAAATTATCTTTCCATGAAGTCCTAGAACGTGTCAATCGGACTTGCGTAGCAAAAGTTATGATTTTTACAAGTCGACTGTTTTGCATCTCGGAGGGTTTCCCGACGGGTTTCGGTAGATCGATTTTAGAAATTAGTAAACGGGGGAATCAGAGGATCTTCATATTAGGAAAGTTGTAGATAATTTTCTTAGATTTCCAAAAAGGTCAATAAGTCCAAATTCCGACTTTCGGGGTGGGAGTTACGGCGTTTTTAGTGCGCTGTCCAGAGACAAATACAGATTTAGGAAAACTGATTGGATCGGGTAGAAGATTGCCAAATCTGGAAGGCACCCCAAATAGGTTTAGTTAGATAATTTAATTATATTTCCAGAGAATCCGAGAACGCCTCATTTGGACCTCTGTATCAAAAGTTACGAATTTTTAAAGGTGACTGTCCGGGGAAGGCAGAGGATGGCCGAGAGGAAATTGGGGATCTAACTTAGATAACTGGGTTGGTCTAGTTTGGGGGTGTTGTTATTGTTATTTAAAGACCATTGCTGTTGTCTTAGAAGATTTTTATAATTATTGTTCAGGAGGAGGACGGGTTCCAGGGGCTGTACCTTCTACTCATCCTCCGTTTTCTCGTGGTTAAGGCAAGTACATGTGTGGCTTTAAATTGATAGTGCATATCATGTGTGATAGATGCTTGTTGATGATTGTTACCATGTTATGGATGTGTATGCTCATGAATATGTTAATTACTTGCTGTTATTGTTTATGATCAATTGCGAATATTATGTTAATGAGAATTTATGATGCATAGTTGGTGTGAATGCAAGTTTATTTATCGAGATATTCACATACATGCATCATGCTGATTATTGAAGCCTTGGTCACGAGATGACCAAGCGTCGAGGTCCCCGTCATGTTGATTTCATGACGGGCTAAAGGTCCCCATACTTGTGGAGTATGGGCAATTGGTCCCCATACATGATGGTACAGGCATGAGTGAGCATTGACGGATGCTCACTCCGACACTGATAAAATGCGAAAGAGATGAGGAAAGAGATTTTTGATCATAATGCATAGTATGGTTGTTCATATGATTTGATGCTATTCACGGATGTTATGTTACTATCCTTTCATACTTGCTGAGTCATTGGACTCACTCTTGCTGTTGTTTTGTTGTTGTTGTTTGTTTGTTTTAGGTACCATCACAAGATCATGGGAATAAAGAGGGATTAGTATTGTTGCACTTGCACGAAATATTCACCATGGAGAAGATAGAGAACTCTAATTAATATTTGTTGAATAGTTCAAGTGGTATTTGATTATGACCTTCAGATTAAGATGTAATAATGGATTAGAACTTCTTTATATTGCTTCCGCGCTTTACTTAAGTTTTATAGATGTTTCTGCTTAGTAACAAAATTACTTTGCTTGCGGTTATTCATACCTTTTGATAATACTTGTTAGAACTTCATTTTTATCAATAAACAAAGGAGGCTCTGCCGAAATTTTATAGAATATCTTAGCTTAGTTTTATTATGTTGTTAGTTTGGTAGCATTCCAGGCCATTGTTTGGCTGGAGTGTTACAGTTGGTATCAGAGCGGGCTGTAGGTCCGTGGTTAATGAAACTATTAAACTTGACACACTAAGCATAGTAGGTGGGAATGGGATTTGCATTGCATCAATATGTTATTGCTGTTTATTGTAATTGATTGTGTTTGTATGTGTGACTCTATGCTTGTTTGTGTTATAGCGATGGCAAGGGGTAGAGGTCGTGGTCGTGGTCATGGCAGTAGGGTCGCCAGCGAGGCCCTACTGCGCCCACCGAAATGCAATACTCTTTAGCAGAGGAGACTAATTCAGTGGGATCCGAGGAGGAGGTTGCTTCGGCAGTTCAGGGGAGCCACACCCCTCCCGCTGTACCTAGGGCCGCACCCACGACTCCGGTGAATGCTATGGGACTACACCAGTGGAATGCTTTGAGGGTGGACACTTTTGATGGTTTGGGTACGCCAGTTGATGCTGCTAACTGGTTACGGCACAAAGAGAGGCACCTGGGAGTGTTGGGACTGACGTCAACGCAACAGGTGCAGTTTGTGGCCTTTCAGCTGAAAGGGCAAGCGGATCTCTGGTGGGAAGGAGTCCTGTTAGCCAGAACTGCTGCCCTTGGGCCAGCGACTTGGGAGGTGTTTGTGGAGCAATTCAAGAAGAGATTCTATCCCGCATCATTTGTGGAAAGAATGGAGGTGACGTTGAACAGTTACAAGCAGGGCAAGATGTCAGTATCAGAGTACGAAGTGGGTTTTAATAATTTAATCCGCTTTGTACCATTTGTGGCTACCAGTGATGTGGAGAAAGACAAGAGGTTTCGCAGAGGGCTCAGGCAGGAGTTTCGCCAAGTGTTGGGAGCTTTGGAGCTTCGTGATTTTGGCTCTCTGGTGGAACAAGCTAGGGGCATGGAGTTAGAGATGCAGCTTGGGGAAGGTTTGCAGGGTACTGGAGGTACTGTGGCTTCCGAGGGTACGGAGAGCAGTCATAAGAAGAGTTATGGAGGCAGTGTGTCAGCATTGAAGCCAGTTCCCAAGAGATTCAAGGGCCCGCAAAATTCATTCAAGTCCAGGTTCACCAAGCCGCAGGCATCTTCTTCTTTCCGATCTGCAGGGAGTGTCCCTATGGTGCGCCCGGCCCCAGGACAGGGGATGAAGTGCTTCAAGTGTGGAGATGGTCACCGTGCTTCAGAGTGTGCGTGGGTTGGAGCTTGTCGCCATTGTGGTCAGGAGGGCCACAGGCATTGGTGTGCAAGCGCAATCCTGCTAGCATTATCAGATGGGAACCAGTTCAAGCACCGTCTTCAGCTCCAGCAGCTTCTTCTCGGGGGTCAGTGCAGATGTTAGCAGCCGCTCCCGCTCAGACTTGGGCGCCGCTCCCGCTCAGACTTGGGCGCCGCCTCCGCCTCACTACCCTACTCCTGGTGTGATGCCACCGGGGTACTTTTGGCTGCCTCCTCCCGCGGCATTCTTCCCAGCTATGGCGCCTTCAGCACCTCCTGCGCCCCTACTACAGCAGCTCCGCCTTACTCGGGTGTTGGGGCACCGGCTGCCCCAGCATCAGGCTCCTACACTTTGCCGACTGCCGAGTCGGCGGGTCGTCCCGATGTGGTGACAGGTACACTTTTGGTGGATTCAGTGGAGGCTTACGTTTTATTTGATTCTGGAGCTACCTTTTCCTTTGCATCCCTAGAGTTTGCTAGTCGGGCCAATATGAGTTTGCAGTTTATTTCTCAGTCTGTTTTGGTCCACTACTTGGGGAATTGTTTCAGCTTCTGATCCGTCCCGGTTGTGTGCTCACAATAGATGGGGAGGATTTTATTGCTAATTTGATGATCATGAATATGGAACCGTTTGATGTTATTCTGGGGATGGATTGGTTACACAATTACCGTGCTATCATATCATGTTTTTGGAAGACAGTAACTCTGCTAGCGCCGTCGGGCCAAGAGATTGTTTTTCAGGGTAGTGCTCCCTCCTTCTCATCTAATGTGCTGGCTTGCTTGTACCCTGGTAGTAGAGCAGCAAAGAGTGGATTTCTTTTGTCCCTGGTGGAAAAGCCAAATTCCTCTTTGATTGCAGAAAATATCCCGATAGTTCGGGAATTCTTGCATGTGTTTCCAGCAGAGTTGCCAGGGATGCCGCCACCGCGACCAGTGGAGTTCAGGATTGATTTAGTGCCGGGTGCACGACCGGTGTCTATGACCCCGTATCGTTTGGCTCGACCTTTTCAGGAAGAGCTAAAGAAACAGTTGGATGATTTGAAAGCGAAGGACCTTATTCGACCAAGCGTGTCCCCGTGGGGAGCTCCGGTGCTATTTACCAAGAAGAAGGATGGAAGTTGGCGCATGTGCATTGACTATCGTGCTCTCAACCAGTTGACCATTAAGAATAAGTACCCTTTACCCCGCATTGAAGATCTATTTGATCAGTTGAGAGGGGCTAGAGTATTTTCCAAGATTGATCTCCAGTCGGGATACAATCAGATTCCTGTCCGAGAGGAGGATATAGAGAAAACGGCGTTCTCCACGAGGTATGAGCATTTTGAATTTAAAGTTATGTCTTTTGGACTAACGAATGCCCCTGCTGCCTTCATGGAGACAATGAACAGGATGTTGCATGAGTACCTGGACGACTTCGTAGTCATATTCATTGATGACATCTTGATTTACTCAAAGAACGAAGCAGATCATGAGCATCATCTGAGGCTTGTATTGGAGACACTAAGGGAGCATAAGTTCTTCGCTAAATTCAAGAAATGCGAGTTCTGGGTGTCTCAGGTGGGATTTTTGGGACATATCATCAGCGATAAGGGAGTATCAGTTGATCCAAGCAAAGTTTCTTCAGTGGTGGAATGGGAAAGACCGACCAATGTCAAAGAGGTGAGGAGCTTTCTCGGGCTGGCAGGCTACTATCGGAGATTTGTGCAAGATTTCTCCATTATTGCCAAGCCATTATCCAAGCTCACTCAGAAGGACGTGAGATTTCAATGGGATGATGATTGTGAGCGTAGCTTTCAGATTTTGAAGGAAAGACTAGTGACCGCTCCGATTCTCACTGTCCCGGAACCAGGGAAGCGTTTCACGGTTTTCTCCGATGCTTCACGAGTCGGGCTGGGATGTGTTCTCATGCAGGATGGTAAAGTTTTGGCTTATGCATCGAGGCAACTGAAGAAGCATGAGCAGAATTATCCAACCCATGATTTGGAGTTGGCCGCTGTTGTGTTTGCATTGAAACTTTGGAGGCACTACCTGTATGGCGAGACTTGTGATGTCTTCACCGATCACAAGAGTCTTAAGTATATCTTTACCCAGAAAGATCTGAATTTGAGGCAACGCAGATGGCTGGAGTTGATTAAGGATTACGATCTCACCATTCAGTATCATCCAGGCAAGGCCAATGTGGTGGCGGATGCTCTTAGTCACAAGGCGACGCCGGCTACTCTAGATTGTCTTATTGCCGATTTTGACCGCATGGGAATATCTTATTGTTATGCGGGCACGGCACGAGTGGAGACACAGTTGATCTTAGAGTCAGCCATACCAGAGCGTGTGCGGGAGGCACAACAGCATGATCCGTTATTGCAAAGGGTCAGGAAGCGTATGGAGAAGGGCAAGGAAGCTGATTTTAGTTTGGATGAGTCTGGTACTTGGCGTTTTAAAGGACGCCTCTGTGTGCCACAGAAAGCGGAGGTCAAGGGTGATATTTTGAGAGAGGCTCATCGCACCCCATATACTGTTCACCCAGGGGAAACCAAGATGTATTGTGACTTGAAGCAAAATTTTTGGTGGAAAAGAATGAAAGTGGACATAGCTAATTATGTAGCCTCTTGTGGTATTTGTCTACAAGTGAAGGCAGAACATAAAAGACCGGCAGGATTGTTGCAGCCATTAGAGGTTCCTCAGTGGCCGTGGGATGATATTTCTATGGATTTTGTGGTGGCGTTGCCTCGGTCACCGCGAGGCAAGGATGCGGTTTGGGTGATAGTGGATCGATTCAGCAAGTCGGCACACTTCATTCCCATCCGCACGACTAATTCAGCAAGTGATTTGGCACCTATTTATGTGCGGGAGATTGTGAGACTTCATGGTGTGCCAAAGACCATAGTTTCTGACAGGGATGCCAAGTTTGTTTCCAAGTTCTGGGAGAGTTTGCAGAGTGCTTTGGGTACCCAGCTCCGGTTGAGTACAGCATTCCATCCACAGACAGATGGACAGTCAGAGCGTACCATTCAGACTCTGGAGGACATGTTGAGGTCCTGTGTGTTATCTTGGAAGGGCAGTTGGGAGGATCAATTGCCCTTAGCAGAGTTTGCCTACAATAACAGCTATCATTCAAGTATCAAAGCTGCACCGTTTGAGGTATTATATGGCCGCAAGTGCAGGTCGCCCCTTTGTTGGGAAGCGGTGGGCGAGAAGACAGTTTTGGGACCGGATTGGGTCCAGAAGACAGTTGAGAGAGTGGCCTTGGTGAGGCAGAATCTATTGGCCGCCCAGAGCAGGCAGAAAAGTTATGTTGATGTGAGGAGAAGAGATTTGGAATTCGAAGTGGGGACCAGGTGCTCCTGAGGGTATCTCCCACAAAGGGTGTAGTGAGATTCGGTACCAAAGGGAAGCTTAGCCCGAGGTACGTTGGACCTTTCACGATATTGGCCCGAATCGGGAAGTTGGCTTACCGTTTGGATCTTCCCGAGTCTATGCGCGGAGTGCATAACGTATTTCACGTATCTATGTTGAGGAAGTACCTGCGAGATCCGGAGCTTCATATTACTCTGGAGCCACTAGTTATTGAGCAAGATCTGTCTTTTGAATCCAGGCCAGTGCGAATTCTAGAAAGATCCGAGAAGGTGTTGAGGAATAAAACCTTGCATTATGTCAAAGTACTCTGGTCACAGCAGACCGAGAGGGAGGCTACGTGGGAATTGGAGTCTCGTATGCGCGAGCAGTATCCAGAGCTATTCATAGCAGGTGCGTGTTTAATCTATTAAGTTTAATGGAACTTCATTCTGGGTGAGATATGGTTAGAATTCGGGGTCGAATTTTGTTTAAGGAGGGTATAATGTAATACCCCGGAAGAAATCTATTAGTTAGATGCATAAATAAAGAGAGGGACCTTAAAGGAAAAGGTGAAAAATACCAAGTTTTGAGGGGTTTTCTGGAAAATTAGGACAATCTGGGCCTGGGCTTTGGCCCAGGTGGGAAACTTAAGCCCAAGGGGGGAGGGGGGCGCCACCCTCCCTAAACCTAGCCGCCCCCACCTCCTCCCATGCAGCCGCCCCCCCATCTCCTCCTCTTGTGCGCCCCCACCTTTTCCCCTAGCAGCTCCTCTCCTCCACCCCCCTCCATTGGTGGCAAAGAGATCAAGCGAAGGAAGGAAATCGGATCCGGAGGAAAGGAAGAACAAGGGAAGAAAAGGAGGAGAAAGAGAAGAGGAGAAATTCATGGGAAGATCCTCGTGTTCTTCATCTTTTCGTCAAGGGGTAATCTTTGTTTCCCATTAGAATAATATTATTTGATCTTGATAGCAATTTTCGTAGATCTGGACAGCCAGAACAGTTCGGCTTAGATGTCAGTTTTGGGATAGTTCCGTGGGGAATCATGTCTGGCCCCCTCCTAGGGAATTGTAGAGGACGAAATTATCTTTCCACGAAGTCCTAGAACGCGTCAATCGGACTTGTGTAGCAAAAGTTATGATTTTTACAAGTCGACTGTTTTGCATCTCGGAGAGTTTCCCGACGGGTTTCGGTAGATCGATTTTAGAAATTAGTAAACGGGGGAATCAGAGGATCTTCATATTAGGAAAGTTGTAGATAATTTTCTTAGATTTCCAAAAAGGTCAATAAGTCCAAATTCCGACTTTCGGGGTGGGAGTTACGGCGTTTTTAGTGCGCTGTCCAGAGACAAATACAGATTTAGGAAAACTGGTTGGATCGGGTAGAAGATTGCCGAATCTGGAAGGCACCCCAAATAGGTTTAGTTAGATAATTTAATTATATTTCCAGAGAATCCGAGAACGCCTCATTGGACCTCTGTATCAAAAGTTACGAATTTTTAAAGGTGACTGTCCGGGAAGGCAGAGGATGGCCGAGAGGAAATTGGGGATCTAACTTAGATAACTGGGTTGGTCTAGTTTGGGGGTGTTGTTATTGTTATTTAAAGACCATTGCTGTTGTCTTAGAAGATTTTTTATAATTATTGTTCAGGAGGAGGACGGGTTCCAGGGGCTGTACCTTCTACTCATCCTCCGTTTTCTTGTGGTTAAGGCAAGTACATGTGTGGATTTAAATTGATAGTGCATATCGTGTGTGATAGATGCTTGTTGATGATTGTTACCATGTTATGGATGTGTATGCTCATGAATATGTTAATTACTTGCTGTTATTGTTTATGATCAATTGCGAATATTATGTTAATGAGAATTTATGATGCATAGTTGGTGTGAATGCAAGTTTATTTATCGAGATATTCACATACATGCATCATGCTGATTATTGAAGCCTTGGTCACGAGATGACCAAGCGTCGAGGTCCCCGTCATGTTGATTTCATGACGGGCTAAAGGTCCCCATACTTGTGGAGTATGGGCAATTGGTCCCTGTACATGATGGTACAGGCATGGGTGAGCATTGACGGATGCTCACTCCGTATTACCGGTAAAATGCGAAAGAGATGAGGAAAGAGATTTTTGATCATAATGCATAGTATGGTTGTTCATATGATTTGATGCTATTCACGGATGTTATGTTACTATCCTTTCATACTTGCTGAGTCATTGGACTCACTCTTGCTGTTGTTTTGTTGTTGTTGTTTGTTTGTTTTAGGTACCATCACGAGATCAGCATGCATGGGAATAAAGAGGGATTAGTATTGTTGCACTTGCATGAAATATTCACCATGGAGAAGATAGAGAACTCTAATTAATATTTGTTGAATAGTTCAAGTGGTATTTGATTATGACCTTCAGATTAAGATGTAATAATGGATTAGAACTTCTTTATATTGCTTCCGCGCTTACTTAAGTTTTATAGATGTTTCTGCGTAGTAACAAAATTACTTTGGTTGCGGTTATTCATACCTTTTGATAATACTTGTTAGAACTTGATTTTTTATCAATAAACAAAGGAGGCTCTGCCGAAATTTTATAGAATGTCTTAGCTTAGTTTTATTATGTTGTTAGTTTGGTAGCATTCCAGGCCATTGTTTGGCTGGGGTGTTACACAAAAGAGGCTTTAGAAGGTTGTTTGGTTTGAAGCCTTAGTGGTTGGAAGGTGCAGGTGCTCACAATGCTCTTGTGACTGCCTCCTGCGTGTGTGGGTTGTGTCCAGGAGATGTGGTGCTCTGTTCTTGGTCTCCTCCCCTCTTCCTGAAATGTGTTCTTGAGATGGAGAGTGAGTGATCAAGTTGAAGTCCATGTAATTTCTTTTCCTGTTCAAATATACAGGCATATGGGGACTCATCTATGATCTTTGTTGATTTGGAAATGAAATTTCTTCTGTGTTTCTCTGCTCTGGCTCTCTGGTTCTTCTTTTCTGAGATTCTAGGGTTTGATGCTATTTAGGATTTCCTTTTGAGAGTTTGCATGAAACTTGATATCTAGAGTCCTATGACTATTGCTAATATATCCTCAAAGTTTCATGTCCGAAAGATCAAAGGTTGAGAAGAAATTTGAATTTGTGTCTCTCTGTTCGAAGTTCTTTCAGAAACTAGGGTTTGATGTTATTTCTTGATTTCTTTTGAGAGTTGGCTTGAAATTTGATATTTAGAGCCATGTGGCTATTGCTAATATATCCTCAAAATTTCATAGCCAAAGGATCAAAGAATGAGGAGAAATTTGGATTTTGGAAACTGCTCTGTTGTTTTTCGGTTTTATGCTCAAAACTGAAATTCTTGATCTTCTGCTGAGTTCTTCTGCTTTCTAAAGTCTATCTGCTATTTACATCGAAGTCTTGATCTTGTGGTATGAAATGAATAGCAGAAATTCCTCACTATTCCTGCTTTGAGCATTTTCTGAACTTCCTGCCGACAATTCTTTTGTTCTTCAGTTCGGCTGCAGTCTATCAACTTGTTCGGCCAAGGTGATTTTTGCATTTTCTGCTGCTACTTCTTCTTGTCAATTACAGTCGTTGCAGTTCCTATTTCTCATCTTTTTCGGCAAAGGGTACCGCTATCTGTGCATTTGGGTTGCAGCTGTTTTAGCCGAAAATCTGCAGTCATCAGAACTTCTTTGTTTTCGGCAGTGCTACAGGAAATTGGTGCTATGTCCAGTCTCTGTGTTTTGGCTTCTCTTGCCTCTTGGTGGAGCCTTCTTGTTGGTTTCGTGCAAGTGTTTTCGCTTGGCTAGAGCAGCATTCGGTAGTCGCAGATCGCATTTTCATCGCCGCAGACTCTTACGCATTTTCGTTGTATTGACAAAAGCGATGGACGCTTGCGATTTTAATCTCCTCTTAGCTGCTACTAGAATCACTGTAGTAACACTTTCTTGTCGGCTGCAGTATGCTGTTGGAAGTTAGATTGGGATACCATCATTGGCTATGACTACACTACAAGATGTTTGCGAATCTGTGTCGATTTGATTCTCTGTTTTGCTGAATCTGAAAGTTTGACTCCTCTCAACATAATGTGGTAGTCCTGTGCAAATTCTCTTTGACAGTAGATTACTTGGACAAATGTTTCAAATATTATTGTTCAGAGATCTTGTTGTCAGTTGGATGTTCACTTGTTGGTTTAATTAGCTCTGTTAGTTTTGTTTTTCGGTCAATTGGAAATTTTGTCTTCAGCTTCTAGTGAGTAAACATATTTTTATTCTTCATAGCTGCTATAGCTATCGGAGAAGAAAACATTGCGAATACTTAGGGGGACAATTTTTTAAAGGCACCATTCACCCCCCCTCTGTTGCCATTTTCGGTCCTACAATTGGTATCAGAGCCGGTTAGCTCTTTTCTATAGATCTTAACCGGTCTGTGAGCCATGGCGACAGACAAGTACTCGACCAAGCCCCCGATCTTCGATGGGATCGACTATCCCTTCTGGAAGAGTCGGATGGAGACCTACATCCGTGCTCGTGGCTACGCCATCGGCGAAGGTCAAGGTTCGGTTTGTTTGCCTCGCCGATGAGGACGCCAATGCCGAAACATGGTCGACGTTGAGGCAAACGCTAAGGCAAGGAACATCATAACCCGGGGCCCGAGTCGTAGTGAGTTTGACCGCATATCTCATCTTCCGTCTGCCGATATTTGGGCGACCCTCAATGCTTACCATGAGGGCACCACCCAAATAAAGACGGTGCGACAGATCGATTCAGCGAGATTACAATAAGTTTGAAATGCTCATTGGCGAGTCCCTTGATGAGTGTTTTATGTATTTTCACAAGATCTTGAGCAACCTCCGAGCGGTCGGTCTCACGCACCCGACTCGGACAACGCCGCCGATGCTCACCGCACTCGATCTGCGTGTTTGGGAAATAAAGTAACCACCATCAAAGACACGACGGACCTCTCGACCGACTCTTGACGCTACTGTACTCGCGCCTCAAGACTCACGAGATTGACGTTGTCTCGTGGGTCAAGTCACGATCGATGGCTTTGGTCACCGATCCCGCTTCTTCTTGGGCCTCTCTTGATTCTATTTGTGGTTTCTCCTTGCTACTCTCGTGACGAATCGATGATCGCTTAGAGCGACTTCGGATGATCGATTGGCTCTCCTTGCTCGCAAATTTTCCCATGCTTACAAGAGAAGGAGGGACGGAAGAGAGGAGGACCCGTAATTTGCTTGAGTGTGGTGGCCCCAACCACATTCGAACCGCCCCAAGTCGGAGAAGGGCAAGAACGACTACGGCGGTTCGGGCAAGAACGACTACACCGACAAGAACCGCAACAAGAAGCCTCCAGCTCAGACGCAAGGCAAGAAGAAGTTCCGCAACTTCGGGAAGACCAAGAAGTTGTTCCATCGCGTCCTCACCGCCTTCGACGACCTCGATCTCAGCGAGGTGGAGGGGTGGAGCGACGATGATGGGAAGAACGAGCAAGATCCCAAGGATGGCGAGGACTTCTCCGGCATGTGCTTCATGGCCCTCGAGGGTGAATCGAGCGACGACAAGTCGCATCTCGACTCGACGAGGTGAGCCCTATTTATGACCAGCTTAATGATGCTTTCCTTAAGCTAGGTAGATTTCATGCCAAGTCTAGGGCTAAGTGTGCTGATTTGGAGAAGGAAGTAGCTAGACTATCACGGGAGCTTACATCGCTTACATCTGCTCCCTCCCGTGATGACTGTGATACATGTTGTGCCTTGATTGATGATATGGAGAAATTAAGGACCTCTCATGCTAGTCTGTCTTCTGAGCTTGATTTGATTAAGGTGGAGAACATTAGTCTTCTTGCTGAGCTTGAGATGAGTAGGGTAGTTCTGTTTCATCTTCTCTCGTTGAGACTATTTCTTGCACCTCATGTGAGGATAAGGATAATGCTTTTAGAGGTCTTTATACATTGCTTCTCGATCTGCTCGAGACGTGTGAAAGTTGTAATAACTTAAAGATGAATCTAAAGCGGCAGATCATAAAATTGTTTGAGTTACAAGCTTTTCTACTTGAGCCTATTGCTTCATGTGTAAATTGTCCTAAGTTAATCTTCGAACTTGAATCGTCTCAAAACAATTTCAAG
The DNA here is from genome assembly GCA_036346245.1 of Bonia amplexicaulis. Classification (NCBI taxonomy): domain Eukaryota; kingdom Viridiplantae; phylum Streptophyta; class Magnoliopsida; order Poales; family Poaceae; genus Bonia; species Bonia amplexicaulis. The sequence continues at coordinate 11,307,155 of CM070766.1, forward strand.
AAATGATTGACTACAATAAGAAAATGGCTCAGTATGCTTCTAAGGACCCTGTTAGCTCACCATGCAAAAATTGTGATAAACTAAAATCTAACTTGATTGCTTTGGATGATAAATGTGTGAAGCTAACTAAGGACCTCCTAGAAAAATCACGTCCTGCTTGTGCCTTCTATGCTGAGGTGTTGGAAAAGGATAAGGACATGGTAGAGACGTTTAGGAAGAGTTACGAAGACCAAATGGCTAGGATTAGGACTGCCCCTGTGTCCTGCGAAGCCCTCAAGGTTGAGGTGGCCGTGCATAAGGAGAAATATGCACGTGCTATTCGCTCTTCTGCTATTGGTTCTTCTCCTTCCTCTCCTCCTGCTGTCTCTTCTTCTTCTCCTTGCTCTTCTTGCATCTCTCTCTTTCGGGAGTGTCAGTACCTTATGAACACTCTCGAGAAATTTGTAGGAGGCAAGAAGAAACTCAATCTTATTCTAGACCAATCAAAGATTTGCAAGTTCAAACAGGGTCTAGGATATGATCTCCGTGAGGATGTGAGGAAGCGTCCACCTGTCGTGCTCAGACACGTAGCCGCAGGTTTGATTGAGGTCAAGCCCAAGAACAAGAATGTTCAATTTAAATCAGTGGGCTTTGTTCAAAGGATTTCTAACAGCAGGGTGACTTCACCTGCAGCTTCGGCCTCTCAGAAGGTGAAGCCATCTCATGCTACTTGACCTCTCGGGCGGTATCATTGCACCTTCCGCCGAAGGATGGACATTTGATTGACCATTGCTTCAAGCGCGTCAAGATCGCGCGTAGAGACCGTGTTGCAGCTCTTAGGCGTATTCAGGGTCAGCCCCAGACCTTGAGTGCACCTAAGACCAACACGAGGTCTAGGCTTGCTACTGTTGGTAGCTTTGGGCGAGATCGAGGACTTGGTTCTTCCGAGTTTCGCTTTTCATTCTCATGCTCCCTCTGGTCGTGACTTCCGCCGTTTTGAGGGTAGATCTCGCTTTTCCTATCGAAATGCCTACCATGGCGTGATCGCCCATCTTCCGGCTACCGACTCGCTCTTCAGAAAGGGGCGGACCCAAAGAATGACCTGTGTCTCGCACACGCACCTTCTGCTTCTTTGAGCGACGGAGAGCGTAGGGTAGATAGAGGTCAGTCGTGCTTGACTACTTCATCTCGTCGACGTGTTACTCAGTATTGGGTGCCAAAATCACTGTTGATTTACCCCAGTACTAAGACTTTACTCTCTGTTTGACTCAGGTTCGCCGGGCAGGGAAGGGAAAGGTTTAGCTCGTAGACTCCGGATGTTCACGACACATGACCGGAGATTCCCGTTGGTTTTCTTCCCTTGCCCGTGCTCTAGGTGATGAGATGATCACCTTCGGAGATGCTTCATCTGGGCGCGTCATCGCCAAAGGTACAGTGCGCATTAATGATTTATTTGTTTTAAAAGATGTTGCCTTGGTTAGTAAGCTGCAGTACAATTTGCTTTCAGTCTCTCAGCTTACCGATGACGATTTCGAGGTGAGCTTTAAGAAGAACAACTGCAAAATTCTTGATTCTTCGGGTAGTCTGGTTTGCGGGATTTCTCATTTTGGGAGGATCTTTCGTGCTGATTTTTCTGAGTCTTCTGGTGATCCTCTCCGTTGTTTGCTTCCTTCTGAGTCCTGCGACCTTTCCTTCTGGCATAGGAGACTTGGTCATATTAGATTTGACCATTTGACTCGAGTTAGCGGCCACGATCTCATTCGTGGTCTGCCGAAACTCAAGATGGTCAAAGATCTTGTTTGCGCTCCATGCCGGCACGGCAAAATGGTTGCCGCTTCTCATCCTCCGGTCATAGTTACTATGACCGATGCACCGGGACAGCTGCTCCATATGGATACGGTTGGACCAGCTCGAGTGCAGTCAGCAGGAGGGAAGTGGTATGTTCTTGTCGTAGTCGATGACTTCTCGAGGTATTCTTGGGTGTTTTTCTTGGCCTCGAAGGATGAGACGCCACATTTTCGAGGTCTTTTCAAGAGGCTTTCGTTGAGCTTCGTGTGCCTTACGAGCGATCCGCAGATGACAATGTCACGGAGTTCAAGAATTCCTACTTCGAGAGGTTCTGTGGTGAGACAGGTGTAGAGCACTAGTTCTCTTCTCCGCACGTCCCACAGCAGAATGACGTCGTGGAGAGAAAGAACCGTACCCTGGTCGAGATGGCCAGGACGATGCTCGATGAATACTCTACACCGCGGAAGTTCTGGGCTGAGGCTATAGCTACCGCGTGCCATGTCTCAAATCGAGTTTTTCTGAGGGCACACTTGCACCGCACTTCTTATGAGCTGAGATATGGGCGAAAGCCCAGCGTCTCTCATTTTCGTGTGTTTGGTTGCAAGTGCTTTATTTTGAAGACCGGGAACCTAGATAAGTTTGAGTCACGCTCTTGTGATGGGATCTTTCTAGGCTACTCGACTTCTTCGCGGGCTTATAGGGTCTGGAACTGAGTCTAGTAAAATGGTAGAAACTCAGTGAGGTGACCTTCGACGAGGCGGTCAGGGACTAGGCCCGATATCTCGTGTTCTTTAGAGCAGTCCGAGACCATCTTCGTGGATGATGAGGAGGATGGAGACGAGGGTTGTCTACCTTATCCAGCCCCTCATCCACCCCTTGAGGTGCCTTCTTCCACCGCACCTCAAGGTGATCAACCCATGCTTTCTGCTTCCTCTGAGCTAGTGGCTCTGTTCCTACCCCGTCAGTTCACGAGGTAGAGGCCACTTCTTCTTCTCATCCTAGACCTCCTAGACATATACAAAAATCTCATCCTTCAGAGCAGATTATTGGAGACCTTTTTGAGCGAGTTACTCGCTCAAAATCAGGCATGTCACTCTTTTGTCTCTATTCTGCCTTTGTTGCCTCCTTCGAGCCCAAAGACGTTTGTCATGCTTTATCTGACAAGTCTTGGATCAATGCCATGCATGAGGAGCTGGAGAGTTTCGAAAGAAACAAGGTTTGGACGCTTGTTGAGCCCTCTCGAGATCACAATATCATTGGAACCAAATGGGTGTTCAAGAACAAGCAAAGTGAGGATGGGGTAGTCATTCGAAACAAGGCTAGACTGGTTGCACAGGGGTACTCCCAGGTTGAGGGTCTGGATTTCGAGGAGACTTTTGCCCCTGTAGCTAGACTTGAGGCCATTAGAATTCTGCTTGCCTTTGCAGCTTCTAAGGGTTTCAAGCTCTACCAGATGGATGTCAAGAGTGCCTTTCTCAATGGCTTCATTGAGGAAGAAGTCTATGTCAGACAGCCTTCAGGTTTCGAGAACCCCAAATACCCTAATCATGTCTACAAGCTTTCCAAAGCATTGTATGGACTTAAGCAGGCCCCTAGAGCTTGGTATGAGAGGCTTAAGTCCTATCTTTTGAGGCATGATTTCGAGATGGGTAAAGTTGACAAGACCTTGTTCATTCGCGGCTTGGCAATGACCTTCCGTCATCAAATTTATGTCGATGATATTATCTTTGGCGGCTCTTCTCATGCTCTAGTTTCACAGTTCTCGGATGTCATGAGCACCGAGTTTGAGATGAGCATGATGGGTGAGTTGACCTTCTTTCTTGGCTTCCAAATCAAGCAGACTCGGGAGGGTACTTTCTTGCATCAAGGCAAGTACACTCGAGACCTCCTGAGACGCTTTGACATGAGTAATGGAAAGCCGATGTCAACTCCGATGGCTTCTACAGCTTCCCTTGACCCAGATGAGGATGGCGAGTCAGTTGATCAGAAGGAGTACCGTAGCATGATTGGCTCCCTCTTGTACCTCACTGCCTCGAGACCGGACATACACTTCTCTGTGTGTCTTTGTGCCCGGTTTCAGGCTTCTCCTCGCGTATCTCACCGCCAGGCGGTGAAGCGCATCTTTCGGTACCTTCGAGCTACCATTGACTATGGTATCTGGTACTCTTCCTCCTCCTATCTATCCCTTAGAGCCTTTTCGAATGCAGACTTTGCTGGCTGCAGGATAGATAGGAAGAGCACTTCGGGCACCTGCCAGTTCATTGGCACTTCTCTCGTTTCTTGGTCTTCGAGGAAGCAATCCGGTGTTGCACAGTCCACCGCAGAGGCCGAGTACGTTGCTGCAGCCAGTTGCTGTAGCCAGGTGCTTTGGATGGTCTCGACTCTACGGGACTTTGGGTTAGCTATCGATCGTGTTTCGCTCTTCTGCGATAACATGTCTGCGATTAGCATTGCTAAGAACCCAGTGTAGCACTCTCGGACCAAGCACTTCGATATCAGATATCACTTTCTTCGAGACCATGTGGAGAGGGGTGACATTGTGCTCTAGTTTGTGGAGAGTGACCACCAGTTGGCTGATATCTTCACCAAGCCTTTGGATAGCACGAGGTTTTCAGCTCTGCGGGGAGAGCTTGGGGTGGTTTGTCCTTACGGACTGTTGTGAGGGGGAGCTTTGGGCTTTATTGCTTTATCATATTATTTATGCTTCTGTCTCCTTACTATTGCATCGCATCTGCGGGTGCATTGTGTTTTAGTCCTTCTAGCATATGTTAGAGTGTATCTCTTGTTGAGTTGCTTAGACTTCTTGCTCTTACTTATGCTTTCAGGATAGCTGTTTCTTATCTCACTAGGTTGAGCTCACTTACTTCTTTTAGGTTCTAACGAGGGTTGGGCCACTCTCGGGTAGACATGGTACGTGTTTGCTCTCTAGTGTGTGTTTTTCTCGGCAGCTGTTGTCCTGCAGTCATATGGTGTAGATAAGAGTTAGTCTGAGTCATTAGTATTCTCTATCTTATCTATGCTTTAAGAACTGCCTTTCTTGATTTCTTTGCCAGCTTCTCGTTTTTATTGCTTTGGTTCAGGGGGAGTTCATTTGGGAACTTCTAGATCTTAATGTTGACATAACTCAACTTGAACTAAAAGCTGCATCACATGTTGATGGGGAGTTGGATTTTTCTGCATTACTTTCAGCATTGAGCCTTGATTATTATCCGGTTATGACATGCTTACGGTGCTTTACATCTTGTCATGACTTATGCTTATTTGCTATATTTATCATGACTTCATATGTGTAAACTAGCTTGTGCCATGATAAGTTAATTAAACTTGCTCAATTTGAACTAAAACTTGTCATGTTAGCACTCGGGATTAGTCTTTCTTGAGCTATCCTTTTATGATCCATGCCATGTCTAGTAGGCTGAGTTGAGCGTTGAATCTCTATTGAGCCTTAGTTTGAGCTGTTTTAAGTCTCTTGATGATGCATAAGCTAGTACGATCTGTTAAAAAGCAAAAAAGATATCTTTTGTGCGAAAAAACTGATTTCACCAATTCTTTCTCATGAGACGGCTTGCCATTGCACTAGGCATGAACTCAGGGGGAGTTTTGGATGACCAAGATCATTTCCTTAATCTTTCCGCTTATTAGATTCACACAAACTTTTTCCTTTCTAGAATAATGATTCTATTCTTACTATACAGAGCATCATTATAGCATTTGTACTGTTCTTTGTCTCTTCCTTCATCTATATTGTTGCTGTTCTTTACCATCTAACATAGCCTAAAACCTTTTTTTAGGGCCATACTATGGAAGGCATTGTTCCCAAAAGATGGCTTCATACCTTTTCATCTTTGCTAAAAGAAGGATGAGAGACCATGTGGAGGTCATCCCGTTGTGTATGATGAGTAATTGACATCGTTTACGAAAAGTCGAGTTTGAGTCGGTTGGTTCGTACCTAGACGTTGCGTGGCGTAACGGGCTCGGTCGGACTTGGTCGAACCTAGTCGTATGGGTGTAGGTTGCATATTCTGATGACTCGACAGGTTTGATCTCTATTTACGCTTTCATGTGTCGAGCGGTGCTATTTGACGTGTTTCTTGTCCGTGTATCGCAGGACGCCGAGCCGAGTCGTGGCGAGACACGGTGGACCGGACTAGGCGCAGGTGGCGCTGAGGTCAGAACGGTCGGGATGTGTCGCAGACGACGTGGACTCGACGTGGTTGCGAGGCTGCGAGGCAAGGAGCGCGGAAGCTTCCCGGAAGGTGCAGGAGGGGCGAAACGGGAATTTCGCACACCGCAAAAGCGGAGCGGGCGCCGTTGGTTTTAGCGGGCGTAACGGGGCGGAGACCCGTTAGCCAAGGCTATAAATAGAGGAGAGGGGCTGCATGCCTCCTCATGCCATCTAGAGAGGATTAGGGTTTCAATTGAGTCAAAAGAGGCTTTAGAAGGTTGTTTGCTTTGAAGCCTTAGTGGTTGGAAGGTGCAGGTGCTCACAATGCTCTTGTGACTGCCTCCTGCGTGTGTGGGTTGTGTCCAGGAGGTGTGGTGCTCTGTTCTTGGTCTCCTCCCCTCTTCCTGAAATGTGTTCTTGAGATGGAGAGTGAGTGATCAAGTTGAAGTCCATGTAATTTCTTTTCCTGTTCAAATATACAGGCATATGGGGACTCATCTATGATCTTTGTTGATTTGGAAATGAAATTTCTTCTGTGTTTCTCTGCTCTGGCTCTCTGGTTCTTCTTTTTTGAGATTCTAGGGTTTGATGCTATTTAGGATTTCCTTTTGAGAGTTTGCATGAAACTTGATATCTAGAGTCCTATGACTATTGCTAATATGTCCTCAAAGTTTCATGTCCGAAAGATCAAAGGTTGAGAAGAAATTTGAATTTGTGTCTCTCTGTTCGAAGTTCTTTCAGAAACTAGGGTTTGATGTTATTTCTTGATTTCTTTTGAGAGTTGGCTTGAAATTTGATATTTAGAGCCATGTGGCTATTGCTAATATATCCTCAAAATTTCATAGCCAAAGGATCAAAGAATGAGAAGAAATTTGGTTTTTGGAAACTGCTCTGTTGTTTTTCGGTTTTCTACTCAAAACTGAAATTCTTGATCTTCTGCTGAGTTCTTCTGCTTTCTAAAGTCTATCTGCTATTTACATCGAAGTCTTGATCTTGTGGTATAAAATGAATAGCAGAAATTCCTCACTATTCCTGCTTTGAGCATTTTCTGAACTTCCTGCCGACAATTCTTACGTTCTTGATTCATTGCGATCTATCAACTTGTTCGGCCAAGGTGATTTTTGCATTTTCTGCTGCTACTTCTTGTCAATTTCAGCCGTTGCAGTTCCTATTTCTCATCTTTTTCGGCAAAGGGTACCGCTATCTGTGCATTTGGTTGTAATTTGTTTTAGCCGAAAATCTGTAGTCATCAGAACTTCTTTGTTTTCGGCAGTGCTACAGGAAATTGGTGCTATGTCCAGTCTCTGTGTTTTGGCTTCTCTTCAGTCTTCGGCTGGAGCCTTCTTGCTGGTTTCTGTGCAGTGTTTTCAGTTGGCTAGGAGCAGCATTTGGTAGCTGCAGACTGCATTTTCTTGCTGCCGCAGCTCTTCTGCATTTTCGGTTGTATTGACAAATGCAGTGGACAGCTTGCAGATTTTTAATCTCCTCTCAGCTGCTACTAGAATCACTGTAGTAACACGTTCTTGTCGGCTGCAGTATGCTGTTGGAAGTTAGATTGGGATACCACTGTTGGCTAACAGCTACACTACAGTATGCTGGTAGTCCTGTGCAAATTCTCTTTGACAGTAGATTACTTGGACAAATGTTTCAAATATTATTGTTCAGAGATCTTGTTGTCAGTTGGATGTTCACTTGTTGGTTTAATTAGCTCTGTTAGTTTTGTTTTTCAGTCAATTGGAAAATTTGTCTTCGGCATCTAGTGAGTAAACATATTTTTATTCTTCATAGCTGCTATAGCTATCGGAGAAGAAAACATTGCGAATACTTAGGGGGACAATTTTTTAAAGGCACCATTCACCCCCCCCCCTCTGTTGCCATTTTCGGTCCTACAAAGGATCTATTTACGAGTTTCAATACTTCGAAGTCCTTGAAACAAAACAGACATACAAAGCAGTTGACAATGCTATTTCTGCTCAGTTTTCAAAATACACAACAGTTAATGAAATTCTACCAGAGCCAGATGGTTTTCCTCTGTACGCATACAATTCAGTACCTTTTTCTGTTCTTCATAATCGCATTGGAAAAAAACTTTATTATCAGGTATAACCATACCTATACTTACACATTTTATGCACAAAACTTACACATTTCCATCGGCTCTTTTTCCCCACTCTAATTTAGCTTTCATATACATCAGGTGTTGTTGCTCTCAAAACTGCTGTTTCACCAGTCACAGAAACAGTGACAAAGTTAGGCCCAACAGTTAAACGCACTTTAAAGATATCAGATGGAAGGTACATATATTCTCTACATCTTTTTTTTTGTCTACATTATTATTTGCTTTATAATCTATACCTACATCATTACTACATCACCTTTACCAAAACAATATAACTTACAACTTCTTCACAGTGAAACAACCATCATTACATTGTGGGGCCATCATGCTGAATCATTTAATGCTGAACTATTCTTTACCAATTCTCAAGATGCACCAGTCATCGCTTTATTTGTTGGCATGTCTGTCGGTACATACTCAGGTTTACAACACAAACTCTCCTTTATGTACCACTTACAAACAAAAAAGATACTAGCTTATTACCTTATTATTCGTTTATTCTTACCATATGCTACTTTTTCGTATACATAATCAGGCCAACTCGCGTTGCAGAGCAGTTCTGCATCAAAGTGGTATATCAACATACCAATACCAGAAATACACGCTCTACAGACCCTGTACTACTTCTCATTTTTCCCAACCAATCAAACAATCATTCAGCAAACACGATTATCTACTGACAACATTTCTGCACTGCTTTCTTTCTTTTATAATATTCTCTACAGGGTCACCAACCATTCACACCAGATTGAGTGGCAAGGAGGTACCCAAAATCACACCACTCCAATCTCCACAACAGTGCGTGAATTAATGGACCTCATACCTCACGAAGTTTTGGTAATAAAACCATCCATACTTCAAGCATATATTTGCAACTCACTTTTTACATAGTCTACAGATTAACACTTCTTAAATACGCTACACACAAAATAACGCTATGGACTTACCATCCTTGTCACAGACTTAGTACCAGCACAATCATGGTGGTACATATCATGCTTTACATGTTGGAAAAGAACTTTCCCAGATGGAGATGGATACAAATGCAAAAGATGTAATGGTACAACAGCAGAACCAAGGTACACAACTACCTACCCATTTATAGCCTTCAACATTTTGTTTTTATTCGTTCCTACATAATCAGCAAAACTAATATATGTTGCGCTTTCAAAATCTTGCAACAGACACAAAATCAATGTGTACGGCATCGATCCCGAAACAATCGTGAGCACGAGACCTCCATGTACAGTTTATGTTTTTTGGTGACATAGGTCAAGAACTAATTGGAAAGCCTCCCATGCTTTTAATTGTGTCAACTGAAGGCCAAGCACAACATATTCCAAATGAGATCAAAGCAATTGTTGGCCAAAAATACGAATTAATTGTCCAAATGTCAGAAGGCTCCCTCCAGAGTGACATTCCAACATTTCATGTGCGATCAGGAGTACCCCAACTAGATCAGAACATGCTGCTACTATCAGACAAACCAAAAGTTACAATAACAGCACCCATACAAGCACAGACTATTACGCAGCATGAACAACAACTTATTGCTGTTCCACTAACACCACCCTCTCTTGGCACAACATCTGCAAAAATAACTACTCCCTTACCAACAACATTTGCTCAAACTCCACAGGTGAGAAAACAAATACCATCATTACTTGCTTTCTCAAAGCCCTATATACATTCCGCTACTTCTAAACAAAAATTTTCTTATCTACATTTATTTCTGTTTGATCATTCGCACGTCTACTATAAGATTGCGTCAATGTTGCATCATGACGAACCACCACATCACACACCTATGTCTGCAAAGCTTCAGTTACCCACCTCATCTTCAGAAGAAAACAAAAGGTACATCTTTACAATATAGTACATTACTACCAACACTACTACAAAAAAAATTTTCAAACCTACAACTCTTATCATTGCTTTTTCTTTGCAGAATAATGTGATCTACAAAGAAGAGCAAAGCTGCAAAAGAATTATTCCCACCTACAAAGCAGTAAAGCGCTGCACTAAATGCATCGATCCGCATCTCATTACAACTGCTTATTACTAAAACAAACTCATAGACTAACCTACACTCACTGCTTCTCAACTGCTTTCTTTCAGGAAGACCACACATTTTGCTCCAGCACATTACCAGTATTCACACACATGGTACTCTGGAATATGCTCATATCACTAAGCTCTTCGCTTCCCACGAACTTCATTCCAGCTGATTAGACTTATTTTGTTATACGGCCTGTCATCAGCTACACTACCCTTCCCAGCAAAACTACCTTACCTAGATTACCTTCTCATGTAATTAACACTGTATTCCCTATCTAGGCATAACCAGAAATCCCTTTGCTCTCTTCATATTCCAAAACATATACTGCTTCCTACAGTCCTACATTTGAGTGTCTACTAATTTACTCTTCCCAGCTTGTTTCACCATAGTATATTAATCTTCACTTACTATTACTCTATTCAGATTATATCCTTCATTTTATTAGCGTAACTACATTAGATTCAATCATTTAATCTGTATCAAATTACCTCTCTATACGCAAAAACTTCGCCAACTTACAGCCAACAACTATAGTAATCCTTACAACCAACATACTACAGTCTCTTCCTTACACATATCCTCCACAGAAAACACAGCTTCCGCAAATTAGCCCTCCCTTAACAAACTATACACATCACGGAAACCTCATCTCTTTGCATTACATTACAGCATATCACATCCACTAATTTTACATACAAAAAACACTATGCAACTACCTGCAAAATACCTACCACATATACAGCCACCAACACAAACATATACAAACACCCACACAAACAAATACTAACAACACCCCAACCCAACAACTAACACAACGCACTGTCATCACAATACTTTCAAAGAAAACCACATGCTACCTCCTCATTCTAATCTTACCTATACATTATATTTCCCCCCTACAACTATTAATTTTTCTAACTATTCCCGCTCTTTCTATAAATAATACAAAAAGAGCTAATCCAGCAAAACACATTGTATTAAATAAATTCGCTTCCTATAGCGTATTCAATAGTTTATACAACAAACCATCACAAACATAAATACACCAACAACGTTCAACTATTTACGCAAACTAATCTGCGTGGCGTCTCACCACGCACACGTAGCTAGTATTATAGACAACGGCATCTAAGGCTCTAAGCTACAGGTATTTGGTGGTTACATATAAGCTTGTTAAGGTATCATTGGTTTCTAAAAATAAATTTTCTATAATAAATAACTTTTTTATAATATATAGTTTTTAAATGGAGTGTCTTTTTAAGACAGAATCTACTAAGTCAATTATAGTATATATTATAGTAACTTTATTTATATCGGCCAAATTACACGCGAGTTTCTCTATCCGTACCGCTCTCTATAAGCTATTACTATTCACAAGCTAAAATCAAAAATCATTAGTAAAAGTCAATATAAACGGTCATAGGAATGAGAGAGAAATCATTTTACACTTTCAACTTATTCATTTATGCTTTCTATTTTAAAGGCAACTAAAGGTGTTAATTAAACATTGAAAGGAACTACGCCATCAGTAGACCCCGGCTTAGAGGCTAAGTAGCCTCCAACCATTGTAGTTTTTTTCCCTCCAACTAGATGTGTTTGTTAATTTTCATTTTTGAATGCTACTTCTGTTAGCTTCCGTAGGTAAGGAAAACTGGCACAGTAATCAGCCTAAAACCAGTAAAAAGTATATTAATTAATTCTCACAAATTTGGCCATATGTGATGAAAATCTTGGTGACACAATGCAAAAATGTCAAGTATAGTAATAACATTGGTGGCGATCCCAAGTGATTTCGTCATAAAACTGGGTAAGGCATGCTGGGTAGTTATCTTTTTGACAATTGACGCTTTTTTCCTAAAAAATAGAACAACCTCGTCATTAATAATCTAATCCGATCCGGATCGAATTTAATAAAGTTGGACACGAGAATGAAAGAGAGAGGGGAGCTCTCTCTCAGATCTCTCTTTCCGATTCGCATTCTTTGGTTTTGTTTGTGATCCAGCAGCATCGCGGAGAGGGCATAGCGCAACCGCCGAGGTCTGCGCCTCCCGGACCCTGAGGGATGAGTTTCTGAGTGCCTTCCAGCTCCAAGAGATGGAGGTGATGCGCCGTCTCGAGCAGGTCTACACGGCGCTCGAGGATACCGCCAAAGACATGGACCTCATGGGGAGGCTCCTCGACGAGCTCGACCTGTTGCAGCGGCTGTCGCAAGAAGTGGACCTGGTCCTGGACATGGTGGAGGAGAAGATTCAGAAGCTCATGTCTAAGCCCGATCGAGTTCGTGCCGGAGGATGCTGACTGCCTGGTTCCCTCCTTCCACGGCGTGGGAGCTGTTAGGTCTAGTTCCTGTTACCCCATCACATTCAACCAGATTTACTTCCCACCCTCCAGATCTTAAATGAGCTACGCACCCCGTGCATCTAAACCTATGGGCTGCCCGTAAGCAAGCCCCTCAAGCAACAACCTTATAAGTGGTTTGGATGTTCTCTCCCAAAAGACTAGTCTGATGGATGAAAATTTTCTCACACTTATAAGTTGTACTTTTTTCTTTCCCACAAGTAATGTGGGTCTATTCCCAACATTCTCTCCCTCGCACATTGCTTGTGCACTTCTGAGGCTTAAGGAGATGTTGGGAGCCTGGGCTCTGATACCACCTTTAGATCCGGACCCTAGCATCCCGCCAAGTCCAATCGGGTTTACTCCCCGGTCCCTAGGTCTTAAATAGGATGCGCACCCCGTGCATCTAAGCCCATGGGCTGCCTATAAGCAAGCTTTCAGGCAACAGCCTTATAAGTAGTATTGGGCCTTCTCTTCCAAAACACTAGTATGATGGGTGAAGGCTCGCTCACACTTATAAATTATACCTTTTCCCTCACTACTACAAAAAGGGTCATCATAGACGGTTCGAAACTGTCATCACAGATGGTTTTCTGAACCGCCTGTATTTATGTGTCAGTGATAATAGGAGGTTATCACAGACGTTTTGTGAGCCGTTTGTGATAAAACAACACAGACGGTTTGTAACTAGAACCGTTTGTGAAAAAAATTATTACAGACGGCTCGAACCATAAACCGTCTATGATGCTCACATATCATAGACGGTTCTAGTTACCAACCGTCTGTGATTGACGAGTATTACAGACGGTTGGTATATAGAATCGTCTGTGATAGTTCTTCATATACGGTTTATACCACAAAACTGTATGTGATAGTTCACTCTATACCTAAATTTTTTTCTGTTTTTTGGCTAGTCTCAAGAAATAATGTTACATATGCCCTTTGAAAACAAGCGAATACAGTGGCAAATTAACACAACAGCACATTCCATTTCCATTAAGATTAGAATCCATCATTACAACATAACAAGATAACGAACCCAACCCTTTAACACGACAAGAATATATAAGAAGCAGAGATCCTAGCAGACAGTAGAAGCTGGATGCATCGGATGGCGGCCGGATATCACCGGTAATGGAGAGGCGGCGGTAGCGCCACCTTTGTGGCACGACGGTGAGACTACACAAAACACTCTTACGACACTTATGACAAGAGTGTGTTATGCAGTCTACCGTGGTGTCACAACGGAGGCGCTACCTCACAACGGTAGTCGGCATCATCGAGCAACAAACTGGATGCAGCGCACGATGTCCTTGACGCCTGCCATCAAGGAAAAGAGGGGATGGCATCGGATGGCGGCCAGGTATCACCGGCAATGGAGAGGCAGCGGTAGCGCCACCTTTGTGGCACGACGGTGAGACTACAGAAGACACTCTTATGACACTTACGACAAGAGTGTGTTCTATATTCTACCGTGGTGTCATAACGGAGGCGCTAGCTCACGGTGTTTCGCGTCGTCGAGGGGAGGATGCAGGAAGCTAGCTATATAGTGGATGAACTCGTGCGACTATCGGTGGGAAGGTAGATGGGAAATTAATAAGGACTGAGCGGTGGGAGGAACCAGTGCCTGCCATTCAATGTGGAAAGAATGGACGAGTGAGATCGAAATCCTAGAGGATACGCCACGGATTGGTGATATGTCATTATCAAAGACGGTTTGTTATATAAACCGTCTGTGATAATCAATATCAGAGACGATTCGTATAACAAACTGTCTTTGATAAGGCACATATCAGAGACAGTTTGTTATATGAACCGTCTGTGATATTAATATCAGTGACGGTTTGTTATACGAACCGTCTATGATAACGCTTAAATATGCCCGCCCTAATCCAGCTCCTCTAAACTAACCTCTCATCTTCTTCACCAGATTTCTCAATAATAACATCTAATATTCTTTTGATCTCCTTCCTCTCATCTATCCATCATGAGTTATTCGGCTGCAACCTTACACAGGCGGCCAACAATTTACGTCTGGAGCAGCTCCTCCACTCATGCCCTGCTCTCCTTCCTCGACTCGCTTCCATCCGTCAGCTGGACCTCATCATCTACTGTCGACGGAGGTGTCTCGTTGCCGCTCAGCAAAGGGAAATTATCCTCAGTCTCGTTCTTCTCTGCAATGTACACAAAGTGAAAGAAGCTCTTGCGGCAGTGGAGAGACACATGGATAACATTGTCGATCAAGCAAAAGTGGCCGATTCTGAGGAAGCTTATCATGGCATCCTCTATGAGATTATGGACCGTGCTAATGATTTGCCCAGGCTGGAGGAGGAAGTGCAGAGGGCAAGGACAATCTTCACGGCATACGATAACTCAGCGGTTGATCCTCCAACTACAAAAGTCGAAGAAGAATAATATGAAGCCCAAAAGACTAAGATCTGGGAATCACTTTTTTGGGACTTTTGTAAACAATTTGCCTTGAAGTTGTCTCTCGTCTCAGTAGCTTCTTTAGTTCACATGATAAAGCACAAAACACAGACAAATATAAATAAAACCGCCTGAGACAGTTTCATAGACGATTCTAATTAAAAACCATCTGTGTAATGCGTATATCACAGATGGCTTTTAAACCTAACCGTCTGTGATAGTTTCAGAGATGGCTTTTGTCATGAACCGTCTGTAATAATCAAAACACAGACGGTTCCACATAAACTATATGTGATGAGACGTCCAGTATAGCTTGTTTTGTAGTAGTGCCCACAAGCAATGTGGGACTATTCCCAACAGGAGCGCAACCTCGCTGTCGAGGAGGCTGAGCGGCTACGAAGGATCATGTGGAGGCAGCGCAAGGAGTTGTGTGCCTGCATCGTAGTGGTTGCGCACGAGGAGGCCGAGCGCAAGCACGTCCTGGGTGAGCGCTCCAACGCTAGGTGTTGAGGGAGGGTCCCGTGCTACCTTGGGCTCATGATGACCTCGGAGCAATGGCACCCGTTGGGAGGCATGCCCCAAGCTAACCTCGGTAGAGCCTATGAGTCAACCTCAGTGAGGTCCGTGAACCAACCTCGGTGGGGTCCATGAGCCAACCCCAAAGGGGTCTAGGGTCGACCCTGGATGAGGACCAGAGCCAACCTTGGGTGAGGTCCGGAGCCTAGCTCCGGACCGACCCCGGAGTCTCAGATATGGTGGAACCCGCATGGGGCGAAGGATGAAGATACCTGAAGGAGTAAGCTAGGCCTTGAGGGCAAACTTGTAATTTCACTGCCACCCTTTTCTCCTCTATAAATAGTATTGGGTACGGGGTAGGCTACAGTAGCTTAAATTAAATTTTTTACCATATAAACTAGGAAACCATGCAAGTAAGAGATTATAGATCGTTACCACTAGATGGGCAGAGCAACATAAATAGAGATGAAGTAGCATGGTTCAACGTAGCACGTGTTGATGTAGTGAAAGTAGTTGATCTTCCTCGAGCCAACCATCTCCTCTTCATGATTGTTCTGATCAGCGTCATAATCGCAGCAGCGCCTCTATCGAAGTCCATATGTCCGGAGATGGAACACCGTACGCCAGTGTACAAGCACCAGTGTGAACAATATGGCCCGTGAGAGGTGGCAGCTAGGGTTTTGATGTGTGTGTTAATCGCATGCAACCCTCAGACCATGCACCCCCTTTATATAGAGAATCCGATTGGATCCATATCCAATATGAGTAGAGATCGTATCTTACTCAGAATGCCTTTGACCGGATCCTTATCTAATACAAGTTAAGATCATATCTCACTCGGAGTCTATCATCCAGACCCTTACTATTCCAATCCATTAAGTGTGTGACCCTGTAGGTTCATATATCCGGACCACTTTTTTAATCACTGGTCGGAAGCGGACCCTAACAGGACATATCGACCCCTAAACATACACAAGGATCTATCTAGATGAACTTTATGCAATATGATCTGTAATCAGGACCTAGTCATTCACGATCAGCTCATAACTCCTACAATCAGATCGAATATGGTCACGACTAGTTCGTATCCCCATATGACCAGATCATAGATCAGTCTGTGATATGTCCAATTAGTTTATGACTAGTCAACATCTCCATATGACTAGTTCATATTCGGTCGGACTGCGGTCGGACTACCGACCAATTTACGTACTCTTTTGCCTCATGATATCCGATCGAATTACAGGTGAGAAATATGCCATCCATCGACTGTTTAATCTTTTTCTTATCTAGTGATGGATAAATTCATGTGATCAACTTTTCAACCACTCATAGCATGGCTATACACTTTCTTTATCCAACTATATCAAGGGGCCCTAAGATATCTCTTGTGTTATGAAGGAGGGACAACTTCTATATCCGACCAGTCACTTTTCTCCGCATATTTCATAGTATATGCGAAAGCTACCTTTATAACTACCTAGTTACGGTGTAGTGTTTAGCAACCCCTAAGTGCACTATTATATATGTAGCAAACTATGTTAGGAAACTATGTTGATTTAAGGTACAAGAATTATACATCATCGTTGCTTGAGACTGATTGATAACACATAAAACATAACAATCTCAATAGTGTCTCAAGGTGGGTCAATCTGACACCATGTTCTTTAACATGTGTCTATATTATTGATTTGATATCCCATACCTATGACTGGTGAAACGTGGTCATCAATCAATATGTATACTGGTCTATAAATCACTAGTGTTCTGACTAGTGATATCCAGCCATGGATCCTTTTAGAATGATATCATATAATAAATAAAAAGCTTCACCAATAAGTCACATACATGCTAATCTTTATAAATGATAAATCATTCAAGGAACATAATAACAATTATTTAAAAGATTATAAACATAGAAGTGATACAATTATCTCCATAATTGCCTCTAGGGTATATCACTAAAAATCTTCCACTTGCACTAGAGTCAATCATGTAAGTATCTAATACTCATAGCTCTTATGTGCGTCTCATGCTTTGTCTACGTGAGAGGCTTGGTACATCACCTCTATCAACAATCTTGTGAATAAGGTGATAACGCCAAGTATGTGTTTGGACTATTGATGCGATCTAGGCTCTTTCACTTGCACAATGGATCAACTATTATCACAATAGAGATCCATTAGACTAGAAGCACTAAAGACCACACCTAATTCAGAGATAAACTTTCTTATCCAAACAGTCTCCTTTGCAGCTTTAGAAGTTGTAATATACTCAGTCTCTATTGTAGAATAAACAACCATCTCTTGCTTGAAACTTTTCAGCTCACTACTCCTTCATTAAGACAATACACGGACCCAGAAAAATAGGTGCGCTCCCACTAGCTCTTTTCTAAACACAAGGCTCTTCTTCATTATTGATGAAGCCAATCCCTTTGACTACCTCATCAAAATGAATGTTCCAACTCCAACATACTTGCTTCAATCCATAGATAGATTTCTAAACCTTGCATATCTTTCTAGCATTTTGAGGATTGACAAAACCCTCAGGCTGTATCATGTACATGTCCTTATTAGGTTTCCATTTAGGAAAGCTATTTTGACATTCATCTGCCATATCTCATAATTGAAATATGCAGCAATAGCTAGAATGATCCAGACAGAATTTAACATAGCAACTAGAGAAAAAGTTTCATCATAGTTAACACCTTGAACTTGCTTGAAACCCTTTGCCACCAATTATGCCTTATGGATATGAATATTTTCATCTATATATCTTTTTCTTAAAAATCTACTTACGCTCCATGATTTTTACACCATTGGGCTGATCAACCAAATTCTAAACTTGATTATCATACATGTATTTTATCTTAGATCTCATGGCCTCAAGCTATTTCTCAGAGTCCGGTCTTATCATTGCTTCCTCATAGGTCTTAGGTCCATCATTGTCTAACAATAAAACATCACGCTGATACCTTATTGGCAATTGACGTAGCCATTTAGGCATACATGGGGCTGGTGCCTCTTCCACCAATTCTACAGTATTTTATACATCCTGTAGAGGTTCAGTAGGAGTTGAAACGTTTTCTAGTGATTCTCGAATTTCTTCGAGTCGCACCGTGCTCCCACTAACTCCTTTGGAAAGAAACTCTTTCTCTGAAAAGACACCATTTTGGGCAACAAACATTTTATTCTCATCACTTTTATAAAATTAATATCCTTTTGTTTCCTTAGAACACCCCACAAGGAAGCATTTCTCTGATTTGGGTGTGAGTTGTCAGATGTCAAATATTTTACATATGCCTTACATCCCTATATTTTGATAAAAGACAATCTGAGATGTTTTCCATTCTATATCTCATACGGTGTCTTTTTTACAGCTTTCAATGGAACCCTATTTAATGTGAATATGGCTGTTTCTAGAGTGTACCCTCCAAAAAATAGTGGCAGATCATATTGACTCATCATGGACCAATTCATGTATAATAAAATCCGATTTTGTCGTTCATACAACCCTTTCCATTGAGGTGTTCCCAACGGAGTTAGCTGTGGAAAAATTCCACATTGGTTTAGATGATCACAAAATACATGGCTCAAATATTCACCTCCACGATCTGATCGTAGAGCTTTAATTGTCTTGTCAACTTGATTTTATACTTCATTATGAAATTCTTTGAACTTTTCAAAAGATTCCGATTTATGCCTCATTAAATAGATGTAACTAGGGATGAAAACGGATCGGATACTACTACAAAAGAGGCTAAACTGGACGCTTACATCATAGACGGTTCCTGGAATAACCGTCTATGATATTTTCACAGACGGTTTGATATACGAGCCGTCTGTGGAAACTTCATTATCACAGACGGTTCTTATCTAGAACCGTCTGCGATACTTCGCAGACGGTTCCTGGAATAACCGTCTGCGATACTTCGTATATCCAGGAACCGTCTGTGATAATGAAGTTTCCGCAGACGGTTCGTATATCAAACCGTCTATGAAAAATATCATAGACGATTATTTCAGGAACCATCTATGATGTAAGCGTCTAGTTTAGTTTCTTTTGTAGTAGTGATAACTGCTACACGTTACACACTTACACTTACACAGTATGCACACATTGACGTCACACACTAGTCAGACGCCACACTACCAAACCAACCAGTCCACGACTCCACGGCATGGCATGTTACTTGAAGAAAATTCTCATTTGGCTAGTTACCATGCATAAAGCATAAGACTCATAGGTGAATTCTGGCACGAGTGAAAGCAGTTACATGCTTGAAGCAAATTTTAATTTGGCTAGTTACCATGCATAAAGCATAAGACTCATAGGTGAATTCTGGCATATGAGTGAAAACAGTTACATGTGTAACATAACATCAAATGCTTAGCAACTATTAGACTTTTGTACTCGCTTAGCTTAAAAGGAGTATGCCCACTAAATCTTTACTATTATAAAAAAAGGAGTTAGTGGTTGATTCGACCTCTCTCACCCCTTCTCACAAAATGCAGCGCTGACATATAGCCCCAAAAGATCTACGCCGAATCTTCCTACCTTCCCATCAAAATATCTTTCTTTCCATGATTTAGTGGTCAAGGTGGATTTCATCTAGACTGCATTGTAGAGTACATGCTGAATTTTTCATCCAGTGTTTAATCTTTTACTAGCTGAATGCTCGTTGCTACGGATTTTAAAATTTTATCATACTATATGTTCTGAAACTAACAGGTGGTAAAACTTTTTAGAACATGCATACAAATATGTTCTAATTTTTTAAAAAATCCGTAGCAACACACGGGCATTCAGCTAGTATACATGATTCCTTAGTTATTATATGCTTATTCCAAGAGGTTGTTTCGTTAGAAACTATAATCGTGGGGTCTACAGGCTGCTGGCATAATGTATGCGAATTTGAGGTTTCATGAAGGGTTTTTTTTTCCAGAGATTTCTTCCTACATTCTGGTTAGGTTGTTGATTTTTTGTGCTCAGTGTTTGGTGCGCAATCACCATTTTAGCTCATGATATTTTTCCTTCTTTGCCCTATGACCCACTTGTCATACGCACATCTTTTGTCAAAGACCCACTTTATGTCTTTTCATTGATTTTATAGTTTAAGAGGTTTCCATGTTCCGATAAATATTTATAACTATATTCGCTCTGTATATGTATTCGATATTATTAGTATTCGTACCTGCATTAAAGAAAAAATATAAAAACAAATTTGATAGAGCTATTATCCATTTACATCCGATCCGTTTTCACCCCTATATGTTACCATATATACCAAAATCATCGATAAAAGTTGTGAAGTACTAAAAACCATCTTTAGCCATTGAGCTCATTGGTCCACATACATCCAAATGTACAAGGGCTAACAAGTCATTTGCCCTCTCACACATACAAGTGAAAGGTGCCTTAGTCATTTTGCTAAGTAAACAAGACTCGCATATTTCAAATGATTCACAATCAAATGGGTTTAGAAAACCATCTTGATGGAGCTTCATTATGCGCTTCTCATTTATGTAACCCAAATGACAATGCCAAATATAAGTGTGATATAAATCGTTAGGCCAAAATCTCTTAGCATGAATGTTATAGATAGGCACATCATCAAGGTTTAGAACATATAATCCATTCACTAATGAAGCATGACCATAAAGCACATCATCCAAATATATTGAACAATAATTGTTCTTTATTCTGAACGCATAACCTTCTGCTCCTAGACATGAAGCAGAAATTATGTTTTTGCTTATGGAAGGAATATAATAATAATTATTTAATTCCAAAACTAATCTTGAAGGTAAAGATAATAGTAAAGTATCAATAGTTAACGCAACAACTCTTGCTCCATTACCCACGCGAAGATCAACATTGCCTCTTGCCAAACTCCTACTCCTTATTACCCCTTGCATCGCGTTACAAATATGAGCAACCAATCTGGCATCAAACACCTAAGAACTAATATGAGAAGTAGCAAGATTTATTTCTATAACATTTATACCTAGAGTGGAAATCTTACTTCCCTTCTTCTTTTCTAGTTCTACCAAGTACTTCATGCAGTTCCTCTTCTAATGTCGTGTCCCATTGCAATGGTAGTAAATGGCGTCAGGTGCAATGCCAATCTTGAACTTCTAGAGTTTAGATTTGACACTCAAGATATCATCTTGAGTTTTGCTCGCACCTTTTCTTTTGCTCAAAGACTTAGCCTTCTTTTTTTTTAAAGTTGCCAGTCTTATGAACCATCACCACATGATTAAAACTTTTCTTAATACTTTTCTCTACTGACTTGAGCTCCCCATGCAACTCAGTCATTGACTTTTCCATCCATTCATATGAAAGTTCAAAATGACTAGCTCAAAGCTCGAAGGGGTCAATTGGAGAATCACATCAGTAGACAACTCTTGGCTAAGGAGAAATCAAGCTTTTCCAAACTCTCAATGTAACCAATCATTTTGATTACATGAGAGTTAACCAGACTTCTTTCAACTAACCTGGACGCAAACAATAACTTAGAGTTGTCATACCTTTCAGCTCTTGCCTAGTTCTCAAACATTCTCTTAGGACTCACGATCATAGTGTAGGTATCCATGTTTTTATATTGCTTTTGAAGCTTAGAGTTCATAGTGGCAAGCATGAGACAACTAATCTGAAGTGACTCATTGTAATATTTTTTATACTCATTCTTTTCAGTACAAGTAGTATTTTCAGTTGGTTCATCAGGATATGGAATCTCTAGAACATATTCATTCTTTTCTTGCTTGAGAACTATTCTCAAGTTGCGATGCCAGTCAATGAAATTTGTTCCACTTAGTTTTTCTTTCTCAAGAATAGATCGCAAGTTAAAAGTAGGTGTGGAGGAAGTATATGGTGGCATTATCTACAACATAAAATGTATATACAAAATTTCAGCACCATGTTTATGTAAAAATTTTCATTAAACAATTTAACAAAAGATACTCCACTATATGTTTAACAACTATGTTCCCTCTAATAACACATAGTGAGTCAAGATCCATACTTCACAAGTCATAGTGAGCTTTTGTATCACTACTAGAAACCTAGCAACGTAGGTAAAACCCATTACTAACTACATCATATGTAACTCTTATTTATTCAGTGACATCAACATGTCCCAGCCTCAACACTATGCTCCTAGGCCTAAAACTATTATGATAACCTAGTCAAGTAAAACAATATAACGCATAAAGTGTCTAGCACTTACCCCATCTTATTAAGATAATTAATGATACCCTACTTTGGTGGATCTACCAGTTAATGATCAAAATCTTGTTTGGTGAAACAATTGGAAGGGCATCAAGTCATACTTAATTTTTCTAGAGAGATACTATTTTGTTATGTTAAAAACATCCAAAATAATAACATGAACAATAGTACAACAGAACATAAAAATATTCACAGATAATCATATTAAACTATGAAATAGCATGGCCCTTAATATGGCAATTTCCATCACCATGCTTCCTATTCACTGAGCCATCACGCTTGAAGTCACCACATTCATCTACTAAGCTATTACTCCTAGCAGCTAGTAATGAATTACGTACATATGATGATTTCAAGCATCTCAAGCTGATACACAGGCCGTTATACAATAATACATTGCCCATGGCTATAAATCAACATGACCATAGCCATAAAACTCATATATACATCACATACACTATGGGCCATACTATTACATCAATCCCTGTAAAAACAAGCTACACAAAGAATCCAATTCTATCGCGTGATATGAACACGTAATACATATAACGCACCAATGCTTATCTAGCACGGCTGTCCCGCTAGCCAGTTAATAGGCAAGGTTCAAAGGGGTAGAACCCATTGCGGGTCGAGCGCAGCACCCTTGGAAAATATTTTTGGGACATGAATCCTATTCATGAATTTGCCCATGAAAATTTCATAAGATTAATCACATTAAACGAATTCCAAACTAATCTAATTAGCCCGACATCCAATGATCAATCACACTGGTCAGCAATCCGATCGGTTGCACTGGATGGCAATCCAAACGGTTAGCCCCTTATGGTTGCGCATCATGGCTTATCCCCATGGCAGAATCTCGACCAGTAGAGGTAACATGCAATGCAACCATGAATAGGCACAACTAGAACTGATTGATCTCTTACGAACCCTTCTTTGAATTCCGTAGCCGATTGATCTCATCAACCAGCACCTAAACTAGTCCATCTATATGAACTGATCTAGGTTATCATACTAGACCAATAATAGGTCAAATCTAGTACTACCACATATCTACTATATGCGGCCAAACCAGGTCAAAAACAACACAGGATGGCTCTGATACCACTATTGGGATACAGGGTAGTCTACACTAGCACAAAATAATATTTTTCTACCATGTAAACTAGGAAGTCATGTAAGTAAGAGATCATGGATCATTATCACTAGACACATAGTGCAATAGAAATAAAGTTGAAGCAGCCTTTTTCAACGTAACACGCGTTGATGTAGTGGAAGTAGTCGATCTTTCTCAAGCCAACCGTCTTCTCCTAAGGATCATTTCGATCAACACCATAGTCGCAACAGCACCTCTACCAAAGTCCACACATCCAAAGATGAAATGTCGTACGCCGGTGTGCTAGCACCAGTGTGCACGTAGGGCCTTTAAGAGGTGGCAGCAAGGGTTTCGGTGTGTGTGTTAATTGCATGTAACCCTCAGCCCATGCACCCATTTATATAGAGACTCTGATTGGATCCATATCCAATAGGAGTAGATATCATATCTTACTCGAAAAACCTTCGACCGGATCCTTATCCAATATGAGTTGAGATCATATCTCACTCGGAGTCTATCATACAAACCTGCATGGGGAGTGGCAATAATGTTTTTAGATAGCACACATCCACACGACCACTTGCTTCATTGCTTCATTTATGTTCTACATCGCATTGAGTCTGCGCTATTTCCTGTCTTCATCAGACCCACCAGTAAGTCCTTTGTGTGAACGATCGACTTGTTTAAATTCTATTTCTGCACATATTCTGATGTACAATGAGTTGCCTGTTGTTAGTACTGATTTATGCATCATTAGTTATTTATGATATTTGCCTCCTAGTAAAATCTAGAATTAAAATCTTGCTCAAATTTCTAATAGTAAGTTTTCATGAAGGGATCGATTAGTAGATCGATTTGTTTGCAGTAGTTTTCTATTGTGATTTCGGGTACCGTGTGGACATAATTAGTGAAAGTCATCTACTAGATAGTTATAGAGAATATTGCTGGCTTTCTATGGAATATTTAATTATGTCGATTGGATGGTTAAATTTTGAGTTATGATTTTTGCAAGCTTGCTATCAATGTAATTGTAATCAATTGGCAACACTAAAGTGAACAGTAGATTAAAAATAGTAAATGGTGAAATTAGGGTATTGTCTACATGATAAGATTAGGTAATTCTTTAAGGATTCTAGAGAGTCCAAGAACATAAATTTTAGACAGGTAGAACAGAAGTTATGAATTTTCAAAAACGGTTGTCTAGAACCAATTGCTGCTGAATGCAGTCATGAAAAATTATTAGTTTGACTGACTAGATGGCAGAATTGAATTTTCAGCATAACCAGAAAGTGGTGATAGCTTTTTGTAGTTTCTGAAAATGTTATGGTTTACTATAATTCCATGAATAGATTAATAGACATAAAAATATTAAGTCTGTTGTCCGAAAGATAACATATTTAACTTCTGAGATAAAAATGGGTGGTTGGATGATTTAAAATCTAGGCATGTGGCCAATTAAGAAGTTATAAAAAAATTTATGTAGATTCCAGAACTAGTATGTTTTGCTAGAATATAGTATGAGCGACGAAAGTTGTGTTGCTTTTAGTACCGGGATAGCAGGGATGACTATCTGACAAAATTGCAGATTTGTGGATTTGGAAAGCATGTAGGAGCATTATCATTTAATTGATATCTTGTACCGCTATGGCTTGTATTGAGCATCGGAGTTGGTGTCGTCTTCTAATTAACCCGGCCATCGCAACTATAAAAGGGAAGTGCATGGTATAATGGTATTCGAGTATTTGAAATTGTTGTTTTGTTAAATGAGTACTTACCATGATTATTTATGTGATTATGCCTGTTTTATATTGCTCACATGCTTATGGTAAACTGATGATGATTATGGTAGAAAGATGATTATAGCATTCATTTAATGCTGGAAATGAACTAAAGAAAAGGTAAAATTATTGCATTGCATGTTAAGCATTCATGATGAAAAGATGTGATCCACAGGACCAGAATGATGTCCCTATTTGTAAAGGACGGGCTTGTGGTCCGCGTATGAAAGATGACAAACAATTGGTCCCCGCATGAAAGATGGCAGACATGGGTGAACATCGGTGGATATTACACTCTGCTATACTGGTACAAGCATGAGATGAGTTGAGATATTTGCACTGCATTATTGAAAAAGAGAGATAAGATATTGAGACATGAGAATAGAAATTGATGAGAATGGATATGTGAAATTAAGATAATGGTGAATGGACTTGAAATGTTAAATATGATGTTGCCTCGTTTATTACTATATTGTGTATTGCAGAGTCGTGGACTCACTCTTGCTTTATTATTGTTTTTAGGTGAACATATGAAGGTGAAATGCATGGGTGAAAGTAGAACATGTGATTTTGCACGTCTGTAGCTCTTTACTCCACCTAGCAATTTATCACTTATTGTCATAAACAATTTAGTGATATCCATACAAATGTTAGTTGATAAATGGTTTGCTTTAGCTCTTAATGGCTCATAGTGTTTCTACTTAATGCGTTCCTTTGCTTAGCTTTATAATTGATTCATCTCAAGTTCAATTTGTTGATTATTGTGTTGCCGAAATTTCCGTTTATGATTATGTTGTATGATTATTCTTGAAGTCTAGTTGTTGGTAATATATAAATAATGGTTTATATTGGTAGCGTTTATAGTTGTGGGTGACATTTTGGCTTGTGTTAAGGTAGGGTGTTACACTTACACCTACCTTCCGGAATCGGGTCAATGACCACTCACCCTCTGGAGTTGAGTCTTCACCACCTTACACCCACTCTCTAGGGTCAAGTCGATGACCACTCACCCTCCAAGGTCAAGTTTTCATCGCTTTACACCCACCCTCTGAGGTGGGTCAACGACTGTTCACCCTCTAGGGTCGAGCCTCTCGCGAGCTGCGTCTCAAGCTCCAAACCCCTTCCGATGGAAGACAGCGATGTTCTCACCTTCCCAAGCAAATAGCCAATCACTTGGGGAGGGTAGAACGTCACCACAAATGCCAGTTGTTTCTGATGGGGGACGGCAATGTTCTCGCCTCCCCAAGCGATTAGCTGCTCCCGGGCTTCACCTTGAACACCATGTTTTTTCTAATGAGAGATGGAGATGTTCTCACATTCCCAAGCAATTATCCACTCGTGGGCTTTACCACGAATGCCAAGTTTTTTCTGATAAGAGATGATGACGTTCTTGCCTCCCCAAGCAGATAGCTGCTTATGAGCGTTGTCCCGAGCATCATGTTTTTCCGATGGGAGATCGTGACATTCTCACCTCCCCAAGCAAATAGCCACTCATGAGCTTCATCCTGAGAATTAGGTTTTTCCAATCGGAGAATGCGATGTTCTAGCCTCCCCAAGCAGATAGCCGCTTGTGAGCTTTGTCCTGAGTGCTAGGTTTTTCCAATGGGAGATGAAATGTTCTTGCCCCCCACCCAAGTGACTAGCCGCTCGTAAGCTTCGTCACAAGCACCAAGTTTTTCTGATGGGTATGAGGTAGTAGGATATCCCTAGTAAAAAGCAGCAAGCGACAACAGTGCAAGCCTTATGAAAGGAACAAGGGAAACTACAACCCCTTTGTGTTCTCACCAGAGAGAGCTAGATAGTTGCAGGATGAACTTTGGGTATCCCAGCTCTGTGCAGCACCGATCGGTGCACGAGCCAACATCACTCCTCAAGCAAAGATGAGTTCTGAAATGGGGCACAAAGAGTCTATCCCTAGACATTTTACACAGTGGCACTAAGAATTGTATGAAGCTTAGTGCTTAATCAACTTAAAGCCTTGACCCTAACCATTCACCCCCAGCCGTCGCTTGAACTTAGGTGCTTTGTGTGAAGCTTAGTGCTTAATCGACTCAGCCCAGAGGATTTGTTTCCTGAGTGACCAGCGGTTAGTTTAGTGCACCACACCATCATCTACAAAGGCAAGTAGAGTCATTGTAAACATTTCACCACACGACACACCCAAGAACAATGGACCAAAGGACCCTCAATTCTATAGATTGCACCATAGCTACAACAGGGGGTCAACTCCCGAGAAGTACAAAAGGCTACATAAAAGTTGGCACCGACAGGGCGCTTTGGTGAGCTAAAGTAGAAAAAAGAACTAAGCAACTAGCAACATACTAGTAACAAGCCTCACACCTGGGACAGACCCGGTCCCTCGAAGCCTTCCTCTCGTGCGCTAGAGGAGCCTCCCTCAGACGTGTGAGCGTGGGCTCGAATAATGAATACGTTGAGGTAGCTCAACCCACATGGACTGTAAACTCGTGAGAAGATGGCGTGAACGTAGTTGGTGATGGCCTTTCGGCCACCTCCAAGTTGGTAGAGCTTGGAGCCTTGTAGGCAGGTGTCCCAAAAGTCGTAAAGTGCTGGCAGCCCACATGAGGAATACAAGCTAGGAGGAAATACACTACACGTACAAACTCACTTTATTTGGATAGCACAATTCTAGTCCCATTAAATAGGTCAATTTATAGGAAAATGCTACTGTACATACACATGAAGCAAGAGATAAAGTCGGATGGCTCCCTCATTCTCTCATTCTCTCCCATCTCTCACTCTGTTCATCTCTCTCTCTACAATGATACCCTGACCCCATGCACGGTGACGACCACAAACCCGAGCCACCCCATCCCCGATGCCAACACCGCTGGATCCGACTACCGTCGTCAACTTCCTCTTCGGCCATGCTCGGGCGTGGCATCACCAGATCTAGCCGCTGTCATCGAATTCCACTTCAATTGTCCTCGAGCGCAGCACCGCTAGATCTGGCCTTCCCTCTTCCCGGACAATCTAGGAGGTCAAGTGCATCGGGGGGAAAGCTGAGGATCTCGATGGTGGGCGGGGACGAGGCTACCCCAGCCTGGCCCATCAGAACACCGCAAGGACACGGGTGGCCTTCTCCTCCCGGTGTCGGATCCACACCGCGCACGCCACCTCCTTGTTGCCCGCTACCACCATACCTGAGGCCTCACTGTCACCTTCTATGGAGGTAGGTGTTTGTTGTGCAATATTTTGATTTCATGTGTGTAACAATCAATAACAACAAGTGCAATATTGAGATTTTTGTGGAAACATTTTGGTGCATACGGTGGTCAAATTTGTTGCACATACTATCTATGAATTTTGCAAGGGAACACTCACATCATTCTTTGTTTTTTTATTGCATACATGGCTTAGAAATGTTGCATACATGACCAAGAAATGTTGCGACCGAGCGTATAGAGCTAGCGCCCGGATTGGACATTTGGGCACAAGCAAATCCCCAATTTATATTCCTTAGTTCGATGTGTAAAAGCAATATGAGTTGGATTGTTTTACTTTTTGTGCTTACAAAAACATGTTTAGTTGAGTAAAGAGTCGGACTCAACTCCGAGTCCTTTAGGGTGTCAAGAACTACATGTATGGCATATAAAGCCAAGGCCTAAGCGGCATATAACAGAGGACTACGTGATTTCTTTTTGCTGTCGAGTTATCTCCAGAAAAAACTCCAGGGTAATTTAGTGACATGTTCTTCCTGTTGAGTTCCTGAGCAAACTGATCTAGGGTTTTGTTCTTGGTGAGGATTAAAGAACACGGCTCCTCTTCTTGATTGGAGCTGATCCTGGTGATCTCTGCTTGTGAGTCCTTTTGTTTAGATTGGTTCGTGAGTTGCTCTTTTTCCTTTATTGAATCTTCTATGGCTTCTGCTAATCACTGGTGTAACCAAGAATTAATTATCTTCTAAACCTGGCTTTTGAACCGATCTATACTACTTGTTTACTATTGTGTGGATCTGAGTTGTTTGCTATTCCATCTACTAGTTTGGTGCATGCTAGCTGAGTGGAGATTGAGATACATTACTGCTATTATTATTAACCCGTGGAACTAGGACGTGATAGATATACATACACTTGGTTTCCTGCCTATTTTCTGGTACGATTTTGAGCAATAATTACTGTTAGTTATAAGTACCGTGAAATACAGGGCAAATCACGCGTCAACTAGTGTTAAACCTAGTTGGCCCATATTATCTTGGTATCATAGCATGGTTGATCATGGGACATACTGAATTTTCGTACTACTTACGTTTGATTTCTTGGTGCTTTTGCAACGATTGGTTTATGGAGGATGGAGAAGCGTCATGACTTGGGCTATGAGATTGACAACTGTGACAACGATCGATTGCGTTGTCTTAGCTTGTTCCAGTACTACATGCGGTGTTGGGTGGGATAAAGCACATCTACCACAATGATCCACTAGTTCACACATATCAATGTTGCAAGTCAGAGTCTTGTCGATGGATTGAAACTTCCTCTTATTCCGCATCCACTTTCGTGGCAAGGAAAGTATATCACAATCAAGAGCCAAGTTGAAGTATGATTTAATTCCGGATGATTTAATTCCGGAGGGCAACTGATTTGGTTTTATGTGATGTTATTCCCATGTATGTGGTCATATTTTCTTTGTTGGTTGGAAACCCGTGGTTTCAAAGGCGAAAGGTTGAGAGGGACAATTCTGATCCATGGAATTTTCACAAGTATTCTTTTGTTCATAAAGGAAGGTGACTGTTTGTTCATACATATACCAATAAATAATTTTGGGAGGATCGACAAAGATGGGATCGTTTGCAAGTTGAAATTGAGAAGAGGCTACAGAAGCAAAAGGAGAATGAACGGGAAGAGAAGAAGAAGGCCATCGTTGTTGAACTTTGTTCTTGTCTTGTTCAGCAAAAAGTGGTGGAATCTACTTTCTAGTAAAGTTGAAGAACAAGCTCCAAAAGAGGGCTTTAATTTGCTAGTCAAGAAGGATAATTGTGATAACTCCATTTTTGATGGAAAGGGACAGCGATAGGTCTGAAATGCCACATCAATTGCCGATAAGGTATTGACATGATATTTTATTGTTAGACAATGATGATTCTAAAACTTATGAGGAAGCGATGATGGGCCTAGACTCTGAGAAATGGCTTGGAGCCATGAGATCCGAAATTCAATACATGTATGATAATCAAGTTGAAACTTGGTTGATCTGCCAGATGGTGTAAAAACCATTGAGTGCAAGTGGGTTTTTAAGAAAAAGATAGACATGGATGGAAATGTTCACATCCACAAGGAATGATTGGTGGCAAAGAGTTTCAAACAGATTCAAGGTGTTGATGTAATATCCTGATCGTCGATACGGTGTAGGTTTTTAAAGTAATCGCGGAGTCGTCGGTTTTTCGGTAAATCGCGGCAAGGGAAAAATAAAAATTATGGAATAGCGTAAAATAAATAAATAAATAACTCTGAGTGGGCTGCCTGAAGAGTGGGCCGACCGCCTTGGGCCTTCCAGCCCAAGGGGTGGCCGCACCCCCTCCCCCTCCCCTTAAAAACCCTAGCGCCTCCCCTCTTTTCCCCTAGCCGCCACCCCCCTTTTCCCACCCCCTTGGCCGCACCTCCCTCCCTGGATTGCGCCTCCAACTCCCTCACACAGCTGCTGTCCATTGGTGCAAAGGAGAAAGAGAAGGAAGAAGAAGAAAGGGAAGAGAAGGAAGAAGAAGAGAAGGAGAAGAAGATGAGGAAAGAAGAGGGGTGATCCCAAGGGATCCCCTAGGTAACTCTCCCTCATCTCAAATCCCTCTATTATTGTTGAATTTAGGGTTCTTAGCCTAAAAATTTGTAACATCCTGAAAACTTAGAGGATCTGTTTAATAAAGTGTTGTAGAATATTTTGTAGAGTATTGTGTTGAGTTGGGTTTTGAAGGTGTCTTTCTGAAGAATTTCGTGGAAGAGCCCATCTGTTTAACTAATAGAGAATCCTAAGTTTGAATTCGAATCTGAAAAGATGATCCAAAAAGAAAACTTCGAAAGTTAACGTAAATAGGTTTTCAAAGAAACAAGGATGATTTAAATTTCGATATAAGTGGCGTAGTGCCGATGAAAGCTTCCTAGAAATGAGTAGGGCAAGCTTATATATATATATATATATATATATATATATATATATATATATATATGTATATGTATGTATATATATGAGTGCTTTTACACAAAGTAAATATATCTCCAATTATAAAAAAGAGGAGAAAAATAAAAGGAAAAGGAAAAGAAGTCAGTGGTAGGCCTTAGGGTATTAAATGAAATCACCACTTTGTGGCGAAGTAATTTTATTAAACCCAAAAGCATCTCTTTGAGCCTCTGTAAATTTTCTAGAATTTTTGGTGGCAATTTAGTATTTTTCCGAATTATATTATGCCTTCTAGCATTTCTGAAAATTCAAAATCAAAATCAAAATAAAACCCGAAACCCCACCCCCGGCCGACGCGTGGACGGACTGGATCCGCACACGTCGCCCCCGGATCCGCCCTCCCTCTCCCTCGGGCCAACACGCGTCCGGTCCAGATGGCGCCACGTCCCACCCGGGCGCCATCTCGGCCGCCCGCGGATCCTCACCCGCCCCTCTCTCTCGCAAGCGGGCCTCGCTGTCGTGGCTCTTTTCCCTTTCTTCCTCCTCCGCGCTCCGGACACCCCCTCGGCCGTGCGACGCCCATGCCGCGGAGGCCCCACTGAGGGGCAGCGTTATGGGAAAGGACCCCCACGACGCCCCCGAACCCCGCTGCCACTTCCGCCGCCCGTGTTCGCCGCTACCCATCGCCGCTGGCCCGCCCCCTGCCTGCCGGTCCGCCGGGGACAGCCTCCCTCGGCCGGCTATAAAAGCCGTAGTCGCGCCAAAAGAATCGCCGTGCCACCTTTGCCTTTTTCCAACACGTAATTGCCCTGTGCCACGGGATCACCGGCATTCTTGCTTCTTCCCAACTCCGCCGACGGCCCCTCTCCGCAATTCCACCGATTCTCACCGTGGGAACTCGAATCCTTGCTCCCACACCATCTCCTGTTCGTCGCCGAACTTTTGCCGGCCTCACCCGAGCTTCCCGACGGCCGTAGCTCGCCGGCGCCGTAAGTCTCCCTAAGCCGCCGCTGCTGCTCGTCGCCGACCTACCTCCGGTGACCCCCGGACCTCCTCGTCGCCACCAACAGCCGCCGCAAGCTCGGCTTTGCATTTCACGAAGCTCCCGAACCTCATCGGGCTTCCTCGCGGCGGCGACAAGCGCCCCTCGGCCTCGAGCTCCCTCCTCCTCCGCCTCCCGTATACCTTAAGAGGTATATTTGCCCCTATAGGGTGAGATAAAACCGAGCGGCGGATTGGCTACCGTCGCCACTCCTCCCCGGCTCCCTCGGCTGTTCGAGCCCCCACCACGCAGGCCCGAGGTTGAGCCTTTCTTTAATTTCCGCCGACAGGTGGGTCCCACTGTCGGATCTGCTGCACCGAAGCGGTGACAATGGGACCCCGCATGCCGGGGCTACGCGGGCGGGCGTGAGCCATCGTTGGCGGGCCCCACGTGTCGGCCCGCTGCGCGGCCTTGATCACCGATGGGCCCCACATGTCGAGTTTAATATTTTCGGGATTTATTCAAACCGAAGATATTCAAATGTGTATAACTTATTCATTTTAGCTCTAAATTTGGTGAAATCAATTTCTAAATTCATCTAAAATCAAGGGCTACCTAATGAAACCAGAACCAACACTTTTGAAGCTTGTTCAAATTATCATTGTGTTATTTGATTGTTGTGATGTTTTTTATCTAAATTTTCACAGATAAAACGTAGCTTCGAGACTCAAGAGGAGGAAGCTGCAGCTGCTGTAGAATACAACGTTCAAAACCCAGACCTCAGCAACCAAGGCGAGTCAATGCTTTGATCATTTTGAGCCTATGTTTTCCATAAAGTATTTTGGTTTAAGTATTACAACTTGCATGCTTATATTTATGTTGCAATACATGTTAATTTTACATTTTAGATATATGCCCACGTTCTCTTGATTTAGTATATATTCGTTGCGATACTTTTTGCTATGTGATCCTCGTCACCCTAGTAAAAGTAATAATGCTACAACTCTTTGAAACTAAGTCTATAATTATAAATGCATGCTTAGAGTTGTTTAGATGAACAAGGGTGTGAGAGCACCCTAGCATATCTTGCAAACTAAAGAAAATAGTATTGGGCAGTCATTGTGATGATGACTGGTGTATGTTGGAATAAGTATTTTCGTTCTGAAAGAACCTGACATGCTTAATTATCTGGGCGGCTGGTTGAGGGCGTGAGTGTTGAATGGTGCCGTGATAGCACAGATTTGTGATAAAGTGGTGCCGTGATAGCACAAGGGGATCGTGGTAGAACCGCCCAGATAACCATTAAGGACTGAATCTTGTGATGACCTCCCACGGTACAACATGTGCAACCACATGCTGGCAAAGTGTAGGCAGGGCCAACTAATTTGCATTGACTTAGTAAGAGTTGCGTCGGTGTGAACACGGGCGGGTAGAGGATGGCCACATCCTCCGATGTGATGGCGCAAGAGGGGGCTTCTGGAAGGGTGGTCGTACCCGGAGGAAGTGGAAACCTTAGCGGTCGTAACTCTGCTAAGAACATGCATCGTAAAGGCTCTGTGATAGTCTACTCGACCACATGGCTAAGGAACCATGTGGGGCAATGATGAGATCTATCTCATGTGGGTAAAGTGTACACACTCTGCAGAGTTAAAACTATTCGAATAGCCGTGCCCACGGTCAAGGGCGGACATGGGAACTTAACTAGATATAGTTCTGTTTCAAAAAAAAACTGTGAAGGGGTGGAAAGGGAAAAGTGGAGGGCAGAGAAAGGCCTTTATTTGAATTGACCTGGGTGTCGTCCCAGTGGTACAGTAAGCGGTTATAACGCTGAAAGCATAGCATGAGGAGCAGAGGCCATGTAATGGTGGATGGCCCCTGATTCGATAGAAATAAATGTACATGTCATTGAGTATCATGTTTAAAATCCAACTGGCTAGGTCATAGGGAGTTTTAAGTATTATAATTCAAAAAGCACATTTTAGCAAACAAAATAACCTGAGCCTTTCCTTGTTGAAAGCCTTGCATACTACCTACTGCATTCTGTGTGTTGACTCGCTGAGCACGGTGGTTAGTGTGCTCACTCTCGCAATACCAAAATCCAGATTCGGGAGCTCAAGATCCGTATGCCTTCGAGGAAGCCCCTGCTACAGATGGAGAAGACCACGCCGGGAATTAGGACGAATAGTCCGCGCTTAGAACCTTAGGCATCTAGACTAAGGTGTAGCTTCATCCAAATATTACCAGAGCCCTAGTAATATTTGTATGACCACTTTTGCCCTCAGTCTTTGCTTGTGGTTTAAAAGCCTACTTGTATCTCTTCCGCTGCTAGACTTTTGTAATGTAAATATTTGACCTGCTTGGCCCTATTGTAATAACTGCGCCTTTGTGAAGGCCTAACTTCACTTTTGCAATGTAATATTATTATGGCTTGTTGTGAATTTCGCGTGTATGAAATGATTCAAGAATGTATCTGTGCATTATCTATCGATCCGTGGAATAATGCGAAGGCACAGCAGATTCTGGATTGCAAAATCCGGGTCTGACAAAATTGTTGGGGGATTAGCAAATAAATTCCCCGATTAGGGATTTTCTGCTGTCTGTCTGTAGATCAATTCGCGCAGCGCATCAGTTTGCGCAGTTTAGACCTACGAAACGATTTTTCCTGCAGATCTTCCCAAGAGGAAAACTGTAGAGGACGTCGAGACCCATCTTCTGTATTTTTTTCAGAATTTCTGGCCAACAGGGTCGGGAACCTCGCTGTCCATCAGGGGTGTAGATTGGGACAAATTGATGTTCAAGTGTGATTTAGGGGTAGTAGATGATTTTTATGATTTTGGTCGCAATAGAGAAAATTGTAGGGAATTAAGTAATCTAACTTTTGTATAAAAATCATAATTTTTAGATCCTTACACTGTAGTTGGGACGCGTTAGAATCTGGCTGCCCAGATTGCCAGAACAGAGAACATCCTCTGTTTTGCGCATTAAGTTACACCTTGCTAGGATCAAAATAAAAATATGTTATCTACATGAAAAATGAAGGTATTTAAGTGAGGAATCCAGAAACATATCATTTGCTAAAAATGGCTTAATATTGTTAAAGATACAAAAATATTAAGCAGTGCTACTGCAGTGGGTAGATTGAAGAATCGTTAAGCGGAGAGGATTATGTGTGGGTTCGGGGTTTTAGCGACGTCTTTACTTTTTAAGACACGTTTTCATTGCTATTGTATTGTGCTGAGAGGTTCTTTTGGACAGGTGGTTTTGCTCCTAAACGCACGTAATTGCTTTGCTTCAACGGTAGAGGCAAGTAAACCTAGCGGTTGTGCTACTGTTTAACTCATTAATTATTCAACATTCACATTAATTATTTCTATTAATTTGAGATGTTATGCCATTGTTTCTGCTTCCTTAATGTGGTCCATGTGGTAGTATTTTAAGAATTCAATTGTTTATGATCTTGATGGCTTAATTGTGGATATGCGGAATTGTTCTTGATGAACCAATATAGTTATGTGGTAGAATACTTTACGAGTATATTGTGGTCTAGGTGGTAGTATTCTTAGTGAATACTTGTGGTTGTGGTGGTAGCATTCTTAATGATTATATTGTGGTCTATGTGGTAGAATTCTCTATAAATCAATGGATTATGATCTTGGTGAACCGAATGTGGGTTATGTGGCAATGACCTTATGAAACATTGGTATTGTGCTTAATGAGACACATGTGGGTTATGAGGAAGTATTCGTGATGATTAAGTTGTTGACCTTCGTGGTTAAATTCTTGTGGTTTATGATTATCATATCATTCATAACATGTCATGACATTTGCATTTATGGATATCGCCACACTTAGCCGCGACCGTACCGGTACAGCATCGTATATTGCCGTAATACGATGCACACTCTTATCCTGCTGGAAAAGGGTGCAGTGGAGCATAGCATGAACAACATTGTACATTGTCGTAGTACAGTGCATACTCTTACCTTATTGGGTAAGGGTGCAGTGGAGCATACGCATTCATATGCATTGCATTGTGAAAAGATCATTTGCATACCTATGCAATGTATTGTGGTGAAGTTATTTTGCAGTCAAATACAACTTCATAGTTGTAATGTGGAATTGGCTCATGTGAGTTATTTGTGATATGAGGAATGTGGCTGTGGTCGTGGAATGGGGTTCGTCCCTTGTGGTATGGTAAGGGTTGTGATTATAGCATGAGATTCTTTTCTCTTGTAGTAACTGTTGATAGCACTTGTGGATATGAGAAACAATAAAGTAGGGAGGTAAACATAAATATGCTTTATTGTCTTTTGTAGTGGTAGTGGTTGAGGTTTTAAAGTAGTCAAACAATATTTATTTGCTAATGTTTTACCGTTGTTGACGGTGATTTGAGGTTGAGGATATAAACATGGTCATTGTGGAAAATAAAATGTTGATGGTCAAACTGTTGTAGTTTAATTAGCCTGTTAAACAGTTTGCTTGCTGAGATTTTTATCTCACCCTTGTTTTTCCCCCTACAGGTGATCATTGAGCATGCATGGGAAGGGTAGAGCAGCACCACAATAATGCACTTAGATCATAGATTTATGCTGTAATAAAGACAAAGTGATTCTAGTCTTTTGCCTAGCTATCTCGTCAAAGTTTACTTTAACTTATTAGTATTAAACTTGTGAACTATTCTTTGGTTGGATTGTTGGAGGTTGATTTAAATTATTAAATTGATTATCACTATCATGTTTCGCTTAATTGAATATGCTTCCGCTTATCCTATATTATTTAGGAATTGTTGTCAGATTATTTTATCTTGTAATTTGGCTAGTTGTGGAGTGGTTCTAGTGGCATCCCAGGGTAATGTGGGTCCTGGGGTGTTACAGTTGATTATGATGAAACTTTCTCGCCTGTCGCTATGCTTAAGGCTGTCCGAATCATTCTAGCTATTGATGCATATTTCGTTTACGAGATATGGCAGATGGATGTCAAAACGGCTTTCCTAAATGAAAACCTAGGTGAGGATGTGTACATGACACAACCTGAAGGTTTTGTTGATCCCCAAAATGCTAGAAAGAGATATGCAAACTTTAGAAATCCATCTATGGGTTAATGCAAGCATCTCGAAATTGGAATATACATTTTGATGATGAGGTCAAAAGGTTTGGTTTCGTCCAGAACAGAGAAGAACCTTGTATTTATAGGAAGGTTAGTGGGAGCGCACTTGTAATCCTAATCTTATATGTAGATGACATATTGTTGATTGGGAATGACATTCCTATGTTGTAATCCGTTAAGGCCTCATTGAAAAATAGTTTTTCTATGAACGACCTAGGAGAGATAGAATTGGGTTAAGCCAAAATACTTACATTGACAAGGTGTTGAAACGGTTCAACATGCAGAATGCCAAGAAAGGGTTCTTGCCTATGTCACATGGCATAAGTCTTGGCAAGAGTCAGTGTCCTTCCATGACTGAAGAGCGAGACTGTATGAATGGTATTCCATATGCTTTAGCTATTGGATCTATCATGTACGCCATGATATGTACTCAACCAGATGTATCATATGCTCTATGTGTTACAAGCAGATACCAAGCTAATCCTGATGGTCACTGGACAGTTGTGAAAAACATTCTCAAGTACTTAAGAAGGACTAAGGATGTGTTCCTAGTTTATGGTGATGATGAAGAGCTCGTTGTAAATGGTTAAACCGATAAAGATGATTTTGATTCGCAATATGGTTTTGTATTCATTTTGAATGGAGGAGCAATGAGCTGGAAAAGTTCCAAGCAAGAGAGGATTGCTGCTAATTCCACGACGGAGGCTGAGTACATTGCGGCTTCTAAAACTACAAAGGAAGGTGTTTGCATAAGTTTTCATTGCTGAGTTGGGTATATCCCGAGTGCCCCGAGCCCTATGGATCTTTATTGTGATAATAATGGAGCCATTGCGTAGGCTAAGGAGCCTAGATCCCATTAGAAATCCAAGCATATACTTACGCACTATCACGTTATTCGTGATATCATGGATAGAGGAGAAATAAAAATATGCAAAGTTCACATAGATTTAAATGTTATTGATCCATTGGTAAAACTTCTCACACAGCCAAAGCATGAGGTGCACACAAGAGCTATCGGTATTTGATACATAAATGATTGACTCTAGTGCAAGTGGGAGACTGTTGGAAATATACCCTAGAGGCAATCATAGAGATGATTAAGCTAGTTTGACTATATTGGTTCGACCACGTTAGTTCGACCGCATTGGTCAATCGCGTTGGTTTGACCACGTTGGTTCGACCACGTTGTGTCGACCACGTTGGCTCGATCACGTTATTTTGTTATGTTCATGATCTATTGGATAATATGTTATTTTGTTCCTTGAATAATATCGTTAATATTTATTATCATGTATGTGACTCGATTGTGAAACTCTAGATTTCTACAATGATTGTTCTTAAATATCCCTAGTCAAAAACATATGAGGACACATATGAACAGACTAGCATATGTATTGGTTGATGACCAGGTTTCACGGGTCATAGATATGGAGATATCATACCAATAATATGGACACATGTTAGGGAACATGGGGTTGGATCGACCCATCATGAGACACTGCGAGAACGTTGCATTCTACATGTCATCAGTTGGTCTCATTTACAATGTTTATGTTATGTCCTTGGCCTTAAGGTCGTCGCACGTACTCATAATACATAATGGCTAACTTAGGATTTGCCAAACGCTACTCCATAACTGGGTAGTTATAAAGGTAGCTTTCGGGTTTCTCATGGTATATGCTTCGAGGCATGGTCGATCAAGATAGGATTTGCCCCTCCATGCAACAGGAGAGATATCTCTAGGCCTCTCAAGTGATTGGATTCCAGAAATGCATGGCCATGCTACTTGTGGTTAAAGAGTTAACCGTATTTGGGAATTCGAATCACATGATCGAGAAAAAGTAGTCGACCTAACCAACAAGGATGGAACGTACTTGCCTTAAGCTTGACTGATATCATGAGGCAATGGGAAATGCATATGAGCTTTGATAAGTTTTGTCTGATATAATATTTATATATATTTGGGAGTCGACATATCCTGCTAGGGGCCACTACAATTAGTGGACGTGTAGGAGTACTCGGGCCATGTCTAGGTGTACGTGAACCTATAGTGCCGCACACTTAAGGGGTTGGGATACAATTCGAATGGTGATCTGAGTTCATGTAGACCACGAGTTCCTAATGGGCCTTAAGTTCAAGGACTATTGTGTATGCCTATAAATAGAGGGGCGTAGTGTCATGGAGTCTTTGCGACAGAGATAGAATTCGGAATTCTCGAAACCCTAGACACCACACCTTCCTTAGCTAATCCTACGCTACCGGCGCTAGAACTCTGGCGTGTGGTGTTCCTGCCCCGTACGTGTGAATATCTTGGAGGTGCTGACGCAAAGATTCAGCACTAGAATGATCCACAGCATGTGATGATCATAAGGATTTGAAGGAGGAGTCGCGTGGCTGGTATGACTATGACCGCATCAACACGCTACATCGACTCTACTTCCGATATGAGTCTGCGCGTCTATTGGTAATCTCGTGATCTATTACTAGCGAAGGTCCTTGATTATGTGGTAGAATTTTTGAAATTATGCTTGTCCAGCCTACCCGTAGCACTTCATGCCAGAGTAAAAAAATAACGCATCCAGGATCTTGTGTATCGTCCTCCTCCTTCCTTTCCATGAACAAGGCTAAACATCTCCACTAGCTGCTCCATGGCGATGGCCGTAGTGCCGACCAGCTACAGTGCTGCATCCCCAAGCCATGGGCTCACCACTACGTTGACGAGGATGTCAACCTTCGGCCTCTGGCGTAACGAGCCGCACCGCTGATGGTGTCGGATCTTTGGACCTGGCAAGGGAGTCAGCCTGGCGACCAGAGCTAGCGGGGGTGCGTGGAGGCCTAGCAACTGTTGGCCCAGACAAAGGATGAAACATACACGATTGGAGAGAGAACAAACAAAAACACAGGAGGGAACCTCTTTTAGTCGACACACACCTTTTCTCCCTTCCTCTTCTATTTACTCTATTTTCTCATTCACTATCGAACTCTACATATTTACATGACTTAAATAAACCTCGTGCACACATGTGAAAGCTCACTATCGAAAAGCTCCAGCTTTCCGATAGTGCTAAACTGGGCCTAAGAATTAGCTTATTGCTTGGAAGGACTGATATGCTCTTCAAAACATGGAGGCAAGCACGTACTGAACATTAGAAATGCATATGAAAAGTAACCACGCGTGACATTTACCACAAGCACGTACAAAATATATACCTAGATTCACAAAGACATGACGAGAACACACGATTCATGTTGAGACTACATACAACTCTAGAAAAATAAGAACACACACAAACCACTGAACCACACATAATCAAACAGGGGCGAAGCCAAAGGGAGGCTTAGTAAGGCTCGAACCTTATTCCCCACGATGGCGGGCACCCCCCTGGCGAGCACCCACGGCAGTCGGCCGACGGCGACAATCACAGAGGCTTTAAGCCCAACAAGCAACAAACAACAAACACCCTAAACTTCAAGTGGCAACCCATTTCCTTTAAAGAGGCCCAGCAAATTATCTTATTGGTCCACAAAAACACATATTCACACATTCGCTATTCCCAGGCGGCGGCAGACCTAAAGGAGATACATAGATTCACTTCCCAAACCAGGAGTCGGAGCGGCGCGACGAGGGGACCGAATCGGGGCAGGGGGAGCCGGACCGGGGCGGCGAGGGTCAAGGCACCGCCAGCGAGTCTGGAACGGTGGACTCCGAGCGAGGCGAGGAGCTGAGGAGCCGAGGAGCGAGGCGAGGAGCGAAGGAGCCGACAAGAGGACCGAGGCGAGGCGGACTCCGAGCGAGGCGAGGAGGAGCAGAGGAGTCGGGAGCGAGGCAAGTGCCGAGCGATATCTGAGAAGCGAGAGAGAGAGGGCATTGATGAGTCGTGGAGCCGAGCTACAGGCGAATAAAAGCTGCACGAGTGCGGCTAGTCAGGCGGACAAATTGATGTCCGACGAGTGTCCAGTGTGAACAGTCGAATAGCGAATTGAGGGTGGGTCGGCCAACAGCTTCACTGCTTCAGGTAATTTTTTTATACTTTTTTTATCAATTTAGCATTTTAGAGTTTAGATTTTAGACTAATAATTTATTTATAGATTTTTCTATAATGGAGAAACGAACTTTGTGCAACTATTTCGTAAGTAATTCAAGTGGTTCTCGTCCAACCGATGAGAGTACAACTCAACCAAAGAAGCTTCAACTAGAATCTAATCCAAATGAAATAATTGCCGACCCAACGTTGCGCATACCAATTGAAGATTATACTAACGAAATTAGAGATCAAGTGAGAGGGGCATATTTATTGAATGGCCCTACCCGAATAATTGGATATTCATTTCCACACACATTGGATGGCAAAAGTTGCGGTTCTTTCAAGAATCATGGTATAATAAATTTGATTGGTTTGAATATAGTGTGGAAAAGGATGCCGCCTTTTATTTCTATTTTTTTTTTCAAGAAACCGGCACAACCCAATACATTTGGAAGTGATGTATTTACGAAGGTTGGGTTCTCTCGTTGGAAGATTGCTTTACAAGCTTTCAATAAACATGTTGGTAGTACAAATAGTTCCCACAATATTGCAAGGGGTCATTGCGACGACTTCAAAAATCAAAGTCAAGTGTGTCTAGCAAAATCAATACTTATAGCAAGGAGGCCGAAATTGCATACAAAATTTGTTTAACTGCATCTTTAGATTGTGCAAGATATCTTATAGTTCAAGGTAAAGCTTTTCGAGGACAAGATGAATCATCTACTTCCATCAACAAGGGGAAATTTAAAGAGTTATTGGATTGGTATAAAGATAAAAAAAGGAGGAAGTGAAGGTGGCATTTGATATAGCTCCAGGGCATGCAGTTATGATTTCTCCAAACAGCATCTGTTGAGAGAATATTTTCAGCAATAAATATTATCAAAATAGATTTGTGCAATAAGGTAACGGATGAATGGCTCAATGACTTGATGGTGTACTACACTGAGCGAGAGATCTTAAAAACCATTGATGATGATAAAATCATAAATCGTTTCCAAGGCATGAAGTTGCATAGAATGCATTTGCCCCGTGATTCAAATTTGTCTCGTGGTTCAAATTAGCTTATTTGTGGTATGTTTCATAATTCATATGAACTAAATTTTCATTATTATTCATAATTTTCTATTATATAACTAATTTTCATATGTTTCTGTAGGACCGAAATGGCAACAGAGGGGGGGTGAATGGTGCCTTTAAAAATTTCGCCTTCAAGAACTCGCACACAATCTTCTCCGATAGCTACAGAAGCTACGAAGACAGAAGAGATTCGCTCACCGGGTGCCGAAAACAATTTTGCCGAAAAACTGAAAATACTTTTCTGAAGAAATAT
Source organism: Bonia amplexicaulis (assembly GCA_036346245.1). Lineage (NCBI taxonomy): Eukaryota > Viridiplantae > Streptophyta > Magnoliopsida > Poales > Poaceae > Bonia > Bonia amplexicaulis. The sequence continues at coordinate 11,350,218 of CM070766.1, forward strand.
GGAAATTCACACCGCATGCGACACCATTGAAATTAGCTTAGATTAGTAAGTACGCAGTAAAAATTTTAGCCAAAACCGAGATCATCTAGACTACATGCAGCAGGGTCAAAAACCAGCAAAAAACATGACAAAACTGAATGCCATATGCTGCTGCTAGCCGAAAACTGAACTGCAGTATTCTCTGTAGGAAACTGATAAAAGACTGCCAAACCGAATGCTGCAGCAGGGAAAACAAAGATTGGAAAATTCAGACCAAGCCGAAATCAGAAAAAAAAGTTTGGCTGAAATTTCAGAGCCGAAAACTAGGAACAGTACTTACTGCAGTTGGGTGAAACAATAGAAATCTTGTCAAAGGAAAATCTGTTCTTTTCAGGTTATCTGAACATCACTACAAACCGAATAGCAAGGAATATCTCAGGGTGAGAAAAATTCAGACAACCAACATTGGATTCCTGATCTCAGTCTCAAACCCAAAAAGAAGTTGAGCAGTTGGACTGCTAAAGGATGGTTGGTCTGACCGAAAACTGAATAGGTAATTTGACTGTAGGCCAAAAACTGAAACACTGAGATTCAGTAAATAATTTAGAGGAGGCAAACTGAAACACCTGGCGAGAGAAGAACAGGAGTCAAAATCGAAATCTGCGGTTGTCCGAAAATCACTGAGATTGATGGATAAGAGACATGCTCTTCTGATCACGACAACAAGAACTTAAAATAAATAGCAAATAGACAACACCTCAGCCGGAGAAATCAACAGGAACCAGAAAATTCAGAATTGACTCTAACACTGAAAAACAACAGAGCAAATTCCAAAATCGAATTACTCCCAAACCCTTGATCCTTTGACAATGAAACTTTGAGGATATATTAGCAATAGCCACTGGGCTCTAAATATCAAGTTTCATGCCATCTCACAAAAGGAAATCAAAAGATAACCCAAACCCTAGCTTTTCAGAAATGATGAACAGAGAGACTAAAAATCAAATTTCTTTTCAACTTTTGATCTTTTGGACATGAAACTTTGAGGATATATTAGCAATAGTCACAGGACTCTAGATATCAAGTTTCATCTCACTTCATAAAAGGAAATCAGAAGCAAACTCAAACCCTAGAGAATGAACAGAGCAAGAACATAGAAGTGAAACTCATGATTTTCATTTCAAGACTCAAGAAGATCACCCAGGAGTTCCCATATGTCTGTACATTTGAACAAGAAAGAAAATTACATGAGGAATCAACCAACTCTATCACTCTCCATCTCTAGAACATATGGGAGGAAGACAAGAACAGAGCACAACCCCTCAACTCTCTACCCACACACGCAGGAGGGGCTGCAATAGCACACTCCCTTGAGCTCTCTCTACTTTCTTTTTCTTCTCAATTGGAATCACATGTTATCTGGACACTCTATTGCCTTTGCTAAATAGAAGGACCCCTTTCCTCAACTAGCAAATCAAGAAGTGTCATCCCTCTTCCACTTTCCACCTCTCACACATTTGAGGCAAGAAGGTCAAAGCAACCAATTTTGGAGGAAAATCGGTCACCTCAACCGGCTTGAGCCAATTGTCCAATGCCCTCAAGCACTTTCCGGAAGCTTCCGCGTCCAGGTACCTTGACCGTCTGGACCTCCGACTCCACCGAGCCTAGTCACAGTGCATTGTCGCTCGTCGTGTCCGTCACCGGTAGCTCCAGCTCTGGTTCCTCGTCTCCCGACTGGCAACCACCTCACCACCTCGATCATCCTCGGCAGCACGACCGTGCGGACCTCAACACCTCCTGTGCCTAGTCCCGGTCCTCCTCGCCTCACCATGACCTAGCTCCGAATTTCTGCAGTCACACAGACAAGCAAACCGTCACATAGCACCGCACGAAACAGCATAACAAAAATAGCATAAGTAAAAGGTACTCAACCCTAGAAAACCCAAAACAAACTCAAACTCACTAAAACCACCGTCAATTACTCATCACCAGCATGGGGATACCTCCACATGGTCTCTCAATCTCCCCCTTGATGAGTATATTGACAAATACAGAAAAAGCATGAAGTTGAGTTTGAAGAGTCTAACATGGTCCATAAGAACAAGAATGAAGCTAATGACCATATCGACAGAAAGAGCAAAATAAAGAATATTTTTTCAAAGCTCCCAAAGTAGCTTTTTTTACCACTATTCTCCCCCTTTGGCAATAAACGCATCAAGAATGCAAAAGAGAGAATATAGCATGGTGTGGCTGAATTTTATTCAATGCTAAGCAATTAGAGTCATGAAGATTATCCAAATTGACATTTGAGTATTACACCAAGCCATAAAACATATGAATGCTATCTAGATCATGACCAGATATGCATAATCAAGCCAAGCCACATAAGTAACAATCTGAAATTTTGATGAATTTCTTAGCATGTCAAGCCATTCAAGATCAAAGTCTAGCTAGAGGTATCCAAAGATGATGCAAGCCATGTCAATAATCTAAGTGGAACCAAGAAGCTAGAATTGAGTCAATTTAGAGTGCTAAAAGTTCTAAAATGAAGCATTTGTTAAAGCACTTTTGGTCATTTTGTAATGAAGCAAATTTAGCACAATTATCATGTTTTCTTTTTGAAGCTCATGGTTGTTTCCAACCCAAATTTTACTTATGTGCTAGATCTCAAGCCTTATGCGACCAATCCAAGCAAGAAGCTTAAGGAAATGATCTTGGTCATCCAAAACTTCCCCTGAGTTCATGCCTAGTGCAATGGCAAGCAGTCTCATGAGAAAGAATTAGTGAGATTAGTTCTTTCGCACAAAAGAGATCTTTTTGCTTATACTGAAATTAGTGTAAGAGCAATACATTATCAAGAACTAGCATAGCTCAATCTAAAGCTCAAAATAGATTCAAGACTCAACTCAGCCTATTTGACATGGCACGAATCATAAAAGGATAACTAAAAACAGACTAATCTCAAGAACTAACATGACATGTCTTAATTCAAGTTGTGCAATTTTAATTAACTTATCAATGGCAGAGGCTTGACGACACATATGAAGTGATGATAAATCTAGCAAAGAAGCATAGATCATGGCATGATGTAAAGCATTGTGGACATGTCATATAAGGATAATAGTCAAGGCTTCATGTAATTATATTACAATGCAGAATGCTGAAATGCAAGAAAATCCAGCTCCCCCTCAACATGTGATGCACTTTTAGTTCAAGTTGAGTTATGTCAATATTAAGCTCCAGAAGCTCCCAAATGAACTCCCCCTGAACCAAAGCTATAAACTGAGAAGCTGGCAAAGTAATCAGAAAAGGCAGTCCTTAAAGCATAGATAAGATAGAGAATACTAATGACTCAGACTAACTCTTATCTACCCCATATGACTCCAGGACAACAGCTGTCGAGAAAAACACACACTAGAGAGCAAACACGTACCCTATCTACCCGAGGGTGGTCCAACCCTCGCTAGAACCTATAAGAAGTGAGTGAGCTCAACCTAGTGAGATAAGAAACAGCTATCCTGAAAGCACAAGATAAGAGTAATAAGTCTAAGCAACTCAGCAAGAGACACACTCTAACCTATGCTAGAAGGACTAAAACCCAATGCACCCGCAGATGCGATGCAACAGTAAGGAGACAGAATCATAAATAATATGATTAAAACAGTAAAGCCCAAAGCTCCCCCTCACAACAGTCCATAAGGACACACCACCCCAAGCTCTCCCCACAGAGCTGAAAACCTCGAACCATCCAAAGGCTTGGTGAAGATGTCAGATAACGGTGGTCACCCTCCACAACCGGAGCACGATGTCACCCTTCTCCACATGGTCTCTAAGGAAGTGAAAGCGAATGTCGATATGCTTGGTGCGAGAATGCTGCCTTTGGGTTGTTAGCAATGTTAATCGCGAAGTGTTATCACAAAGGGTGGAACATCGTCGATAACTAACCCAAAGTCCCGTAGGGTCGAGACCATCAAAGCACTTGGCTACGACAATCGGCTGCGACAGCGTACTCGACCTCTGCGGTGGACTGTGCAACACCGGACTGCTTCCTCGAGGACCAGGGAACAAGAGAAGTGCCAATGAATTGGCAGGTGCCGAAGTGATCTTCTGTCTATCCTCTGACCGACAAAATCGCATCCGAGTAGGCTCTTGGGAAAGACAAGATGAGGAAGAGTACCGATACCATAGTCAATGGTAGCTCGAAGGTACCGGCGGATGCGCTTCACCGCTTTGCGGTGAGATCTGCGAGGAGAAGCTCGAAACCGAGCACAAAGAACCAGAGAAGTGTATGTCCGGTCTCGAGGCAGTGAGGTACAAGAGGAAACCAATCATACTTCGATACTCCTTCTGATCGACTGGCTCGCCGTCTTCATCTGGGTCGAGTGGAATTGATGTAGCCATAGGAGTAGACACCGGCTTCCCATCACTCATATCGAAGCGCTTCAGGAGGTCTCGAGTGTACTTGCCCTGATGCAAGAAGGTACCCTCCCGAGTTTGCTTAATTTGGAAGCCAAGGAAGAAGTTTAACTCGCCCATCATGCTCATCTCAAATTCGAGCTCATGACATCGGAAACGGGAAGCGAGCATGCGAGAGCCGCTAAAGATGATGTCATCCACATAAATCTGACGAGCGAAAGTCGGTGCCAAGCCGGCGGATGAACAAGGTCTTGTCGACTTTACCCATTTGAAACCATGACTCAACAGATAGGACTTAAGCCTCTCATACCAAGCTCTAGGGGCCTGTTTAAGTCCATACAAAGCTTTAGAAAGCCTGTAGACATGGTTTGGGTATTTGGGGTTTTCGAAACCAGCAGGCTGTCTCACATAGACTTCTTCCTCAATAAGGCCATTGAGGAAGGCACTTTTGACGTCTATTTGGTAAAGCTTGAAACCCTTAGAAGCTGCGAAAGCAAGCAGAATTCTAATGGCCTCAAGTCTAGCTACGAGGGCAAAGGTCTCCTCGAAATCTAGACCCTCAACACAGGGTACCCACAGACTACCAGTCTAGCCTTGTTTCTAATAACCACACCATCCTCCCTCTGCTTGTTCTTGAATACCCACTTAGTTCCAATGATATTGTGACCTCGAGGGGGCTCAACAAGCGTCCAGACCTTGTTTCTTTCGAAACTCTCGAGCTCCTCATGCATGGCATTGACCCAAGACTCGTCAGATAAAGCATGACAAACGTCCTTGGGCTCAAAGGATGCTATGAAGGCAGAGTGGAGACAGAAAAGTGACACGCCAGACTTGGAGCGTGTGACTCGTTCAAAGAGGTCTCCAATCATCTGCTCAGAAGGATGAGATTTTTGGATATGTCTTGGAGGTCCAGGATGAGATGAAGAAGTGGCCTCTACCTCGTGACCTGACGGGGTAGGAACAGAGCCACTAGCTCCAGAAGAAGCGAAGGTAGGGCGATCACCTCGAGGTCTTTGTGGAAGAAGGCACCTCAAGGGGTGGATGAGGGACTGGATCGGGTGGACAACCTTCATCTCCATCATCCTCATCATCCACAAAGATGGTCTCGGACTGCTCTAGTGAACCTAAGATGTCGGGTCTAGTCCCCGGACTGGCCTCATCGAAAGTCACCTCACAGGTTTCTACCATTTTGCTAGACTCACAGTTCCAGACCCTATAGGCCCGCGAAGAAGTCAAGTAGCCTAGAAAGAGTCCATCACAAGAACGTGACTCGAACTTATCTAGGTTCCCGGACTTCAGAATAAAGCACTTGCAACCAAACACACGAAAATGAGAAACACTGGGCTTTCGCCCATATCTCAACTCGTAAGAGGTGCGGTGCAAGTGTGCCCTGAGAAAAACTCTGTTCGAAACATGGCACGCGGTGGCTATAGCCTCACCAAAACTTCGTGGTGTAGAGTATTCATCGAGCATCGTCCTGGCCATCTCGACCAAGGTACGGTTCTTCCTCTCCACGACGCCATTCTGCTGAGGGACGTATGGAGAAGAGAACTGGTGTTCTACACCGGTCTCACCGCAAAACCTCTCAAAATAGGAATTCTTGAACTCCGTGCCATTGTCACTGCGGATCGCTCATAAGACACCCAGGAGCTCAATAGAAAGCCTACTAAACAAACCCCGAAAATGGGTAAATGTCTCATCCTTCGAGGCTAAGAAAAACACCCAAGAGTACCTCGAGAAGTCATCGACTACGACAAGAACATACCACTTCCCTCCTGCTGACTGCACTCGAGCTGGTCCAACTGTGTCCATATGGAGCAACTGTCCCGGTGCATCGGTCATAGTCACCTGTGGACCGAGGATGAGAAGCGGCAACCATCTTGCCGTGCAAGATGGAGTACAAACTAGATCTTTGACCATTTTGAGTTTGAGAGACCACGAATGAGATCGTGGCCGCTAACTCGGGTCAAATGGTCAAATCCTATATGACCAAGTCTCCTATGCCAGAAAGTGAGGTCACGGGATTCTGAAGCAACTAAACACCGGAGAGGATCACCAGAAGACTCAACAAAATCAGCACGAAAGATCCTCCCATAACGAGAAATCCATAAACCAAACTACCAAGAGTCAAGAATTTTGCAATTGTTTTCTTAAAGCTCACCTCGAAATCGTCATCGGTAAGCTGAGAGCCTGAAAGTAAATTATATTGCAACTTACTAACCAATGCAACATCTTTTAAAATAAATGAATCATTAATACGCACAGTACCTTTGGCGATGACACGCCCAGATGAAGCATCTCCGAAGGTGATCGTCTCATCACCTGGAGCACGGGCAAGGGAAGAAAACCAACGGGAATCTCCGGTCATGTGTCGTGAACACCCGGAGTCTACAAGCCAAACCTTTCCCTTCCCTGCCCGGTGAACCTGAGTCAAACAGAGTAAAGTCTCGATCTTGGGATAAATCAAGAGTGATTTTGGCACCCAATCTTGAGTAACACGTCGGCGGATGAAGTAGTCAAACACGGTGACCTCTATCTACCCTCGCTCTCATCACTCAAAAGCGGAAGATCCGTGTGCGGACACTGAAGGCTGTTCTTTGGGTCCGGCGCTACGGAAGAGCGAGTCGGCACAGCGGCAAAGAGATCACGCCGCGGGTAAGCATCTCGATGGGAAAGCGAGATCTACCCTCGAGCAGCGAAGTCACGACCAGATGGAGCATGAGGACGAAAAACTTCGGAAGAACCAAGTCCCGATCTTGCCCAAAGCTACCAACAATAGCAAGCCTAGACCTCGTGTTGGTCTTAGGTGCACTCAAGGTGCGGGGCGACCACGAATCGCCTAAGAGACTCAACACGGTCTCTTGGCGCAATCTTGGCGCTTGAGCGATGGTCAATCCAATGTCCATCCTTCGACGAAGGTGCAATGATACTTCTCCTTCGAGGGGTGAAGTAGCATGAGATGGCTTCGCCCGAGAGGCGAGCTGCGGTGAAATCACCTTCTTGTCGAAATCCCTTGGACAAAGCCCGCGATTTAAATTGAACTTTGTTGTTCTTGGGCTTGACCTCAATCACACTGCGGCTATGGGTGCGAGCACGACGGTGGATGCTTCCTTCGTCTTCTAGAAAATCATATCCTAGACCTTGATTGAATTTGCGAGATCTTGATTGGTCTAGAATAAGATTAAGCTTCTTCTTGCCTCAGACAAATCTCTCGAGAGTGTTCATAAGGTGCGACACTCCCGAAACAGAGAGCACAAGAAGAGCGAGGAGGAGAAGAGACAGCGAAGGTAAGGGAGCGAAGAAGAACCAACAGTAGAGGAAAGAATAGCTTGTGCACGCACGGTAGACTACGATGGGACGATCTTACTACTAGCAGTTTGGTTCACGCTCCTAAGCGTCTCAACCTTACCCTTGAGCTTCTCCCCACACCAAAGAATCACATCACAAGCGGTTGATGGCTTCACTAGTTGGTCCTTAGTTAGCTTTACACATTTTCATTTAAAGCAACGAGTTCAAGTTTTAGTTTATTACAACTATTGCATGGTGAGCTAACAGGATCCTTAGTAGCAAATTGAGTCATTTTCTTGTTATGATCAACCATCTCTTGAAATTGCTTAGAAACCGATTCAAGCTCAAAGGTTAATTTAGGACAGTTGGTACAAGAAACAATAGGCTCTAACAGGAAGCACGCATAATTCACAATTTTATGGTGCGCCTGCTTTAAGTTCATCTTGATTATTGCAAGTTTCACAAGATTCGGGCGAGATCAAGTAGCATGGCATAAGATCCTCTAGCAGCAGTGTCCTTATCCTCACATGAGGTGGGAGAAATAGTCTCATCGATGGTAAGTAGGGTAATGACCATCCTACTCAATTCTAATTCAACAAGCAGACTAACATTCTCCACCTTAACAATATCAAGCTCGGAGGACACACTATCATGCAAGATCCTTAGTTTCTCTATGTCACCCAAGATAGCACAGCAAGTATCACAATCATCATTTGTGGGAGAAGATGTAAGAGCAATAATCTCTAGAGACAATCTATCTACTTCCTTCTTCAACTCGCTACACCTAGTTTTAGCTCTAGCATGAAATCCTCCTAGTTTAAGAAAAACTTCATTAAGTTGGTCGTAGGAAGGAAATACCTCGTCGGAGTCGGAGTACAGCTCGCTGTCGCTCAGTTCGCCCTCAAGGGCCATGAAGCACATGCCGGAGAAGTCGCCGTCGCCTTTGGGTTCTTGATCACCCGTCCCGTCGTCGTCGCTCCATCCCTCCACCGCGCTGAGGTCGAGGTTGTCGAAAGCGGTGAGGACGCGGTGGAAGAGCTTCTTTGCTTTCCCAAAGTTGCGGAACTTCTTCTTGCCTTGGACCGATCTTGAGGGCTTGAGTTGCGGTTCTTGTCGGTGTAGTCGTTCTTGCCCGAACCTTGAAGTCACCTTTACCCTTCCCAAGCTTGGGACGGTTTGCTCGGATGTGGTTGGGGCCACCACACTCAAACAAATCACGGGTCCTCCTCTTTCCATCCCTCCTCCTCTTGTAAGCATGAGAAAATCTACGTGCTAGGAGGGCTAGTGTTCATCCGCAAGTCGCTCTAACGATCATCGGTTATGTCACGAGAGCGGCGAGGAGAATCCGCACAAAGGCTCGCAGAAGAAGATCCGAGCGGGATCGGTGACTAACGCCATCGATCGTGACTTGACCGACGAGACTATGTCAATCTCGTGAGTCTTGAGGCGCGAGTAAAGCGTCAAGAGTCGAGGTCGAGAGGTCCGTGGTGTCCTTGATGGTAGTCACCTTCATCTCCCAAACCCAAGATCAAGTGCAAAAGAATTTGTCGGCGTTATCCGAGTCGGAGTATGTGAGACCGACGGCTCGGAGGTTGCTCAAGATTTTGTGAAAGCGCGAAAAGCACTCGTCAAGGGACTCTCCGGCAAGCATCTCGAATTTCATGTATTGCGCTTGAGGCGGTCTGTCGAACCGTCTTGATCTGGGTGGTGCCCTCATGGTATGCATTGAGGTCACCCGGATGTCGTGGCGGCGGACGACGGTGAGAGATGCGATCGAACTCGCTTCGCTCAAACCACGAATGATAATGTTCCTTGCCTTTGCATTCGCCTCAACATCGCCCATATTCCGGCATTGATGTTCTCATCGGCGGGAACAACAAGCGAATCTTCACCTTCCGCCAAATGGCATACCCCGAGCACGGATGTAAGTTTCCATTCGGCTTTTCGGAAGGGTAATCCGGACCATCGAAGATGGGCGGCAGTGGAATACTTGTCTGTCCCCATGGCTCGCAGATCGGTTAAGATATATAGAAAGAGCTAACCGGCTCTGATACCAATTGTAGGACCGAAATGGCAACAAAGGGGGTGAATGGTGCCTTTAAAAATTTCGCCTTCAAGAACTCGCACACAATCTTCTCCGATAGCTACAGAAGCTACGAAGACAGAAGAGATTCGCTCACCGGGTGCCGAAAACAATTTTGCCGAAAAACTGAAAATACTTTTCTGAAGAAATATGGAAATTCACACCGCATGCGACACCATTGAATTTAGCTTAGATTAGTAAGTACGCAGTAAAAATTTCAACCAAAACTGAGATCATCTAGACTACATGCAGCAGGGTCAAAAACCAGCAAAAAAACATGACAAAACTGAATGCCATATGCTGCTGCTAGCCGAAAAATAGCATAAGTAAAAGGTACTCAACCCTAGAAAACCCAAAACAAACTCAAACTCACTAAAACCACCATCAATTACTCATCACCAGCATGGGGATACCTCCACATGGTCTCTCAGTTTCATACACAGGTGATTTATTTCTACTCCGTACTCATAGTAGAATAATTATATATTATTGGGTATGCGCTTTCTATTGTCCAGGTACGTACTTTGTTTTTCTCTGTTTTTCATTGTTTGTCTCCAAGACTCCAACTTAATAATTTCTATATGAATTTGAAATTCTATAAGAGTATAAGACTATATTTATGTCAACTTAATTTAGTCCAACAAATACTTCAGCCCACCCTCAATTTTAATCTGGCTTCACCACTGATATCAAACACTACCTTACAGTCGTCAGAATGCATGTGCACATGCCGTGGCACGAGGCTACGATTTATTGTTCAGCTTCATTACATATAGGGCTTGTTTGGTTCGGCTTCGGCTTATGATTTTTGGCTGAAAATTTTGAATTTTAGTTGTTTATGACAGAGATTACGGAGAGATAGATACTCGCTTGCGATTTTGGTTAATACAGATGTTAGGCTTTTAACGTGTACTATAATTAACTTGTAGACCCCGTCTTGAGAAAATACCTCATTTGAAAGTTAGGTACTATAGCAAAAACCAAAAGCCGCTAGCTTCGGTCGAAAAGAATAGGCCCATAATTCTTCAGAAACGTATCATGCGGCCGAGCTTTCACGTACGAACGTGCGACACTAAACATCTACGATCGAGATAGCTCAGTGCTGCCCGGGAAGCTTCTCCTTGATCTTCTCCATGATATCCTTCTTCTCGCCAGTGCCGGTCACCCCAGTGTGCCCTTGCTGCCCGTAGGCATCGCCGGTGGTCGTCGCCTGCTGATTGTCCTTATTGCCGCCGGGAGCTTCTCCTTATCTTCTCCTTGATGCCCTTCCTCCTATGCCAGTCCTCAGACTGCAAAAAATCAAAAGATTTTAGCGTGTCCAAACGTAATTAAGCGCCTATTCATATTAGCTGCAGCTAAAAAGCTATTTATATTAGCTGTAGCTAATAGTTTTAGTCTATAGCTAATATTTTTTGACTGAAAATAAATAATAATAGCTGAAAAGATGACTTTTAGAAAGAGAGGACGAGCGGTAGAGAAAACAAGAGAGATACGTCCACAAAACATAAGCGAGTAGTAAAGCGCATGACGCGACCGTGGCCTCTGCCTTATTTCCGAAACAAAACCAGAGAAAAATAAAAAGCCACTTTGAAGAGTCAAATATTTATATTGATTTATATCTTCTTGGTATAAGCTAAAAAATATAAAGTAATATGAATAGGCCTAAGGTGAGAGAGTCCACGGTCCGACTACGCTAGAGCTGGAGTGGCGCAGGAGGCCATCCGTCTTTTTCTCCTCCTTGGCCAGCTGGAGCTACCCATTGGTGCTTGCAGCGTCGGCGCCACAGCGTGTGCTCCCATGCCACCGATGGCGCCGTGTCCAGCGATCAGGTGCCGTACTCGTCGACGCGGTTGGTGGTGTGGCCGTGCTGTCCTGGTACTCCATTCTGGCTTAGATCCTGTTTATTTCCACTTAAAATTATTATAATCTAACTTATAGATGCAGATTATATAAGCTAGTTTATAATAAGTCTGGAAATAAGTTTTGGCGAGTTATGAATTATTGTATTCGAATGTTTAAAGACTACAATACCCTTGAGCTTATAATGTTTAAAGATTGGGGAGTTAATGAATGGCAAATGTGGGTAATTTTTCTAAGTTTTATGGTTATTTAGATAAAGGTGATCTATAAGTGAAATAAGCTTCTTTTGAGCTTATTAGATTACAATAATCTGGCTATTAGATTATAATAAGCTACCTTATAATTTGGACTGTTTGTTTCCACTTATAATTTATAAGTTAGATTATAATAATCTTAAGTGAAAACAAACATGACCTTAGCTAGCCACTTCTAATATTCGTCGCTTTCTCGATTGGACTAATGTTAATTACAGTGAACCGTCCAAGTATGAATAGATAAGCATGGGCTGTTCTTTTTTTTGCTTATGACTATGTTTTATGGTTTTTTGTTAAAATTTTAGGTTATTCACGACAAAGATTACGAAAAAATACTCGTTTACAATTTTAACTATATAAATATTAAGATTTTTATATATATTATAATTAATTTTTAGATTCTATTTAAAAATTAGATAAAAATAGACCAATAGTCGTGAGGACTAATGCAGCGAGGCAGAAGGCTGGATGGATATTTATGGAAGATTTGATTATTTGCCACTCTTAAGGTGTGTACTTAAGGATTTGCCACTCCATGTGTCACTGATATGTGGGTTCTGGGTCCATATGTTAGTGAGACATGAAGTGATAAATCCTTAAGTGCATATCTTAAGAGTGGCAAATGTTTAAATATTCCGATATTTATAGGGCTATGAGAGAGTTAAATATTGGGGTTCAGGAGGGCACGGTAAGGGACACGTGTGCATGCATTGATATTTGGTAGGCCGAAAGGTGGGAATGGTTAAGTGAAGACGGAGTGAGACGTGTCCATGCCGTGGCCACGTCAGTGGCGCCACACGTACATCTTCGAATCTTTCTGGAAGGATGATTGGACGGAGGTGATAGGATTATTGTAATTCGAAGCAGATGTGTAAGGTGTATTTGAATTCCGTTTGAATAAAGTACTTGAATTTTCATTCCACGCAGGGAGGACTGTGTGAAGTAGGGGTGCAAACGGGTCGGGTTAATCCCGACCGATCCGGCACCGAATTCGATTGGTACCGAATCCGATTAGTACCGAATCCGGAGAAAAAATATGGGTTAGGATATGGTAACAGCAATATCCGTCCCGAATCCGATACGTTTTCAAGTTTGATTTCAGGTTAGTGCTACTATTTGACGTTTCATTTTCTTTTGCAATGGTAAAATAAAATCTTCCACATCAACTATTAAGTAGTAACATCAAGTTCTTGACGATCGTCCCCTACTCCATTTGTTATCTGCATGCATTCCTTACAAACAAGTAGGGTGCAAGCGGATCGGGTTAATCCCGACCGATCCGACACCGAATCCGATTGGCACCGAATCCGATTGGTACCGAATTGAAAAAAATATGGGTTAGGATATGGTAACAGTAATATCCGTCCGAATCCGATCCGTTTGCACCCCTAGTGTGAAGTATAGGAGCAACATACCTCCGACGTCCGTAATTGGTTCTTTTGGTAGTACCATTACACCGAACGTCGATGCTGCCACAAGCAAACGCACGCCACCAAAAGTAGCCCCAAGTTAATTAATCAGATGAGAGGTACCAGCGTGATTCCCTAACATGTGTTAGAGAAGTGTGTGTACGTGTGACCTCCGGTGAGATACGACTTGTCAGAAGCGGATCTAAATTAAAAATAACGTGACGGCTTCATATTATATATATATATATATATATATATATATATATATATATATATATATATATATATATATATATATATATATATATATATATATATACTTATTAACGTATCTATCAATAATATAGTAAATTATCATATATTCTAAATTTTATAACATCAATTAACTTCATCATAACGTTCAATGGTAAATAACTATTTATCAGACAACATACCAAAATGAAGAAATACTATTAGTAAATGGTCTAGAATGAATTCAAGGACAAAATATGGTTAACTATTGAAACACACTAAATTATATATTGAAACATATTAAAAAAACTTTTAATTCAATTTTTGCAAAAATTGAAACATGGCATTCTAATATTAAAGCCCTAACCCACAAATATTTTAAAGATCACATATTTGAAACCCTAAAACCTAAATCACAAAATTTAGTATCTATTTTGATCAACTAAACATTATTTCGTTAGCTATAAAGATCATTGAACTTTGAAGTAATGAGCCAGTTAGCAAGAACGAGATGACGAATAGTCAGTGGACGACCTCACATATTGCCGTGACCATTGGTCATACTGCATACATTGATACATACACCAAGATTTATTCCATTTGCATACGCGCGCAACGAGATTAATACACCATCAAATCTAACCATACCAGCGCGCAACGAGATTAATACACCATCAAATCTAACCATACCATCTAAGTTCGACGCACGTAGACCCAGGCAAGAAGCGGTCGATGTGCTCGCAAACAACGGTAGCTCCGGCGCCGGGCCCATCGCCACTGTAGACAAAAGGACCAACTCACCAAAAGTGTGTAAGTGACGTGGGGAATAGGGGAAGGTAGGCAAGGCGTCATCTGAACCTAGTGTTACCTACTTGGTTGATTTGGGGCTGGTGCTGCCTTGTACGCTTGTGCTTTAGGCTAGCGTTGGCTTAGTGCTAGACCGGCTAGTAGCCCACGCTTGATCGGTTAAAATAGTCCTTATTATTTTATTCTCTTTTCATTGTCGGTTAATATGTTATGTCGTGCCAACTTTAACTTACACGTATTTGTTTGGAGTGTCTTGCTTTGTAAACGTCCCACGTGTTTTTCTTTTCTCTTCTCCCCCTGATCATTAATGTGTTCAAGCCTTCTTTCTTTTAGATAGATGTAGTCTTGACATAGGGTACTAGTTTTTGGCATATAGATGTACATACTGTATAAGCTTGGACTCTAAGCAATAAAAATTAAAATCAGCATGGGCCTATGTCGTCCATTTGACAATATGCATGCACCGCTGTGAGTTGTATATGTAAGTCTATATTATACCTATAAACAAAGGGTAGATTCTTTTAGACTGTGATTTATGGGTTATAGTTTAATTTTTTTTAATTTTGGTTATTCGCAAGAGACAGTACGTAGAAAAAAAATAATCATATATAATTTTAGCTGATACAACTAAACTCAGTATAATTTTTACTATAATTTTCCTATTAATCTTATTTAAAAAATACATGTTTAAAAATTAGTTTCTGTATCTTTTGATGGATCCAAAAAGTCGCGCCAGGTTGCGCTCCTCTTCACTACCACACCCCTACATCCTAAGCGCCATGCGTACTTACTCTGGCAGTCACAGTGCCGCCAGTGCCTTGTTGCCACTGTCAAGCTAATGTGATACTGTTCTGCCACCACCCACCGCCCTAATGAAGTATGAATCTATGATGAACCTGCGCACGGCCGGCAGCGGCAGCACAGATGAGAGTCGATGGACTGACGAACCTGACCTCTTAACTTCTCTAGAATTCATCGCTAGAGGACAACACCGCCGCTGGAGCGCGAATCGTGAGACAAAATCGAACAATGACTAATTGAAGTATTCCAAACCGAAAATGCTAAGTACTAGCTAGCATTTTTTTTTTTGTTGGAGCCATCTATACCTATACTTAAGTAGGTACACTGAGAAAGATCATATATTAATTAATTAAAAAGATTTGGTTATCTATAGCACGGATCTAAGTTATAACAGGTTTCACTAAAAAAAAGCTCATATGATATACAATCCAAATTAACAGAAATTCGAGATAAACATAATACAAAATTAGCAATTTAATTTTCATACAACTCCTAAAGTAACGTGATAAAAACCTAAAACCAGGATAATAATTAGGAAAAAATAATAAATAGGGATAATAACTAAGAGGAAAAAATTTAATAAGGCGCAGCACAGATGAGAGTCGTGTGAACCTTTCTTCCGGATTGTTACCGAACATCTGGTCTTTTACGCGTTTTGGTTGTAAACATGTATGTTAACTTGATTACAATACATCTTAGCATATCGATTTTTCACAACGTACCTCTAATATGGCTAAACACAGTGTGCAGCTCGAGGACATGGTGTCAGCTGCGTGATGAAGGTCAGGGAAGAGACGGTATAATACGACGAGAGCTGCTTCGGAAGATACCAGGCAGGCCATTACCTGGAGGTGATAAAAATGCAAGATATCACATGCAATCCACCCTTTGGATACCACGGTACAACCCAGTCGACGGAGATGCCAAATTAGCTGTAACGACCCACATCGTTAATTAACTGTAAGTAACGAGTTATGAGGTTAACAAAATTAAGTACATAGCTAATGATCTAAAATACAGAGAAATTTAAATTTTTTATATGTTCGTATAAATTAAACCAACAAATGAAGAACAAATATATTACTACTGCAATTCCATCGATGAGGGCGAAGACCAAATAGTATCGACTAGAGTGAGATAAAATTTGATTGCATGATAAGCTCCTAACTCAATTAAAATATATATAGAAGTCCATAGTACAGCATGCCAACTATTACAATCCTTGTTCAACAAATCAATTTACATTCATCGAGCTACAACTAAAATTAGCTTAAATTAAATAAAGATATTACAACTCTCTTTACATGAATAACGACAATACAAATTGCTTTGACTGCCTCACAAATTTAGATAATTGCAACACAACTACAACTAACGAGAATTACAAAACTTTATTAACATCGGTAACCTCTCATGCATGTATATCTTTAGTTAGAAGTTACATAAATCATACAAATTATGAATTGCCAAATAACCAAAAGAATTACGATTGCAATTAGGAAAGGAACAAATATAAAGATACCGAAAAAGACCGAACAAAAGAAAATAATTAAAAAGGATAGAAATTGCCGTAAGAGCCCTAGAGGTTAAGTTCGGGCAGGGCAATCCGTTCACAGAGATACCTAACCGTTCGGGGGCCAGTCGGCACCTCTCACAACGGTAGGGTCATCACTCGGCATAAACAAACCTGTAGTATATTTTAAATACCAGAGCCACTAGCAAAATAATCTCAAATTACCAAAATAGCCCTTATGTGTTCCACCGGCAATAGGAGAGCTAGCAAGGCCACAGTCACAGAGAGGCAGCACAAGCCATTGAGAAGGCTCGGCACAGCCAGAAAGCACCGCCACAAGCCAAACATAACACGTAGCCACCAGAGAAGAGAGCAGAAATATCACGGCAGAGCCAAACATAACTTCGGATCTTCTTTATGTTGATTTTGTGCCTCAACTGACCGGGTTGCACCTGTTGCACAATAAGAGCTGTTGCACATGATATGTTGCCAAAGATAAAAGTGTCAAAGATTGTGAATTCAAGACCATAAACTAAGAACTTAGATTTCGAAATACTTCAGTATAGAAAATTGAAAATTATATACATTTTCGAAATTATAAGATCAAAATTCTAACATAATATAATATTTGCATTTTCAAGTTCAGTATTCAAATATTAAAACATGAAATTCAGCTAATCTAGAAAACGTAATTCTGACAACATAATACTGAAGTTTCAAAACTTATGGAATTCCAAAGTCCAAAAATCCATATTTTTGCTATACGAATTTCCAGAACTCATCAATTTGAAATTAAGTCGATTGCCTCTATCAGTAGGTGTTCAATTTGAAATTAAGTCGATTGCCTCCTCTCTTCTGGTCTCTCTTTTGAACTCATGCATAAAGTTTTTTCTTTTAGTATGGCAGGCATAGTAGTTACATACAGCTTAGACCACATGCACGCTATTGGGGAGCGTAAAAAAGATTATTTTTAAGTAAAAAACACATGCATGCATGTTTAATATGTTAATTAATGCAATGAGTAACAAAAAAAGGTTAGATACTTAATTGATTTTTTCAGTAGTATTTCTATGCTCTCCTAAAAACTAAGTTGCATATACATCATAGAGTAGTTTTATAGTGGGGCAGTACGTGGTTGCAAATCAATACCTTTTTCTGATTAAAAACTACGGTAACCAATACTTTTTACATAATTGTATATAACATTGGCTCGAAATATCTAGCAATCTATCTAGTGGACTAGAGTTATAATGGCTCGGATTAAAAGAAACAATTTATGTCAAGTACAATACAAATTAGCCAAAATTCAAAATAAATAAAAGAAAATTATTAATTTGATTTCCATATGACTTCTGAAGTAACATCCATAAATAACAAAAATTCAGGATAGTAACTAAATAAAATTAGAAAATTAAAATGAAGAGTCCATGTCAAAGTACAGCCTAAATTAACTAGAATTCAGAATAAAAAATACAAATAGCAATTTAATCTCCACAAGACTTCCAAAGTAGCATCCATAAATAAATAAAATTTGCAATAATATTAAATACAATAGAGAATATTAAAAAGAAAGAGACTATGTCAAAGTACAATCTAAATTAACAAAAATTCAGAATAAAAATAAAGAAAAATAGGAATTTGATTTCCGTACGACTTCCAAACACTACTACAAAAAGGGTCATCACAGACGGTTTTCCGAACCGTCTGAATTTATGGATCAATGATAATCGAAGGTTATCACAGACGGTCCGTGAGCCATCTGTGATAATCATATCACAGACTGTTTGTAACTAGACGGTTCTAGCTACCAACCATCTGTAATGGATGAGTATCACAGATGGTTTGTAACTAGAACCATCTGTGATACTCACAGATCACAGACAGTTCTAGTTACGAACCGTCTGTGATATTTTTTCATCACAGACGGCTGGTAGATGATAATCCTTCACAGATGGTTTATATCACAAAATCATTTGTAATAGTTCATTCTATACCTATTTTTTTCCTTTTTTCAGCTAGCCTCAGGAAATATTAACTATGCTATCTGAAAACAAGCAAATACAGTAAGAAACACAGTACATATTCTATTTTTATTAAGATTAGATGCTGCCATTACAATATCCTAAAACAATGAGCACGTTACCCATCTAGCTAACACAACAAGAATGGAGAAAAACTAAAGATCCTCTATACCTTCTCGTCCCTGATGCAATGCACGAGCTGGATGTCTTTGATGCCCACCATCGTCGGCGTTGATTGAGCGTCTGCATGGTTGGCACGAGCTAGTTGCTTCTGCGGTATCTTGCCTCCCGTAAACTTGTGCGTCGTCTGCTTCGTGCGGGCTATTATGGTAAGGGTCAAGGAGGAGGAGAACAGCAAGGAGGAGGAGGAAAGCAAGGAGGAGAACAGCAAGGAGGAGAAGGACAACAAGGAGGATAACAGCGAGGAGGAGAACAGTAAGGAGGTTGGGTTTTGGTTATTATTTATAGGGGAGGGAGGCGGGAGTGCGAAAATTTTTGGCGTAGAAATGGAGAGGTGGAGCCACGATATGTGGGGTGGGGGTGATGGATTTCTATTGGTTAGGATTGGGTTGAGAAGGATCGACGGGCCCAGTGGTTGGTAGCTAGAACTGTCTATGATGAATGAATATCATAGATGGTTCTATATACCAACCGTCTGTGAATTAGAGCACCAAATTTTATATACCGATGCAATATAAATAACTAGTCTCAAAAGATAAAATAACAAATTTTTATATGGCTTATATATACTCATTTGAAAGGTTTCGATGAGATCTAAAACTTTTCAGTTGAAGTAAAATCCAAATTCCGAAGGGAAGACCAAGAAAAAGGGCAAAAACAGAAATCAAAAACTTACAACGCAGGTTTAGGTCCAAAGATGCCCGATTTTTGGGGTCTTGGATAAAGCTAGTTGTTTTTTGGATCGGGCTCGTCGTTAGCTTTCTAACGAGTACAAGAGCGTCGAAAACAGACATCGTATGTAAAAGTTAGGCCCGTTTTACTAAAGGTGTCCCAAAACTGAATCCTACTCGGACTCAGGCGGGAGATTATGAAATTTTAGGGGATTACGAGGTGGGAAACATATCACAGATAGTTTTAATACAAACCGTCTCTGATAACTTCATTATCACAGACGATTTTTAATACAAACCGCCTGTGAAGTATCACAGACGGTTCTAGATAAGAACCATCTGTGATGTCTGCCATTATCACAAATGGTTCTTATCTAGAACCGTCTGTGATACTTCACAGACGGTTTTTTATTAAAAACCATCTGTGATAAAGAAGTTATCACAGACGGTTTGTATTAAAAACCGTTTTTGAAAATACCACAGACGGTTATTCGTATGAACCGTTTGTGATATAAGTGTCTAGTTTAGTTTCTTTTGTAGTAGTGAAAGTATCATTCATAAATAACTAAAATTTGGAATAATAATTAAATAAAACTAGCAAGCTAAAAGAAATTGTCCATGTCATGTACAATCTAAATCAACTAAAATTTGGAAGGAAAAGAGAACAAAATAGCAATTCAATTTCCATACAACTTTCAAACTAACATCCATAAATAGCTAAAAATCAAAATAAGAAGTAAATAAAATTAACACATTAAAAGAAATATACCATGTCAAGTATAATCTAAATTAATTAAAATTTGCAATAAGAAATAAAAGAAAATTAGCAGTTTGATTTCCATACGAATTCCAAATTTAATCCCTAAACAAATTCAGAACAATCACTAAGTAAAAATCATAATTTAATTTTACATGAATTCCACCCTAAAACTGAAGAAATCCACCCCAAGTATGATCCAAAAATAGGCAAATTTAGAATAAAAATTAAATAATGATTACAGATTAATTTGGCTGTGAATTACAAACCTAAATCTAAAGATATTAAATTTTGTAAGATCTATAGAAATTTGATTTGTATCGATTAAATTTTAGTATAAAAATGAAAGTAAGATTACGAGTTTGATTAGCATAAATACATGACACGAATCAAAATATGGATTAAATGAACTATGTTTGTCAAGTATAACATAAATTCAAAATAACAAACAAAACAAAATTAGCAAAACTTAAATTAAATGTGAGGCATTATGTCAAGTGCAGTATGAAATTCATATTATTTATATAAGAAAACTAGAAATTTATTTTATATGGACTCCAAATTAAAGTCACAAAATAAGTAATATTAGAAATAAAAACTGAATGAAAACTTACAATTGGATTTGTATATGAAAACCAATCTTAAATTCCCCAAAAAATAAGACTCCATGTCAAAGCAATTCAATTTGTGTATCGATTTAAAACTAACATTCAAAATATTAAAATTACAAATTTGGTTTTACAAAAATCATAAATTGAATTAGGAATTTGATTTCTACACATATAAATTAGTAAGTGCAACTGCAAAAAATTGTAATAATATATGAATTCCAAAAAAATGTTTTTATGGCATTTATTGGTTTGAGGCTTCTCTACCTCATGTTTTGTTTTGCTCTTTTAATATTTTATTCATGAAGGTCAGATAATTTGCTGATTCTGCATGGATAACCTTATTTTTGTGTTAGTTACAAGAAAAAAAATCTAACCATACATATGACAATTAGAAATATGTGGAAGGATTAAATTAAGTTTAAAAGTTACCATGTCAACTATTTGAATGCCTCATTAAGCCAGCAACTTTTTATTTACTAACTAGCAGGATTTACCATGCAAATGAGTGGCTAGATATCGGCAACATATTGCTTTTGCTATATAACTCTATTCTCGTTTAAAAATATAGTTGTATCTATTATACAAATGTAATAGTTGCAATAGATATCATCAACATATTGTCTTTCGATTAATTAGATAATTTCTATGAATTTTAATTTTTCCTTATTTAAGGATTATTGTGGGTTTTTCTAGACTGCCAAATTGAAGGATATTCCTTAAATATCACCAGTTATTTGTAGATATATAGATTAGTAATGCAAGTAAGGTAGCTAGCTTTTAGATTGCACAACTTATATGGTTTACCATGTTCAAGCCTCTGAGTTGAAAGTTATGATATTTTGAATATCGGGACAGCATGGAGGACTGTCTAGTGAAAAGGGGATTGTTGGATCGGGAATCGGATAGAAGCGATAATGTTTTTGTTCGATGTTTTGTACTGTTACGTTATTTTACTATAGGATGAGTAACTTCGGGGATGGTGTCTTCATATCAATCCATCCCCGTGGTTAGAAAAGAAAAATGCATGATAAAATGGTAATATGGATTGTTTACTCTTACTGTTTTATGTTTATAAAATACCTATCATGCTAATTTACATGTTTACTCTTGCTTCCTAGAATGCTCATATAGTGAAGAATCAAATAGTAATGATGATAAATGGTTAATGTTGATAAATGATTAATGTTAAGAGAACCAATGTATTTTACATAATGACATTCATAATGAAAAGACGTGTCCTATGTGGGCCTCTAAAGCCTAATTTATGTGGATGACTCATAAGGGTAGAAAAAGTAAGATCTATTTTGATAGACACTCAACAAGAATGAAGATGAGATCCTGTATAAAAGGATGGGTTTAGGATTCCCGTATGAAAGAGGATAGGCTTGATGTCCCCTCATGAAAGATGAAGTGCATCGGTGCATACCTATGATTGTTACACTGTTATACCGATATAAGCAAAAAAAGATTATATGTGCATGACATTAATGAAAACGATAGATGGAAATGAGATATGTGCACGGTATTAATGAAAAACCAGATGGAAAATGAGCTTATTGTAATTTAACATGAATACTTGATAGATGATTGTTTGTCATTTTATTATATACTTACTGAGTCATACTCGTTTTTATCTATATGTTGGTTTTAGGTGAACGACGAAAACATCATACATAAAGAGAAAGTAGCACGTAATCAGTTCATGCTCATGCGGTGCTTCACTTTCTCACATTCAACAATAAATTTTCATTATTAGTGATTTGATTTATTCAAACTCAAATGTGTTCGGCAAGGCACAAACCGGCCGGCTTTTAGCAGCCGTTACAGTATAACTTTTAAACGAGATATTTTCTCAAGACGAAGCCTACAAATTAAACGTAGTACACGTTAAAAGCTTAACATCTGTACCAGCCAAAATCGCAAGTGTGTATCGATCTCTCCATAATCTGTACCGTAAACAACCAAAATTCAAAAATTTCAGCCAAAAACCATAAACCGCAGCCAAAAAAAAACATACCCTAATATAATTGAAATCAAATATATATTGAATAAAATAAAGTACCTTTTGTTAGTTTCGAATTTCGATAATTGAATTTCCTTCGTTGTTATTATTTCAATTCAATGTTAAGTTTTGTTTTATTTAATATCGTGTTTATGTTTTGAAGTACTTTTAATGAAAGATTGGTCATGTATGGATGTTATTAGTTTGAAAAGGATATTTAATTTGAAAAGAAACAAAATTAGTGGTAACATAATTTATTTAAGCTGGACTGTTACACAATCCCTGCTGCTGTCTTTACGTGCACGATCAACAATACACCATAGATTAACGATTTTAAAGATGAACACATGTACCTATGTAATACCAAAATACACACTGTATATATATAGAGCGCGTACGCACCGAGTTACATTACAAACTGGACACACAGAGCAGAAGGCGTCTCACGTACACGGATGTGATCGAGGATATCTTATTGTTCCGCCCAACTTTTGACACGTGCCTACGCATAGGCACGAGCGGCTCAGTGCTGGCCGGGCAGCTTCTCCTTGATCTTGTCCATGAGGCCCTTCTTCTCACCGGTGCCCTCGGTCCCGTGCGCGCCGGCACCGGTGCCGGTCATCCCGGCGTGCCCTTGCTGCCCGCAGGCACCGCCGGTCGCCGTTGCTTGCTGCTGGTTGTCCTTGTGGCCGCCGGGGAGCTTCTCTTTGATCTTCTCCTTCATGCCCTTCTTCCTCCGCCCGCCCATGCCGTCGTCCTCAGATGACTGCACAATTGATAAAAGTGAAAACAACTAAGAACTATACCAT
Source organism: Bonia amplexicaulis (assembly GCA_036346245.1). Classification (NCBI taxonomy): domain Eukaryota; kingdom Viridiplantae; phylum Streptophyta; class Magnoliopsida; order Poales; family Poaceae; genus Bonia; species Bonia amplexicaulis. The sequence goes on from CM070766.1 coordinate 11,373,910, forward strand.
TGATAAGTAAAGACTGAACGAACATGTACGGACAGACGGAAAGCTAGGAACGCACCGAGCTGGAGCTGCCGGAGCGTTGCAGGATGCCTCCGGTCTTGTGCTCCTCCCTCGCGGGCTGGAACTGCCCGCCGGCGCCCGCGCCCGCGCCGTGCGCTCCCATGCCGCCGGTGGAGCCGTGCGCGGCCACCGGGTTGCCGTACTCGTCAACGCGGCTGGTGGCGTGGCCGGGCTGCCCCTGGTACTCCATCTTGGTTTCTCGCTTGGACTACGCCGGATGGGCTACAAGTCAAAAGTGCTGCACTAGATTTAATTTGATCTGCTCTTTAATTTGGACAACTCGTGATGCAGCAAAGGGAGGCTCTAGGTGTCCATTTATAGTGCCACGAGATTTAAAGATTGGGATTCGGGAGGCCACGGTAGGGGTGTACGTGTGCATGCATGGGTGGGCCGGGTGGCGGGAGTGATTATCTTATCTTGGGCATAAAGACGGAGTTGGGAGGTGTGGATGTGCCGCGCGCGGCCGGTCGGCGTTTCGGGTGTTTTCTCGAAGGGTGACTGGATGCATGGGTTAGCATTGTTTGAAATTTAATAGCTGTTGTAATCTATTTAACACATGTGCCCAATGTAGCAACTGTTGTAAACTGCTTTATCAACTGCCACCTTTTCCTTTATTCTTACACCCCATCCTCATGTATAAATTCAGACCTCAAGGCAATAAAGAAGATACTAATTCACTCTCAATCACTTGTCTCAATTTTACCACAACACGTTATCAGCACTTTGCTCTCACGCAAGTGACAAAAACAGAGAAAGGTAATGGAAATTTGTGCACATCACAAGAAAGTTTTTCTGGACATTCTTGCTTTAGTGGATTCCCTGCACACAAGTCTCCATGGCCTTTTTGCTCCTCTCGTTGAGACACCACCACCACCAACTCCGGCGACCAACACCATCATCGCTACCGGCCATGGCTCTAAGCCAACTCATCGTCGTCCATGGGAGGCGCACGGCGTCTTTTCACCATCACTGGCTCCACGCTACGGTCCTTACCGGCGACCGGCGCACGCATCCGTGGCGGCTAAACGCCGTCCCGGTTTCCGGATCCGCACTCCTCCAAAGGCCTCCTCCGCAGAGGACGCCTTCTCTTCTATAGCAGAAGAAGGGGAGGCGGCGTCGCGCTCTGTGGCGCGCGCCCGAGACCGGCGTCGCTGCCAACCGCGCGAGGCGCCCGGCGCTCGGCACCACGCCCGGTGCGGCAAGCGGCCGGCGGCGGTCCAACCGACGCGGCGGCGGCATGGCGGCGCTTCGGCGCGGTCGAGGCGAGCACGGCTTGCCCGCGGCAGCGATCCCGCCCGCAGCGGCGCGGATGCGGCCCCTCGGCGGCCGCAGCACGGCCAGCGGGGCGCGGCTTTGAGGCGAGGCGCAGTGGGCGCGGAGGCCGGCGCGGAGCGAGCCGAGCCGGCTTTGCGCGCACGACGGCAGGAGGCGCGCCCGGCCCGGCCACGCCAAAGGCGGCGTCAGCGACGACGTGGCGTGGCGCGTCCGTCAGCGGCGCGATGGCGGCGCTTCGGCCGCTTTTCAGCGCGGCCGGCGGTGGCCGGCGGCGCGACCGGCGCGGCCGGTGGTCGGCATGGGCGTAGCGGCGCGACGACCCGCCGCAGCACGGCGGTCGGCGGGCGGCCAAAGCTCGGCCACATGTGGCGCGCGCGGCGGCGGCGGCGGCGGCGGCGGCTTCGGCGGCAAGCAAGACTAAGCGCGTCCGGCGGCCGGCACGAGCGAGGCCGGCGGCGCGCGTGGGCGCGGTCGGCCCGCGCGGTGGCGCGGCCGGCGTGGCGGAGGTGCGCGAGGCGCGTGGGCGGCGGCGTCGAGGCGGCGGCAGTGGCGGCGGCGCATGGCGGCGCATGCGGCGGCGGCGGCGCCAAGGCGGCGGCGGCGACTTGGGGAGTTAGGGCAACCCTAACTCCCACTCATATTTATATGGCCTCCTCAAAATGGGCTTTGGCCCAAATAGCCCCCACCTCCCCACATGGGCCAAAAGGCCAAATGGGCTTCAACCCAGGTTGTCGTAATTTTGCGTTTTCCCCCTGTATTTCAGGGAAAATGCAGAATTTTTATTTTAAATAATTTCCTATTGTATAATTTGCAGTATAGTCCCTCTGCTTATTTATAATTGTACTTGTACTGTTATAAATTTGCATTTCAGTCCCTACAGGACCTGAAAATTATGTAAATATTTAAATAAATGTGCATTCACATTTATATAATTTTTACATATGAAGGATTATGATTTTTTCTGCAAAATTATTTACAATATGAATAGCGACCATATTTAAATTTGCTATCTTAGCAAATTTCAATTAAAATTCCTATTTAATGAGTACCAATGTACTTAATAATTTAGAATTTTTGCAAAATATTATATCTCACATAAATACCATAAAATCATAATTTATGGCACTTTGCTACATTTATTTGTACGCTATGCCATACAATAAATTGGTATTCACCATCAATATTATGATTATACGGTATTATAAATATAACAACATGTTATATTTAATTTGGGTATATAATCATTCGGATTACAATACTCATATTGTTTTCCACATATTTTGCATTTTATTACAACCTTACCATACACATTAATTTACCTCATGTAAATTAATTCTTTATGGTATACTTTTCATGTAGGTATTAATGGCTACCAAAGATTTTGAGCCACTCGCTATCGATGGCACAAACTACCCTACATGGGCTATGAACTTAAAGATCAACCTCACCACACGTGGGTTGGAAAGGGTGATATTTAATCCTCCCGCAGATCAAATTCCTCCGGATGTTGTGAAATATTCCGCGTTAAACATGATACGGAATCACATACACCCAGATTTAAAGGCGGAATATCTGTATGAGGAGAATCCACTTACTTTATGGTTAGCCCTCAAAATAGATATGAGCAATGAAATCGTTCTCTTACTGAGCTAATCATGAATGGGCACATCTTAGACTCCAAGACTTCAAAACTGTTGGAGACTATAATCACGCCCTTCATACTATTTGCTCCAAATTGCGATTTTGTGAGAAGGAACCAACAGATGAGGACAAAATAGAGAAGACTCTCTCTACTATGCTCCCATCTGACAGAGTCCTACAGCAGCAATGGCGTGCTGCAAATTACCAAACTTATTTTGATCTTATGCATACTTTACTTCAGGCAGAAAAACATGCTGAACTTCTTTTAAAGAATAACCAGCAACGTCCCATCGGGGCTGCTCCACTTCCTGAAGTTCATGCTAATCAAAATAAGCATAAGTTCAATGGTTGACATAACCATTCAAAAAACTTTAAAGGTAAACAAAATCGCAACATGAAGCAAAAACCAAGTGGATTCAAGAAAGGTAAAGGCAATTTTGGTAAGAAAAATGACAAAAAGGAGACTTGTCAAAAGTGTGGTTGCTACAACCATCCTACCAAGAAATGTCGCACCCCGAAGCATCTTGTGGACCTTTACCTCAAGTCATTGACTCAAGGCAAGAATGCTCAACCGAAGAGATTTGAAGCACACTTCAATCTCACATCAAATGATGATGAAGCCGGATGTTCTCAACAGTTCATTCAAGAACTCAAAGACACATGTACCCCTCCAAAGAAGGATGATCTCATGTGCACCGAGGACACACTTGAAGAATTTCATTCTCAAGACATGTTTGGAGATCTCAATTAGACTCCTAGTTCCATAGCTACTAAGTACTTTTATGTTGTAATATAAATAAAGTTGTCATCCATATTGTAAGCTTGTATGCTACAATCATATATCGAACACATTCGGTATTATCAAATAAAGTTTGTATGTATTCTATATATTACTTCAAGAATTTCATTAAATTCTTTTCTTTGTATATATAGATTTTGGAGTCCATCCAATGGAGGAGAAATTATGCCTTGTGGATAGCGGTACCACAAATTCTATACTTAGGGACACAAAATATTTTCTAACTCTTACTAGGAGGAAAGGAAATATTTTAACAATCGCTGGACGCGATGCAACGATAGTAGGCTCTGGTCGCGCCTCTATCACTCTCCCTATGGGTACACAATTGGAAATTGAGGATGCACTATTGTATCCCGATTCAACACGTACCCTACTTAGTTATAGAGATATCCGTCAGAATGGTTTCCATATTGAAACCCAAAATGACAACAAAGAGGAATATCTCCTCTTAACCAAAAACAACGGATATGGCAAACAAGTACTAGAAAAAATTCCATCTTTAAACTCCGGATTGTACTATACATACATCAAACCCGTTCAACATATTATGTATAAAGTAATTTTCCAAAACACAAACACATTCCAAACATGGCATGATCGCCTTGGCCACCCAGGCATTGGAATGATGAGGAAAATTATTAGCAATTCAATTGGTCATACATACATCAAAACAAAATTTCTGGAATCCTCAGATTTCGTATGCACTTCATGTGCCACCGGAAAATTAATTTTAAGACCATCTTATCTTAAAATTAGAGCTGAACCACTTAAATTTCTTGAACGCATTCAAGGAGATATATGTGGTCCTATACAACCATTGTGTGGACCGTTCAGATATTTCATGGTTCTCATTGACGCATCTACTAGATGGTCACATGTGTGTCTTTTATCCACACGAAACCATGCATTTGCTAAGTTAATTGGTCAAATTATCCAATTACGAGCACATTATCCTGAACATCGAATTCAATCAATTCGAATGGACAATCTTTGAATTTTCATCCCATGCCTTTAATGATTATTGCATGGCTCTTGGGATACAAGTTCAACATTCATTCCATATGTCCATACACAAAATGGTTTAGCGAATCTCTTATCAAGAGAATCAAGCTCATTGCAAGACCATTACTACTGAATGCGACTTACCAACATCATGTTGGGGTCATGCGATCTTACACTGCGACTTAATACAATTGCGTCAGCGCTTATCACAAGACTTCCCACTACAATTAGTACGTGAAATCCACGAGATATTTCCCATCTGCGAAAGTTCGGTTGCGCTACATACGTACCGATCTCACCACCGCAGCGTACCTCAATGGGACCACACAGGAAAATTGGGATCTATGTTGGGTATAAATCTCCGTCGATTATAAAATACCTCGAACCCCTCACAGGGGACCTGTTCACGGCCCGGTACGCTGATTGCATATTCAATGAGGAACATTTCCCGGCATTAGGGGGAGACAACAAATACCAAACTAAATGCCAGGAAATTAATTGGAATGTTTAAGGCATTCCCGCCTCGCACCCACGTACTAGAGGCGAACTTCAAGTTCGAAACTCATTCATTTGCAAAATATTGCAAATAATCGCGGATGCATTCTATCGATTATAAGGGTGTCACAAAATCCTATAATCCTGCCAAATGTGCACGAAAGAGTGGAGGTACCGAAAATACCACTCAACTCCGATTCAAAATAAGAGGGGAGAAGTACGACACAAATGGTGGATACGACTTCTAACAAGCGACAAAGGAAACAAAAAAATGTAAATGCAGATCAACCTCATGTTGATAGACACCAAAGGATCCTTGAACCCAGATCAACAGTGCACTCAATTACTGATCCTGGGGCATCGGAATACCCCGACTCTAATGATTTGGGAAATAACATTGAGTCACCAGGGGTCCAAGAAATTTCCACTAACTATAATGATTCTGGAGAATCATACGATCGTAAGACTACAATTGTCGACATTAATTTGTCCACAACAATTGCAAACAACCTTCAAAATGATCCGATCCCAAGACCATGGCGAGTGCAAGCAGTAGCTCGGACCGGAACCAATGGAAGGATGCAATTCAAGAGGAGTTAGCCTCGCTCACAAAAGAAATGTATTCACCAAAGTGATACATACACCTCCAGTATTCCTGTCGGTTTCAAATGGGTTTCGTCCAAAGCGGAATGAAAACAATGAGGTGGTGACATATAAAGCAAGGCTTGTAGCACAAGGGTTCACGCAGAGACCCGGCATTGATTTCAATGAAACATATTCTCCAGTAATGAGTGGAATAACATTCCGATATTTAATATCATTGGCAATACAAAATCATCTATCATTTCAATTGATGGATGTAGTGACAGCATACCTTTATGGGTCACTTGATTCGAAATATACATGAAAGTTCGATGGAATTTCAATTCGAATATAGACGCATAATCGCAATATGTATTGTGTAAAATTAAACAAGTCTTTATACGGCTTGAAACAATGCAGGCGAGAATGTGGTACAACCGACTAAGTGAGTTCCTAACCAAAAGGGATACTCCAACAATGATGATTGCCCATGCGTCTTCATCAAAAGATCCTCAACAGATTCGCATTATATCGTATGCGTTGATGATCTTAATATCATTGGTAACACACAAGATATTGATGAAGCACGTAATCATCTTAAGACGGAATTCGAAATGAAGGATTTGGGTAAAACCAAATTTTGCTTAGGTATACAACTTGAGCACCTTCATACGGGCATTCTAGTGCATCAATCACCTATGTCCGAAAAATATTGGAGAAATTCAATATGGACAAAGCATATCCATCGAAAACCCCATGGTTGTTCGATCTCTAGACAGGAAAAGATCCATTTAGACCCCAAGATGACAATGAAGAGCTATTGGGACCGAGGTTCCATATCTCAGTGCCATCGGAGCGCTCATGTACCTTGCAAATTGCACCCGGCCGGATATTGCATTTGCGGTAAATCTACTTGCTAGATACAGCGCTACTCCAACCAAAAGACATTGGGTAGGAGTGAAGAATATCTTTAGATATCTTCAAGGCACTAAAGATCTTGGTCTATTTTTTCAAAAGAATAAAAATATGGATTTAGTAGGATATGCCAGATGCTGGCTATTTATCAGATCCCCATAATGCCGGATCACAAACAGGCTTTGTGTTTTACACGTGGAACGACCATATCTTGGAAGTCTTGAAAGCAGACACTAGTAGCTACATCCACTAATCATTCGAAATAATTGCATTATACTGAAGCATCACGTGAATGTGTATGGCTTGCGAATGATTAATCACATACAACAGTCATGTGATATAGGTGCTATTGCATCTCCTACCATTATCTACGAAGATAATGCTGCTTGCGTTGTTCAAATGCAAACGTGTTACATCAAGAGCAATATCACTAAACATATTGCACCTAAATTATTTTACCCACATGAGTTGCAAGAGAGTGGGGAAATAAATATTCTGCAAACTAAGTCTTGTGATAATCTCATGAGACCTATTCACTAAGTCATTACCAACTTCCACATTCCAAAAATGTGTTTATGAAATTGGTATGCGAAGACTACGTGATTTGCAGACATCAGGGGGAGAAATCTCCTAAGACTTAACTCGTTCAATACAAATATTGTACTCTTTTCCTTTATGAGTTTTCCCTCTAAGGTTTCTCATCAAATTTTTAATGAGGCAATATGACAACGCAATCACAAATATATCTCTCTTTTCTCCTACAGGGGTTTTTCGGAGATATAATCAAACATATGTTATATCATTTTCTCCTTAAATTTTTCCACTGGGTTTTAAAGGAGTTTCTCATAACATATCTATTCTATCGGTTCTCCTCACATTTTTCCCTACAGGGTTTTTGAAGGAGTTTTTCCAAGATGATGAATTAAGTTGATCATATGAAGATACATTGGTCAAGGGGGAGTGTTGTAATCTATTTAACACATGTGCCCAATGTAGCAACTGTTGTAAACTGCTTTATCAACTGCCACCTTTTCCTTTATTCTTACACCCCATCCTCATGTATAAATTCAGACCTCAAGGCAATAAAGAAGATACTAATTCACTCTCAATCACTTATCTCAATTTTACCACAACAATAGCTACGCCCACACACAGATAAACTATGCATGGGCAGTGATGTCGTGCTATCGCATGGTACGTGGAAAATCCGATCATTCTTTCAGACTGTCTCCTACTTTTGAGGATATTATCAGGTACACGTGTTCGATCGATATGCATGATGAAGGAGCTGATCCTGATGCTGTAGTCGACAGGAGGGCTCAGGTCAATGACTGTGTACGGCCTACGGCACAAAATGACAAACAATCATCAGCATGACTATATCTTTTTACTTTTTACTTATATGATTCAACAAAATAGCATTTCCTCTGTAAGAACACACAAATTATCCTTGCTCGGTGTTCTGCATGATGTCCTTCTCTCTATTCACTACTACAGACAATATTATCACAAACGATTCAAAACAGTTATCACAGAAGATTCAAAAACCGTCTGTATTTATGTATCAGTGATAATAGCTGGTTATTACAGACGGCTCCCACACCAAGATAAACTATGCATGGGCAGTGATGCCGTGCTATCGCATGGTACGTGAAAAATCCGATCATTCTTTCATACTGTCTCTCCTACTTTTGAGGATATTATCAGGTACACGTGTTCGATCGATATGCATGATGAAGGAGCTGATCCTGATGCTGTAGTCGACTGGAGGGCTCAGGTCAATGACGGGACCATGTGTACGGCCTATCAGTGGAGGAGCTAGAATTTAGTTACGCCCCAGGCTCAGTGGTGAAATGATCTAAGCTATCTGAGTTGAACCATAAAAATGTTACACAGGCTGGACTGAATTTACCCGAGCTATACACTAAATATTTTTCCATACTCCGGACTGAAGCCTATCCTACCCAGGGTGTGGCTCCACCCCGGCGGCCTACGACACTATTGTGGGGGTGGCTCAACCCCGTGACAGGGTATTGCAACTGGCCAAACATGTAATAGGTCTAATGGTATAGAGGAATGTATCAATATACGCTCATGCTTTGTAATCACTAAGGGGTAGGATGCCAATTTCTTATCCTATCCTACTCATGTATATAAATCCCTAAGAAGGGAAGGAGGAGGAAGATCCTCTCATTCTTACTCACCTATTTTCTACATACGATCTCTGTATTAGCTCTTTTTTTCATTTTGCTAATCCTTTTTTTTACTGTTTGGTCTGTAGTCACAGCAGTTGGTGCTGTTCGTAAGGACTCATGCAAGAAGTCGCGCAAAGAAAGAAGCTAAAGACAATTTCCACGGGAGGATTCGATTGGTGCTAGTAATATCTACCGAAGCGAGGGTTCATGCTGGCAAAGGTTTTAAGAGTCATGTATGGTGTTACTGTTCTAGCACATTCTTGTGTGTTTTCGACCATATTTGAGTTGCCCTGGGAATAGCGGCAATTACTCGTAATAGTTGGTGCCTTCCTATGGCATGCACCCATTTAGCACACATGCATGCATGAGAAAATGGGCCGGCACTGATGGAGACGTCGAGCTGCTTGACTGCAACATGCTGCGGACAAATCTAGAGCTCGCTCTCTTTTCCAACGGCGTTGTCGCCTTCCACGTTAATTCGCCCGGGCAACACTCGGCCTTCGTGCCGCCAGCCAAGGCATCTGGCCTCATCGGCTCTGCGCCTGTCGACTAGCTCCATCGCTCCTGGTTTTCGCATTTAGCCCTCGTCGGCTTGCTGCCTCTGTGCGGCCTCCACATGACTCCGCGTGACCTAGCCGATCTCTACCAGCGCCACTTCTCCTTGGCTTCGGGAAGACTTCGCTAGTCATCGTGCCCCAGGGTCCGCTCGCCGCTGCACGACCTCGCCGGCCTTTGATCAGCTTAGGGATGACCTCGCTGACCTTCACCTCGGCTCTGGGAAGACTTCGCCGGCCCTCGTGGCAAAGGCTCTGCACCCCTCTACGCGACCTCACCGGTCTTCGTTCGGCTTCGGGTCGACCTCGCTGGCCTTCGCTCAGCTCTGGGATGACCTTGCCGACCTTCGCCTCAACTCCGGGAAGACTTCGCAGCCGTCGTGGCACAGGCTCCGCACGCCTCTGCACGACCTCGCCGGCCTTCGCCTTGGCTCCAGGAAGTCTTCGCCGGTCTTTGTGGCACAGGCTCCACACGCCTCTGCATGACCTCGCCGGCCTTTGCTCAGCTCCGAGATGACCTTCCTGGCCTTCGCCTCGGCTCCGGGAAGTCTTCATTGGCCTTCGTGTCCCAGGCTCCACTCGCCTCTGCACAACCTCACCGGCCTTCGCTCGGCATAGGGACGACCTCACCGACCTTCGCCGGCTCCAGGAAGACTTCGCTGGACCTCATGGCATAGGCTTCGCACGCCTCTGCACAACCTCGTCGGCATTCGCTCGGCTTCAGGATGACCTCGCTGGACTTCGCTCAGCTTCAGGATGACCTCGCTGACCTTCACCTCAGCTCTGGGAAGACTTTGCCGGCCCTTGTGGCACAGGCTCCGCACGCCTCTACACGACCTCGCCAGCCTTCGCCTCGGCTTCGGGAAGTCTTCGTCGGTCTTCATGGCACAAGCTCCGCACGCCTCTACGCGACCTCGCCGGCCTTTGCTCGGCTCCGAGACGACCTCGTTGGCCTTTGCCTCGGCTTCGGGAAGTCTCCGTTGGCCTTCGTGCCCCAGGCTCCACTCGCCTCTGCACAACCTCATCGGCCTTCGCTCGGCTTAGGGACGACCTCTCCGACCTTCGCCTCGGCTCCAGGAAGTCTTCGCCAATCTTCGTGGCATAGGCTCCGCACGCCTCTACGCGACCTCGCCGGCCTTTGCCTGGCTTTGGGACGACCTCGCCGTCCTTTGCTCGGCTCCGAGACGACCTCGCTGGCCTTCGCCTCAGCTCCAGGAAGTCTTCATCGGCCTTCATGCCCCAGGCTCAGCTCACCTCTGCACGACCTTGTCGGCATTCACTCGGCTTTGGGACGACTTCGTTGGCATTCGCTCGGCTGTGGGACGACCTCGTCGGCCTTCGCTCGGCTCAAGGATCACCTCGCTGGCCTTTGCCTCGGCTCCGAGAAGACTTCACTGGCCTTCGTGCCACAGGCTCTGCTCGCCTCTGCATGACCACGTCGGCCTTCCTTCGGCTTCCGGACGACCTCGCCAACCCTCGCTCAGCCCCAGGACGACCTCGCTGGCCATCGTGTCCCTATGTTGGTCTTTGCGTCGCCGCCTCCACCGCCGTGAAGGCAGCCCGCAGTCGTCCACACCCTTTAGCCCCCTACACCGCAGACCGGTGTCGTCCTCTCGGACTCCACTTATGCATCGTCGAGGTCCTCCTCCCCAGCGACATCGGCTTCCACAGTTCAGTTCACGCTAGACAGCGACAACTAGAGCTGGGCATCGGGCCGGGCTTTTTTGGGCCCGCCCGAAGCACGGTCGGCCCGACACAGCCCAAACACGGCGCGGCACGACACGTGGCGGGCCGTGCCGCCCGGCACGAACAGCGGGCGGGCTGGGCCTGGACAGCCGACACGGTGGGCGGCGCGGCGCGGCGCGGCGAATCGTGCCGTGCCGGGCCGGCACGGCACGACCGGCCGCGGTCGACGCGGCGGGCACGCCGGCCGGCGGCCTCGCCGCTCCACGGCGACTCGGCGAGCACGACACGAGACCACGAATAAAAGTTTCAACTAGTAAAGCATGTGCATGCAAAGTAAAGGGAGAGGAAGGTAGCACCGAGGCCACTTGCATGTTCTAGCCGCCGACCAAGCCGAGCACGGAAGCCGGCCACGCACTACGCGAGAGCCCAAAGACACCCACGGTGCAACCTCCGGATCCGCGAGCTCGAGTCCCGATCTAGCCGTGGGGAGGCCGACGACCGTAGATCCGTCGAAAACTCACCGATCTGGACGGATCCGCCGGATCCGAGCCGTGGGAGGAGGCGTCATGACCGTAGTAGGGTAGTAGTCGGTGGGAGGTGAGAAGGGGAAGGAAGGTGGGCGGCGAGGCACCGATGAGGGAGTGGGTGCCGGTGGAGAAGGGAGGAGGCGGGCGGTAGTGGAGAGGAGGCGGGAGGCGAGAAGGCGAGAGGCGACGGTGGAGCGAAGGGAATCAGGAGAGGAAGAAGAGAGCGAGGCGACGGCGTATGAGTAAAGAGAGAGGCGACGGCCCAAAAGGAGGATTTAATTGCAGTTCTATTTTAGTAGTATTGTTGTCGCTATTAATTTCTTGTTTTTCGTTAGATTTAGATTTGACCAAAAATCCCGTAGATTTAAATAGCAAATTAAGATTTAAATAGCAAATTAAGACGGGGATAATTATCTATATATTTAGTTCTTTCAAAATTATTAAAAGAAAATCAAGTATTATGATGTTATGATGAGTAAGATGAGAAAAGAAAAGAGGAGAAAAATAAAGAGAGAAAGAGTAAGATAAGTTAAGAGTTGTGGTACTGCTGAGATGAGCAGCGAGCCCTAGCGAAGAAATATATGGTTGGTAAAGAGGTTCAGGGAAAGGATGCAGAGAGGTCAGGCGGAGTGTTGGGCCGGGAACCGGTCCAACCAAACACTAGGGAGGCGGAGGAGAAGGGGGCTGTGAATGTGCAATGTGTGTGTGTGTGTGTGTGTGTGTGTATATATATATATATATATATATATATATATATATATATATATATATATATATATATATATATATATAAAAATACATTCTACACCGGTGTAGTTACACCCACCTCTAATATACCACATAAATAAACTTAAAATACTCCTTTATCACTTTAGGTACATTTGTATACTAATTATAAGATACTCCAATGTGAACCACACGAAAAACTTGTAAAGGAGTTCATAGTTTTAGCGTATTTTGTAAATACCCTTATATACAGCGTATAAAAGGAGTATATCCAAAAATGTACATACCACTTCGAAAAATTGTTCATACCACCTAGATGGTCTTAAATACTTGTATACTACACGTGCATACCCTCCGTTCTGCGAGATACTCCCTACATTGTGAGATACGATATAGGGTGTAACTACACACGGTGTAGAAAGAGGCTTCCTATATATATATATATATATATATATATATATATATATATATATATATATATATATATATATATATATATATATATATATATATATATATATATATGAGATGAAGAGAAAGATGCGGATGGTTGGATCTTAATCTAATGACTGAAAAAAGTGATTAAGATATGTTATGATTTGGCACCTCCTTAGATCATCACCACTGAACCCTAGATCGCATCCTCGTGGCTCTCTTACTTCTTCGCGTAAAATCAGTAGGGCTAGACTGCTGGAGAAGAAGATCAATCAAATCAATGTACGCCAGAGTCCGATTTGCACCAAGATATGCATGACATTGGACTAGATGACCAAGTTTGGAGGTGGAATGTCATGAGACCAGGGCTGTTCCTGAGTTTTTTTGGGCCTAGGTCGAGTACTAATCGGAGGCCTAATCCACTCTCTCACATGTCTAGCTCTCAATTCATTCCAACTGTTCATATTACTAATATGCTCGGCACTATTTTCATGATCTTTAAGCTTCTCACTAATATGCCTCCAATTTCTAAACCCATCATTTGCTAAGGTACTCGGACTCTTGCTAGTACTAGACTTGAAGATCTTACAGCAGAAACAAAATACTTTGTCAACATGCTTCGAATAAACTAACCATTTTCTATCATGTAATGAGACGGGTACGAGAGAAAGGAAGATGGCGGTCATCGCTACCATTGTCATCGTCGCTTTAAGTGGTGTATAGTTACTTTGGGCTGGGCTTGGGCCGGCACGCACGAACGCCGACACGGTGGGCTTTGGGCCGTGCTTGGGCCTGGCCGGGAGGCGGTGGGCGGCGCGGCGCGGCACGACGGGATACCGGGCCGAGCCGGCACGGCACGAAACGGCCCGAGCACGGTGGGCCGGGCCGTGCCGCACCGCCCAATGCCCACCTCTACTAGACACCAGTGTGCAAGCACCTAGATACAAAAGGTGTAGGACCGAAATGGTGACAGAGGGGGGGTGAATGTCGTTCTCTTTTAAAATTGCCCCCGAGAATTCGTACACTGATATTTCAGACAAATGCAGTACGAGACAACTCACAGAAAATTAATTCTGCTGAAAACTGGAACGCATGCGATACTAAAAAATTCAGCATAAATCGAGAGTAGTCGAGAAAATTTCAGCTGAAAAAGATGCCGTTTGATCTGCATGCAAAAAGGTCAAAGAACTGCTAAAGAATAAAAAGAAAATTGAGACACAGAAGTTTTGGCTGAGTCCAGAACAGTCACAAACTTCTTTATGGATATATCAACTCCCTACTGTGATCGTGATGATCAAAACAGTTCTAGAGTAATTGAGGTATCAAAAAGAAGCTTGATTGCCAAAACAGCCGAACTGCAGGAGCTGCAATTGTTGGTAAACCAGGGATGACTTGCTGCTCGTTACTTGACAAAAGGAGTAGTAATTCAAAGAAACAAGAAGAGAAAATTTAGCCAAAAGAAATCTGAAAGTCACGGACAAAAACCTGCAGACTGTAACTGAAATGGAGAGTGAATCCCTGCTGCCGAACTGAAAATCAATGCCACTAGAAGCCGGCAAAAACCGAACCAAGGAAAGCAGAACTGAGGACTGCAGTAAACTGGGAAAGCAATCAAAGAGGAAAGTAAAAGAGAAAAGCTGCTGCAGTAAACTGAAAAACAAAAGAACTGCAGCCGGCTAAAACTGCTAAATAGTAAATCTGGTTTTACTACCGAGAACTGATAAAAGAAAATAGTGTTCAGGCATCAGGATCTTAGCAGCCGAAAGAAATGAAGAGCAAGTTTGCTGCTGCGACTGATCTGTTGATTGATGCTAGAAACGATACTATTTTTGACGCTTGAAAATTCAGCAAATGGATAGTATCTACTGGCAGAGATATGCAAACAAAAATTGCTACTGAGAGAATCAACTGATCATAGTAACTACTTGCCGAAAACAAGAAACACAGAGATAAATTTCAAGTCCTTGCTGCTCTTCTTGAGATCTTAGAACATGACTTCAAAATAAAAAGCTAAACAATCTTAGGAAGAAATCAATGCAGCAAAAGATCAAGAACCTGTTCTTGGCTCAGGAAATCAATACAAGAACAAAGGGAGAGCCACAAACATGGAGCTAATCAAAACAGAACATCACAGAAAGAGCAAGAAAAGGAATTAGCCCAACAAGATTCTTCTCAAATAACAAAGAGTCCCGATACACATGAACATTAGAACAAAATGATTACAAGACTCTCAATCCATCCTCTCCCTCTCAATCCTCAAAACACCAAGAGCCTCACATGCTTCTTGGGAGGAACACACACCAAGTGATGAATGAGCACTAAAAACACTTGTAATCCTCAAAGGGGTATGCAGCCCCTCACCTCTATTTATAGCCCTTGGCTAACGGGTCTCCAACCCGTTACGCTGGCTAAACCCTAACGGAGTCGTCTCCCGCTTGTGCAGCCTTGCGAAATTACCGATTCGCCCCTCCTGCACCTTCCGAGAAGCTTCCGCGCTCCTTGGCTCGCACGCCTCGCAACCACTTCGAGTCCACGTCGTCTTTGACACATCCCGACCGTTCTGACCTCAGCGCCACCTGCGCCTAGTCCGGTCCACCGTGTCTCGCCACGACTTCGCCTCGACGTCCTGCAGTCACACAGACAAGAAACACGTCAAATAGCACCGCTCGACACATGAACGCACAAATAGCATAATCAAGTCCAAATCCGTCGCATTATCAGAATATACATCCTAACCCATACGACTAAGTTTGACCAAAGTCCGACCGAGCCCGTTACACCACGTAACGTCAAGGTCCGAACCAACCGAATCAAACTCGACTTTTCCTAAAACGATGTCAATTACTCAACATTCTCAACGGGATGACCCTCACATGGTCTCTCAATCTCCCCCTTGATGAGTATATTGACAAACACCGAAAAAGCACAAAGTTGAGTTTGTAGAGTCTAACATGGTCCATAAGTGAAAGAGTGAAGCTAATGACCATATTGACAGAAGGAGCAAAAGAAAGAACAATTTTTCTTACAATAATCAAGGCTCCATGTAGTTATCTTACAATGCAAAATGCTAAAATGTAAGAAAATCCAGCTCCCCCTTAACATGTGATGCAACTTTTAGTTCAAGTTGAATTAGGTCAACATTAAGATCTAGAAGTTCCCAAATGAACTCCCCCTGAACCAAAGCAATAAAATCGAGAAGCTGGCAAAGAAAACAAGAAAGGCAGCCCTTAAAGCATAGATAAGATAGAGAACACTAATGACTCAGACTAACTCTTATCTACCCCATATGACTCCAGGACAACAACTGTCGAGAAAAACACACACTAGAGAGCAAACACGCACCTGTCTGCGAGAGTGGCCCAACCCTCGTTAGAACCTAAAAGAAGTGAGTGAGCTCAACCTAGTGAGATAAGAAACAGCTATCCTGAAAGCATAAGATAAGAGCAAGAAGTCTAAGCAACTCGTGAGAGATACACTCTAACCTATGCTAGAAGGACTAAAACCCAATGCACCCATGAGATGCGATGCAACAAGATGAGGGACGAAGCATAATTAGAATTATAAAGCGGTAAAGCCCAAAGCTCCCCTCACAAGAGTCCATAAGACGAGACCACCCCAAGCTCTCCCATAAGTCGAAAACCTCGTGCTATCCAAGGCTTGGTGAAGATATCGATAGCTGGTGGTCACTCTCCTGGCTGGAGCACGATGTCACCCTTCTCTACATGGTCTCAAAGAAAATGATATCGATATCAATATGCTTGGTCCGAGAATGCTTTGCCGGGTTCTTGGCAATGCTAATTGCGGGCGTGTTATCGCAAAAGAGCGGAACACGGTCGATGCTAACCCAAAATCCCGCAGTCGAGACCATCCAAAGCACAGCTACAACAATCGGCTGCGACAACGTTCGGCCTCTGCAGTGGACTGTGCAACACCGGACCGCCTCGAGGACCGGAAGCGAGAGAAGTGCCAATGAACTAGCGGTGCCGAAGTGCTCTTCCTATCTATCCTCTGACCAACAAAGTGCGCATCCGAAAAGGCTATAAGAGATAGACAGAGGAGGAAGAGTACCGAATACCATAGTCAATGGTAGCTCGAAGGTACGAAGATGCGCTTCACCGCTTTGGCGGTGAGACACGCGAGGAGAAGCCTGAAACCGAGCACAAAGACACACGGAGAAGTGTATGTCCGGTCTCGAGGCAGTGAGGTACAAGAGAGAGCCAATCATGCTTCTGAATTCCTTTTGATCGACTGGCTCGCCGTCCTCATCTGGGTCTAGTACGGCTGTAGAAGCCATAGGAGTTGACACTGGCTTACCGTCACTCATGTCGAAGCGTCTCAGGAGGTCTCGAGTGTACTTGCCTTGATGCAAGAAGGTACCCTCCCGAGTCTGCTTGATTTGGAAGCCAAGGAAGAAAGTCAACTCACCCATCATGCTCATCTCAAACTCGGTGCTCATGACATCCGAGAACTGTGAAACTAGAGCATGAGAAGAGCCGCCAAAGATGATGTCATCGACATAAATTTGGGCGAGCAGAAGGTCATTGCCAAGCCAGCGAATGAACAAGGTCTTATCAACTTTACCTATCTCGAAATCATGTCTTAATAGGTAGGACTTAAGCCTCTCATACCAAGCTCTAGGGGCCTGCTTAAGTCCATACAACGCTTTGGAAAGCTTGAAGACATGACTAGGGTATTGGGGTTCTCGAAACCTGGAGGCTGTCTGACATAGACTTCTTTCTCAATGAAGCCATTGAGAAAGGCACTCTTGACATCCATCTGGTAAAGCTTGAAACCCTTAGAAGCTGCAAAGGCAAGCAGAATTCTAATGGCCTCAAGGCGAGCTACGAGGGCAAAGGTCTCCTCGAAATCCAGACCCTCAACCTGGGAGTACCCCTGAGCAACCAGTCTAGCCTTATTTCGGATGACTACCCCATCCTCGCTCTGCTTGTTCTTGAACACCCATTTGGTTCCAATGATATTGTGACCTCGTGGGGGCTCAACAAGCGTCCAGACCTTGTTTCTCTCGAAGCTCTCTAATTCTTCATGCATGGCATTTATCCAAGACTCGTCGGAGAGAGCATGACAAACATCCTTAGGCTCAAATGAAGCTATGAAGGCAGAGTGGAGACAGAAAAGTGACACGCCGCACTTGGGCGTGTGACTCGCTCAAAGAGATCTCCAATCATCTCGCTTTCGGAAGGATGAGATTTTGGATGTGTCTTGGAGGTCCGAGGATGAGATGAAGAAGTGGCCTCTACCTCGTGATCTGACGGGATAGGAACAGAGCCACTAGCTCCAGAAGAAGCAGAAGGTAAGGGCTGATCACCTCGAGGTGCGGTGAAAGAAGGCACCTCAAGGGGTGGATGAGGGACTGGATCAGGTAGACAACCCTCATCTCCATCCTCCTCATCATCCACGAAGATGGTCTCGGACTGCTCTAAAGAACCTGAGATATCGGGCCTAGTCCCCGGACTGGCCTCGTCGAAGGTCACCTCACAGGTTTCTACCATTTTACTAGACTCGCGGTTCTGGACCCTATAAGCCCGAAGAAGTCGAGTAGCCTAGAAAGATCCCATCACAAGAACGTGACTCGAACTTATCTAGGTTCCCAGACTTCAAGATAAAGCACTTGCAACCAAACACACGAAAATGAGAGACGCTGGGCTTTCGCCCATATCTCAGCTCATAAGAAGTGCGGTGCAAGTGTGCCCTGAGAAAAACTCGATTTGAGACATGGCACGCGGTAGCTATAGCCTCAGCCCAAAACTTTCGCGGTGTAGAGTATTCATCTAGCATCGTCCTGGCCATCTCGACCAAGGTACGGTTCTTCCTCTCCACGACGCCATTCTGCTGGGGGACGTGCGGAGAAGAGAACTGGTGCTCTACACCTGTCTCAACACAAAACCTCTCGAAGTAGGAATTCTTGAACTCCATGCCATTGTCACTGCGGATCGCTCGTAAGGCACTGGAAGCTCAGCGAAAGCCTCTTGAAAAGACCTCGAAATGTGTAAACGTCTCATCCTTGAGGCCAAGAAAACACCCAAGAATACCTCGAGAAGTCATCGACTACGACAAGAACATACCACTTCCCTCCTGCTGACTACACTCGAGCTGGTCCAACCGTATCCATATGGAGCAATTGTCTCGGTGCATCGGTCATAGTAATCTGGACCGGAGGGTGAGAAGGCAACCATCTTGCCGCGTCTTGGCATGGAGCGCAAACAAGATCTTTGACCATCTTGAGTTTCGCGGACCACGAATGAGATCGTGGCCGCTAACTCGGGTCAAATGGTTAAATCAATATGACCAAGTCTCCTATGCCGAAGGTAAGGTCGCGGGACTCGAAGCAACCAAACACCGAGAGGATCACCGGAAGACTCAATAAAATCAGCACGAAAGATTCTCCCATAACGAGAAATCCATAAACCGGACTACAGAAGAATCAACAATTTTGCGGGCGTTTTCTTAAAACTTACCTCGAAACCGTCATCGGTGGTCGAGAAACCGAAAGCAAATTGTCTGCGGTTTACTCACCAAGGCAACATCTTTTAAAACAAATGAGTCATTAACGTGCACGGTACCTTTGGCGATGGCGTCCGAGACGAAGAGTCTCCAAAGGTGATAGTCTCATCACCTGAAGCTCGGGCTAGGGAAGAAAACCAACGTGAATCACCGGTCATGTGTCGTGAACACCTGGAGTCTACGAGCCAAACCTTTCCTTCCACGCCCTACGACACGAGTCAAGCAGAGTAAAGTCTCGATCTTGGGATAAATCAAAATAGATTTTGGAACCCAATACTGAGTCACACGTCGAGCAGAAGAAGTAGTCACACACGACTGACCTCTAACTACCCTACGCTCTCCGTCGCTCAAAGAAGCAGAAGGTCTGTGAGCAGACACAAGGCATTCTTTGATCCGATCGCTACGGAGGCGTGTCAAGCACCGGCAACATCTTGATCTCGCCATGGATAGCTATCTCGATTGGAAAAACGAGATCTACCCTCAGGACGGCGGAAGTTATGACCGAAAGGAGCATGAGGACGAAAACCAGAAAACTCAGAAGAATCAAGTCCTCGATGCTGCCCAAATCCACCAACAGTAGCAAGCCTAGACCTCGTGTTGGTCTTAGGTGCACTCAAGGTCTGGGGCTGACCCTGAATACGCCTAAGAGCTGCAACACGGTCTCTACGCGCGATCTTGGCGCGCTTGAAGCAATGGTCAAATAAATGCCCATCCTTCTGACAGAAGGTGCAATGATACTTCGCCTTCTGAGGGGCCGAAGCTGCAGGTGAAATCACCTTGCTGTCAGAAATCCCTTGGACAAAGCCCGCTGATTTAAATTGAACTTTCTTGTTCTTGGGCTTGACCTCAATCACACTGCGACTCAGTCCGAGCACGACGGTGGATGTTTCCTCACATCCTCACGGAGATCATATCCTAGACCCTGTTTGAACTTGCAAATCTTTGATTGGTCTAGAATAAGATTAAGTTTCTTCTTGCCTCCTACAAATTTCTCGAGAGTGTTCATAAGATCTTGACACTCCCGAAGAGAGAGATGCAAGAAGAGCAAGGAGAAGAAGAAGAGACAGCAGGAGGAGAGGAAGGAGAAGAACCAATAGCAGAAGAGCGAATAGCACGTGCATATTTCTCCTTATGCACGGCCACCTCAACCTTGAGGGCTTCGCAGGACACACAGGGGGCAGTCCTAATCCTAGCCATTTGGTCTTCGTAACTCTTCCTAAACGTCTCTACCATGTCCTTATCCTTTTCCAACACCTCAGCACAGAAGGCACAAGCAGGACGTGATTTTTCTAGAAGGTCCTTAGTTAGCTTCACACATTTTTCATCCAATGCAATCAAGTTAGATTTTAGTTTATCACAATTTTGCATGGTGAGCTAACGGGGTCCTTAGAAGCATCTTGAGCCATTTTCTTATTATCATCAACAAATTCTTGAAACTGTTTGGAGCAGATTCAAGTTCAAGATAAGCTTGGGACAATTTACACATGACGCAATAGGCTCAAGAAGAAAAGCTTGTAATTCTGCAATTTTATGATCTGCCCGTTTTAGGTTCATCTTCAAATTATTACAACTTTCACAAGTCTCGGGCAGATCGAGAAGCAATGTATAAAGACCTCTAAAAGCATTATACTTATCCTCACATGAGGTGCAAGAAATAGTCTCAACAGTAGAAGATGAAACAGGAACTATCCTACTCATCTCATGCTCAGCAAGCAGACTAACATTCTCCACCTTAATTATATCAAGCTCAGAAGACAGACTAGCATGGGAGGTCCTTAGTTTCTCCATGTCACCAAGCAAGGCACAGCATGTATCACGATCGTCACGGGAGGGAGCGGATATAAGTGAAGTAAGCTCCGTGATGTCTATCTACTTCCTTCTCCAACTCGCTACACCTAGCTCTAGATCTAGCATGAAATCCTCCCAGCTTAAGAAAAGCTTCATTAGGTTGGTCATAGGAGGGACATACCTCGTCGGAGTCGGAATAGAGCTCGCTGTCGCTGATCTCGCCCTCAAGAGCCATGAAGCACATGCCGGAGAAGTCGTCGCCGCCTTTGGGGTCTTGGTCACCCGTCCCGTCGTCGTCGCTCCATCCCTCCACCTCGCTGAGGTCGAGGTCGTCGAACGCGGAGAGGACGCGGTGGAAAAGCTTCTTGGCCTTCCCAAAGTCGCGAACTTCTTCTTGCCTTGCGTCAGTGGAGGCTTCTTGTTGCGGTTCTTGTCGGTGTAGTTGTTCTTGCCCGAACCGCCGTAGTCGTTCTTGCCCTTCTCCAGCTTGGGGCAGTTTGCTCGAATGTGGTTGGGGCCACCACACTCAAAGCAAATCAATGGTCCTCTTCTCTTTCCATCCCTCCTCCTCTTGTAAGTATGGGAGAACTTTCGAGCTAGGAGGGCCAGCTGTTCATCCTCTAGCTGCTCTAACTGATCATCAGTTACATCACAGAGAGCAGATAGGGAGAACCCGCAAAGAGAATCGATGAAGAACCGAAGCGGCGGTGGGATCGGTGACTAGTGCCATCGATGAGACTTTGACCGACGAGACTATGTCAATCTCGTGAGTCTTGAGGCGCGAGTAAAGCGCGTCAAGAGTCGGTCGAGAGGTCCGTGGTGTCCTTGATGGTAGTCACCTTCATCTCCCAAACCCAAGATCGAGTGCGAGAAAGAATTTGTCGGCGTTATCCGAGTCGGAGTATGTGAGACCGACGGCTCGGAGGTTGCTCAAAATCTTGTGAAAGCGAGAAAACACTCGTCAAGGGACTCACCGGCAAGCATCTCGAATTTCTTTGTATTCGCGCTGAACTGGTCTTGTCGCACCGTCTTTATTTGGGTGGTGCCCTCATGGTAAGCATTGAGGTCACCCAAATATCGAAGTGACGTCGGTGAGAGATACGATCAAATTAAACTTCGCTCAATCCACGAATGATGATGTTCCTCGCCCTTGCGTTTGCCTCAACATCGACCATATTCCGACATTGATGTTCTCATCGGTAGGAACAACAAACGGACCTTGACCTTTCGCGGATGGCGTAGCCACGAGCACGGATATAGGTCTCCATCCGGCTCTTCGAATGGAAAATCCATCCCATCGAAGATCGGGGGCTTGGTCGAGTACTTGTCCGTCGCCATGGCTCTTGAGACCGGTTAAAGATCTATCAAGAAGAGCTAACCGGCTCTGATACCAATTGTAGGACCGAAATGGCGACAGAGGGGGGTGAATGTCGTTCTCTTTTAAAATCGCCCCCGAGAATTCGTACACTGATATTTCAGTCAAATGCAGTACGAGGCAACTCACAGAAAATTAATTCTGCTGAAAACTGGAGCATGCGATACTAAAAATTCAGTATAAATCGAGAGTAGTCGGTAAAATTTCAGCTGAAAAAGATGCCGTTTGATCTGCATGCAAAAGGTCAAAGAACTGCTAAAGAATAAAAGAAAATTGAGACACAGAAGTTTTGGCTGAGTCCAGAACAGTCACAAACTTCTTTATGGATATATCAACTCCCTACTGTGATCGTGATGATCAAAACAGTTCTAGAGTAATTGGGGTATCAAAAAGAAGCTTGATTGCCAAAACAGCCGAACTGCAGGAGCTGCAATTGTTGGTAAACCAGGGATGACTTGCTGCTCGTTACTTGACAAAAGGAGTAGTAATTCAAAGAAACAAGAAGAAAATTTAGCCAAAAGAAATCTGAAAGTCACGGACAAAAACCTGCAGACTGTAACTGAAATGGAGAGTGAATCCCTGCTGCCGAACTGAAAATCAATGCCACTAGAAGCCGGCAAAAACCGAACCAAGGAAAGCAGAACTGAGGACTGCAGTAAACTGGGAAAGCAATCAAAGAGGAAAGTAAAAGAGAAAAGCTGCTGCAGTAAACTGAAAAACAAAAGAACTGCAGCCGGCTAAAACTGCTAAATAGTAAATCTGGTTTTACTACCGAGAACTGATAAAAGAAAATAGTGTTCAGGCATCAGGATCTTAGCAGCCGAAAGAAATGAAGAGCAAGTTTGCTGCTGCGACTGATCTGTTGATTGATGCTAGAAACGATACTATTTTTTACGCTTGAAAATTCAGCAAATGGATAGTATCTACTGGCAGAGATATGCAAACAAAAATTGCTACTGAGATAATCAACTGACCATAGTAACTACTTGCCGAAAACAAGAAACACAGAGATAAATTTCAAGTCCTTGCTGCTCTTCTTGACATCTTAGAACAAGACTTCAAAATAAAAAGCTAAACAATCTTAGGAAGAAATCAATGCAGCAAAAGATCAAGAATCTGTTCTTGGCTCAGGAAATCAATACAAGAACAAAGGGAGAGCCACAAACATGGAGCTAATGAAAACAGAACATCACAGAAAGAGCAAGAAAAGGAATTAGCCCAACAAGATTCTTCTCAAATAACAAGGAGTTCCGATACGCATGAACATTAGAACAAAATGATTACAAGACTTTCAATCCATCCTCTCCCTCTCAATCCTCAAAACACCAAGAGCCTCACATGCTTCTTGGGAGGAACACACACCAAGTGATGAATGAGCACTAAAAACACTTGTAATCCTCAAAGGGGTATGCAGCCCCTCACCTCTATTTATAGCCCTTGGCTAACGGGTCTCCAAACCGTTACGCCGGCTAAACCCTAACGGAGCCGTCTCCCGCTTGTGCAGCCTTGCGAAATTACCGATTCGCCCCTCCTGCACCTTCCGGGAAGCTTCCGCGCTCCTTGTCTCGCACGCCTTGCAACCACTTCGAGTCCACGTCGTCTTCGACACATCCCGACCGTTCTGACCTCAGCGCCACCTGCGCCTAGTCCGTCCACCACTCCTCGCCACGACTTAGCCTCGACGTCCTGCAGTCACACAGACAAGAAACACGTCAAATAGCACCGCTCGACACATGAACACACAAATAGCATAATCAAGTCCAAATCCGTCGCATTATCATAATGTACATCCTAACCTATACGACTAAGTTTGACCAAAGTCCGACCGAGCTGTTACACCACGTAACGTCAAGGTCCGAACCAACCGAATCAAACTCGACTTTTCCTAAAACGATGTCAATTACTCAACATTCTCAACGGGATGACCCTCACATGGTCTCTCAAAAGGGTAGCGGCATTTAATGCATTGAGCGACTTTCATGGCCTTTTCTGCTAGCACTGAGTAACACTTTTGACTGAAGTTAGCATTACTTTTACGCCTTCGCTTCTGTCTTCTCTCCAAAAATTCGCACAATGGCCTCGCGCCTCGGCATACTCTGCGGAGTACAAAGTACTGAGAATTTAGCCGTCCCAGACAATTCTACGAAGTATAAAAAAATTGCATGATGGCCTCGCGCCTCGGCGTACTCTGTGGAGTATATAGCGCCGGAAATTTAGCCGTCCTGGGCAACTCTACGGAGTATAAACAAAATCGCACGACGTCTTCGCGCTTCGGTGTACTCTGCGGAGTATAAAGTGTTGGGAACTTAGCTGTCCCAGGCAACTCTATGGAGTATAAAAAAATCGCACGATGGCCTCACACCTCGGCGTACTCTGCGGAGTATAAAGCGCCGGGAACTTAGCCGTCCCAGGGAACTTTACGGAGTATAAAAAAATCGCACGATGGCCTCGTGCCTCAGCGTACTCTGTGGGGTATAAAGCACCAGAAACTTAGCCGTCTCGGGCAACTCTACGGAGTATTAAAAAAATCGCACGATGGCCTCACGTCTCGGCGTACTCTATGGAGTATAAAGCGCCAGGAACTTAGCTATCCCGGACAACTCTACGGAGTATCAAAAAAATCTCACGATGGCCTCGTGCCTCGGCGTACTATGCGGAGTATAAAGCATCGGGAATTTAGCCGTCCCAAGCAACTCTACGGAGTACAAAAAAAAATCACACGATGGCCTCACGCCTCGGCGTACTTGCGGAGTATAAAGCACCAGGCTGATGGATATCGCGCCTTTGCGCGTCACACTAGGGAGTGTATCGCTTTAGCAGCGCACCTCATGGATATCACGCCTTCGCGCATGTCACAGCAGGGAGTGCATCGCTTTAGCGGCGCACCTCGTGTATATCGTGCCTTCATGCAAATCACACCAGGGAGTGCATTCCTTTAGCGGCGCACTTCATGGATATCACGCCTTCACGCGTGTCACACCAGGGAGTGCATCGCTTTAGAGACTCACCTCGTGGATATCGCACCTTCATGCGCGTCACACCAGGGAGTGCCCCGCTCACGCCCGCCCTCCATGGGTGCCATTTTTGAAGGTTGGGGAACAGCGGCTCTGCCTCCCTTCCTCTGCGTGCGTACCGCCCTCGACCTGCGGGCGTCGTTTTTGAAAGTAGGGGAACTGTGGCTCTGCCTCCCTGCCTCCGCGTGCGTGCCGCCCTCAACCTACGCCGCTCGCTCCCGCCCTTCGTGGGCACTATTTTTGAAGGTAGGGGAATGGCAACTTCGCCTCCCTGCCTATGTGTGTGTAGCGCCCTCTGCCTACGTTGCTTGCGCTCGCCCTCCGCGGGCGCCGTTTTCAATGTAGGGGAACGGCAGCTCCGCCTCCTTGCCTGTGCATACGTACCACCCTCGGCCTACACCGCTCGTACCCATCCTCCATGGGCACTGTTTTTGAAGGTAGGGGAATGGCGGCTCCGCCTCCCTGCCTCTGCGTGCGTACTACCCTCGGCCTATGTCTCTCGCACCCGCACTCCGCGGGCGCTGTTTTCGAAGGTAGGGAATGGCGCCGCCTCCCTACACGTGTGTGTGCGCGCCTGCTGCGCCTGTCGCGCCCGCCCTCCGCGGCACGGTTTTTGAAGGTAGGGGAATGGTGGCTCCACCTCCCTACCTCTGTATGTGTAGCGCCCTACTCAGCCTATATCGCACGGAGTATAAACAAAGTGCGGAGTCCATGCAAACTCTACGGAGTATAAATCCTCGTGCCGCCGACTTTGTCGACTTCGAGTCCAGGCCACACACGCTATGGCTTTGACTCGTCGCTAACCTCATCTACTCTGAGTCCGAAGACCTTGCCGCCTCTGCATCGGTGACCTCAGCCAGCCTGGTCCTTCACGCAGAGGTCCCTCCGAGCCTCCATGCCACAAAGTCTCCGTGCCAAGACGTCGCGAGGTCTCAACGTCAATCCCTCACATTGCAAGGTCTCCGTGCTAAGTCTTCGTCGGAAGACTCTATTCCCCATCTTGTAGGCATCGCCTCGGTGGGATGGCTTGGCTTCGGCGTAGGATTTCACTGTCCGTCTTGGAGGCATCGCCTCGGAGGGATGGTACACCTTCGTCGACAGATGTCGTCGCTCGCCTTGTACGCGTCACTTCAATGGGATGGCCTGGCTTTAGCGTGAGACTCCGCTGATCTCCTCGTAGGCGTTGTCTCGGAGGGACTGCGCCACCGCCGTTTCGCTTGTATTATTTATTGGCGTACTCGGCAGTAGTTGCTATCAGTCAAAAACCCTCTTCCAGGGGCTGAAGCTACCAGTTGCATCGGCTCACCAGTCGGCACCCTTGCGCTTGTTGTCGGTGGATGGGAGGCTGGGATAGTTGGTCACGTTAGCTCACCCATCGTGACCTCCGTGCTTGCTATCGAGGGAGTACTGTTGTGGGGGTGGCCTAACCCCAGTAACAGGGTCTTACAACTGGTTTAATATGTAATAGGCCTAATGATATAGAGGAATGTACTAATATACCCTCATCCTTTGTAATTACTAAGAAGTAGAATGAAAATTTCTCATCCTGTTCTACTCATATATATATAAACCCCTAAGAGGGGCAGGGGATACTCCCATTCTTACCCATCCATTTTCCATATAACAGCACTTAGTGGTGCGCAAATAAATGATAGAACAACACTACTTATTGCAGTGAAGCGTTGCTGCCAACACCGTCTGCCAGGGCGCGTCGCTGTGAACAGCCGCGCTGCCAGCCACGCCGCTGTGAAGCCAGCGCCATCAACGCTTTATGCATGTGCTGAAGTAGAGCAAGGACCTGGGCCGTGCTTTTTTGGGCCAGTCCAAAACACGGCCGGCACCGCCCGGCCCAAGCACGGCCTGGCCCGAACGGTGGGCGGGCGGGCTCAAGAACTGCACGGTGGGCGACAAGACGCGACACGGCGGGCACGGTCGGCACGGAGGATCCTGAAATCGTACAGGCGTATGCTGACCTAGACATTGCCGAGTAGATATTATATACATATATTGTTACTGTACTCTTTTCCTTACTCGGGAAACCCCACTCTGGGGCGTAAGGTTTTTAACGAGACAGTAACATTGTATTTCTAAAATATAAAAGAAATTCCACTTTTTCCCGAAATATTTATGTCATTGCGTGCCCATATTTTTATGCAATTAATTCAATTTCAACTAGTTTTAAATGAAGCGGGTACGAGAGAAAGGAAGATGACGACTGTCGTCACCGCCTTCGCGTTTAGTAATTTTGGGCTGGGCTTGGGCTGGCACGGTACGAACGCTGGCACGGTGGGCTTTGCGCCGTGTTTGGGCCTGGCCGGAGACGACACGAGCCGGCACGACACGGCACGATGAGATGACTGGGCCGAGCCGGCACGGCACGAAGCAGCACGAAGCGGTACGAAGCGACACATGGGCTTGGGCCGTGCCGGCACGGCACAGCCCAAGTCCCAGCTGTATGTTGTAGTGCCATGCAACTACTTAATGCATGTGCAATAAATAAGCTCTATGCATTCACCATATAATTGACATATACATATAATTAACACGAGATTAACAAAAGGAGAGAAGAGGGATTAAAAACCCATGATTCCAATCCATAAATTTAGTAATTATTACACTAGATCTTTTAATACAAGAATCAATCTTATAAATTACATAGGCCATAAATGATTAAATTAATCTTACAATCTCTCACTTGGCCTATGCAATGGCTTGATAATTTGCTAATAAATTTAAGTGCACACTATACAGTAAATTTATCATGACATTCTTTTCATTGATTTAAATTGAGAGGATCATGGTAGTCGTAAGTCTATATTGACAAGATTCCTTTCATGTATCAGAAATAACTTAAATTAATATATATGTAATTAAGGAAACCTAAATTTTATACTTTAATATTATTTCACTAAACAATACTGTATACACTATCATGTGAATAAAAGAAGCACAAATGCAGCCTTTATTGAATTCGAAATGTCAGGATAAACAACAACTATACATACACATATATATCAAGTTAACAAGGACAAATTTATGATGCCCATTTGATTGACATTGCCACAAAAACCTTCGGTGGCAAACCTTTGATCAGCGGATCCGCTATCATTAATTCGGCACCTATGTGCTCATTTGTCACCTTTTGACAGACAAAGGGTGAATACTTGTCAAGAGCTTCTTCTTTGACAGACAAGAACTTCAAATCCATGTGTTTCACACCTTTTGAATACTTGTCATTCTTTGAGAAGGAAACAGACACAAAGTTATCGCAATAAATTTTCAGGGGCTCCAATATTGTGCCAATAAGGCTGAATCTTGAAACAAAATTCTGCAGCCATATTGCTTGAATTGTGGCCTCAAAGCATGCCAATAAATTCAGCTTCCATGGTGGAAGTAGCAACGATGGACTGCTTCACACTCTTCCATGAAACTGCTCCTCCAGCTAACAAAAACATATAGCCAAACATAGATCTTCTTGTGTCAACACATCCGGCGTAGTCCGAATCAGAATAGCCTAACATTTCAAGATTATTCAACCTTCTATATGTGAGCATAAAATCTTTGGAGCCCTGTTAATACCAAATAATTTTCATTTTAGCTTTCCAATGGTCCATACCAAGATTATTTTGATATCGACCAAGCATTCCCATAGCAAAACTAATATCCGGCCGAGTGCATGTTGAGGCATACATAAGACTCCCAACAACTGATGCATATGGAATTGATTCCATCTCCTTTCATTCCATATCATTTTTGGGATAATGTAATTCACTAAATTTATCCCATATCTTTTATTTTAAAATTTTAGAGAGATATTTCTTAACATCATATAATAAAGATTTATCATTAGCAGCAAGAAGAATACCGTCGACATATAGGACTAATATAATAAAATTGCTCCCACTATTCTTTATGTATATATACCAATCAGCAATATTTTCTACAAAATCATAAGATGTAATGGTATTATTGAACTTAATATAGCATTGTCGGGAAGCTTGTTTCAACCCATATATCGATTTTTTAATTTACATAATAAATTTTCTTTTCCCAGAGCTATGAAACCTTCCAGTTGGTCTATATAAACTTCCTCCTCTAAATCACTATTCAAAAAGGCAATCTTTAGATCTATTTGATGAAGCTCTAAGTCAAAATGAGCCACCATTGCTAAAATAATTCTTAGAGACTCCTTAGAAACAGGAGAGAAGGTTTCTTTATAGTCAATGCTATCTTTTTGAGTGTAACCTTTAGCGACAAGTCTGTATTTAAATATTTTAATATTGCCTTTTGAGTTGTGCTTAGTCTTAAAGACCCATTTACACCCAACTTATTTTGCTCATTTAGGCAATTCGACCACTTCCCAAACTCTATTGACATCCATCGATTTCATTTCTTCCTCTATTGCATTAAAGCACTTTTCAGAATCATCACATTCCATGGCTTTCTTAAATGAAAGTAGATCTTCATTAATACTCAATTCGCATGTAATATTCTAAAAAAAATACCCCTCTTGAGGGTCTATGCGTAAATAACAGAAAAGATATACATGAAAACAATATGTTGGTTTTTTTAGAGTTCATTCCGTGGAAGGAACTAGTCATACGGAGAGTTAGAGATTGAGTCGATTTTGTGTCATGATAAAAAAGATTATGGGAGAGATATGCCCAAAACTAGAAATTAAAACCGTAACTTTTCTACCTTCTCGTGCGTCGTCGCCAACCTTTTCATGCGCCGCTTGTTGGAACTAATCCTGTTGTTGATAGTGTTGTGTAATCTTGTATCGAATACTCGTGTGTTCGAGTACTATGTAATCATGTGTCGAGTACTCGTGTGTCTAAGTACTGTGTAGTCGGTGTGTCCGAGGACTGTGTACTCGGTGTGTTCGAGGACTGTGTGGTCAGAGACTCCGGAGTACTGTAGCAGTCGCAGTCGTGAGTCAAGCTGCGCAGTGTATCGATCGTAGCTACAGTGAACTGGTCATGGCAGTCGTAGTTGTGTGTTGAGCTGTGTAGTAGTCGTAGCTACAGTGAACTAGTCGTAGCTACAATGAACCGGTACAATGAACCGGTCATAGCAGTCGCAGTCGTTAATCGAGCTGCGTAGTAGTCGGCTTCTGATGGCGCCGGTGGTCGAGCTACGATAACGGTCGATAGTTGGAGCTACAGTTCTCGGTTGGTGCTCCGAAACCTGTATGGTCGAAGACCGGTAGTACCAGCTTTTTGTGAGCGGTACTACTGGAGATGCGGTCGAAAAGCCGTAGTCGAAGTACTCGTCAGTCAAGTAGTAGCCGTGGTCGAAGAACTGCGGTCGAGACGCCGTAGTCGAAGAGCCATGGTTGAGACACCGTGGTCGAGTAGCCGTGGTCGAGGCGCAGTGGTTGTAAGTTGTCGTTGGGCATCCGAGTAACGACTGGGTCAATGAGTTATCCGAGTTGTGCAGATTGTGGAGTAGATCCAGTGGCATGAGAATATATCCTAATTGTTAGCTAATGGACTTAGTGGGTGCGTGGAGTGCATGTCATGTGACTGTGGGTGTGTGAGGCTTATTTAAACCATGTATTTCTTGTTAAATAATTTGAGGAGTTGCGAATGAATAATAGAGAAGGAAAAAAACACGTGCGTCGTCACAAAAGAAATCTTTTTTGTGTTTATTCGTTCTCTCTACTTATATATGTGTGTCTTTTTTTATTTAAAAGAATAAACTATATGGATATTTTCTCCTGACAAGTAATGATGAGAGCTAATGGGTTTAACTGCAAGACCGCTGAAATCCAATTGCCGTGCATCTGCCGAAAACGCCCGAGCTCCCGTCGGCATCCCCAGTTGCATCGCATAGTATCTTTTCCATCGCCCGCAAGCCGCGTAGTCTCCACTATCGGCAGCTCGCCACGCGCCACGTTGGCCGGCGCCGGCCGCATTTTTTTCCGCCATCGTCCGCTTGCCGCACGCTGCGTGGGACGCCGTGCGCTGCCCGGTTTGGCCAACCGGCCCTCGTTCCGCGTCTGCGCGTGGTTGGTTTTTTGAACAGTTTTGAATTTATGTGTTATTATAGATGATTTATAAGTTATCTATGATAAAAACAACACAAATAGTTTATAACTAGAACCGTCCGTGAAGAAAACGTTTACAGACGACTCAAACCAAAAACTGTCTGTAATACTCACACATCACAGATGGTTATAATTACCAACCACCTATGAT
The DNA here is from genome assembly GCA_036346245.1 of Bonia amplexicaulis. NCBI lineage: Eukaryota > Viridiplantae > Streptophyta > Magnoliopsida > Poales > Poaceae > Bonia > Bonia amplexicaulis. Next base: position 11,405,698 of record CM070766.1, read on the forward strand.
TGACGAGTATCACAGACGATTGATATATAGAACCGTCTGTGATAGTCATTCATAGACGGTTTATACCACAAAACCGTCTATAATATTTCACTCTAGACCTATTTTTTCTATTTTTTTAGCTAGTCTTAAAAAATAATGTTACCTATGTCCTTTGAAAACAAGCAAAAACAGTGGAGAGAATGGATGGGTGAGATCGAAATCCTAGGGGACACGCCACGAATCGATGGCGTGTCATTATCAAAGACGGTTTGTTATACAAACCGTCTGTGATAAGGCATATATCAGAAACGGTTTGTTATATGAACCGTTTATGATATTAATATCAAAGATGGTTTGGTATACGAACTGTCTGTGATAACGCTTAAATATGCGCTCACTAATCCAGCTCTTCTAAACTGTCCTTTTATCTTCTTCACCGAATTTCTCAATAATGGCATCTAATATTCTTTTGATCCTCTTCCTCTCATCTATCCATCATGAGTTGTTCGGCAGAAAACTTACACAGGCGGCCAACAATTTATGTCTGGAGAAGCTCCTCCGCTCACGCCCTGCTCTCCTTTCTCGACTCGCTTCCATCCGTCAGCTGGACCTCATCATCCGTCGTTGACGGAGGTATCTTGTTGCCGCTCAGCAAAGGGAAACCGCCCTCAGCCTCATTCTTCTCTGCAATGTGCACAAAGCGGAAGAAGCTCTTGCGGCAGTGGAGAGACACATGGATAACATTGTCGATCAAGCAGAAGCGGCCGATTATGAGGAAGCTTATCATGGCATCCTCTATGAGATTATGGACCGTGCTAACGATTTGCCTAGGCTGGAGGAGGAAGTGTAGAGGGCAAGGACAATTTTCACGGCATTCGAGAACTCAGCGGCTGATCCTCCAACTCCAAAAGTCGAAGAAGAAACATACGAAGCCCATAAAACTAAGATATGAGAATCTCTTTTTTAGGACTTTTGTAATAAATTTGCCTTGAATTTGTCTCTCGTCTCAGTAGTTTCTGTAGTTCATACAACAAAGGACAAAATATAGACGGTTGTAAATAAAAATCGTCTGTGATATTTTTATAGACGGTTCTAATTAAAAACTGTCTGTGATAATGCGTATATCACAGATGGCCTTTAAACCTAACCATTTGTGATAGTTTTAGAGACAGTTTTAGCCATGAACCTTCTGTAATAATCAAAGCACAGATGGCTCCACATGAACTGTCTATGATGAGACGTCTAGTACAACATGTTTTGTAGTAGTGCGCTTGCACTCATGCATTGATTGTAACATCATAAAATTTGGAAATTAAGAATGTGAAGTTTTTGCATTATTTTGCCTCATATTTTATTTGATTTTAAGATCTTTTTGGAGTTTCTTAAAATTTTGGTTGAGGTTCCAAAAATTGGAGAAATTCATGAGGGACAGAGTGAACATTATAAAAGCTATGAAAGGAAATATGCAAAGGATGGGAAACAGAAATTTTAAATACGAATATGGAAAGATGATCTAGCTTAAGGCGGGAGGAACTTAAAATAAAATTTAAAATTCCATTTTCTATTGAGCAGCATGGGATATGTGCCTACAATTTGCGGAATTTTCTTATAATAATAGCTATCAAGAGAGTATTAAAATGGCACCGTTTGAAGCTTTGTATGGAAGAGAATGTAGAACGCTGTTAAACTGGACCGAGACTGGAGAACAACAGTTCTTAGGACCACAAATTGTTCAAGATGCAGAAGCACATGTCAGGATCATTCGAGATAAAATGAGGATATCCCAAAGCCGACAAAAGAGTTATGCAAATAACCGTCGGAAGGACCTAAGCTTTGAAGTTGGAGATTTTATATATCTAAAGGTTACCCAATTCAAATATATAAAAAGGTTTCATGTAAAAGGGAAACTAGCCCTAAGATATATTGGTCCATTCGAGATTCTGGAAAGAATAGAAGAAGTGGCTTATAAACTGCAGTTGACACCAAATCTAGCCAGAGTGCATAATGTATTTCACATGTCGCAACTACGGAAATGTCTTCGTCAGCCTACAGAGCAAGTACCAGTTGAGGGCATAGACTTACAAGATGACTTGTCATATTATGAAGAACCAATTCATGTCTTGGAAACTTCTAAGAGGCAATTGAGAAACAAGAGTAACAGACTTCACAAGATTCAATGGCGAAACCATACAAAAGATGAGGTAACAAAGGAAAAGGAGTTAGACTTGCAGCGAGAATTTCCTAACCTACTCCTTGGCCCAAGTTAATCTCGAGGACGAGATCCTTTTTAAGGAGGGTAGGTTGAAATGAAACCGATTTTTGTAAAAGATTTAAAATTACATTTTGTTCTGTTTTCCCTTTGATCCTTAGCCAAATCCGCACGAATCTCAACCCAACCCTGCCGCTAATCCCTGTCGGCATGGCCTAAACGGAGGAGGATCGTGGCGTCACTATTCACGGTCCGAAAAATCTTGCCGTTGCTCGGTTTCTTTCTTCGCCGCCAAGCTCTCGCGTACTCCCGCGCCTTCTCGCTGCCCTTCTTGCTAGCCCTGCCACTGTCGACATCAGACACCGCCCATAAATGCCCATGTACCCGTGTCAAACCCAGTCGGCCACGACCGCCACTATCGCGCCCCTGTTTTCCTCTCTTGGCCCTCTCTACTCTCTCTCGGCCGACCTAACGCAGCGGCTGCTTTTGTCCACTTGGGCGGCCGCTGCTTTTAAATTTTAGGCTATTCGAGGCAGAGATTACGGAGAAATACTCATTTACAATTTTGACTGGTATAAATATTAAGCTTTTCACGTGTACTATAATTAACTTTTAAATCTTATTTTTAAATAATAATTTATTTAAAAATTAGATAGTATAGAGAAATTAAAAGTCATAAAGAACAAGGCCATTAGCGTCCCTTCTCGTAATGCAGCGAAGCGGTAGGCTGGATGGATATTTATAGGGCAATGAGAGTTAAATATTCGGATTCAGGAGGGACACGTGTGCGTGCATTGATATTTGGTAGGCCGAAATGTGGGAATGGTTAAGTGAAGACGGAGCGAGACATGTCCATACCGTGGCCACGTTGGTGGCGCCACACGTACGTCTTCGGATCTTTCTGGAAGGATGACTAGACGGAAGTGATAGGACTATTGTAATTCGAAGCAGGTGTGTAAGGCGTATTTGAATTCCTTTTGAAGAAAGTACTTGAATTTTCATTCCACGCAGAGAGGACTGTGTGAAGTATAGGAGCAACGTACCTCCGTAATTGGTTCTTTTGGTAGTGCATTTGCGTTCGCCTTGTTTGCGTTGGCTATAAGCGTTTTTTCGGCTATCCTTATATTGTACCATACTTGGCCATCACCTTGAACGAAATATTATGTCATGCTATTATTTTTTTCTTTTTAATAAAACGAAGCGTAAAGATTTTATCCATTCTAAAAAAATCATGCCACAAATCTGTATTAAGTGGAACTCCATCTTTTCTTTTTGACCGTCACAATCGCCATCTTTCTCAAAAACCACAGCCGATATCTTACCATCGTACCTAACGCTGGTGCTGCCGCAAGCAAGCGCACGCCACCAAAGGTAGCCCCAAGTTAATTAATCGGATCAGACATACCAGTGTGATTCTTGTGTCAGATATGTGTGTGTACGTGCCCTCATGTAACTGTGGGTCTGTTTTTTTATGGTATCTAAAAACGGCTTTTGATTTTTGTTATAGTATTTAATTTTTAAATGAAGTATTTTTTAAAATAGGATCTACAAGTTAATTATAGTACATGTTAAAAGCTTAACATTTATATCAACCAAAATCGCAAACGAGTATCTCTCTCCGCAATCTCTGTCGCAAACAGCCAAAATTCAAAAAATTTAGCCAAAAGTCATAAGCCGCAGCTAAAAAGAACATGCCTTAAGATATGAATTGTCATAGCGGATCTAAAACAAAAATAGCACAACGATCACATACTTTATACATATATCTATTAATATATCTATTAATAATATAGTAGATAGTGATGTATTTTAAATTTGATAACATCAACTAACTTTATGACAAAGTTTAATGATAAATAACTATTTGTCAGATAACATACCAAAATCAAGAAACATACTATTAGTGAATGATTTAAAATGAATTCAAGAACAAAATATGGCTAGCTATTGAAATACACTCAATTATATATTGAAATATATTGAAAACTTTTCTAATTCAATTATTGCAAAAATTGAAACATGGTATTCTAATATTAAACCCCTAACCCACAAATATTTTAAAGATCACAAATTTAAAACCCTAAGAGCTATATCATAAAATTTAATATCTATTTTGATCGGATGAACGTTACTTCGTTAGCTATAAAGATCATTGAACTTTGAAGCAAGAAGCCAGTCAGCCAGAACGAGACGACGAGTGGTCAGTGAACAACCTCACATATTGCTTTGATCGTTGGTCATACTGTATACATTATCAATACACCTAAATTTACTCCATTTGCATACGAGCGCAATGGGATTAACACACCGACAAATCTAACCATGTCATCTAAGTTCGACGCACGTAGACCCAAGCGAGAAGCTGCTGGTGTGCTCCCGGACGACGGCAGCTCCGGCGCCGGATTTGTCGCCGCTACAGACAAAAGGACCAACTCACCAAAGGTTGCGTACGTGGCGTGGGGAATAGGGGAAGGTAGGTAAGGCGTCGTCTGGAACTAGTGTTGCCTACTTGGTTGGTTTGGGGCTGGTGCTGCCTTGGACGCTTGTGCTTTGGGTTGGCGTTGGCTTGGTGCTAGACCGGCTGGTGGCCCACGCTCAATTGGTTCAAATAGTCCTTATTATTTTATTCTCTTTTCATTGTTAGGTAATATGTTACGTCGTGCCAACTTTAACTTACACGTATTTTCTTAGAGTGTCTTGCTTTGTCAACGTCCTACATGTTTTTCTTTTCTCTTCTCCCTTGTTTGTCAACGTGTTCAAGCCTTCTTTCTTTTAGATAGATGTAGTTCTTAATGTGGGGTAGTAGTTTTTAGTATATAGAGGTACATACTGTGTAAGCTTGAACTCTAAGCAATAAAAATTAAAATCAGCATGGGTCTATGTCGCCCATTTGACAATATGCATCCACCCCTGTGAGTTGTATATGTAAGTCTATATTATACTTATAAACAAAGGGTGGATTTTTTTGGACTGTGACTTATGAGTTATAGCTTGAATTTTTGAATTATGGCTGTTCGCGAGAGATAGTACGTTGAGAAAAATAATCGTATACGATTTTTGTGATAGAGCTGAACTCAGTATAATTTTTACTATAATTTTTTGTTAATCTTATTTTAAAAAATATATCGTTTAAAATTTAGTTATTGCAACTTCCAAAGGAGCCAAAAAGTAGTGTCAGGTTGCACTCCTCTTCACTGTCACACCCTTACATCCTAAGCGCCATGCCTGCTTACTCTGGCAGTCACAGTGTCGCCAGTGCCTTGTTTCCACTGAAATTTTTTGTACAAATAATCTATTTTTATTAGAAATTACATAAATATACTTGTGGCTACATTTTTTTTACACAAATAGGCTCGAGTAGCCCAACGAGGGGTGGGGAGGCGACTAGAGCCAATCACCCAACGGGGGTGGGGCGACACGTGGCCAATCCGGGCACCGTTCGGTGAATAATTGTTGTTGCCCAATGGGGGGGGCGACTGGCATGCAATCGCCGAATGGTTGGGCAACAGGAGCTCCAGTCGCCCAACGGGCAGGTGACAGGGGGGTTAAAAAGGCACGAGCACTCGACAGCGGCCACCCCCAAACACAAATTTGTTCATTCGGCCGAGAATAGAAGAGGAAAAGGGAGAGGAGAAGAGAAGAGGAAGGAGGGGGAGAAGAGGAGAGGAGAGGGAGGAGAGGAGGAGGAGAGGAGAGGATGGAGATGAAGAGGAGAGGAGAAGTAGGCGGGGGAGGAAGGGGGTGATAGGAACGGGGTCCCGATCTTCCAACAGGTTCTGGATAAGTTCGATTTGGTGGAGTCACGACACATATCGATCCGGCTTCCGAACAACACGTCCCGAACCCCGCAATCGCAGCACCACGTCTCCTCAAGTTATCAACCGTGCGCAGCCCAGTTGACCTCGCCAAGAAGGCTAATCCTCGCCTGCGAATCGAAGAATACAAGCAAGAACAAGGAAGATCACAACTGAATTGCAGATGTATTGATTTAGCACTCGAAAGTTGGGGTCTCGCAAACCGATGAACGGTGAAACTGTTCAAAGACAGAATTAATCTAAGCAAAACTCAATCCTAATGATGGGGGTGGTGGCTGTATATAAAGGAGTAAGGGGCGTGCAAAACCCCTGGATGCGTCCTTAATGGACTCCAACACGATACAAAGCCGAACGGCCCAAAAGACGGCGGCGCAGCACCCTGACAGATTCTGAACGCTCCATTGTTTCGACAATTCCTGTTGACTCAGAAGGAATTTTGACATGGGACTAGAGCCATTGGAAAGGTCGTCTTCTCAGCTTTCCATACATATGTGGAACATCCAAAACGGAGTCCGGATGCGATCTGGGCGTCCATTTTAGTGCGGCCTGGTCCTGGACTCCGAATTGGATTCGAAGTCGGCTTGAGTTGGACATCCAACATGATTCGACCGCCCTTGCTGGCCTTGTGCGCCTCGTATCCCTTCTCCAAGTACTTCCTGATCCTCTCCATGGTTCCTAATCATAATTAAATTATTAGGTAGCAATCGATTCTCAAATAAACAAAAAGAAGTACTTAGGAACGAGCTCACCTATAAATTCAATTGTCGGGCGCGAGCTCTAGTGATTGGTCCTTGAATGTCAAGTGGAGGAGTGTTGTGTATATCCGAAGAAGTGATGTCCTCATCAGGAGGAGTGGGAGGAGAGGAGAGGAAGAAACAGATCTATGTATGTTTTTTATTTGCTACATTATATTTGCAGTACATTTTGTATGTAATGTTAGTGTTAGTAAAAATTATAGGTGTAGATATAAGTAGTTCAATTTTTAGCATAGGAAATATAGTTAACATAGTTATACGAAATTAGCAAGCGTGAAAACAGAGAGGAGCGGAAGATGCAATAGTAGGTGTAGATATAGATAGAAATATTGTATATGATTGTTATTGGTAGTAGAAAATTGTAAATGTAGATAGAAATAGCTTAATTTTTGGTATGCAAAATTTATTTAAAATGTAGTTTTAGAAAATTAGCATGCGTAGAAGCGTGTAGTTGTGTATAAATTAGAGAACATTGTGTTACAAAATTAGCGTTAGGAAATTTGGATAAGAAGTTCATAAAAATTCAGTCACTGATATTACAAAATTATCATTAGGAAATTTGGATCCATAAAAAATTGTAGTTTTAGAAAATTCAATCACCGTAACGTACGAATTAATCGTCCACTGATATTTGTATGTATTAAAAAATTCAGTAAATATTGAAAAAATTCAGTACGGTTTATGTTAGAATTTAATTAATTCGTATGTACAACCGTTGCTAATAAGGTGGAAAAACTGATAGAAAGTTCATATAACGAGGTTATTGTAGTGGCTTACGACATGCAAACCATCAGTGAAGAAATTCAAGTACAAAATTAGCTACACGAAGGCGTTGCGTGTTAAGAAGAAGGCGTTGGAAAAACGTTTTGGGTCTTTCGAGGCGGCGTACGACAATCTTCCTCATATGCTTAAGGTGTTACAAGATAGGAACCCGGGCATGCATATCGCTATGGAGGACAAGCCATCCACAAGTCCACCAGGATATGCGGTGTTGCAAAGATCCTTGTTAGCATTTGATGCTTGCATCGAGGTATTCAAGCATATGCTGCCAGTGATCTCACCTGACGGGTTAGCAGGTTGTGGTTTCTCGGACATGTCAGGGTTGGAGTTGTTGGTGCTTGTCCTAGTGTGTGCATAATCCATGATCGCCACGCTGGGATTATAAAGGCTATAAGAAAACTTCACCCGGACGAGGCTAGAGGGTCTGCCTGGGGATAGCCTCATATACCGCTAGGTCAGCTGTTCACGCGTCCTTCGTACATCCCCAGCTTCCCCACGTAGGGGGTGTACTCCGTGCCGTACGTCCCTCATCCAGACGCGATGGTGCCAACAGAGGGTACGCATCGTCGGATCTCGGTTTTATTACAATGCTTTATGTCACAAACTAACGTTATTACTATTGCAGGTCTTTTCAGCCCCCCACCAGTACTTTTCAGACTGGCCCGAGCAGGCGTCTGGCTCTGCACCTCAGGGCACACCAGCAGAGGTTCTCTCTGTGAGTGCCCTCACCAGTGCACCGGAGGGCACATAGGTAGCGGCGCAAGCCACACCACCAGCTCAGTGGTGGGTGCGACGGTCTCCTAATCATCTTCGTTGTCAGGCCGACGTCACCCGTTGCAGCAGAGGACAACCAAGTGGGGCCGTATGGGAGGATGTGGACGCGGAGATGGTGGGGGCCTTGGGACAGAGGGGGTGTGGGGATGCTGTTGGGGGCTGGTAGTGCTGATTATACACTATTTGTTCATGCATTGTTTTCATTTGTTATTTACGTACTGAACTTTTTAATACCGTGCCGACCATATTTCTACTTCTCCTTACCTTCTCAACGCGCGCTCCAAACGAATATTGAATTGCATTAGTGCCAACCGCAGCAATGTACGAACCATTGCGTTACATGCTTAACAGCATTGAAAATTATTTCGAACAATAGTCCTACATACAATGATACAACCATACACATCGTTGCCTACATATCGAACGAGTCTCGTGGGACCCACATGGAGTACTGTTGAGGGGGCCGCCTCGGATGTGGCTGGCCATCGTTGTAGTGGCAAGCACATATACAGTTAGGGTTCGCGCAGTAGCATTTTGGGTCGTACGCAGATGACCTCCTCGTTGCCCCTCTCGTACTCCATCTGTTGACGGAGGTCATCGTTTTGCTCTTCAAGAGTGTCAATCCGTTCCTCTAATCATCGATTTGCTCTCACAACGTATGCACGTACATCGAAATATATCATTCATGAGGAGGATCAATCCATCGCACAAAGTCACATTTATCCATCTGCAACAAACGAACGTTAACATCAAAGCTATATTAGTAGTACAATAAAATAGACGAGTGCAAACTTGTACACCGGAGTATGGATATCTAAAGAAACGTCGATCGCCATCTGTATGGCCTTCTACCACCAGCACCACCGTGTCCTCCATGTGTTTGCATTTTGGTCACACTGATTGAGCGCGCCTACTTGGTAACAAGCGGTACGTGGCACTGAAGTCCTCATTCCTTTCGAGTGGAAGGTCCTCCTTTAGTGACCCATGTTCGAGTGGCCCCTCCGCGTCTGTCAAGGTGGCTTATTCTACGACTGAGAAGATACTTGTTCGAACCAACAATGCCTCGTCCATTCATTTTATAGCGTAACTTCGGGCCTTATTAGCTCAGTGACATGAAATGATGGCATAGCTTTGCGCAGCGACGTGACCACACGGGCCAGCTTTGCGCAGCAACGTGACCGCGCGCGCCAGCTCTACGCAGCGACGTGAACGCAAGGACCAGCTTTGCGCAGCGATGTGACCGCGCGCACCAGCTTTGCGCAGCGACGTGACTGCACGGGCCAGCTTTGCGCAGTGACAAGACCACACGTGCCAGCTTTCCGTAGCAACATGACCGTACAGGCCAGCTTTTCTCAGTGAGATGACATGATGACGCAGCTTTTCGCAGTGACATGATAGCACGACCCAGATTTTTCGCACCGAGAAGACCGCGCGCCAACTTTCCTCAGTGACATGACATTACGACGCAGCTTTTCGTAGTGACATGACAACACGGCCCACCTTTGCGCAGTGACAAGACTACGCGCGCCAGCTTTCCTTAGTGACATGATATTACAACACAACTTTTCGCAGTGACATAACAACACGGCCCAGCTTTGCGAAGTGATAAGACCGAACGCGCCAGCTTTACGTAGTGAGATGACCGCACGTGCCAGCTTTCCACAGTGACAGGACCTCACGGCCCACATTTACCAGCTTTGCACACTTTGTAACTTTGCGCAGTGCCGAAACCACACGCGGACATTCATGTACCGACAGGGAAAAAACACACCCTATAAAATGAGGTCCGGGAGATTTCACACAGAACACTGCACAACCAAACTCCACACTACACCGTGCTTCCTTCACCACACCAGGATGGACAAAAGGCAGAAGAAGCAATGGACAAGATGATGAAGCAATGGGATAAGACCCGCGACCTAGCACGGTCAGCTGCCACCCGTGATGAGAAGGTAAGGGCTGCTGCGGCCCGGGCAGAACAAGCTCAGCGTGCTACGAGGTCAGCTCCACGCAATGACGGGCCCCGTAGCAATAACCCTATTCCGAACGTTCCTACCGAGCATTCACCGCAACTCCCACCTGAGGGGGAGACACCCCCCTTTGTTGGTGCCGGGACACGTGCAAATTTTTTAAGTCTAAGCACCGCCTCAGCCTAGGTATGCGTTATTGGGGTTGCGCAAACTACTCCAGTGATTACCCCGACCACCGTCTAGATACTGCAACCTATCGGCAGCCGGTAAGGACCAGGTGCACCATTCCCCCTACCTTTTGTCCTACAGAGTATGCACTAACAAGACTAATTGAAGTATTCCAAACCGGAAATGCTAAGTACGTACTAGCTAGCATTTTTTTGTTGGAGCCATCTATACCAATACTTAAGTAGGTACTCTGAGAAAGATCATATACTGGGCCTGTTCTTTTTGGCTGCGGCTTGTGGCTTTTGACTGCGGTTTGTGACTTTTAGGCTGTTTATACAAAGTAACATAAATTCACGTGCGATTTTTGCCGATATAAACGAATTCAGTAAAGTATGTACTACAATTAACTAGTAGGCCATATCTTAAAAAAATACTCTATTTAGAAGCTAGTTACTGTAGAAAAGCTGAAAAGTAGCTTTTAAAAGCTGAAAAGAACAGGACCATTAATTAAAAAGATCTGGTTATCTATACCACGGATCTAAAATATATCAGGTTTCATTAAAAAAAAAGAGCTCACACCAAATACAATCCAAATTAACAATAATTCAAGATAAAATAATACAAAATTAGCAATTTAATTTTCATACAACATCTAAAGTAACATCGATAAACAACCTAAAACCAGGATAATAATTAAGAAAAAAGAATTAATAAATAGGGATAATAACTAACAGGAAAAATTTAATAAGGCGCAGCACAGATGAGAGTCGTGTGAACTATTCTTCCGGATTGTTACCGAACATCTGGTCTTTTACGCGTTTTGGTTGTAAACATGTATGTTAACTTGATTACAATACATCTTAGCATATCAATTTTTTACAACGTGCCTCTAATATGGCTAAACACAGTGTGCATCGTGTCAGCTGCGTGATGAGACCACGCGGGACTAATCGTAGAGCAGTTGCCCACTGTTGTTGACGAGCGTGCGGACGGAGGGTTTTCAAATGCCAGCGAGGCGGCCGGAAGGCAGATGCACAAAGAATGCAGCCTGAGGTGGTGCCCTTCAGTTGGAAGATCCCAAACACAAGGTCAGGGAATAGACGGTATAATACGACGAGAGCTGCCTGGAGGTGATAAAAATGCGAATTTTTGGGACTGTTTCGTACCGTACTTATAAAAATAGAAGTATGACAATCGTATTGATAAAAATATCGTTTTTGCCGTCCGACGGTCGGACGGCAGCGTCCGCTAGGCGACACATGGCGCTGTCGCCGGTGGCAGGCGCCGCCACCTAGTGGCTGGGCGGCAGGCAGCCTATCACCCAGGGAGCAGGCGGCAGGTAATTAGGCCAGCTAATTAGCCGGTCTAATTATCTGTCTAATTTTTTCCCATTTAATGTTTGTTTGAATTTTTAAATATACCAAATGAGCTCACAAAATTACGAAAATTTATGTATGGCCTCCCGACACAACGTTCATCGCAGTGTAATTTTTGTGGAATTTTATCCATAACGAATGTTGCTCCAAAATTCATACAATTTCGTTATTTTTACGAGTTTTTACATTAACAAACGAGCCGCCTAGTTACCTGCCGCCTAGTGGCTGGGCGACAAGCTTGCCTGCCACCTACTCCTTAGGCGACAGGCTGCCTGCCGTCCAGCCGCCAAGCGGTAGGCACCTATTGCCGACGGTGTGGGGACGCTACCGCCCATCCCCGGATGGCAAAAGCGATATTTTATCAATGTGGTTACCATACTGTAACTTTTATAAATACGGTGCGAAACAGTGCTAAAACTGACTTTGATTCTAAAAATGCAAGATATCACATGCAATACACCCTTTGGATACCACGGTACAACCCAATCGACGGAGATGCCAAATTAGCATAAACAATTTTTTTTAAAAAAAATTGACGATCTAGTCTATGGAGTGTTGTACCATCTTTCAAAAATTTCAACTTCGGATCTTCTTTATGTTGATTTTGTGCCTCAACTGACCGGGTTGCACCTGTTGCACAATAAGAGCTGTTGCACATGATATGTTGCCAAAGATAAAAGTTTCAAAGATTCTGAATTCAAGACCATAAACTAAGAACTTAGATTTCGAAATACTTCAGTATAGAAAATTGAAAAATATATACATTTTCGAAATTATAAGATCAAAATTCTAACATAATATAATATTTGCAGTTTCAAGTTCAGTATTCAAATATTAAAACATGAAATTCAGCTAATCTAGAAAACATAATTCTCACAACATAATACTGAAGTTTCAAAACTTATGGAATTCCAAAGTCCAGAAATCCATATTTTTACTATACGAATTTCCAGAACTCATCAATTTGAAATTAAGTCGATTACCTCTATCAGTAGGTGTTTAATTTGAAATTAAGTCGATTGCCTCCTCTCTTCTGGTCTCTCTTTTGAACTCATGCATAAAGTTTTTTCTTTTAGTATGGCAGGCATAGTAGTTACATATAGCTTAGACAACATGCACGCTATTGGGGAGCGTAAAAAAGATTATTTTTAAGTAAAAAACACATGCATGCATGTTTAATATGTTAATTAATGCATTGAGTAACAAAAAAAGGTTAGATGCTTAATTGATTTTTTTCAGTAGTATTTCTATGCTCTCCTAAAAACTAAGTTGCATATACATCATAGAGTAGTTTGATAGTGGACAGTAGGTGGTTGCAAATGAATACCTTTTTCTGATTAAAAACTACCGTAACCAATACTTTTTACATAATTATATATAACATTGGCACCCATACTAATTAGTCACTCTGAGAACTCCCATATTAACTAGAAATATCTAGCAATCTATCTAGTGGACTAGAGTTATAATGGCTCGGAATAAAAGAAACAATTTATGTCAAGTACAACACAAATTAGCTGAAATTCGAAATAAATAAAAGAAAATTATTAATTTGATTTCCATATGACTTCCAAAGTAACATCCACAAATAACAAAAATTCAGGATAGTAACTAAATAAAATTAGAAAATTAAAAAGAAGAGTCCATGTCAAAGTACAGTCTAAATTAACTAGAATTCAGAATAAAAAAAATAAAAAAATAGAACTTTAATTTCCATAAGACTTCCAAAGTAGCATCCATAAATAAATAAAGTTTGCAATAAAATTAAATACAATTAGAATATTAAAAAGAAAGAGACTATGTCAAACTACAATCTAAATTAATAAAAGTTTAGAATAAAAAATAAAGAAAAAATAGGAATTTGATTTCCGTACGACTCCCAAAGTATCATTCACAAATAAGTAAAATTTGGAATAATAATTAAATAAAATTAGCAAACTAAAAGAAATTGTCCATGTCATGTACAATCTAAATCAACTAAAATTTGGAATGAAAAGAGAAAAAAATAGCAATTCAATTTGCATACAACTTTCAAACTAACATCCATAAATAGCTAAAAATAAAAATAAGAATTAGAGAAAATTAGCCCATTAAAAGAAAGATACCATGTCAAGTATAATCTAAATTAATTAAATTTTGCAATAAGAAATAAAAGAAAAATAGCAGTTTGATTTCCATATGAATTACAAATTTAATCCCTAAACAAATTCAGAACAATAGCTAAATAAAAATAATAAATTAATTTTAAATGAATTCCACCCTAAAACTGAAGAAACACACCCCAAGTATGATCCAAAAATAGGCAAATTCAGAATAAAAATTAAATAAAGATTAGAGATTAATTTGGCTGTGAATTGCAAACATGAATGTAAAGATATTAAATTTTGTAAGATCTATAGAAATTTGATTTGTATGGATTAAATTTTAGTATAAAAATGAAAATAAGATTACGAGTTTGATTAGTATAAATATATGATATGAATCAAAATATAGATTAAATGAACTATGTTTGTCAAGTACAACATAAATTCAGAATAACAAACAAAACAAAATTAGCAAAACTTAAATTAAATGTGAGGCATTATGTCAAGTGCAGTATGAAATTCATATTAGTTATATTAGAAAACTAGAAATTTATTTTATATGGACTCCAAATTAAAGTCACAAAATACGTAATATTAGAAATAAAAACTGAATGAAAACTTACAATTGGATTTGTATATGAAATCCAATCTTAAATTCCTCAAAAAAATAAGACTCAGCGATTCAATTTGTGTATCGATTTAAAACTACCATTTAAAATATTAAAATTACAAATTTGGTTTTACAAAAATCATAAATTGAATTAGGAATTTGATTTCTACACATATAAATTAGGAGGTGCAACTGCAAAAAATTGTAATAATCTATGAATTCCAAAAAAAATGTTTTTGTGGCATTTATTAGTTTGAGGCTTCTCTACCTCATGTTTTGTTTTGCTCTCTTAATATTTTATTCATGAAGGTCAGATAATTTGCTGACTCTGCATGGATAACCTTATTTTTGTGTTAGTTACAAGAAAAAGGAAAACATCTAACCATACATATGATAATGAGAAATATTTGGAAGGATTAAATTAAGTTTAAAAGTTACCATGTCAACTATTTGAATGCCACATTAAGCCAGCAACTTTTTATTTACTAACTAGCAGAATTTACCATGCAAATGAGTGGCTAGATATCGGCAACATATTGCTTTTGCTATATAACTCTATTCTCTTTTAAAAATATAGTTGTATATATTATACAAATGTAATAGTTGCAATAGATATCATGAACATATTGTCTTTCGATTAATTAGATAATTTCTATGAATTTTAATTTTTCCTGATTTAAGGATTATTGTGGATTTTTCTAGACTGCCAAATTGAAGGAGGTTCCTTAAATATCACCAGTTATTTGTAGATATATAGATTAGTCTTGCAAGTAAGGTAGCTAGCTTTTAGATTGCACAACCTATATGGTTTATCATGTTAAAGCCTCTAAGTTGAAAGTTATATTATTTTGAGTATCGGGTATATTATTTTGAGTATCGGGACAGCATGGAGGACAGTAAGCGCATAGAAGCGATAATATTTAATGAAAACGATAGATGGAAATGAGATATGTGCATGGTATTAAATGAAAAACCAAATGGAAAATGAGCTTATGGTAATTTGACATGAATACTTGATAGATGACTGTTTATTATTTTATTATATACTTGCTGAGTCATACTCACTTTTACCAATGTTTTTAGGTGAACGACAAAAACATCATACATAATCAGATCAGTAGCACATAATCAGTACATGCTCATGCGGTGCTTCACTTTATCACATTCAACAATAAACTTTCATTATTAGCAATTTGATTTATTCAAACTCAATTGGTTAATAAGTTTTTTTAGATTATAGAGCTAATAGTATGATTAAAATCAAATATATTGAAATAAAATAAAGTACCTTTGGTTAGTTTCGATAATTAAATTATCTTCATCGTTATTGTTTCAATTCAATTCAATGCATGTTAAGTTTCGTTTTATTTAATATCATCGTGTTTATGTTTTTAAGTATTTTTAATGAAAGATTGGTCCATGTATGGATGTTATTAGTTTGTAAAAAAAAGTTTAATTTGAAAAGAAATAAAATTAGTGGTAACAGAATTTATTTAAGCTGGACTGTTACACAATCCCTGTTGCTGCCTTAATCAACGTCCCAATCACTTACGTACACGAACAATACACCATAGATTAACGATTTAAAGATAAACACATGTACCTAGGGCCTATTCTTTTTTGCTACAATTTATAATTTTTAGCTGCGACTTATAACTTTTGGACTGTTCTTACGAGAAATTACAGAGTAACAGAAACTCACGTGTGAGTTTTATCGATATAAATAAAATCAGTATAATATATACTACAATTAACTAGTAGACACTATCTTAAAAAAATACTCCGTTTAAAAACTAGTTACTGTAGAAAAACCAAAACAGGACCGTAATACCAAAATACACACTGTATATATGGAACGTACGCACCGAGTTACATTACAAACAAGACACACAGCAGAAAGCGTCTCACGTACACGTCACGTACACGGATGTGATCGAGGATATCTTATTGTTCCGCCCAACTTTTGACACGTGCCTACGCATAGGCACGAGCGGCTCAGTGCTGGCCGGGCAGCTTCTCCTTGATCTTGTCCATGAGGCCCTTCTTCTCACCGGTGCCCTCGGTCCCGTGCGCGCCGGCGCCGGTCATCCCGGCGTGCCCTTGCTGCCCGCAGGCACCGCCGGTCGCCGTTGTTTGCTGCTGGTTGTCCTTGTGGCCGCCTGGGAGCTTCTCTTTGATTTTCTCCTTCATGCCCTTCTTCCTCCGCCCGCCCATGCCGTCGTCCTCAGATGACTGCACAATTGATAAAAGTGAAAACAACTAAGAACTATACCATTGATAAGTAAAGACTGAACGAACATGTACGGACAGACGGAAAGCTAGGAACGCACCGAGCTGGAGCTGCCGGAGCGTTGCAGGATGCCTCCGGTCTTGTGCTCCTCCCTCGCGGGCTGGAACTGCCCGCCGGCGCCCGCGCCCGCGCCGTGCGCTCCCTTGCCGCCGGTGGAGCCGTGCGCGGCCACCGGGTTGCCGTACTCGTCAACGCGGCTGGTGGCGTGGCCGGGCTGCCCCTGGTACTCCATCTTGGTTTCTCGCTTGGACTACGCCGGATGGGCTACAAGTCAAAAGTGTTGCACTAGCTTAATTTGATCTGCTCTTTAATTTGCACAACTCGTGATGCAGCAAAGTGAGGCTCTAGGTGTCCATTTATAGTGCCCCGAGATTTAGGGCCTGTTTGTTTCAGCTTCTGGCAGCTGCAGCTACTCCTAGAATCTGCAGCTCAAACAAAGGGTCGATTTTCATCCAGATTCTAAGTAGCCGAAGCTACGAATCCGAAAATGAACTAGTAGCCGAAAGTGGGTTATCCAGCTTCTCCAGATTCTCCGTGTTGGATTCCCGTGTCGAAACAAACAGGCTATTAAAGATTGATATTCGGGAGGCCACGGTAGGGGTGTACGTGTGCATGCATGGGTGGGCCGGGTGGCGGGAGTGATTATCTTGGGCATAAAAAGATGGAGTGGGACGTG
Organism: Bonia amplexicaulis; assembly: GCA_036346245.1. Lineage (NCBI taxonomy): Eukaryota > Viridiplantae > Streptophyta > Magnoliopsida > Poales > Poaceae > Bonia > Bonia amplexicaulis. The sequence goes on from CM070766.1 coordinate 11,423,184, forward strand.
TGGATGTGCCGCGCGCGGCCGGCCGGCGTTTCGGGTGTTTTCTCGAAGGGTGACTGGATGCATGGGTTAGCATTGTTTGAAATTTAATAGCTACGCCCACACAGAGATAAACTATGCATGGGCAGTGATGTCGTACTTGCTAAGAAATGGATGTAGAACATACTAACGGTAACACAATCCACGCAATCAATCATCAAGAACGTAATAGATCAAACGCAAAAGATATCAACGAGAGAGAACACCAGAGTAGCCTTTATTCATTCTCAGATCTGTTTACATGATACAATGGCCTCTCTATTTATAGTCTAAGTTCATCAGGGATAATTCTAGTATTTACCCACACCGTAACCTTCTAAGTTTCGTAACACTCTCCTTACGTCATGCACCCATTTAGCACACATGCATGCATGAGAAAATGGGCCGGCACTGATGGGGAAGTCGAGTTGCTTGACTGCAACCTACTGCGGACAAATTTAGAGCCTGCTCTCTTTTCCAACGACGTCGTCGCCTTCGGCGTTCACTCGCCTGGGCAACACTCGGCCTTCGTGCCACCGGCCAAGGCATCTAGCCTGTCAACTAGCTCCGTCACTCCTGATCTTCGCATGTAGCCCTCGTCGGCTTGCCGCCTCTGTGCGGCCTCCGCGTGACTCCGCGTGACCTAGCCGATCTGTGCTAGTGCCACTTCGCCTTGGCTCCGGGAAGACTTCGCCGGCCATCGTGCCCTAGGGTCTGCTCGCCACTGCACGACCTCGCTAGCCTTTGCTCGGCTTGGGGATGACCTCGCTGACCTTCGCCTCAGCTCCGGGAAGACTTCGTCGGCCCTCGTGGCACAGGCTCCGCACGCCTGGGTTAGCATTGTTTGAAATTTAATAGCTACTCCCACACACAGATAAACTATGCATGGGCAGTGATGTCGTGCTATCGCATGGTACGAGGAAAATCCGATCGTTCTTGATACTGTCTCTCCTACTTTTGAGGATATTATCAGGTACACCTGTTCGATCGATATGCATGATGAAGGACCTGATCCTGATGCTGTAGTCGACTGGAGGGCTCAGGTCAATGACAAACAATCATCGACATGACTTCATCTTTTTTACTTTTTACTTATATCATTCAACAAAATAGCATTTCCCTTGTAAAACACACAAACTATCCTTGCTCGGTGTTCTACATGATGTCCTTCTTCTCTCTATCCACTACTACAGACAGTGTTATCATAGACGGTTCAAAACCGTCATCACAGACGGTTCAGTGATAATAGCTTGCATTTATGTGTCAGTGATAATTGTATCTTGCATTTATGTGTCAGTGATAATAGCTAGTTATCACAGACGGCTCCCACACCGTCTGTGATAACTTACAACACAGACGGTTTTTCAGAAAAACCATGATACAGGGTCGCCCGATATTCTCGACGTAGAATTAAGATACTCACGTGGATTTCAAGAATTGTAGTGATGCGCCGATGCCAATGCAAGAGTTAACATCTATAATTCACCCAATCACACATGCTGAACTTCACAACTCTCTCTCTCTCAACAATGTTCGATCTCTCTTTCTCTCTCAACAATGTTCAGTCAAGAGTTACTAATTCCAGATCGGCCCCGATGCAATATCAATGACTAGTCCCAAGTTTTCAAAGGATTTAAGTGAAGCTCGATCTATATTATGTTCGGTTATTACACAAGGCAAGGTAATCAAAGAGGTAATTTCGAACACAACTCTTCTCTTGGATTTTGGATAGCACTTCCCTAGAGTTGATTTCAGATGGCAAAATTTCAAATGGATTCGGAAGTGGACAGTTAGCCAAAACCGATTAGGATTCTAGGGTTGTACTCGGATTGCTCTTGGAAGAGTTGTAGACACGGACTCAACCTCAAGAGTAAATTGAATCTACTTTTTTTTACGCTAATTGAGAATTTCAACCATCGGATCTTTTTTAGGTTTCACGTGGACACAAGATCAAGTTACGTGAACGAACACAAAGATCAGCATCTAAACAAAAATTCTAATGGACTAAAACCTAGTAAAACTCATGCGAAATAATAGATTAATCCAAAGGTTTGGATATTTTTTTTGTCCAATTTTTGGTTTTAATCGACTATAGGACAGAAATAAATCAATATAAAAGTAAGGGTAAATAATTCTATCGAGTAAATCGCGCTCTGATACCAAGATGATATGTGGTCGCCCAATCTTCTCGACGTAGGATCAAGATACTCACGTGGATTTAAAGAATTGTAGTGATCCCCTGATGCCAATGCAAGAGTTAGCACTCTATAATTCTCCTAATCACATGTACTGAACTTCATGACCACTAGTCGAAATTCTATCGCACTCCCAATTCCCAGCGGAAAGGTTGAACAATCTTAATTTCGACGAACTCCCAATTCTTCCCTCAAGTTGGTTCGGCCAACAGAAAGAACGAGAGCAATTTGCTGAATCAATATATTATGAAAAGTGGTATGAACATAATGGAGGGGATGGTGGCTACTTAAAGCCAACCCTAACCTCACGCATGCGCTCACTTGGGCCTAAGGCCGAGTTCAATGTGGTTCGGCCTGAAGGAACCGAAACAAACTCTACTACTGATACGGGTCTTAAAGCAATTCGGATTTGAACACTAACTAGTTACATGGCTGGATTAAACAATCTCAACCCATCATTGGCACGCAGGTCCACAAACTACTCAATTGACAGATTCAATTTATCTCCTTGGTCGAGTAGCATATGGACCTCTTCTTCTAGTATTAGGTTGCGTGGAGCTTCCCTTCCTTTTGACATGTGACCGCATGAGGCTCCTCCCTTGTGGTCGCATGGCTAGTTGGTCCTTCCCTCCTTGTTCTTCCATTGCTTCAAATATGAGAACACACAATGTATTTGCATTAGGTAGTATACCATTATCATCTAAAGCAATAGGGAATTCTCTAAGAAACAAAAGCACATGTTGTTGCAGCAGCTTTGCTTTTGCTCTTGTCATAGGACCTGTTGTTGGAGCCTCATGACTAGCTTTATCATGCACACTTGAAGTGGAAGATGAATATGTAGTAGAGATGTCCTCATCATCCTCCCCTTATTGTAAGAAAAAACTAACTGCAGTGAGCTATGAGTGTAAACAAAGTTCTATGAATCAAAACTTCACACACTAGTGTCTCAAGTTCATTGAACCTGACACACTGGAGTATGTAACTTGCTTTATGCCCTTTGTAGGTCAATATGGCATATATTATTGCTACAAGGTCGCTTTGGAACAGTAACATACCATTCCAAATAGATCTTATAGCTAACAAGTGAAGCATATATCGTGAAGTACTATAGGTCATAAAATAAATTAGCCAACTACTGAAGATCACAAAACAAATTAGCCAACTATTGAGACAGATCACAGGATTGATAAATCACAGTAATAGTAAAAATTTAGAGCTCGGGATTGAATATCAAGTTTTAGTATGAAATCTTGTAGCTAACAAGTGAAGCATATATCATGAAGTACTAAAGGTCATAAAACAAATTACCCAACTACTGAAGATCACAAAACAAATAAGCCAACTATTGAGACAGACCACAAATTGACAAATAACAGTAATAGTAAAAATTTAGAGCTCAAGTTTGAATATCTAATTTTAGTATTAGATCTTGTAGCTAACAAGTGAAGCATATATCATCAAGTATTAAATGTCATAAAATAAATTAGCCAACTACTGAAGATCACAAAACAAATTAGCCAACTATTGACATAGACCACAAGATTGACAAATGAGGGAGAGGCGAACGACATCGGAAAGGAGAGGCAATGGCGTGAGGGAGAGGCGGCCGGTGTCGGGAGGGAGTGGCAGATGGCGACGGGAGGGAGAGGCGGCGTCGGGAGGGAGAGGCGGTGTCGCGCACGAGTGAGCAGTTAGATCTAACAAAACCTAGCATGGGTGGCGGAGACAGAGTACGTGAGTGAGAACTCTGCGATCAGAACGCATCCTTGGGGTATATTTATAGGGAAACTATCACAGGCGGTTCTATTATGGAACGTTTATGATATTCAACATATCACAGACGGTTCCATAAAAGAACCATCTGTGATAGTATTATCACAGATGGTTTGTTCCGATAAACTGCCTGTGATAGTTCGCTCCATCTAGCCACATATTAAGAAATATCATGCTGGCCATGCAATATGAAAACACAAGCATAATCATAAATATAACTATTTCTTAGTTACTGAATCAATTACAATTACAATGGAATATAGTTCCACAATTACATGCTGAATTTCCTAATTATGATTACATTGCAACAATTTTCAAATAGGGCTATGTGGGATCATTTATTACACTTGGCTATTTCCTTTTAAATAAAGTCATTCACGATGATCGACACGCATATAGCTTACTTCATCGCCATGTTCTTCCTCGAGCCTGATGCAATCTCCGAATAGAGGCAACTCATCAAATTGATTGTACTCTTCCTCATCCACGACATTCTCAACTCTGACAATTCTTCCATTTCCATGAAGAACTACATGGCACTTCTTATTTGCTGGATCGGTTACATAAAATACTTGAACAACTTGCCTCGCGAGTACAAATGGTTCGTCTTCGTATCCTACACATTCGAGGTCGACGGTAGTGATGCCCCACGGGAGTTGGACCCAATGGCACCGAAATAGAGAAATTTTGAAAATTACGTAGTCAAGCTTCCAAATTTCCTCTACAAGCCCGTAGTACGAGCTTGGGCCAGTAGTACTGACGTGTGCATCATAGGCATCTATGTGGACACCTGAGTTCTGCACTGTGCTTTTTCTATCCTGATCTGTTGTATAAAATATGTAGTCATTAATGTCGTATCCTTGCCATGTCACAATTGTAAATTTTGGCCCTTTTGCCAATCATTGTAGTGTTTCACTTGACGACCTCCCAGTCAATCGCACCTTCAACCATTCGTTGAACTGACGGTTGTGTTGTCTCGTGATCCAAATCTCTAACTGGCCTGCATTCTCTAGGCGCAGCATGTCCTTGTGCTCTTCAATATATGGGGTCACTTCAGTCATGTGCTGTAAAACCGTGAAATGGGCTTGAGCATACGTATCTCGATCTGGAGTTATTGCTTTCCTTCTGATAGTCCCGATACCCTCTAGCCCCTCCTCGTGATGAGATTAACAAAAGGAGAGAAGAGGGATTAAAAACCCTTGATTCCAATCCATAAATTTAGTAATCATTATACTAGATCTTTTTAATACAGTAATCAATCTAATAATTACATACACCATAAATGATTAAATTAATATTACAATCTCCCACTTGGCTTATGTAATGGCTTGATAATTTACTAATAAATTTAAGTGCACTCTATACAGTAAATTTATCATGACATTCTTTTCATTAATTTAAATTGAGAGGATCATGGTAGTCGTAAGTCTATATTGACAAGATTCCTTTCATGTATCACAAAGGGTGAATACTTGTCAAGAACTTCTTGTTTGACAGACAAGAAATTCAAATCCATGTGTTTTGCACCTTTTGAATACTTGTTGTTCTTTGAGAAGGAAACTGACGCAAAGTTATCAAAATAAATTTTCAGGGGCTTCAATATTGTGCCATAATGCTTGAATTGTGGCCTGAAAGCATGCCAACAAATTTAGCTTCCATGGTGGAAGTAGCAACGATGGACTGCTTCACACTCTTCCATGAAACTGCTCCTACAGCTAATAGAAACATATAGCCAAACATAGATCTTGTGTCAACACATCCGGCGTAGTCCGAATCAGAATAGCCTAACATTTCAAGATGATTCAACCTTCTGTATGTGAGCATAAAATATTTGGAGGCCTGTAAATACCAAATAATTTTCATTGTAGCTTTCCAATGGTCCATACCAGGATTACTTTGATATCAGCCAAGTATTCCCACAGCAAAACTAATATCCGACTGAGTGCATGTTGAGGCATACATAAGACTCCCAACAACTATGCATACGGAATTGATTCCATCGCCTTTCATTCCATATCATTTTTGGGACACTGTAATTCACTAAATTTATCCCTTTCTAAATTGAAACCAATCCTGCAGAGCACTTGTCCATTCTAAATCTCTCCAAAACTTTATTAATATATTCTTGCTAAGACAATCCTAATAGACCTTGCTTTCTTCACATAATTTTTCTATCCCAATCACATAGGATGCCTCTCCCATATCTTTTATTTCAAAATTTTAGAGAGATATTTCTTAACATCATATAATAAAGAATTATCATTAGCAGCAAGAACAATATCATCGACATATAGGACTAATATAATAAATTTGCTCCCACTATTCTTTATGTATATATACCAATCAACAATATTTTCTACAAAATCATAAGATGTAATGGTATTATTGAACTTAATATACCATTGTTGGGAAGCTTGTTTCAACCCATATATCAGTTTTTTTAACTTACACAATAAATTTTTTCCCCAGAGCTATGAAACCTTCCAATTGGTCTATATAAACTTTCTCCTCTAAATCACCATTCAAAAATGCGGTCTTTACATCCATTTGATGAAGCTCTAAGTCAAAATGTGCCACCATTGCTAAAATAATTCTTAGAGACTCCTTCTTAGAAATAGGAGAGATGGTTTCTTTATAGTCAATGCTATCTTTTTTAGTGTAACCTTTAGCAACAAGTCTGTATTTAAATCTTTTAATATTGCCTTTTGAGTTGCGCTTAGTCTTAAAGACCCATTTACACCCAACTTATTTTGCTCATTTAGGCAATTCGACCAATTCCCAAACTCTATTGACATCCATCGATTTCATGTCTTCATTGCATTAAACCACTTTTTAGAATCATCACATTCCATGGCTTGCTTAAATGAAACTAGATCTTTATTAATACTCAAGTTGCATGTAATATTCTAAAAAAAATATACCCCTCTTGAGGGCCTATGCATAAATAGCAGAAAAGATATACAGGAAAACAAGATGTTGGTTTGTTTAGACGTGTTGATGCGTCGACATCCAGCTGTGGCCGTTCCATCGCAAGCACACGCAAGTGCATGCACTCATGCATGCATGCAGCTAGTAGTTTGAGCATACAGGTGGGTATGCCGTACTTCCGGCGGCGTCGTGCCATGCCAACTTAGTCCGATCATCTCGTCGTATTGTGTTGTGCCAGTGTCTGTATCGTGATAGCCTAAACTAGCCCAAAACAACTATAGACAATGAAGGCGGCGATGATGGTGGCGACGGCGGCCGCCATATTCATTCCTCTCATACTCAATTAGATTGTCGCCTGCTATTAAATATATAGGCTATGTCTTAATCTACAAAAATATAATAAAATATGAGGTGTTGATATGTTTATGCTCCTAGTGTGAGGCTTCGCTCAATTTAACCCGGTCGCGGTAATCATAGCTAGCTCATATTCTATACTCATTGTTTGACACGCTCTATGTTGCTTATTTACAAGGTATGCATGGACTTTTGTTGATATTTCTGACCATTTACTGTTGAGACACGATTAAATAGATATCCATACAAATATAATGGCCAAAAAATATTTCTACCCGATTTTACACACGCAATTATGCTTATTTAATTTTACGTGGGAGCGTAAGCATTTATCTACCTCTCTAAATAATTATAGGTCTTAGGGTGACTTGAATAAAATCCTACCTCCTAGAACCGATTCTTGGCTCAATTCTTTTCCACTTATGGCTTATGATTATGACTTACGCTATATTAACTAGCTTTTAAAGAGTACGTTTTTTCAAGACAGGGTCAACGGGAAGATTGTATTAAAAAGTGCACTGAATTTAGTTGTATTGACCAAAATAGCATACGACTATTTTCCTTTGCGTACTGTCTCTTGCGAACAGCCAAAATTTAAATATTTAAACCATAAGCCATAAGTCACAGCCCAAAAGAACCCACTCCCTTCTCTTGTAATTAGTACGTGCGTGACGATTCTTCTCCATACTTAACTTCTATTTTAATCATCAAATTAAGGTTTAATCGCTGCGTATAATTTTATTTAATCCCGTATAGATTTTAAATCTCTAGATGGCAATTAATTTATTTTGGAGATCCTAAACAATTCTTAATGAGTTTCTACCTTTTACACTGGATGTCCTTGATGCCCGCCATCGCTGACGCTGACTTGAGTGTTGTCTTGGTAGCCAGTTGCTTCCGCGGCGCCTTGCCTCCCGTAGACTTGCGTGTCGCCTTGATAGCCAGCTGCTTTTGCGGCACCTTGCCTCTCATAGACTTGCGCGTCGTCTATTTCATATGGGACGACGAGGAGGCTGGGTTTGGGTGAGTATTTACAGGGGAGGGAGAGGCAGGAGTGCGAAAATTTTTGGTGCGGGGATAGAGAGGTGGAGCTACGATCCGTGGGGTGAGGGTTGGTGGGTTGTAACATCCCCAAATTCTGGAGGTTCAAAATTATGGAATTTTAAAAATTTCTTGCATTTTGCCAGCAATCAAATTTCTTCTGAATGTTTATTAGAAATCTTTGGAGTTTGGTGGCATGCAAAATTAAGTAAGCCTGCAAAATAACAGGTGTGAAATCATATATATATATATATATATATATATATATATATATATATATACGTGAGACAAAATATGCAAAATACTAAACATATGTTGTGATGAGTGTAGTAATAAAGGGATAAAGGTATGAAAATAAGAACATCAAATAAAACAAAAGATTATTATATTTCGTAATAGAACAAAGACTTAAACTAAAATTTCAGAAATTAGGATCCATAAATCTTAAATATAGAAGTTTAAAATCCAAATATATATATATATATATATATATATATATATATATATATATATATATATATATATATATAAATTCTTCTAAACCTTTCTCCTTCTTTTCTCCTCCTCTCTATTACATGTGGGCACACTCATTTTTCTCTCTCTCCTCCTTTCTGTTTTTTCCTCCTACCTCTTCCCGAAGCTCTCCCGACCGCCGGCCGAAGCCCTCGCCGCTTGTATGTCGCCGGCGCTGTGCGTCTTTCCGCGCCGCCGTAGGCTCCCGCCGCCGGCTCACCTCGGTACCTCCCCGGCCAAGCCGTCGCCATGTGTGAGTTCCTACCGATCCCCTACTGCTCATGCGCCGGTCAATTCCTCCTTTCCTCCACCACGCCGCCGTCGCACCATTACCACCTCGCCGCCGCTTGAACAGCCGGCCGCCCTGCCCGCCGCCGCCGCCGCCCGCCACCCCTAGCATCCTTCGGCACCGAGCAACCCATTTTTCGTGTCCCCACTTCCTCTCCGGCCACCGCTCGCCGCCGGCAAGGCTCCTCCCCGTCGGCGCCGCTTTACTCTGTTTGGAGCACCGTCACCACGTTACCTCTTCTCAAATATGTTCCCCTTCTATGTCAGCCGAGAGCTTCCGCCCACTTGGTTAGCCCAGTCAACGCGCTAGCCACATTGCCCTTAGGTCCTCGGTTCGATCCGGCCGGCTGCACACTTTTTCCATTATATTTTGTTTTGATATTTGTAACCCATTTTAATTAGTAAAAATTAAGAAAAATTTGACAATAATTTAGAGAAGTGGATACATTTATTAGGGAGTAAATGAGATTATATAATATTTAAATTTGTATTAGTTATCATACATGAATATTTAATGTGGTTTGCATAAATGAATTAAAAGACCAATTGTCAATTAGAGTATTAGTAAAAGATGGTTATGCTTAATGTCCAAGGTTAATAAGGATCTTAATTAAGAATAGATTCAAGTTACAGCTAAGGAAAATAAATGGGAGGTTATATTAAAATTTTAACAGTAAGGCTTTAAGATAAAAGATTACCCTTAATAGTAGTGAAAAATGTATGTCCTAATATTTAAAATGCCACCAGTAAAAAAATCTCAACGGTATGTATAGTCAACAGTGGTAGTGAAATAAAGTTGTGTGTAGCAGGCTCGATCCTATGTAGATAGAATCTAACCAAGATTAAGTTATTTCCGATGCTAGATAAAAGAACAAAATATAAGAGACAGTTGATTCTCAGAGTACTGTTAATTAAAAAAATCGTAATTAGACATTGAAATATAAAGCCCTTGGAATATCGGACATTGGAGTGACCTCGCCAACAAATAATCTGATGGATAATGTAATATTATGACTGATAGTCACAAATGAGTAGTAAATAAGGATAAACTAAACACACGCGTCGATTCGTATGTTTAACCCGACTCATGGAATGTAACATCCCAAAAATTTGTGTTTTTTTAAAATTTCAATTCAAATTAAATATCTTAAAGTATTTGGAGCTTATTTGGATTTTTTTGAGTTTTTCCAGTTTTTAAAATCAATTTTAGAATTTAAAAATAAATTTTAGTTTTAAAAAATAATACCAAACTAAGTTGTAAATATTTTATCTAAGCCCAAAATACCTTCAGAAACTTATATAAATTTTTCTAGAATTTTTGGAGTTTATTTCATATTTTTGAGGCTCAAAGAAATTTTTAGGCTTTTCTGTAAATCAAAAACTAAAAGAAAAATTAATTTTCCTTCCTCCTCCGCCATACGTGACGGCCAGATCCACCCGATCCCGCCTACCCCTCTCTGCAAGCACGTGCACGTGGCCGGCCCACCGCCACGTCTCATTGCGGCTCATCTCCACCGCCGCACGTCTCTCTCTCTCTCTCTCCCCGACCGCCCGGCCCCACCTGTCGGATCCATCTTCCCGCCACCTCCTCCTCCTCGCCGCCTGCAACCGCCTCCTCCGCCCTTCCTGGCCCCCCTCTCTCCCGCGCGCGTCGCCCAACTCCCTAACCGCCTCCGCACACGTCGCACCCACCTCCCCACCTCCCTCTTCCTCGCGCCCGCGGCCACGACCACCCGCAACCGCCGCCACCACCCATCTCCGGTGACAAACGCCCGCCTCCCTCCGCCCCTATTTAAACCTCTTCCGCACCCCTGTTCCTCCCTACATCTCCTCCACCTCAATTCTTCCTCCGCCACCCGAGCTCCTCGCGCCAGGCGCCCGCCTCACCGCCGCCTCGGGCTCCGACGAGCAATTGCCGCCGTGTTCGGCGCCTTCCGCCTCACGACCCTTTCGGCTTCTCGCCTCACCACGAATCCCGTGCGCCCCTCGGTCATGACCCAATCCCGCCGGAGCGCCATCCCCGCCGCCACCCGAGCGCCGCCGCCGACCCTCCTCACTGCCAGCCCATCTCTGGTAACTTCCGCGTCCACCCCCGGATTCCCCCGTTCCTCTCCTTCTCCGCCCCGCCGCCGCCGGCGCCGGAGCATCGCCGCCGCCGCCTCCCGGTCGGCCGCCACCCGTGCATGCGTGGCGGGTAGTGTGGCGCCGTCGGCGCCACTTAGGCGCCAACTCGGCCCGATGGCCGCCAGGCGTCGGCCAGTACACCGTGCCACCTCGGCAAATCCACTTGTCCGTGGACCCGGTCCATGGACCAGGGCCCACTGTCAGTCGGCCCACCCGAGGGCTGATGTTAGCTGGCACAATAAATCTGATTTTTCAGTAGAAAAATAATTCAGCCGAAATTAAATTCCATGCTGACGTCATAATTCCGAATTTCCTTTAGAAAAATAATTCAAAAAATCCAGTTTATTCATTTGCTCTGATTTTAAACTTCCCGAGGCCCGTACTTTTTCATCCTAACTTCGATTAAGCCCATTCAAATATCTAAATTCATAAAAAATTCCAAACTATCCATTTCTGCAATCCTTTTGAAATTTTCAAATTTATTTGATACTTTTAAATTTAAATTTCAAATTTTAAATACCCAGTTCACTTTCAAAATCTCAGTTCCCTTTCAAATTTTCCATGCATTTCCTAAATTCAAATTTAAACTTTGTAAACTCCTGATAAAGTTTATTAATCTTTCTGAACTAAAATATTTTATGTCCAGCAAACCTTTTTCAAATTAATCTTCCAGATACCCTTTCTCCCTCGTACGAACTCCGAATCCGTTGAACTTCCTTCCAGTAAATATATTATATCTTTGTAGTGTTATTTGTACTTATTTGTTTGTTTGTTTTATCGTTTGCGCATAGAATCCAACGTTGTTGAAGAATTCGAAGACTCGCAGCAAGAAAGTCAAGATATCGCCCACGAAGGCAAGTCTCCTTTGAACATTCTGAACCTATGTTTCTGAAATGTTTTTAATTATTTTAAAATTTAATGCATTGCTATGTTACATAAAATGACAATTTATGCTGTAAGAATAGTAGTTAAACCGACAATTGTTATGCCCTCATTTGACATTGACAACCATGTACCTTTGTCACCATAGATCTCTTTTGTCTCAGTATTGAGATTATTATGAATTTGATAATTTTAGAATGGTAGTAAATGCTTAGACAAACTAGTCGATCAGTACAACCCTCGGGTGGAAAATGGAAAGGAATGATTTCAACTAGTAGCAATCAATATTGTTGTTGTTGTTAAGTTGGTGAAAACTATTTTAGACTTGGGTAGATGGTAAGATTGGATTGGTGCTGTTTAGCACGAGAACTTGAAAAGTGTATGTTCCACCCAAGTCAATTAAGGACCGACTCTTGTGATTGTCCAAACTGAGCACTACCGTACAACCACATGTCTAAATGGGTATAACCTAGCTGATTAACTTACAATAGACTAGTTTAGGTACCACCAGTGGAAAGTGGATGCCAGGGTGTACTGGTTATTCATAGTGAGGGACAGGGTTTACTGTACTCATACGGCGCAAGAGGGGGCTTTTGAATGTGGTGGATTTAACCTTTTCAGCGGTGAAACCTCAGCGGGTGGTAACTAGCTAGACTAGAGTAAGGTAAAGGTTTTGTGATGAATTATCTGGGTCTCATGCCAAAGGAAGCATGTTGGCTATTAAGATAGCTTGTCTCTTGTGGGTAAAGTTGTACAATCTCTGCAGAGTGTTAAAACTATTCGAATAGCCATGCCCACGGTCAAGGGCGGGCAAGGAATGCATTCACATGGTGGATTTCTGGTTTAAAATAAAGTTTTGGGAATCCGAGAGTGGATGGAACTCTTGGGGTTGTTCTGGCAGATGAAGCCAGTGAGGGTGGTTGGAACCGTAGATTTGAACCTTAGTGGATAGAACCTCCACTATAAAAATGCTTGATAGTTTCAATCATGATAATTACTTTGGTTAAATTATTGCCTTCGAAAATATTTAGTGGTATTGGAAATAAAATATTGCTTTGTGCAAAATAACTATATGACCCCCTTTGTTAAAGTCTGACATCTACTGCATTTTTCCCAAGACTTGCGGAGTACATTATGTACTCACATACTACACTTAAAAATAAAATCTTAGAGGAATATGAAGCTCAGGAAGGAGACTACGACTACTTTGCGTGTGGAATCGACGAAGGATTTTCGGAGTACTAGGTTGCGCTTCCCCAGTCAATTGCCTGTGGCGTATTGATAGATCTTTACCAAAGTTTATTTGCTTTCGCTGTGTTTTGTTTATTTGTGCGAGGTCCTGAAACCTCAGTTGTAATGAAAAGACCTTTTGGTTTGTACTCTTTATCTTTGTAATATTCGTTGTTGGCAATGTAATCATCACTGTTTAACTGTGTGCACTAGTTTTGATCTGGGACTAGTGTGCTGTAATACACAGAGGGTCCGGATTTGGAAATACGGGTCCCGACATGGAACTTCCTCGATAAATACAAACAAATAATAATAATAAAAGAAGTTATTAATAAAAGATCGAGTCATCATATTATACCACCGACCATGCCCCAGATCGCCTATTAACCCATAATAAAACCAAATCGAGATTATTCGGAACTATTGGATCTTTTGAGTTATTTGCTTTTATTGGATTCAGTCATTTAGCGCGTAATTAAAAATTGGAGTCCTGAAGAATCGAGGGATCAAGCATGGTCAAGAGCGAAGTGAAGATAAAGACCAGAAGCTCCAGAAGAAGCATTGTGTGAGTTCAAGACCGCGGTAAACCGCGTCAGACGAGTCAATACTTTGATCATGTTGAAGCTACATTTTCTGCAAATTACTTTGGTTTAAATTATCAAATTGCATGCTGTTATTTTATAAGTAAATACATGTTTAATTCAAGAATTTAGTTATATGCCCAACGCTTGCCTTGAATAATATTACGCCCTCTTTGGAATAGTTGATTATGTGAACTTTGTCGCCCTAGCAAAATTATGATATTAACCTTTCAAAAATAAGTCTGTAATTATATGCCATGCTTAGTACTGCATAGATATTCAATGGTACCAAAATGCCCCAAACATCACTTTTAATCATGAGAAAATTTGGTTGGGCAGTCATGGTGGTAATGACTGGTATATGTTCGATATGGTTATTTTATGCTCCCAAAAACCTCAATTTGCTTGAATATCTGGGCGGATGGTTTGGGGGCTGGTGGGATGCAGTGGAAGCACAAATTATGAAGTGTGGTAGAACCGTCCAGATACCACTAAAGACTGAATCTTGTCATGACCTCCCACGTAAAATAGTGCAACCACAAGTCTGTAAAATACAACTTGCCTAAGTAAATTTATCGACACCCACGGACTCATCTCACTGGTAGTGGATAGAAGTGGATAAGCAAGGGCAAGAGAAGGCCTAAAGGGACACCGAGTGGAGGGTGAAGTTTCCCAGTCGTGCTAGCGAGGGAGTGGAGCCCAATAACGCTAGTAGTCAGGGAGAACATCCCGTGCATAGATGGGACCCACCGCAAGTGGGCAGTTTCCCATAAAGTGAGATGACAAAAGGGACTAGATACTTTGAAAAGTCACTATGATGGTCTGCTCAACTACATGACTAAGGAATCATGTGGGGTAACGAGTTGATTGTCTCTTGTGGTGAAAATGTACAAACTCTGCAGAGTCAAAACTATTCGAATAGCCGTGCCTACGGTCATGGGCGGACATGGGAACTTAACCAGATATAGTTCTATTTCAAAAACTTTGTGGGTGGAAATGGAAAAGTGGAGGGCAGTGCAAGGCCCTGATTTGAATTGCCCTGGGTGTCGCCCCAGTGATAAGTTAAGCGGCTATAACGCTGAAGGATTAAGCATATGGTGCAGATGCCATGTAACGTGGATGAGATCTGAATCGCTATTGTTATTGCATTCTCTTACACATTATGTTTTTATTCAAACTACTAAGTCTCAGGAAAATTTTCCATGTGTTATACTTTTAAAGGATGATAAATACTTATCACCAAATAAAAGTTTAGGAAGAATAAATAGAGATGTAGAGAAGGAGATAGTTGTTATGGTAAAAATATAAAAGATGATAGTGGATTCATATCGATCATAAAAGGGAAACGATAATGTGGATTCTAAGAGTAAATTGGTGGAGTCTAAATGAATATATAGGCTATGTAGATGATTTAAGTGATTCTTGGAGAATTAGGGAGTGCAAAGGTAATTGTGGATTACGACACTATTAACTAACATAAATTCTTGGGAGATGCTGGTGATAATGAGATTAATCGGATTTGATCAAATACTAGATGGATGAATTGAATTTTTGGAAACTTGAAGATATGATAGTTAGGGTATAAACTTGATCATTGATATTCTTGGTGGAGGTGTACTAGTGAATTAATTAGAGATAAATAACATAAAATAAGGTGGATTATTGGAAGAGCCAATTTATGGTTTTGGGGATCAATGACTGAAACGATTGGAGTGTTAGGAAGTCCTAATACGAACGATTTTGGTGGAATAAAAAGTATTTATGTTAGGAGATTATTAGAAATTACGAGGTGAAGAATTGAAGAATAGGAATCACAAGATTGGGGTATTGAGAATTTATGACACAACAGATGTCGGTGGATACAAAATAAATGACACCAGATTTTCACTAGCATGAGGAGCTAAATAAATTGTTGAATATTGAGCCTAAGATTGGATTTATGAATTGGTGGTGGGTATTCAGACCCATGTACGGAATTGGTAGTCTCGATTTGATTATCAAATATTTTGGATCATGTAATAGAAATCATTTGATCGGTGGGTCACAGGTAAATGTATTGGAGTATAAATAAGTCGAGTAGTTAACAAGTTGGTAATTGGTGGATCTGAGATCGGGGTTATACGATTCTGGTGAAATTTGAGATTGGAGGAATAAATTTATGGGGAAGTTAGGATTATATGAGAATGAGACATCCATGGCTGGATTAATGAAATGGTGGATTACGAAATGGAAAGTGTATAATTGATGGATTAAATAAATGATGACACTCGCTGTTCGGAGTTTTAGACAGCCATAATAACAACATGATTAAATAATAAAAATAATGCTAAGAGCAATTTCTGGCAAATAAAACAACCCGAGGCTCTCCTTTGATTAGCCACGCATACTATTTAATTGCATTCTGTGTATTGGCTCGCGGAGCACGGTGGTTAGTGTGCTCACACTCGCTCTCATAACAAATCCAGAATTTTCTGATTTCGGCCTAATCGGCCCATGAGTAAGTTTACTATTTTATTTATGCTTCTGGATAGTATGTATTTGATATCCATTTTCTGTAACTGTGAGCACTATGTACTGATCCAGGGAAAAGTGCAATAAATCACAGAGGATTTCGGATAGTAAAATCTGGGGTCCCTACATGGGTTTCTATTGGCAAGGATTGGGTTGGGGAGGATCGACATGCCTAGTGGTCAGGGACACAATTATCACAGACGGTTTGAACCACAAACTATCAATGATAAATAATTGCAATATATATATATATATATATATATATATATATATATATATATATATATATATATATATATATATATCGGTGCAATGTAAACAACTAGTCTCAAAAGATGAAATAGCAAAGTTTTAATGGCATATATATGCTTGCTTGAAAGATTTTGACGAGATCTACAAGTTTGTAGTTGAGGCGAACCCCAAATTCCAAAGGGAAGATAAAAGTTTTTGGCAAAAACAGAAACCGAAAACTTGTGATGCAATTTTGGGGCTAAAGAAAACCAATTTTGGGGTCTTAGAGGACGACGAGTGCAAGTAGATCATTTTTTTGGATCAGGTTCGTCGTTAACTTTTTAGTGAGTACAAGAACATCGAAAACGGATACCGTATGTAAAAGTTATGCCTGTTTTTACTAAAGATGTCTCAGAATAAAATCCTACTCGGACTCGAATTCATCTCGGGGTGAAGTGGGCTGGAGATTATGAAATTTTAGGGGATTGTGAGGTAGAAAACATATCACAGACGGTTTTTCGTGTGAACTGTCTATGATAACTTCATTATCACAGACAGTTTGTAATTAAAATTGTCTGTTAAGTATCATAGATGGTTTAAATAAATAACTATATATGATGTCTGCCATTATCACAAATGATTTTTATCAATAACCGTCTGGGAATTATCACAGACTGATATTAGTAAGAACTGTATGTGATGTCTTGCATTATCACAGATGGTTTGTATGAATAATCATCTGTAAAAATACCACAGACAGTTATTTGTATGAACAGTCTATATAATTATAGCGTAGACAGCTCCTGAGAACCGTTTGTGATATAAATGTCTAGTATAGCCTCTTTTGTAGTAGTGGGAGACACTGAGGCAAAGGGGGAGGCGGTGCCGACTGTGCTTGCCGTGCTTGGCAGTGCTGGGATGGCCTAAGCATGGCACGCTATGTCGGGCCGTGTTGTGCCGCTTGATGGGCCAGATTACTAGGCCAGGCATGGCTCGCGGTTTGTGCCATGACAGCACGACCCGCCATATAGTGTACTCGTGTTGGGTCAGTCGGACCTCGAGCTGGCATGGAAAAGCCCAGTCTGACTCCCACCTCTATCTGAGCAGCTGCCGAGGCTTGTAGTACTGCTCGCCCCACCTGTCTGCATGACGTACCGTGAACAGCAATGGTTGTAGCACCAAACCAGAGGAAAGGTCAGGGAAAATCATAGAAGAAGAGAAGATAAAGATGAGAAAGAGATCATGCATCTGGGTTTTTGTCTCGTGGGTAACAACCTAGTTATTCCCTCTATTTCATTAATTTAATTAGAGATTGAAAATTCAAATTAGATAGCAATGTTGCATGTGTTCATAAGAAGGATCGTATAGTAGGTCAGTTTAATTTGTTGTATAGTTTTACTATGATTACAAGTATTTGTATGGTCACTACTACAAATTTTTAATATCGATACCTTTCTATATAATTTTTATTCATATCGATAGGATGGATAGATTTTAAGTTATGAATTTTGTAGGACTGCTATCGGGTAAATTTATCGTGTTTTGGTAGCACATATTAATCTATAGATTAAAAATAGTAAATAACCTAATTTGGGGATTTGGTCTACATGAAAATTGTAGGTAATCTCTTAAGGTTTTCATAAAGTCCAATAACACAATTTTTAGATAAGTAGAATAGGAGTTATGATTTTTTGATAGGCTGCTGTCCAGTACCAGGTGGCTGCTGGATGTAGTAGTGGAAAATCATTAATTTGACTACTTTAATGGCATAATTAAATTTTAGGAATAACTAGAAAGTGGTAGGTAATTTATGAAAATATGATAGTTCAATAGGTTTGCATGTGTATAATATAAAATATAAAATTATTAAGTTTGTTGTTCAGAAGATGATAGATTTGTCTTATGGGTTAAAAACAAGGGTTTTATGTGATTTAATCTGAACATGTGATCGACTAAGAAATTATGGAAAAATTATGTAGGTTTCAGAATTGTAAGATTTGCTATGTGGAACTTGTGAGGTGAAAGTTGTGATGTTTTTAGTACCGGAACAGCGGGGTTGACTGTCCGGTAAAAGGGGAAAGTTATGGGTTCAGGGAACATGTAGAAATGTTGTCATTTATTTGTTGTCTTGTAATGCTTTGGCCTGTTTTGAGATTGAGTAATTGTTGTAGGAGAAGTAGTGTCAGTTATGTTGTCATCTCTTAATCAAACCAGTCGTCGCAACTAGAGAGACAAGTGCTTAGTAGAATGATAGATGATAATTAATAATTGCTCACTATTATTGAATTATTCAGGTCATGCAATAATCTTGATTATCCTTTTGTTTCGTATGATATTAATTTGATGATAATTATGATATATGGTAAAATGATGACAAATGACATTCTTGATATGACATATGCATTACAAGGTAGGGCGGTGAGAAAGTCTATAGCTATGAGTAAAGATAGTTGACTATTCTAGCGTGCTCTTGAGTAAGATCTACAGAGGTAGGCACCTCCACAGGGTAGATGGAAAGACCTACTTCGGTAGATATATCCACGGAATAGAGGTAGAGGGTGACATCGATGAGTGTGCTCTCTGTTATATTGGTATGAACTATAGAAGGAGAATAAGACTTGATCTCGAACATTGCATTGCGTTAAGGAATATTGAGATCAGATATTGAGATATGTGGATGAGAATTGATGAGAATGAGATATGAAATTTGAGTTAATGGTAAATAGATTTAAATTGTTAAAATGATATGGATTCATTCATTGTTTGTTTTGTACTTGCTGAGTCGTGAACGCACCCATGCTTATTTATTGTTTTTAGATGAACGTTGAAGGCGGCATGCATGGGTGGATGTAGAACATGGATTATTGCACACTTATACCTCTTCACTCCACCTAACAATTTATCACTTATGGATATGAACAAATTTGTAGTTTCCATAGCATTGAAAAGATAATTTATGGTTTTCTTTAGTCTTTATAGTTTATAATGTTGTTGTTTAATGCTTTACTTAATTTAGACTTGTTTATGATTTATCTTGGTTATTATTGGTTCATATTAAATTCAGTTTATAGCTTACAGTTGTAAACCCTGAATTTAATTATCAAGGACTTGTGTGCAACTGTAGAAAAAAATACATAAAAAAGATGTAGGTTTTGAGAGGAGTTGGTTCTCCTTGACCAAGTCCTATGAGGTAGTTAGATCAGATTAAAATCCTAAGTCGAGATAAATATGGGACTTTAGGAAGAAGCAAACCCTAGCCACAATTGTTTTTTTGCCAAATCCCCGTGCATCGTCGTCGCTAGCTTGATCTCACGCGCCAAGAGCCATCCCTTGGGTGCGCACCTTGGCCGGTGGGTCGTTCGGATCGTTGCTCGACGTCGCTGCAGTCAACGCGCCAGGCATCACGCATGCGCAGCCACTTGGCGCGCGGCCGCCCGCTGTTCAGCCGCGTGCGGGGTCTCGGCTGGTGCCCGACGCGTGGTGACCGCCAGTGCCAGTGCTTAGCTCGGCGTGGTCACGAGCAAGCGCACATGAGGGGCGTACGGCCTCTGATAGTGCTGCAGCACCAAGCGCTTCTCCTCACGCTAGGGCTGGGTGCCGCGTGGCCTGCCCGTTCGGTCAGGAGAGACAACGACACGAGAGTTGCACATAGGGGTGAAAACGGATCGGATAGTTTCCGTCGGATCCGGACGGATACGGATACGGATTGTGTCGGATCGGATTTTTTTCGGATAGTTCTCGGATCGGATACGGATACGGATTTTTTTATCGGATACGGATACGAATACAGTAAGCCTAGTATCCGTCGAATACAGATACAGATACGGATTATCCGGATAATACAAAAACGGATATCCGAGGGGAGGGGAGGGACTTTAATTTTTATTTTTGATTTTTGGATTTCGAAAAGCCCGGAAATTCATTTAAGCTCGAAAATATGAAATAAACTCCAAAATTCTAGGAAAATTCACAAAAGTTCCTGGTGACATTTTAAACTTAATAAAAATATTTCCAACTAATGTTGGTATTTAATTTTCATACTTAAAATACTTTTAATTTCAAAAGTTGACCTTTAAACTCCGTAAAATCCAGAAACCAAATAAAAGACAAATAACTCCAAATAATTAATTTAAAGTAGGATTTTTATAGAAAATGAAAATATCATTTTATTTAATATCTATTTTTCACTTAATTTACTTTTCAAATCAGGCTTTTTCAAAAACAGAAAATCCAGGGCAAAACGCAAAAATAAAATTTAGGCAACAAAATACTTATTTTAATTTTAATTAATTTTATTTATTTATTTTATTTTAATAAAACCTAGGTGTTACAACTTGATGGATGAAATGGAGGAATGAAATGTTCTTGTGTTTGTTCAAATTGCTATCATGTCATCATGTGTATTCCATGAATTGTACGTTGTTGTTACTTATGTAGTTATGTTATGATCGACTATTGGGTATATTTTCATTGTGGATGAAAAGACTATGCTTGATTAGATTTCATAAATGTTTTGACAAGATAAATTATTTACGTATTTTCGTTAATTTTGGATGTATAGTTTAAGAGGTTTTCATGTTCCGATAAATATTCGTAACCGTATTCGTTTCGATTCGTATTCGATCCGTATCTGTATTCGATATTATTCGTATTTGTATTCGTATTCGAGTTATCCGTATTCGTATCCGTATCCGAAAAAATATGAAAACAAATATGGTAGATGCATTATCCGTCCATATCCGATCCGTTTTCACCCCTAGTTGCACAGTGTTCAGCCGAAGAAATGAAAGCCAGAAACAGCGTAGCCACGAGAGAATCTTGGGGAAAAAGTGAGAGAGAGTTCGCGATGTGAGGTTTTGTCGCTTGGGTAATGATCTAGCTTTTTTTTTTCTCTGTTGTTTGTTTAATTAGAGATTAAAAATAAGATTAGAGAGGGACTTCGCAATTTCTAGTCGGGAGAAGTCGAGTAGGAGATCGGTTCGTTCTATTGTACTATTTTTATCGGTAGTGTGGATGTCAGATTTAGGAATATCATGTACTAGAGAGTTATAGAGAATTGCAATAGCTAGCAGTGGAATTTTTATTTGTGTCGATTGAACGAGTAGAAAGTGAGATATGAATTTTATAGTTTTGTTGACCAGTAACTTTCAGGTGTTTTGGCAGCCTATGTTAACTAGTAGTTTAAAAATAGTAATTGAGCTAATATGGGAATTTCGTCAAAATAAACATTGTAGGTATTTTTTTTGAAGGTTTCCAGAAAGTCTAAGGACATAATTTTTAGATAGGTAGAATAGAAGTTATAAATTTTAGAAGGCTGCTATCTGGTATCAGGTTTCTGCTGGATGCAGTCGTTGAAAAACATTAATTTGATTAACTTAATGCAAGAATTAAATTTTAAGAATAACTATAAAGTAATAGAAATTTCCTGTAAATTCTAAAAAATAATATTATTTAATATATTTACATATTTAATATATTTACATATGTAAATTACTAGTATAGTGCCCGTGTGTTGCAACGAAAACACCAATTTTATATAGGACAACACATAAGCACGCCTATCTTGGCCATGCATGTGTGTCACCATGGCCACCAAACATTTGCGAAAAAAAAGAAATCAAAATTATGTTATTTGTACGTATTGTTACACCGTTGCTTAAGAAGGCATAAGGGAAAATTTAAGTTAGGGCCTACGAATTATAAGTATCTTTTTTTCCATTGCTTAAGAAGTCCGTATCTTTTTTATCAAGAGATGTGAGAAGGGTGGGAGAGGCCGCACCAACCACCAACACCTTCTTTTAGAATAGTAAAGATTTGTATGTATTGTTACACCGTTGCTTAAGAAGGCACAAGGGAAAATTTAAGTTAGGGTCCACGAATTATAAGTATCTTTTTTTGTCCGTTGCTTAAGAAATCCGTATCTTTTTTATCAAAAGATATGAGAAGGATGGGAGATGTCGCACCAACCATCAACCCATTCTTTTAGAATAGTAATTAAAAGATATAAAATTATTAAGTGTCAGAAGACGACAGAGACTGCGTCCAAAAAGTGGGAGCGCAGCCGTCGATTGCGCATGCACCAGACACCGGTTGAGTGGTCGGCGGGAGATGAAGATGTCACGATGAGGACCACCATGAGTATTTATCAGCCAGTCATACGGAGAAAACACGGATGGATCGACACGAGCACGGTACAGGTAAGCCACGTCCTGATCTCTCCATCGGCTCCTTTTATATTATATAATTAAAATTTCAAAAAAGAATTAATTAGGAATTAAAACTCTTTTAAATTGTGGTCTCCCAACATATATAGATAAATTTATTCAGAATTACAATGTTAGTGAAATGAAGCATCACGATATAGATAATTTTAGACTAAAGAAATCTGAAATTACAAAATTAAACTAAATTTGAAATTAACATTCTGTTAAATCCTTTTTATTCCTAAAATTAGAATATTTTAAGTCGGACACCCAATTTTCTGTATTAAAAAATTAAAGTTCCAAAAAGTACAATCGAATTAAATTCAAAACTAAAGAAACTAAAATTGCTGTATCAAAATATATGAAAAAATTTAATTAGTTTTGGAAATAGAATTCCTTAATTTGGAATTATTGTATCGGTCATTTTCTTTCTAAAAAAGAAGATTTTTTGGCAAGACTCATGAGTGTGCATCGAACTGTAAAATTTGTAAGCTCTGACATTAAAATAATTATATTAATTCAAATAAAAATAGGCTCATACAACTCAAGAATCGAATTACATTTCAATTAGAAATATTTATAGTAGTTGAGATTTTTTCTTCTAATTATATTTATAAACATGCATCTGAAGGCCTTCAATTATTACGTATTAAAAACTAAAAAAGAAGCCCGTGCAACGTATGAGTTGACGACTAGTTGTTACAATTTTCACCATAATTCAAAATTTTCGTTAAATTCAAAATTTAAGAAGTTCGCCTGGCAACCAGTCCAGCAAGGCTGGTTACCAACCGAGTACTGCTCTTGCCGATGATCCCTAGTAAAATTTTCAAACCATTAGTGTTATCCTTGTTTCCGACACAAGGCAATGAATATTCTTGAAGAAACGTGCTTGTTTCTAACTTCAGTGGCCCAGTTATTTTTAGCTTATCAGGATAATTTTTTCATCATCTTTTTGCGACGATTTATCAGAATAATATTTTTAAAACGACTTATCGGTTTATCAGCATTCAATTCATTTAAATAAATACTCACGCTAGACCTAAAAGTCATCAGCTGCACCATAAGCCATCAATCGTAACTAAAAAAACCCACCTATTTACCAAGTTGCGGCTACTACAATATCATAGTACCAAAAAGGCCGGTGGAGTTGTTTATTACCATCACTTTATTTACTATCATCCTCTCCCCTGTCGATGAATATTCTAAGGCCAACCCACTGCTGCAAAAAAATGTCATCACAGAGAGCTCAAAAACATCATTACAGATAGTTTTGTAAGCCGTTTAAATTTATAGATTAGTAATGACATGTGGTCCTCACAAACGGTTTCAAACCATCTGTGAGTGGTAACAACATAGACAGTTTTTTAAAATAACCGTCTGTGATGTGTACTTATCACAGACGGTTTTTAAAAATAATCCTATGATGTTTACATATTACAGGCGGTTTTTAAATGTAATCGTCTGTGATATCTATATAAAATCGTCTGTGATATTACTAATCACTATTTATGGTTTTCGATATCTTCCCCATTTACTGGAAGGAGTACATCTATATTTTATGGTAATACTAACATATGTAATCTTGTACATACTACAATTTAAATGAGTTAAAGACAAAGTCCAATTTCATATCACACTTGGGCTTCAAAAGGAATGAAACAAGTCACACACTGGATCCAATGTGTGATTTGCTTCATGCCTTTTAAAGCCCAAGTGTAATATAGGACCTGACTTTATCTCTAGCTCTCCATATCACCCTTGGGCTTCAAAGGTGAGAGACCATGTGAGAGGTGCTCACATGTTTGTGATGAGTAATTAATATGTGTTCTGAAAGTTCTGGTTCTACTGTCACCATATTTTTTCGTGCGGTACTACCGTTGTTTACACGTCGGTACTACCGCTCTGCGGTACTACCGCGCCTCGAAGCGGTACTACCACTCGTGCGCAGACCAGTGTTGTGACTTCCGTTAAGCGCATAAAGTTTGATTTGTGTGGTTCGTGCGTGAGTTTGTGACTAGTACAAATGTTAATTCCATTATCTCGAGCGGTGTTATGTGATGTGTTTTCTTGTCTATGATGGCTACAGGACTTTGAGGCGGAGTCGTGACGAGGCATGGGATGACCAGACTAGGCACATGTGGTGCTAAGGTCGGAACGGTCGGGATATGCTGAAGACGGCGCAGACTCGATGTGGTTGCAAGGCGTGCACAGTAAGGAACGAGGAAGCTTCCCGGAAGGTGCATCAGGGGCGTTTTGCGAAAAGCGCAAGACTGCAAAAGCGGAAGCGGATTCGGTTCGAGTTAATGGATAAAGCAAAAAGGTTGTTGGCACTAATGGGTAAAGTGTGTTTGTGAACCCATTAGTGGAGACTATAAAAGGAGAGGGAGAGGCATGAAGACAAAGTGAGAGTTAGGGTTTCTTTTTCTCTCCATGTGTTGTGTGAGTCTTTTCTCCTTTTTCTTTTGTGCTGTTGTGGAGTGGGTGGAGTGGGCAGAGGTTGTTCTGCCTTTTTATCTCCTTGTGTTCTTGAGTGGGTTCTAGATTTCTTGATTTCCTACATGCGTATGGGGATGTATTGCGAGATGAATGGGTTGTAGCAACTCTTGTAATCTTTCTTGCATCTATTTTAATCTGAGAAATCAAGTTTCTGAGATGTTTTGATGATTCTGTTCGTTCTCTATCTCCCTACGTTCTTGCATTTTCTTGCAAGTTTTTGATGATTTCTTGATTTTATAGTTGTTGTTTGTTGATGCTATGAACTAGGGAGATTATCAAAATCACCTAAGCATCTCATTTTCGAAATCAGAAGGAAGAATCATCAAGTCTTCTTTCTCCCAAATCGGGCACAGCTCTTGGCCCTGTCGTGCTGTTTCCTAGGGTTAGAAGTCAGGGGATGTGTGCCCCCTTTGATTTTCTAGTGGAATCTTGAAATTGGTTCTTGGATTATTCTTCTGAGATTGTTTCTTTGCTATCCTCAAAGTTTCCTAAGCCTAGAATCCAAGAATCTAGCGAATTTCTCAATTTCTGATTCCTCTGTCGCCTGATTTCTTCGTGCGGTACTACCGCTCAGTCAACGTCGGTACTACCGTTTCTCAATCGGTACTACCGTTCAGCGACTGAGTGCACAAGCGGTACTACCGCTCAGCAGTACTACCACGTGTCCTAGCGGTACTGCCGCTTGCAGTCAGACTAGGTCTGAATCTACATTTTTCTGGACTGTCTCTCTCGGCTTTGTTTGTTGACCTTGTTCTTAGTTTCGAGTGAGAGTTTACCTTCTGTCTTCATAGCTTCTATAGCTATTGGAGAAGAAGAGTTTGTGGATACTTGTGGGGCGATTTTTTGAAGGCACCATTCACCCCCCTCTGTTGCCATTTGGTCCTACAATTGGTATCAGAGCCGGTTAGCTCTTCCTCGTAGATCTTAACCGGTCTCTAAAGCCATGGCAACGGATAAGTATTCCACCAAGCCTCTGATTTTTTATGGCATCGATTATCCCTTCTGAAAGAGCCGGATGGAGACCTACATCCAGGCTCTAGGCTATGCCATCTAGAGGAAGGTCAAGACCCGATATGTTGTTCCTGCCGATGAGAATATCAATGCCGGAAACACGGCTGATGTTGAGGCGAATGCTAAGGCGAGGAACATCATAATTCACGGTCTGAGGAGAAGCGAGTTCGATCGCATCTCTCATCTCACGTCGGCCTTCGACATCTGGGTGACCCTCGATGCATACCATGAGGGCACCACCCAGATCAAGATGGTACGACAGGACCAGTTCAAGCGAGATTACAATAAGCTTGAAATGCTCGCTGAAGAGTCACTGGATGAGTGTTTTGCGAGGTTTCATAAGATTTTGAGTAGTCTCCGAGCGGTCGGTCTCACATACCCCGACTCGGATAACGCTCGACAGATGTTCGCGGCTCTAGACCTACGTGTTTGGGAGATGAAGGTGACCACGATGAAAGACACGACCGACCTCTTGACCCTAACTTTTGATGCGTTGTACTCACGCCTAAAGACTCACGAGATTGACATAGTCTGTAGTAGGTCGAAGTCACAGTCGATGGCCTTAGTCACCGATCCCAGCTCTGTTTCTGGACCTTCTGACTTTTCTTCAGGATTCTCTCTTGCTGCTCTGCGTGAATTTGCCGATGATCAACTAGAGCAGCTTCCTGAAAACCAACTCATCCTTCTAGCTAGAAAGTTCTCCCACGCCTACAAGAGAGTGAGAGATAGAAAGAGGAGTGGGCCGATAATCTGTTTGGAGTGTGGTGGCCCCAACCACATTCGGGCGAACTGCCCCGAGCTGAAGAAGGGCAAGGGCGACTACGGCGGTTCAAGCAAGAACGTCTACACCGACAAGAACCGCAACAAGAAGCCACCAAGCAAAGAGAAGAAGTTCCGCAACCTTGGCAAAGCCAAGAGGCTCTTTCATCGCGTCCTCACCGCCATCGACGACCTCGACCTCAGCGAGGCGGAGGGGTGGAGCGACAATGATGGGAAGGACGAGCACGATTCCAAGGATGGCGATGACTTCTCCGGCATGTGCTTCATGGCCCTTGAGGGCGACGTTAGCGACAACAAGCTCTACTCCGACTCCGACGAGGTATACCCCTCTTACAACCAGCTTAATGATGCCTTTCTTAAGCTAGGTAAATTTTATGCTAGATCTAGGGCTCAGTGTAGCGAGATGGAGAAGGAAGTATATAGATTATCACGGGAGCTTACTTCACTTATATCTGCTCCCTCTCGTGACGAATGTGATACATGTTGTGCTTTGCTTGGTGACATGGAGAAATTATGGACCTCTCATGATAGTCTTTCCTCTGAGCTTGACATGATTAAGATGGAGAATATTAGTCTTCTTGCTGAACTAGAGATGAGTAGGGTAGCTCCTCTTTCATCTGCTACTGTTGAGACTAATTCTTGCACCTCATGTGAGGATAAGGATAATGCTTTTAGAGATCTTTATACCATGCTTCTTGATCTGTTCGAGACTTGTGAAAGTTGCAATAATTTGAAGATGAATTTAAAAAGGGCAGATCATAAAAGTGCTGAGTTACAAGATTTTGTACTTGAGCCCATTGCTTCATGTATGAACTGTCCCAAGTTGACTGCTGAGCTTGAATCTGTTTCCAAACAGTTTCAAGAGATGATTGATAACAGTAACAAATTGGCTCAATATGCTTCTAAGGATCCTGTTAGCTCACCATGCAACAACTGCGATAAACTAAAATCTGATTTGATTGCCTTGGATGACAAATGTGTGAAGCTAACTAAAGACCTTCTGGAGAAGTCATCATTTGCTTGTAGTGTTTGTGCTGATGTTGGGAAGGAGCCCAAGGGTAAGGTAGAGATGCTTAGCAACATGAACCAAAAGGGTAGCAGTAGGACTGTCCCTTCTGAGGCGGCTGTGCGTGCACATGCCTTACATTCTTCTGCTGTTGGTTCTTCCTCTACTCCCTTACCTTCTGTTGTCTCTCCTTCCCCCTGCTCTTCTTGCACCTCTCTCTTCCGGGAGTGCCAGTATTTTATGAACACTCTCGAGAGATTTGTAGGAGGCAAGAAGAAGCTTAATCTTATTCTAGACCAATCAAAGATTTGCAAATTCAATCAAGATCTAGGATACGATTTCTCTAAGGATGTTAGGAAGCATCCACCTGCTGTTCTTAGACCCATAGCAGCAGGTGTGATCAAGGTTGATCCTAGAACTAAGAAAGTTCAATTCAAGTCATCGGGCTTTGTCCAAGGGATTTCTGACAGTAAGGTGGTTCCACCTGTTACTTCGGTCTCTTAGAAGGCGATGCCCCATCGTGCTACTTCTACCTCTCAGAAGGTGAAGTATCATTGCACCTTCTGTCAGAAGGATGAACACTTGGTCGAGCGATGCTTCAGGTGCCCCCAGATCGCGCGTAGAGACCGTGTTGAGGCTCTTAGACATATTTAGGGTCAGCCCCAGATCTTGAGTGCACTCCCCGAGCCCTCGCTGGCCGTCGCCTCCGGTCGCCTCCCCGAGCTCTCACCGGCCGTCGCCT
The DNA here is from genome assembly GCA_036346245.1 of Bonia amplexicaulis. NCBI lineage: Eukaryota > Viridiplantae > Streptophyta > Magnoliopsida > Poales > Poaceae > Bonia > Bonia amplexicaulis. The sequence goes on from CM070766.1 coordinate 11,452,088, forward strand.
CCCCGACGCATAAGTACTAAGGTACCCTTGTGATGCTATGATTTGCTTCATGCCCTTTATGTGATGCTATGATTTGCGCATGACTAAGGTACTCTTGTGATGGTATGATTTGCTTCATGCCCTTTATGTGATGCTATGATTTGCTCATGACTAAGGTACCCTTGTGATGCTATGATTTGCTTCATGCCCTTTATGTGATACTATGATTTGCTAATGACTAAGGTACCCTTGTGATGCTATGATTTTCTACATACCCTTTATGTGATGCTATGATTTGCTCATGACTAAAAGCAAGACGTTTCCCTGTATGGCCACATAGAGCATGCTTGTATTGATCAGTTCTGATAGGGCTTCATAGAGTACAGACACATGCTTCATAGAACTTTGTTTAGAGACCTTGTATAATAATATATGCCACATAGACCTTCAAATGGCATGAAGCAAGTGGTACACTCTAGTGTATCCGGTTCAATGAACTTGATACACTAGTTTATGCCATTTGTTTCATAGAACTTTGTTTAGAGACCTTGTAGTAATAATATATGCCACATAGACCTTCAAAGGGCATGAAGCAAGTGACACACTCCAGTGTATCCGGTGCAATGAACTTGATACACTAGTTTGTGTTATTTGCTTCATAGAACTTTGTTTAGAGACCTTGTAGTAATAGTATATGCCACACAGACCTTCAAAGGGCATGAAGCAAGCGACACACTCCAGTGTATCCGGTGCAATGAACTTGATACACTAGTTTGTGTCATTTGCTTCATAGAACTTTGTTTAGAGACCTTGTAGTAATAATATATGCCACATAGACCTTCAAAGGGCATGAAGCAAGTGACACACTCCAGTGTATCCGGTGCAATGAACTTGATATACTAGTTTGTGTCATTTTCTTCATAGAACTTTGTTTAGAGACTTTGTAGTAATAATATATGCCACATAGACCTTCAAAGGGCATGAAGCAAGTGACACACTCCAGTGTATCCGGTGCAATGAACTTGATACACTATTTTGTGTCATTTGCTTCATAGAACTTTGTTTAGGGACTTTTCTATTTGTTTTATAGTATTAGCAACTAAATTAGGTGCTAAGATAGGCACATCACCCCCTCTCTGTGTCCACATCACCCCCTCCCTTCCACCCTCCCCTCTACTCCTCTCCTCTCTTCCAATTCAATATGATCACTTTCTTATCTTATCCTAAAAGACCCACAAATTGAGCAACATGTCATCCGCGCATTCTTCAACACCATCGCCGGAGGCGTCCGCTCCAAAATCAAGACGTCAAGGAAGAGGGCTATCGAAGAAGACTGAGGGCCAATTTACCATCACAGCGGTCGATGCATCTGGGGTCCCTCTCCTTTCTCACAAAGCTGTAAGCGCATTCCGAACATTGATCGGAATAGTTGCACGAGAGCGAATTGAGATCACATTCAATTCGTGGAAGAACGTTCCTAAGACTCAGAAACGTGAGCTGTGGACCGAAATTTTGGCATCGTTCGAGATCCTAGAAGAACACCAAGATGCCGTGCAACGACAAACCTACCTAGCAGCATGGAAGAACTTCAAGAGCACGCTTATCAAGAAATATGTGGAGACGGACGAAACGCCTTTTCATAAATACCCATTCTTGGAACGACAATGGGAAGAGTTCAAGGCGATGAAGACAACTGAAGATTTCAAAAGTACAAGTGTGGCGCATAAGGCCCTCCAAGCAAAAAACACACGCCCCACAGACTTGGCACAGCTGGATATGCGGGTAAAATCCCGCAGTGGAGGACGGAGGATGACTTGGCAGCCCAACAGGACATCGCCCCGCCATTTTCCATTATCCCGGATGAGCGCGCTCGAAATTGGGGGACGTCTCCTTTCGAAACTCAGCAGACCAGCAAGTGTCCCAGCGTCTGGTAAGATATCGATCGAACTACGTAGCTTGTAATTACTCTAGAACTTCGTACGAATTAAAATGACATGTCGTGCTCTTGCAGGAAGAGCTGAGTTTTGAATCTACTCTGGGATCATTCCAGGGAACAAGGGAGAATGATATGCTCTCTGTGGCCCTGGGAAACAAGGAGCACCCGGGCCGTACAAGAGGCCTTGGGCTTTACGTTCCTTGAAAACATGGTTTCCATGATGACTCCGAAATGTATCGGCGTAGGAAGAGAACCAAAGCTGAGCGTGAGGAGTGGCTACGAGAAGAGTTCAAGGCATCTCTTAGAGAGGAGATAATGGGTGAGCTGGCTGATGTAATCAGAGATGAGGTGCGGAAACATACAGAAAGTTAGCAGGCCGCCGCTCCCGTGGTAGCTAGCCCGCATAACCGTCCGAGTAGTTGCGCGTCCAATCCGATGGAAAGCGTGGCCAGATTTCCTGTGGACAACATCCAGGTAAAAATTATTATCTCTCAAATGCTTGCTCCATTGATAGGCCTATTGGAGTAGCTAATTTTGTATGGTTATGTAGGAGCCTACGAAGTGCAGGCTCCAAGTGAGATGTGTTTCCGTTCCCTTGTACGCTGCTTGGGGCCAGGCATATCAGTCTGGTCTCGGGGCCAGGGTGCACGGTCAACCTTTAGCGCCAGGCTATGCAAAAGTTAATGTGGATGGTGTGTATGCCAATTTTGAGGTCGTTCACCATCAAGGCCCCAACGACGAGATCGTGACTCTAAGGCGTGCCATTGGAACATTCATCCAAAGGCCCAAATGCGACATCTCCCTGGAGGCTTCTTCACCGGTGGCGGACTGTAGGGCAGCACGAACCAGAGCTAAAAGCGCTGGTGCTATCTCCACATGGGCAGTGCGAAGCAGAGCTACCTGCACTGGTGCTATCTCCACGGGTGCTATTCTCGCCAAAGCAACTTGCACCGTCTGTACCATTACAGTCGACTACCATAAAGTCGACCTACGATCGAGGCGATGGCGTGGCAAATCAAAGACGAAGGATGATGACGATACCCGTACACGCCATTGGCCAAATTCGTGCTAAGCGGCCGATGATATTCCCGGAAGAGCACCTCTTAACCCTAGAACTTGGTTGCCAAACATTACACGCTTGGTATATGGAACAGTCCAATAGGCCAAAGGAAGAACGACGTTCAGGTATCACTGTCAAATTCAAGCGGGAACATTTCCAGCACGAAGTTCAGGAATGTTTCTTCGCAGTGACCTTTGACGATATATTTGATCTTTTCACGCTCAACGCTCTCGACGCCTCACTCGTTCGATGTTGGACGCCGTAAGTCCGTACAATCACGGTCTCTGCTCACGCCATACCGATATATGTCACAATTTGTTGCTTTTCTGTGTATATATATAGATTCATGCTGACCGAAGCTAGATCATCGAAATTACCAATTGATTTCCTAGACCCACGCTTGGTCGCCATTGATACCATCAACGAGGATGCATCCTTCGTCGAGAACTATATTACAACAACACTGCTGGTTCACCGTGATAAGGAATTTCTTCTTATGCCATACAATGAGCACTTCCATTAGATTTTAATTGTAATTATACCAAAATGGAACAAGGCTATATACCTTAATTCTTTAAGTAAGAACAAATCCAAATACACAGCTATCGCCGAAATACTCGATAGGTAAGTACATTGTACATTGTACTTTTTTTCCTTCCGAATGACTAATTTAACTTTTTCGAATAACGAAGGTCGTTCACCACATACGTTCAACAAACACGTGGCTCGACGATAGGGGCCAAGCCATTGAAATATTTTCGCAATTTTCGGGTATTCGCTAGCTACACATTAATTAATCCTATACAACACTTAGCAGTAATGCCTTATGATTTAACACATTCTATTTTTTATAGTGCCACCAGCAGCAGTCGGGAAACACGTGTGGATTCTACGTGTGCCACCATATGAGACTACTCCTCGATTCCTCGAAGATCAGCAATTCTAATGTTTGTCAATCTTCCCACATTTATTTCATACTTGTCAGGTTATATATGTAAGCGCGTTGATATTCCTATCGACAGGCTGCGCTTATCTCTACATCTGCATTAAAACAGCTGGACTTTGCAAAAATTCGAGGAGAGTTCGCTTCGTTTTTGTGGACTAAAGTCATCAGATCAGATGGAGAGTTCCACTGCGTACAATGATTTTTTATTGCTCTTATCACACTGTAATTGTGATTTTGTTAATGGATATTTTATTTCATTTCAATTAATTCATTTGCGAAATGGATGCCTTATGTTTGTGAATGAAATGTGATGTGAATTGGATGTTTTATGATTGTCAAATTAATTGAGATGTGAATTGTATGTATACATATACTTGTTCATCTGCTTGTTTTAGAGGGCATGACTAGCATTTCCTGAGGCTAGCCAATAAACAGAAATAGATTTATAGGTAGAAAAGAACATCACGCATTTATTTTTAGTTACAAGTCGTGCGTGATAGGTGACATATCACGACGGTTTATAGCGAAACCGTCTGTGATATTGATATACCACAGACGGTTTTTAGTTACAAACCGTCTGTGATATATCAATATCACATACGGTTTTTAACTAAAAACCGTCTGTGGTATATCAATATCACAGACGGTTTTCAGTTACAAACCATCTGTGATATTGATGTATCACAGACGGTTGTCGAACCGTCTGTGATAATCTTCGATTATCACTGACTCATAAATTCAGACGGTTCACAAAACCGTCTATGATGACGTTTTTGAACCGTTTGTGATGACCTTTTCTGTAGTAGTGTGTGCTGTTACAAACTACCCCCCTTAGAAAGAATCTCGTCCCCGAGATTCGGACGGACTAGGAAAAAGAAAGGAGAGGAAAATGCTGCTCTTGGTTCCTCATTGTGCTCTCAAGCTGCTTCTGATTCTGTATGGTTACTTCGCTGCACTTTAGAGAATTTGATGGTCTTGCTTCTTGTATCATGTTCAGCTTGCTTCATGATTTTAACTTGTTCTTCGGTATTATGAAGTACTCCTTCGACTGAGAAATACGGAAGACAACAACAAGTCGGAGTGGTACATCTTTAGTCGGCTGCAAGCTCTAGGATACTTCAATTGCCCTTACCCTATCGATTAATTTAGAATTCCACCAAAAAGGGCTTAACTTCCACAATTGTTTATCCGAAAAAGACATAATTATTTCAACTTTTCAAAAATGCTTGATTCCAATACCATATACCACAAATGCACCTTATTGATTTCACATTGATTTCAACAAATAATCCCATAAACTTTTATTCTTTGCTCTAATTTGAATCGACGGCAAACCATAGAATTTTTCTAACAAGAATCCAATAACATTGTAATTTGTGATGTGCCACCAATTGCTTTATGATCATTATCTAATCCAATAGATCCATAACTCTGATCAAATTAATCCAACCTTTTAGTAATCAACAATCAATTTTTAGATCATCTAAGCAATAATTTAATATTCATTAATCCACCAACATCAATCTCTTGATAATCATCATTTTGGTTCCAGCAAATTTGAATGAATTCAAGTACCTCAATTAATTCTTATCGGACAATCTCTCAATCTATCTCCCATAATTAATTTAAATCCTCTAGATTATCCATTTGAGCATCCTTAAATGATCTAGTTAATCCCATTAGTTCAAATCTAATTATCTTGCAATAATCTATTAAATCTACCAAATTCAAATTGACATATCAAAGTTCACTTTGCAATGATAAAGTTAATCCACCAAGATATCTAAGTGTATTATCTTCTAGAATTCTACAAGTATCCACTTATCATCAATAGGTCCACCAAACTCTGATAATCAATTAACTCCATAAAATTCATCCAATCTTCATGATTCAACCAAATCACCCAAAATAGATATTATGAATTGTTTATGATAATTCAACTTCTTAATCTTTTAATCTCTCTCTTTACCAGATCAATCTCTTAATACTAATTCTCCAACGATCACCATTAATCCCTTCAACAAAAATCTTGTTTTACATCAAATTGCTCCTTTCAATCCTAGATAATTAATCCAAGGCAAAGTTTAGACTTTTCTCATGATCTAATTAGGTCCTCCAAGTTCAACTTTGTATTTATTCTCTAGTCAATCCACAAAGATGACACTATTTAGATTTATTTATAATCAATTGGTATCCACAAATATATCTTTTCATCTCAATCCTCTCGAATATTATCCAATCTTTCCAATTCTACATCCAAATATATCACGCTACTAATAATTCTCCAAATTACCTAAATCGACATCCACTGATTATGACGGCTTTCCCGACAAGGGTACTTTCTATAAATTTGTTGTCTTCCATATACTCTTGGTCTCCAAAAATTTCCAACTTGGATTGCAGTGAAAGAATTGGAGCTTGCACTGCTGCGGTAACTGGGGTTAGCAAAAGATAAGAGGGAAGTAGAATAGATAAGAGATCAGGGGAAAACTAAACAACAACTTGGACAAAACTTAGCTTGAAATTAAAATAGTTTTTAAGGATGACTGTACTACAAGTATACAAAGACTTGGTACAGTCCATCTAGCACACAAACAAGTAAATATATAAGCGTTCTAAAATCGTAGGACTTTACTTGGGCACTACAACTAAAGAACTAATCCTCGCTCCTTAATGATCACGCGCTTCTCCAAGTGCAACCTTATTGAGCCATCTATAGAAATTACAGAGGAAAGTGGTTCTAATTACCATTCCAAAAGGTGAATAAGCAGATAGAGAAGGAAGAATACCATGACGAAGCTAAGGATAGAAAGAAGAGAAAAGATGAGGATGGCACATTATTAAAATTTTATTTTATAAAATAAATTTTGAAGCTCTTCTACTAATGACCATTCTAACTAGGTCATGTCCTACTGTCAAATTGGCTCTGATACCGTCTCTGTTGGGACCCTAGATTTCCGAATCCGGACCCTCTGTGTATTACAGCACTAGTCTCAGATCAAAGCTAGTGCACACAGTCAAACAGTGATGATTACATAACCAACAACGCTTTATTACAATAATAGAGAGTACAGACAAAAATGTCTCTTTATTACAACTGAGGTTTCAAGACCTCGCAAACTCACAAAACACAGCGGAAGCAAAATAAACTATGATAAAGACCCATCAATACGCCACAGGCAATTGACTGGGGAAGCGCAACCTAGTACTCCGGAAAGCCTTCGTTGAATCCACACGTGAAGTAGTCGTAATCTCCTTTTTGAGCTTTATATTCCTCTGATATTTTATTTTAAGTGTAGCATGTGAGTACATAAAGTACTACGTAAGTCTTGGAAAAATGCAGTAGATGCAAGGCTCAACAAAGGAGGGTTATATGGTTCTTTTGCACAAAGCAATATTTTATTTCAAATACCATTAAATATTTTTGAAGGCATGAATTTAACAAAGTAATTATCTTGACTGAAATTATTAAGCATTTTATAGTGAAGGTTCTATCCACCATCACTAGATAATTGGCTCCATTCGACAAGGTTCAAGTCTACGGGTTCCATCCACCCACACTGGCTTCATCCACCAGGACAACCCCGAGAGTTCCATCCACTCTCGGATTCCCAAAACCTTTACTTTAAAACCAAAACCAAAGATCTATCATGTGAATGTATTCCTTGCCCACCCTTGACCGTGGGCACGGCTATTCGAATAGTTTTATACTCTACAGAGGTTGTACACTTTACCCACAAGAGACAAGTTATCTTAATAGCCAACATGCTTCCTTAGGCATGAGACCCAGATAATTCATCACAAAGCCTTTACTTTACTCTAGTCTAGCTAGTCACCACCCGCTGAGGTTTCACCGCTGAAGGGTTAAATCCACCCAGTCAGAAGCCCCCTCTTGCGCCGTATGAATACAGTAAATCCCTGTCCCTCACTGTGAATAACCAGTAAATCCCTGGCACTCACTTTCCACTGGTGGTACCTAAACTAGACTATTGTAATTTATTCAGGTAGGTTGTATCCATATAGACATGTGGTTGTACGGTAGTGCTCAATTTGGACAAACACAAGCGTCGGTCCTTAATTGACTAGGGCGGAACATACACCTTACAAGTTCCCGTGCTAACCGCACCAATCCAATCCAACCATCCGCCCTGGTCTAAAACAATTTTCACATTTTATTTATTTTGAAGGTACAGTGGCAACACCAATCGCCACTAATTTCTGAACAAAAGTCTAGATCAATAAAATATAATTTTCCATTCCAAGGTTTACACAAGTTATATAGCATGACTAAGCATTTTACTACCGTTCTAATATTTAACAAGGAATTAATAATCTCAATACTGAGTCAAGAGAATCCTAGGGTGTCAAAGGTACATGGTTGTCAATGTCAAATAAGGGCATAACAATTATCAGTTTAACTATTATTCTTACAGCATAAATTATCATTTTATGTAACATAACAATGCATTAAATTTAAAATAATTAAAAACATTTCACAAACATAGGTTCAGAATGTTCAAAGGAGACTTTCCTTCTTGCATGTTGTTTGAACCTTCTTGCTGCTGCTTAGAATATTCTTCGGTGACATCGGATTCTACGCGCGAAACGACAAATACAAAAGAATAAATAAATATAAATAAAATCATAAAAATACAAAATATATACTGGAAGAAAGCTTAAGATTTTAGATGAATTTAGGAGAAAGAATCAACGGATTCGGAGTTCGAATGAGGGAGAACGAATATCTGGAAATTTTAGATGTCACATGAAATGATAGCAAAATCCGAGAATTACTTTTTGAGCAATATGGTGTCGGTTGGTTGCGAGGTGGCGGCGAACAGGCAAAATGGAACAATGGCGATGAGGCAAAGGTGGTGACGTGGGTACAGCGTCAAGAAATGGCGGTAATCACTGGCGGTGAGGGAAAACGGCAGTGACGGCGTGGTTGTGACAACGACAGGTTGGAGAGAGATAGTACTGGGTATGTAATGTGCAGATGTAGGGCGAGCACAGGGTAGAACACGATATGGTGTAGCTAAGAAAATTATTGGCTAAGCTGAAACTTCATCAGAGACGATACAATAGACGTTTGAACGACGACGGTAGAGAAAAGGAAAAACTCGATATCTTGGTGCTCGGTGAAGTGAATCCAAACCCATTTGAAAGGTAGCTACCTGGGATGATTTGGCACGATATGACGTGAACGGATTGTGGAAAACACCACCGGATGGATGGGGACACGAGATGCCATTGGCGGCCATGGCGAGGTGTCGGACGCAAAAATTTGTGGAGGCTTTTCAGGGAAAAGGAAGAGAGCACGGCGTAGAACGCGACGAGGCAAGTCTAAGAAAAATTATGGCACAGGATAAAACTCAACAGAGATGACGAATCGACCTTGGGAGTCGAAAACGACCATTTTTGGAGTCTAGGACATGATATGACGCGAACAAAAATCAAAGCGCTTACCAAAAAAGTGGTGTACGCGCGAAGGCACGGTTTCAGTGTCTAGCTCGACAAGGTCGACGAGGACTCGGGGAATCTTTGGATGATGGTGATGGAAGCGTGGCGTAGAACGCGTCGAGGCGAACTCAACGGTATAGACGGCTCGGCCAAAGGACATCGGATGGTGGCGGAACACGGCGGAGAAGATATTCGGCGACCGACGAGCTGACGTCGACATTCCGGGCAAACGGAGAGGAGTTAGTGGGTGAGGTTTATGGCGAAACTAAGAGGAGAACGTCGGAAACACAATGCTCACCTCGGTTTTGATGGAACACGCATGGTCGGCTCGCAGCGAGGAGAGAAGCGACGGCGCGGTTTGGCCACGGTGGTCCGGCGATGCTCTGGTGAAGGCGAGGGAAGTAGCGCGTAGAACGCGCAAAGGCGAAGCCAATGATGTGGTCAAAAGTGGTGGAGCTCCACTGTAGGCGTCGCAAATGGCCAAGGAACGGCGCTCGGTTCACAAAAGAAAAATGGCGATTGCGGAGAGAAGAAAAGGAGAGAGAACTTGAGATTTTTGGAGATGGATGAGGATGAGAAGGGGCACCCGGTGCTCCATTTTATAGGCGTGGAGGTGGACCGGAGAGGGAGATCCGCGAGGGAATGTCTTTTGGTGGCATGGCATATCCCCGCGAAATGGTTGCATGAAATTAGGGGCTAAGGTCGGGAATGGAAAGCTCTTGATGAGAGGATTTGCTGTGTCGTGCGTCGCTCGGGCTGGAAGATGAACAGTGCCGCTTGCACTGTTCATTCTCTCTCCTCTTTTTTTGGAAATTTTAAAATTGAGCTCAAACAAACTTAAAAAAATCTGAGAAAATTTTAGAAAATTCCTTGAGACTCAAGGAACTCAAATAAAATATTTTTAGCAAATGTTAATGTTTAATTTAATCATATTAAATCCTTTTAATTAATAAAAATTCCAATTAAGCTTTAGTTTAATCCAAATAAATTCAAACAAACTAAAAAATTTCAAAAGAGGATAGAAATGGATAGATTAGAATTTTATAAGATTTAATAATTTTTAATGGGCTTAATCCGAATTAAAATGAAGAAATACGGGCTCCCGGAAGTTGAAACTAAAGAAAAATCAGATTATGACGTCATCAAGGGAAATGATTTTCAGAGGAATTATGTTTCTGTGGAAATGGAATTTATCACGTCAGCAAGGATTTTGATTTTCTGGCCGAATTATTTTTGTAAAGGAAAATGATTTATTACTCTAACAGGTGGGACCAGGTTTATCAGCGAGAGAGAAGAGAGAGAAAAGAGCGGACGGTCGGATGAGCGATGCGGAGTAAGGAGGAAATTGGGACCGACGGATGGAGAGTGAAGGGGTTAGATGAAGATGGACGCATGAGATTAGATCGGGCGTTGGAGGATTAAATCCAAACCGTTGGCTAAGAGGCGAACGGGTGAGTGAAGAGGGAGGGCTGAGATTTAAATAGGTAGGACGGATTGAATCAGGGCTTGACACTTGTCAGCCTGAGGAGAGAGGTTGAGGATTAAATTTGATTCAGATTTTCAGGAACATTAGGAAGTTTTAAAAATACTTAGAAAATAGGAAATAAAGTCTAAAAATTCCAAAAAAATTTAAAGAACTTCCTGGAGATGTTGTGGACTTTCATAAAATATTTCCAACATATTTTGGTATTATAATTTTCATACTTAAATTACTTTTTCAAATCCAACTTTCTAAAAGCAGAAAATCAGGGCAAAACAAAATAAATCTTAAGCAACAAAACAATAATTTTTATTTTAAACCAAATTAATTTAATTTAATATTTTAATTTTTTTCCTCCAAAAAATTGAAATAAACACCTGGGCTGTTACACAGCTCATGAGGTAGAGGCCACTTCTTCATCTCATCTAGGACCTCCCCGAAATATCCAGAAAGACCATCCTTCCGAGCAGATAATCGGAGACCTGTTTGAGTGAGTCACACGCTCAAAGTCTGGCATGTCACATTTCTGTCTCCACTCTACCTTCGTTGCCACCTTTGAGCCCAAGGATGTTTGTCATGCTCTTTCTGATGAGTCTTGGGTCAATGCCATGCATGAGGAATTAGAGAATTTCGAGAGAAACAAGGTCTGGTCGCTTGTTGAGCCCCCTCGAGGTCACAATGTCATTGGGACCAAGTGGGTGTTCAAGAACAAACAGAGTGAGGATGAGATAGTCATTCGAAACAAGGCTAGACTGGTAGCTCAGGGCTTCTCCCAGGTTGAGGGTCTCGATTTTGAGGAGACCTTTGCCCCTGTAGCTAGAATTGAGGCCATTAGAATCCTACTTGCCTTTGCAGCTTCTAGGGGTTTCAAGCTTTACCAGATGGATGTCAAGAGTGCCTTCCTCAATGGGTTTATTGAGGAAGAAATCTATGTGAGACAGCCTACAGGTTTCGAGAACCCCAAATACCCAAACCATGTCTACAAGATTTCCAAAGCCTTGTATGGACTTAAGCAGGCCCCTATAGCTTGGTACGAGCAGCTTAAGTCCTATCTGTTGAGTCATGGTTTTGAGATGGGTAAGGTGGATAAGACCTTGTTCATTCGTAGGCATGGCACTAACCTTCTGCTCGTCCAGATTTATGTCGATGATATTATCTTTGGCGGCTCTTCTCATGCTCTGGTTTCACAGTTCTTGGATGTCATGAGCATCGAGTTAGAGATGAGCATGATGGGTGAGTTGACCTTCTTCCTTGGCTTCCAGATCAAGCAGACTCGGGAGGGTACTTTCTTGCATCAAGGCAAGTACACTCGTGAACTCCTGAGACGCTTTGACATGAGTGATGGTAAGTCGGTGTCAACTCCGATGGCTTCTACTGCTTCACTCGATCCAGATGAGGATGGCGAGCCAGTTGATCAGAAGGAGTATCGCAGCATGATTGGCTCCCTCTTATACCTTACTACCTCGAGACCAGACATACACTTCTCTGTGTGTCTGTGTGCTCGATACCAGGCTTCTCCTCGCGTTTCTCATCGCTAGGCAGTGAAGCGCATCTTTCGGTACCTTCGAGCTACCATAGACTATGGTATCTGGTACTCTTCCTCTTTCTGTCTTTCCCTTAGAGCCTACTCCGACGCAGACTTTGCTGGCTGTAGAATAGATAGGAAGAGCACTTCTGGCACTTGCCAATTCATTGGCACTTCTCTTCTTTCTTAGTCTTCTAGGAAGCAGTTCGGTGTTGCACAGTCCACTGTAGAGGCCGAGTTGTTGCAGCCAGGTACTTTGAATTAGTCATAGACAGTGTTCCACTCTTCTGTGATAACACTTCTGCCATTAATATCGCTAAGAACCCAGTGCAGCATTCTCAGACCAAGCACATTGATATCAGATTCCATTTTCTTAGAGACCATGTAGAGAAAGGTGACATAGTGCTCCAGTTTGTGGAGAGTGACCACCAGTTGGCTGATATCTTTACCAAGCCTTTGGATAGCTCTAGGTTTTCAGCCTTGCGAGGAGAGCTTGGGGTGGTTTGTCCTTATGGACTGTTGTGAGGGGGAGCTTTGTGCTTCATGGTTTATCCTATTTATTATGCTCTTGCTCCTTTCTGTTGCATATCATGGGGATGCATTTGGGTTAGTCCTTCTAGCATAGGATAGAGTGACTCTCTTGCTTAGTTTCTTATATTGCTTCCTCTCATCTGATGTTCTACGTTGCTACTTCTAGTTGCTTCTCGTCTCACTAGGTTGAGTTCACTCACTTCTTGCGTTCTAGTGAGGGTCGGGCCACTGTTGAGTAGACAGGGAACGTGTTTACTCCCTAGCGTCTTAGTAGACTAGCTATTAGACCTCGATTCATATAGGGCAGATGAGAGTCAGTCTGAGCCATAGTTCTCTCTATCTTGCCTATGCCTTAAGGACTGCCTTCTGTTTTCTTTGCCAGCTTCTCGTATTTATTGCTTTGGATCAGGGGGAGTATATTTGGGATTTTCTGGATCTTAATGTCGACTTAACTAAAAGTGTTTCACATGTTGAGAGGGAGCTGGATTTTCTTGCATTTCATTCTGCATTGTAATAGAACTACGTGGAGCCTTGATTATTATCCTGTTATGACATGTGTTACAATGCATTACAGGGAACAACCACGGTTGTCCATCTCTTGGACTGTCGTCGCCGCTCGCCTCTTCTGGATCTGACCGCCGCCGTCACCCATGACCGTCTCGCCCGCGCTAGCTGCCGCTGTACGCCCGGATCCAGCCCCGCCTCGTTGCCATACCGCTGATCCAGCCCAGATTGGGCCGCCGCCGACTTGATGCGCCCAGATCCGGTCGCTGCTAGCCAAGTCCTGCCTGGATCCAGTTGTCTCCCACGCCCGATGCCGCCACCGCATTGTCTTCATCTTCCACAGCACGAGCCACCGCCGCCGTCCTCTTCTTGGCCCGCCGCCACTGCTCGGATCAGGAGAGGCGTGCCGCCATCGTCCGTGAGGAGGGGAAGAGCGAGTCCGGCCGTCTCCACCACTGGAAAACCCGGATCCGGCCTCTCTGCCGCTAGATCCGGCCTCCCCACCGCTGGATTTGGCGCCCTCCGCGCCGTCGCCGTGTCTCCCTTGTGCGCTCGCCCGCCTACGCCTGTGCCCTCACACGCGCCGGCCTATGCTCCTAGCTCCTCTTCGTCGCCTCAGCGCCACCTCGGATCTGGCCCTCTCCGTCGACTCCCGACTGCCCCGCCGCCACTCTTCCCAGGTCGCCAAGTGAGGGGTGAAGAGAGAGGAGAGAAAGAGGGAGGGGCAAAGAGAGACAAGAGTGAGGTTGGGACGGGGAGAGAGAAGAGAAGTGGAATGACAGGAGTGCTGCTTGTTGTTAGCTTGAGGGTAAGGAGGTAGCCACTATTAAGTATTAGTATTATTGTTTTTTAGTCTTCCATTGCGTTCATTGAAGTCCGTAGATTCTCTTTCAGTTCGTTCAAATCGTGCGAGGCTACTGTAATATCCCGAAAGTCGTTACGGCATAAGATTTTAAATCAATCGCGGAATCGCCGGTTTTTCGGTAAATCGCGGGAAGAGAAAATATAAATTATAGAACATTGTAAAATAAATTAAATAAATTAAAATAATTAATTTAGATGTTTTGGGTTGTCCGGAGGGGTGTGCCATCTGTTTTGGGCCAGCCACCCAAATGGGGCCCGCACCCTCCCAAACCCTAGCACCCTCTTTATAAACCCTCCTTGGCCCCTCCCTCTTTCCACCCCAAACCCACCACCACCACCCTTGGGTGCCCCCTCTCCCCTTGCTGCTGCCATGGTGCCAAGGAAGAAAAGAAAGGGAAGAGAGGAAGGAGAAGGAGAAGGAGAAGGAGAAGGAGAAGAAGAAGAAGAGGAAAAGATTGAGGAAATTTCTTCATCTAGGTAATTTTTCCCCATCCCAATCCTCTGTTTTATGGATTTATTAGGGTTCTTGGCACGGAATTTCATGGTAGATATTAGATCAATTGCCCGATTAGAGTTTTGTCGCGGATTGGTTTTAGATCTATTCGCGCAGCGCGGCTTGTCTCGCAGTTTTGATCTAAAAAACGAATTTTCCTGTGGGTATTCCCAAAAGGAAAATTGTAGAAGACTTCTAGGTATATTTCCTGTATTTGTTTCAATGTTTTCTACCATGGGATCTAGGAGATACGGGGTCGACAATACCGCTGTCCGGCAGCGGACAGATCGGTACAGCCCGACGGTAAACCGGAGTTTCAAATTAGTAAATGAATTTTCCTGCGGGTCTCCCCAAACGGAAAGTTGTAGATTACTTCCATATGTATCTCCTGTATTTAATTCAAATTTTTATATTACGGGATCTGGGAGATACGGAGTCGGAAATATCACTGTCCGGCAGGCGGATGGATTGGTACAGTCCGACTGTAATCCGGGATTTAAAAATAGTAAAAAAATTTTCTGGCCTTGTCCGTAGTTGGAAAAGTTGTAGATAATTTAGATATCTAGGTTCTGTATAAATTTGGGAATTGTTAGGCCTCTGTGCTGTCGTGGGCACGCGTTTGAACGCGGCTGCCCAATCTGCCAGAGCAGAGTTCTTCCTCAGTTTTGGGCATTAAATTACTCCTAGCTGTGATTAAAATAAAAATAGGTGTTCTCCATAAAAATTGTAGGTTTTTAAGTCATGAATCCAGAGAGGTATTATTTGCTATTTTTTGATCTATATTTTTAAAGATACAAAATTATGAAGCAGCGCTGCTGTAGAGAATAAAATGTTGAATTGTGGAGCGGAGAGGAGTTTACGCGGGTTCGGGTCTCCAGCGATGTTTTATATATTTTTTTTGTCGTGTTTGTATGCTATGGTTGAGTGCTGAGAGTTGTCTTATGGACAGGTGGTCTTGCCCCTGAGCGCTCTTGATTTTTGTTGTGCTTCGCTTCGTCGGATTGAGGCAAGTAAACGTAGCGGTGGTTGCTACCGTTTAACCTGTTGTTCTTACTACTTTCAGTTTACATTATTATCATAATTTGATACAATTTTCATGATTGCATGATATTTTAATTGTGTAATTCTTGCTTAATGTTATAATGTTCATGAAATTAGCATGTGGTGGATGTGAGTATGTTGAGAGCGTGATAATGCTCCTTGCGGATGAATTAATGTGATTAATGAATTTTCATATCATTCAATCATTCATGTCATATCATGTCCTTTGTGTATGTGGATGTCGCCGCTTATAGCCGCGACCGCATCGGCACAGCGTCAGATATTGCCGTGTCGACGCACCTCTTCGCCCGCGAGAAGCATTCGTATATTGCGAAATACGATGCATCGCACTTCCTGCCCTGGCAAGAGTAATGTGGAGCATAGCATGAGCATTCATATGCATTCATATGCATTGCATTGTGGAATGATCATTTGCATACATATGCAATATAATGTGGTGAAGTTATTTTGTGGAATGTACAACTTCATAGTTGTAATGTGGAATTGGCTCTTGTGAGCTATTGATGGAATGAAGGTTGTGGTTGTGGTCTTGGAATGTGGTTCGTCCCTTGTGTGATTGTGATGGTGGCATGAAACTCTTTTCTCTTATTTTAATTGTTTATAGTAATTGTGGAAATGGGAAGTAATATAGTATTGAAGTAAGTCATACATATGTTTTATTACCTTTGGTAGTGGTAGTGGTTGAGAATTTAAAATAGTCAATCATGATTTAATTGTTAATGCTTTACCGTTATTGATAGTGAATTGAGGTCGAGAATATAAACGTAGTTAATTGTGGAAGATTAAAAGTTGATGATTAATCTATTGTGGTTTGTGGAGGGATAAATGTTCCTTTTGCATTTAATACGGGATAAAATGATTGCATTCATATGCTAATTAAATATGAAATTCTAGAGGAATGATTCATGAAAGTTTATGGTGATTTAATATATATGAACATAAATTGTAATTGTGGATGTATGGAATTATAATGATGATGTTTAAATTGCTTGTAGTTTGAATAACTTGTTAAACTGTTTGCTTGCTGAGATTTTTATCTCACTCTTGCTTTCCCCTCCCTACAGGTGGACTTTGAGCATGCATTAGGAAGGGTAGAGTGGCACCGCATTGATGCACCTGGATTATAATCCTAATGCTGAAATAAAGTTGAAAGAATTTTAGTCATTTGCTTAGTTATCATATTGATGTATGTTTCATCTTATTAATGTTATTTTGGAACCGTTCCTTTAGTTATTATGTTGGAGATGATTATGATTAATGAATTGTTATCTTAATTGCTTTATCTTAGTTGTTTACGCTTCCGCTTATACTATATTGTTTAGTAATTGTTACCAGTTTATTTTATTTTCGTAAATTGGCTAGCTGTAGAGCAGTTTTAGTAGCATCCCGGGGCATTGTGGGTCCTGGGGTGTTACAGCTACAAATTTATTGTAAGTCATAGAAGTATAGAAATTTTCTTTTGTGTGGTAACAGCCGCCGCTCTACTCTCTAAGCTGCGTGTAGATCATAGAAGTCGTTATGATACCGCTGCTTCTCTAGCCGCCGCCCCAAGCTTTTAAGGCCGCTGCGCGTTTGCTGCACCTTGTGCACTGCGTCGCCGCCGTCTTGGGTTTCGATCTGCACCGCCATGCTTCTATCTATTCCTCTTCGGCTTGATTTGATAGTTTATTCAAAAGCTGCACGCAATGACGACATTATCAAAACTCGAACTTTGGATTTTTTTTGTTTTTGTGTTAACCCTTTTTAAATGCAATGCTATTGCATATATCTTGCATTTGAGGGGGTGTTAAGAGTATTAGAGATAAAATAGGAATTGTATTATTCCTTTCATTATATGCCTTGCTTTTCTTATCCGCATATGGCATATTCCTCTGTAATATCTCCTCATACTCTCTATATATATTGCCCTTTGGGCCTCATGAATTGATACACAATATTCATAACATTAATAACTGTCTGTGAACTATCACAGACGATTATTAACAAGAACTGTCTGTGATAATTCTTTATCACAGATGGTTCTAACCATCGCTAGTAACATAGACGCTTATGCTTTGTAAACCGTCTGTGATAATTATAGTATAGACAATTTTTCATAAATCGTCTGTGTTGATACGTCTAATATAATCTGTTTTGTAACAGTGACCCATTCTTCAAATTAAAACCTCATAAATAGAGCAAGCCACTCGAGCTCGCTGTGCAAGCCGTGCTCCATAAACAGAGCATCTTGCAACTTTCTACTTTGATGAATTATTGTGCAGGATCAAATTGTACATTACTCACAGTATATATAAAGTACATTGTACCATCGCTCATGTGTCAGGTAATAAAAGAGCACATGTGAGAACCAAGGAGCTAAAACTATAAGGCACACATGAGAAGGCTCACTAGTAAATATATCTCCCTGGCCTTTCTTCACTTGTTGTATAGTTCTTGCTAGAGCTAGTGCTAAAGAACATATGAATTACAGCAATCTCACACCATGTTGGAGCATAGGCATGGGATGCATTGGGATCTTCCACGTCTCTGCTTCGACCACTGACTCTTGCGGTAAGAAATGAAGTCGCATACACAAAAAAAAAATAGTGATGCTACTTTGCCCTTTTCCGTGGCTAGCTAATATCGTCCCTGCAATTTTCTTGCAACTCATGCATCCGGCTAGGTGGCTAGGTGGCACCAGAACCCATGGCACCGCTTGTTCCAGCGTCAGATTGCCGGTGTCGTTTCACCATCACAGGCTGCAGAACATATTGGACAAACTCTCCTTACCATGTGAACTTTAGCAGCATCAATCTTATGGCGAGGTTCTTTGTTATGCAGGCTGTGTGATCAAAGCCGTTTAGCAGGATGCATTTTCTTCAATACATTACCAGTGACAGCATGGTAATATGGTATGTGAGTACAATGAGAAATGGAGTGACAAATTTCCCAATCATACGTTAGCTTATGTGATTGAAGCTCGCAATTTTTCCCATGCACAAATATGCAAAAGCAGAACTTCTTGCAACATATCATGCAGACTTGCTCCAATTCAGTCAAATCTCTATCTAAGTAGATTCGGCACATTCAAGAACTATCGGTGCATGATATTTGTTGTAAATAGTGTGATATAAGCATATTTTTGAATTTAATTCCAGCAGTAATAATAAATCTCCAGGCATGATAAGCATGACAAACAAATGACTTAACTAACATATTAACATATGAATCATTCAAGTCATAGCAAAAGAAACATATGCTCAACATAAATGTCATATAAGAGTTCAAAACTAGCATGGCCTCAAGTGTACAAGGGTATTCAAATGCTAATCTCATTAAAAACTTAACATATATGACCAGATCCATAATATGTTCAATAAATTGAATTTTCTTAAGTGCTCTCAGAAGGCTAGTTGCATAATATTTAATCTTGGCCATCTCTGCCATGATAAAATCTAATCTTGATTATATATGACAGTTATAGATTAGATCTTGAGCTCAAATTAATCCTTTCTATTTAGTAAAGACTAACAAATCTCATAAATAGCTTGCTGGACAGAGCAGAAAATCCCTAGACATCAATTTTCCATATATTCACAGAGAATATTATTGAATCAACAGGATAATAGAGTTTGGCTCAGACCAGAATGAAGCAGAGCTAACCACTGCACAGATCTATCACAGAGACTAGCAAAAATGGACAGCAAGTTCAATGACCAGAGAATGAACAATAGTAGATTTAACAGAAAGCTCAAGATCAATCTACCATCACATCTATATATAATCTCAGTTTTGTGTCATTTCATCACAGAGCAATCAGCCTACAACAATATTCTTTGCAAATTTCCTTCTAATGGTTTTACTGACATGCGAAGTATATCACGAAATTGCAAAGAATCAACAACTAGTATACTCACAGTAGTGGTGATACTCAAAATCACCGAGAAGAAAACAGAAGGGGCAAGGCATGCTCATGGCGCGACCCAGAAAACCTAGCACCCCTCTTTGTGCTGCAGAAGAGGAGCGTGGCTATCGGAGATACAATGCCCACTCCAACCTCGGGTAGCCGACGTCGAAGATGGAGGTTAGGGTTGATGCCGCACAAGACCAACGAGAACTCCGTCCGAGAGCGCTCGCGAACACAAAGAACATGTCACAAATCTCCCTCCAAACCCAGCACAAGTCCGAGCCAAATCAACCTCTAGGGGTTATCCCAAACCTTTCCTCTCGGCCAAATCGAAGAAGAGGCTAAGGAAACTGTACGGGAAGACCCTATCAAGGCGATTTGCGCTCCTCAGCCGATGTCAACCGGAGAAAACCTGGCCGACAACTCTCAAGACTCAAGATCAAAGAACCACGGTGAGAGATTTGAGATCGGAGAGGGTAGGACTTACTTCTTCTCGGGCCAACAGAGAGAAGAGAGACGCCATATAAAGGGGAGCGGGACAGAGGCCGGTGGGCTGCAGCCACAGCTGACGCCGAAGCGTCCGCGACGGTGGTGCCTTCTTTGCCGCCGCCGCAAGACTCGGGTGCCCAAACGATGCGGTCGAAGCAGCGCCGCTTGCGAGAGACGACGACGCGCACGTGAACCGATCACGGGAGCTTCACCCAGATAGGTGGGCCCCACCTGCGACTCTCTCTTTCTTTTCCCTTTTTTCAATTGAGAAATTACCAAATTGCCCTCATAGAAGCCAACAATATTATCATTTCACAACTAAAAAAGTCTGCGTCTATCAGTGCATGAATGACTGTAAATGTCACATGCATGTAAAGTGCAAAATGAAATTTGTGGGTGTAGTATGAATGCGCTACGTACTTCGATTGGTGGAAGTCATGTTATGCACTGAAAGAGTGCGTTTGCATTCCTTGCACATGATACATAATTGCACACAACTATATTGTATACATAGTACTAGCCCAGTCCTTTGAGTCTTAACTTCTTTTATCTTTTTTAAGTGATGTTATTAGAATCCGTACCGTTAAACTTCATAACATTTGATTATTAGTATATTTAAAGCTATTCAGATTGGTTGCATAAAAATTATATTATTAGGTTTATAATAAAATACTTTATAATATTATAATTTTATAGTATATAATAAGTTAAAAAGTAACGGTCAAAGTGACATCTGAAAAATCGTAAGAAGTCAAAAATATCACTTAAAAAAAGATCAGAGTACTTGGTCAGATTTCATTAAATAGAGTAGCACAGAGCGGAAAATCATGAGTATTCTATCTCCATAAGGTTCGCCATATATCTCTTTCTATGCACCCCCCGTAGGATATCATCCTTACATGTGCCAAATTACTGCATTGAATCAAATTGTATAGTACTAGCATTGTTCTTTGCAACTCTTTTATAGCTTCTAAGAACTAAAACCTTATTGGGTGCTTCTCTTGTTCTCTACTCCCTACAATTATAAATACAACTTTAACTACTAACTTTTATTGTAGTATATTTATAAAACCTAATAAAATTATAATATTAAGAAAATACTTTTTAACACAAATCTATACATATAATTTTCATATATCCAATTTAAATACTTAAAAATATATTGATAGTTAAAGTTTCAAAAGTTTAACCATATCCATATTCAAAACGACATGTATTTATGACTATAGAGTACTTCTAGCTTATTTTCCATTGCACTTATGTGTTTTGACAATCCATTAACCCCTTGGCGTACCAACAAGTTTGTGTAGGAATGAGAGGCATTGGTAACATCCAAATCCGTTTTTGGGTTTTGCAGTCAATAAGAAAACATACGAACAATTTTTATTTTTAGACCAATATCACATACTCGTGCTGAAAAATATGTTGCTCTTTTTCATGTTCACCTGAATTGTAGGAAATAAAAAATACATCCCTACTGACATCTTTTCCTAAGTTAAAAAATCTTATTGGTTTGCCTTTCTGTGAGCCCAGATCATCATGTTACGAACCGTCACCGTGCGGTGCGATACTCAAGAATGCTCAGCCTGCCTAGCAACTCTTCCGGCTCATACCGGCCATCGCGGTCATGTAATTACGGTACCGTTTTAAACGGATTTAGTTTCTAATTTATTTTAGTTTTTAATTTATTTAAATCAGAAGCTACTTTGAACATATTGACTTCTAATTTTAACTTATTTTAATTTTTTTTGGCTTTTCTCTCTCTTATTCTTTTACATTGTCCGTGACAATATAATTATTTTTTTATTTTTTCTTATTTTTCTTATAAAAAACTAATAGCCAGTACAATTTTAATCAAAAGTCAAAAGATACAGGCAGAAATTTAAACCACTAGCCAGTGAAAGTGGCACCTACATATACGACATTTGACGTTACTAGAATTCTCCATTTCGTGTCACACCACGTTAGTGGATGGCTAGGCATGAGCCGCATTGGAAACTTCCGCCGATCTTTCCTGATGTGCAACTCTCACGGTGAGAAACTGTTCGAGAGATACATTTATTGTAGATCATTATCACGAGGGATTGCCTGCACGTTGCTCCCTTTTGTGCTTAAATAGTCTTGTGCCCCTTTTTTTAAAATTGTCCCCATCGAACAGCAGTATGTTTTTTTTACCATCCTAGATGTATAATTTCTGCTCGAAAAGGACAGGGTGTCTTTCAGTCGTAAATCCATATTACCTCCATTCACGAACAATAACTGCAGTACAAAAATCATTAGGGAAAAGTGTGCATCCATATAAATTTTCGCAAATAATTCAATAATTAAAGGCACGTTAATTTAAAATAACTGTTGGCGGAGGTCCCCATACTACATCAGACCTAACGTAAGATCTACGAAGCAAAGCCATTGGTGCACTCTGTAGTAAACTCGGTGGATAGTTACTTGCTGGGGTCTGCCATAGACCTAGACCGGACAACAACCTCAGCAAGTTGAGGTTTGAAGGACCCCAAATCTGGTCCGAGGGAGGCACACACTAGAGCTTAGTCAGCACCCGCATGGAATGCAGGCCAAGGGCGGCACGCCTCTTAGACGTGGCGGGTTCGCTTGACACAATGGACGAAATTACCCTTCAGAGCGAGTTAGGCCCCGAGGGTAAAGATGTAATTTCATGTACCCCGGTACTATAAATAGGACCACTTGTAAAATAGGAGGGGGTGCCTTGTAGGCCTGATCAAGTATATGCAATGCATTGGTACGGACCATTCCCATGGAATCCCCCCTTGCATCTTCGGCGTTGAGGTATCCAACCAAGGGTGACTACAAATTTACTGTCTGATCTCGTAACAATATACAGTTGGCACCATTCGTAGGGAGCTGAGCGAGAGGTCATGCCACATAGGGAGATGAAAGCACAGAAAGTCGCTAAGGTTGGAGGCACGAGCCCCCCTCCAAGGTCGAAGTTAGGTCGAATAGTAGCTTGCACAACTTAGGCCATCAAGGCCCTGCACGATCCCTCCACTGAGGTTTAGGTCATCGGTGAGACTACGACCTCCAAGGAAGTTGGTCCATCGAGTGCGTGTGCGGAGGGTGAGCAAGAGTTGGAAGATCTCTGGTGGCAATTGAGGGAATCGCAGGCTGAAGCTCTATGATTTGCGGCCAATGCTCCTCGAGCAGGAGAGCTTCGGATGCAGCTTTAGAGAGTGTAGGTTCAAGGGATACCCCCTACTTTCTCCGGGGACTCGAAAAACTGAAGGATTGAGGAATGAGCTAGAGGAAGCACGAAAGCTGGTGCAAAGGTCACCCCATCTCGAGATGTCTAAGATTGAAACTCTCAAGTCCATGTTGGCCAAATCTCGTGCCACGGCAGAATGCCAATATCTTCTGAAGTCCGAGAAGCCATTGCCATCAAGGCGCAACTCGACCAAGTCTGGAGGGAAACACTCGTCTCGGCTAGGGTTATAGGCGCAAACCACGGTGACATGGGGAATGGACCATCTTGAGCTGTTCAACGGCAAGGATGATGACCGAGCAAGGAACCTGTAGGTCTAGACCCATTTCTGCCCATGCCATGGGGCCCTTTGGTGGATCTTCCTCATGCTCCCTAATCTCAAGTGGCCTCATCCCATGTGGTTGTTGACCTCATCGACCCCACTAACCCGTTGAGCCTGGGCTTGCAAGCCACCCTGTGGCTTGCATGGTTTTGGATGCCGGAAGTCACGAAGTACTCGAGGGACTCTGACCTAGTAGAGTTTGTCCAGGTATACAAGACCGTTGTAGCAGGAGCTTGCCCCAAGCCCTTTCGTGGGTCGCTCAATCTTGGTACCTCACTCTTCCGCCGCACTTGGTGTACTCATGGAAGCAACTACGGGAGACGTTGTGCAAGCATTTTAAAGGAAGCAAGAACATGCCGGTGACATCGTCTGACTTGCACGCACTCAAACAGGAGCCAGGGGTGTCCATTCAAGATTTTATGTGCCACTTCATCCATATTCATTGCCTAGGTCCAGGGTATCTCCAATACGAGTGCTGTTGGAGCTGCATGAGGAGCTCTCCACAAAGGGGAATTAGCCGACAAGCTTGACCAGAACGAACCAGAGACTGTGACTGTGTTAAAGCTCCTCTCCATCATGAAAAATTATTCAAATCCAAAGAGGGGCGAGCCCAAAGGGAAGCAAAGGCCTAGGCCACTACGGCCTTGGCCCCCATAGCCCGCCTAGTCCCAAGCCCAAAACTGCTGAGAGGAGCATCACCGGCATCGGCCCGTATACCATGTCGAACTTGAAAGACCCTGGCCGCGCCGTGGTGGGCATGATGGTGATTGGAGGCACGAACATGACAATAGCCGAAGGCAAGAGGAGTGATGCCCCAATCAAGGCAGCAACTGCCGCTTCTACAAAATTCACATATGGACTCATCATTCTATTTCAGAATACAAGCTCATCACCTCCGCCCAAGAACTCTAGCGATAGCAACCCCGAGGTCAGCTCTGGCTTCCCTCTCTGCCTCGAGGTGCCTGGGCAGGCCAATGACCCCCACGTCATGTGGTGCATGCAATCACCAACAGGAATGCTCACACGTTCTCATCAAAGCGACAACACCATTCCTACGCCCGAGAGGTACACCACATCAACACGTCTCCATCGACCAAACTCCTACAGTGGGTCAACACCCCTATTACCTTTGGCCCAAAGGATGCCATCGGGATAAGCCTACTACATCATGATGCCCTGGTGATCTCTGCACTCATTCCCGGGTGCAAAGTGAGGTGTGTCTTCATGGATAGGGGAAATTTCATGGACATCTTGTTCACATCCACTTTCAACAAGCTTGGCGACCTATGGTCACTTTTGTCTAAATCGGGCACCCCTCTTCTTGGTTTCGATGGCGTGCTGGTCCCGGCCCTTGGAAGGATCGACCTAACGGTAAAGTTTAGAAAAATGGGTTGTGCCTAGATTGAGCTTCGATGTTGTTGACATCCCATATCAATACAATGTGATCCTATATAAAACTTCGTAGCCCTGCGGGGGCCATCGCTGTTCATGGGAACTAGGACCTTTTACGGAAGATAGACAAGGACATCCAAGCTGCAATCCGATGGGAGTATGCAATTACTGAGGTAGGAATGATTACATTAGAGATGTATGATGGAGCAAATCGCATATTGATGGGAGTTCGGTATGTTTTCGACTTAAAAATAATTTAATATCTGTGAGGTCACTTGAACTCAAAGATTGTGAGATATCACTTCGAGATAGAGTCATGCAAGTTACTTGCAAAGAGCAAGTGATCATGAAAAGCATATGAAGCAATGTAGGATATCTATTGATGGGTACACCTAAAGGAAGGGCAACAAGTAGAAGGAATGGTAAAAATCCTGGCCAGGTGAAGGAAACCGTGTCATCAACGGTAGATACTCAGATCTCATCTACAATAATGTGCAGAACTGCAAAGATAATTGCAAAATCTAGTAGACGCAAAGATGAAGCTGTGAGCTTTTGAAAAAAGGAATATGTGGTGATACCAAACACATAGTACCAATGAGTAGATGGAGCTCATAGGCGGTATAAACCTATGACATGGACGGTGTGGTTAATCAAACTATAAAACAAATGAACTCTTAAGTGGAGAGTCTGGGTAGACTAGCTCGGACAAAGATATGTACATTGAGGTGATGTGTATGAGCCCCTGTGATGGGAGCACTCCTAAAGATGGGAAGAAATAATAATAATAATAATAATAATAATAATAATAATAATAATAATAATAATAATAATAATAATAATAATAATAATAAATACGGAGCCAACTTAGAGTGAGTTTTTGGGAGCACAGTGACTTCAACAGATAAAAGTCAAGGTGGTGATTGTTGAGTATGGTGACTCTTATCCTGGTGTTTAAGGATTTAGAAAGGTGTGCTATAAAGAGATCTAGATGAATCCTAATAACTCATTCAAAGGTAGAGGTGCATAAGAAGATTAGATGATAAGTTATTATTTAGCACTAAATTCTTGTCCAGAGCAAGTATCTGATGGTTTTGAAAGATTCAAGAGGGTTGTGATAGAGCAATAATCCCTTATTTTCTTTTGAGGTTGTGCTTAAGGAATTTGCGGTCGGCTTGACCAAATTATTTCTCTCTCGCCGTGGTTGCTTCAATTTCGTTATTTTAGTTCTCTCTACAAGATTCATCTTCTTTATTTTTGATACCGTACATGCTCATACCGTATCTCAAACTCCAATCCGATCTAGGAGCTGCTGCGCATAAGAATATGTTTTGGAGTGTAACAATAGACATCTGTTAGTTTAATTATATAAACACTCTTTTGCTAGAAACTAATTATGCATGTTCTACAGTAGAGTATGCAGAATATGGTATTACCACTTCTAGTCTACTATTAATAATAGCTTCCGTAACACACAACAAAACAACTATCTTGGTGTGTCTAGAGACAAGAAAAGCAAGTTCAAAAGTGGGAACCACACTTGTTTTTTGTAGAAGAGGGAACTACACTTATTAAGAAACAACAAAAGTAAAACAAATCTCTATAGGAATCATCTCGCTTGCACTCCTTCACATCTGCAACAAAAGATTAAGCCCACCATCATCCCCACAACCGGCGAAATGAAACAAAAAAAGCTCACAAAAACATATGCACACAACGAAGTTCTGGCTGTATTAGGTTTGTTAGTAAAAGATATATATTACTCATCCCAGGTCATCGCAATTCCTGGCTCTGCATCATTTCCAAGATAGCCAGATTTACCATAAAAAGAAAAAACTGGAAATAAGTATCATTAGATGAAGAAAGAATTTTTTTCGGTGCGGAGTACCTGAAAACATGAAATAAAAATGGGAATGTGACTTGGGCTGGCCTATTAATGCACACGAGGGGGACCTAGGGCTCCCCGGCTCCCCCTGCCAAGGAGAAATTTTATCGTGTCACTGTTACACAGATCTATCTATACAACAAACCAATTAAAGTGCACCACGTGTAAAGTGAGGGAGGCAGCCTCGAGGCATCCGGATCCTTCCGCCCGCGTGGCCAAATTCATCCTCTCGCCTCTGCCGGTTCATCCTCTCGATCTCCGCCTTGCCTCTGCCCCTCAAGCCCCACCTCGCCGCCCGATCGCCTCCCGCCCGCCTCGATCTACTCCGCCCGCCCGATCTGCTCCGCGCCGCCCGCCCGATCCGCCCCACCCGCCCGCCCGCCCGATCTCGATTCGCTCGCATTTCTTCTCTTCTTCCTCTTCCTCCTCGCCTCCCACTGGCCGGCGCCGCCGCTACCTCTCAAACTCCGCCTCCCCACTGCCCCTCAAACTCTACCTCGCCGCTCCGTCTTGATCTCTTCCGCCCCATGCCGACTACCTGGGAGAGGAGGAGCCGATGATGGGCAAGGGCAACAAGCTCATCCTGCGGGGGCGCAGTTCCACGGCTTCCACCGGGTCAAGCAGGAGGAGAAGAAGCTCGACATCGACGCCTGGATGGATCTAACCGCCACCGGGGAGACCGACAGCATCTCCGACACCGTCAGCTACTCTGACATTTTCATGTTCTAATCAGGCAATTAATTTCCCTAATAATATATGATTGTAGGACCTTATTCTATATTAGGCCTTCTTATCAAGTTGTGGAAATTACTCAGGCCTTCTTGTGAAGTTGATTTCAACCGAAACACAGTAGCTTAGATTGATATTGCTAAATTGGTTTCCAACCGAAAGACAGTAGCTTAGATTGATATTGCTAAATTGATTTGCAACTGAAAGACAGTAGCTTCATTCATATGAGTATTGTCCTCAAACCAACAAAAGTGTTGTCCTCGACACGCTATCTTGATTCGTGAAGCCAAAAGAAAGTATCTCTCTTTCTATTCAACTAGCAATACCTGCAGAATGAATCAATAAGACATCACAATGGGAATAAAGGCAATGCAGTCTAAAACATAGAAGAACAATTTCAAATTTCACTTACTGTTTTGAGATGGTTGTGTAGCTTCATTAAATCTTTGTTTTTTTACCTCTAGCAGCAACGTTTTGCTTCTTTTTAACACCAATTTGAGAAGTGATAGGCTGCATATTTTCTTTCATTGATGAAACATGTGTGGCTTGTGAAGCATTTTTTCTTTTCTTCTTGTTTTCAAACTGAATGACTGATTTGGTTTTATGCCAACACAGTACATGGATGTCATGATAGCAGCATGTGTAGGACCGAAATAGCGACAGAGGGGGGGTGAATGTCGTTCTCTTAAAAATCTCCCCGAGAAATCGTACATCGATCAACCGAAAAGCGTAATGCACGACACAAAACTGAAAAGGAGTCTTCGGCTGAAAGTCTGCAGAGAAACTGGAAATAAGAGATATGCTTTGATTAATTTTCTGCTCAAAGCTTTTTACTGGAGAAAGATGACCAGCCGACTGCAACCTAACCGCGTACTGCAAAAACTGAGACAGCCCACAAAAGAAGGGGAACAAAAACTGAAAAAGAAAAGCATCAGGCACTCAGGAGACTTATCGGCAAGGCCAGAAACAAAGAGCAAAGAGTAGGTAGACTACAAACAAAACACATCTGAACAGAGAGCTGTTGCCAGCCGAAAACTGCAAAAGATTGCTGCTTCTACCGAAAGCAAAAAAGAATCAAACTAGCTGCTCCTTCTGCCGAAAGATTGTAAAGCATCGAGATAAAACAAGAACTAAAGAAGAACCAAAGAGGCAGCCAAAGGAGAACTGAAATCGCCAAAATCGAGAAATAAAAGACTGAAAACAGATAATTGAATAGCGGTGCTTGCTGGCGAAATCACAACAAAAGACTAAAGACGTTGGCTGATTTTTGCTGCTGAACCTGCTGCCAAAACTGAACAGAAATTGCAGATTTTTGTTTGCTGATTTTGTTGCAAAACAGTAAACTGAAACTGCAAAAGAAAAGAAGAGAACTGAACCAAGAACTCAGAGCAGAAACCGGACTGCAGTGCATAACCGAGTGCTAAAGAAAATAGCAGTAGTGAAGGCTCAAAGCTGATTATACAAACTGAGAGCAAGGAGCTGCAAACTGAAAATAGGACTGCAGACCAGCCGAAAAAGGAAGAAATGCAAACTGACTAAACTTGCAGCCAAGAGAGAGTAATAAAAGGAAAAGAGAGTCTGCCCAACACCACTCGCATCAAACAAAAATGCACAACAAGTGGAGAGTCCATACACAAAACAAGATACAAAGGAGTCCCGATACGCATGGACATTAGAACAAGAAGAGTGATTACAAGATTTTCAATCCATCCACTCCCTCTCAATCCTCAAGAACACCAAGAGCCTCACATGCTTCTTGGGAGGAACACAACACACAAGGAATGAACTCTTAAAACCCTAACTCTCTATTGTGTCCTAAGGGTATGCAGCCCTCACCTCTATTTATAGCCCTTGGCTAACGGGTCTCCAACCCGTTCTGCCGCTAAACCCTAACGGAGCCGTCTCCGCTTGTGCAGCCTTGCGAAATTCCCGTTTCGCCCCTTCTGCACCTTCCGGGAAGCTTCCGCGCTCCTTGCCTCGCACGCTCCGCAACACGTCGAGTCCACGCCGCCTTCGACACCTCATGACCGTTCGACCTCGGCGCCACCGCGCCTAGTCCGTCCACCGTGTCTCGCCACGACTCCGCCTCGCTGTTCTGCGGACACACAGACAAGAAAACACGTCACATAGCACCGCTCGATACATGAACATGTAAATAGCATAAACAAGATCAAACAAGTCGCAATAATAGAATATACATCCTAACACATACGACTTCGCTTGACCAAAGTCCGACCGAGCCCGTTGCACCATGCAACGTCTGGGTCCGGACAAACCGACTCAAACTCGACTTTTGGAAACAGATGTCAATTACTCATCACTCACAATGGGATGACCTCCACATGGTCTCTCAATCTCCCCCTTGATGAGTATATTGACAAACACCAAAAACACAAAGTTGAGTTTGAAGAGTCTAACGTGGTCCATAAGTAAAGATTGAAGCTAATGACCATGTCGATGTAAGGAGCAAAAGAAAGAACAATTTTTCCTCAAAGCTCCCGAAGTGGCTTTTTCTACCACTATTCTCCCCCTTTTGGCAATAAACCCATCAAGAATGAAAGAAGGAGAAAAAATCATGAAAAATGATGAAAGGCTGATTTGATCATTTTTTTTTAAGTATGTAGAGCCATGAGAATTATCCAAAATGACCAACATATATTACATCAAGCCATATCATACAAATATGCTACAAAGATCATGACTAAGTATGTAAAGAGAAGCTAAGCAACATAAGACATATTCTGAATTTTAGTTGAAGTGCTTAGCAAGTCAAGTCAATCATGATTTTAGTCTAGCTAATGATATCCACAAATGATGCAAGCCATGTCAATGAGCTAAATGGAATCAAGAAGCTAGTATTGAGCCAACTAGAGTGCTATTTGTTCAAGAATGATACAATTGTTGAAGTACTTTGAAATTTTTTTTTTTAATTGAGCACTTTTGACATTTTTCTTTTTGAGATCTCATGATTGTTTTCAATCATATTTTTGTCATGTGCTAGACCTCAAGCCTTATGCGATCATTCCAAGCGAGAAGCTTAAGGAAATGATCTTGGTCATCCAAATCTCCCCTGAGTTCATGCCTTGTGCAAGGGCAAGCCGTCTCATGAGAAGGAATTGGTGAGATCGGTTTTTCACGCACGTAAGAGATTTTTTTTGATAGATTGTACTAACTTATGTGTCATCAAGAAACTATATAGCTCAAACTATTGCTCAACTAAGATTCAAGACTCAACTCACCCTATTTGACATGGCAAGAACCATAAAAGATAACACAAAGTCGACTAGTCTCAAATATGAACATGACAGAATTAGGTCAAATTTAGCATTTTAATTAACCTATCGTGGCAAAGACTTGACTACACATATAAAGTCATGATCAAATTAGCAATGGAGCATAAGTCATGGCAAAATGTATTATAATGAAAACATGTCATGAAAGGATAATAATCATGGCTCCATTAAGTTATGTTACAAATACAAAGAAGAACATCCAGCTCCCCCTTAACAATTGATGCAACTTTCGGTTCAAGTTGAGTTATGTCATCATTAAAATCTAGAAGTTCCCAAATGAACTCCCCACAACCAAAGCAATAAAACGAGAAGATGGCAAATAAATCACGAAATAGGCGTCCTTAAAGCATAGATAAGATAGAGAATACTAATGACTCAGACTAACTCCTATCTACCCCATATGACTCCAGGACAACAGCTGTCGAGTAAAACACACACTAGAGAGCAAACACGCACTGCCTGCCCGAGGGTGGCCCAACCTCGCTAGAACCTAAAAGAAGTGAGTGAGCTCAACCTAGTGAGATAAGAAACAACTATCCCGAAAGCACAAGATAAGAGCAAGAAGTCTAAGCACTCAAAGAAGAGACACACTCTAACCTATGCTAGAAGGACTAAACCCAATGCACCCAAAATGTGATGCAATAGTAAGGATACGAAGCATAAATAAGATAAAGCATTAAATCCCAAAGCTCCCCTCACAACAGTCCATAAGGACAAACCACCCCAAGCTCTCCCCGCAGAGCTGAAAACCTCGTGCTATCCAAAGGCTTGGTGAAGATATCAGCCAACTGGTGGTCACTCTCCACAAACCGAGCACGATGTCACCCTTCTCTACATGGTCTCAAGAAAGTGATATCGATATCGATGTGCTTGGTCCGAGAGTGCTGCACCGGGTTCTTAGCAATGCTAATCGCAGACGTGTTATCGCAAAAGAGCGGAACACGATCGATAGCTAACCCAAAGTCCCGCAGTCGAGACCATCCAGCACTTGGCTACGACAATCGGGCTGCAAAGAACGCACTCGGCCTCTGCGGTGATCGTGCAACACCGGATCGCTTCCTCGAAGACCAAGAAACGAGAGAAGTGCCAATGAACTGGCAGGTGCCCGAAGTGCTCTTCCTATCTATCCTACAGCCGGCAAAGTCTGCATCCGAATAGGCTCTAAGGGATAGACAGGATGAGGAAGAGTACCAGATACCATAGTCAATGGTAGCTCGAAGGTACCGAAAGATGCGCTTCACCGCCTGGCGGTGAGATACGCGAGGAGAAGCTCGAAACCGCACAAAGACACACGAAAAGTATATGTCCGGTCTCGAGGCGTGAGGTACAAGAGAGAGCCAATCATACTTCGAACTCTTTTGATCAACTGCTCGCCGTCCTCATCTCGGGTCAAGTGTGGCCGTAGAAGCCATCGAGTCGACACCGCTTTCCATCACTCATGTCGAAACGTCTCAGGAGATCACGGGTGTACTTGCCTTGATGCAAGAAGGTACCCTCCCGAGTCTGCTTGATTTGGAAGCCAAGGAAGAAAGTCAACTCACCCATCATGCTCATCTCAAACTCGGTGGTCATGACATCCGAGAACTGTGAAACTAGAGCATGAGAAGAGCCACCAAAGATAATGTCATCGACATAAATTTGGGCGAGCGAATGTCATTGCCAAGCCGTGAATGAACAAGGTCTTGTCAACTTTACCCATCTCAAAATCATGTCTCAATAGATAGGACTTAAGCCTCTCATACCAAGCTCTAGGGGCTTGCTTAAGTCCATACAATGCTTTGGAAAGCTTGAAGACATGACTAGGGTATTTGGGGTTCTCGAAACACGGAGGTCATCGACATAGACTTCTTCCTCAATGAAGCCATTGAGAAAGGCACTCTTGACGTCCATCTGGTAAAGCTTGAAACCCTTAGAAGCTGCAAAGGCAAGCAGAATTCTAATGGCCTCAAGACGAGCTACAGGGGCAAAGGTCTCCTCGAAATCCGCACCCTCAACCCAGGAGTACCCTGCAACCAGTAGAGCCTTGTTTCAATGACTACCCCATCCTCACTTTGCTTGTTCTTGAACACCCATTTGGTTCCAATGATATTTTGATCTCGAGGGGCTCAACAAGCGTCCGCACCTTGTTTCTCTCGAAACTCTCTAGCTCCTCATGCATGGCGTTTACCCAAGACTCGTCAGATAAAGCATGGCAAACGTCCTTGGGCTCAAAGGAAGCTACGAAGGCAGAGTGGAGACAGAAAAGTGATACGCCAGACTTGGAACGTGTGACTCGCTCAAATAGATCTCCAATCATCTGCTCAGAAGGATGAGATTTTTGGATATGTCTTGGAGGTCCTGGATGAGATGAAGAAGTGGCCTCTACCTCGTTACTGACGGGTAGGAACAGAGCCACTAGCTCCGTAAGCGTAGGTAAGGGTCGATCGCCTCGAGGTGCGGTGGAAGAAGGCACCTCAAGGGGTGGAGAAGGGACCGGATCGGTAGACAACCCTCATCTCCATCATCCTCATCATCCACAAAGATGGTCTCGGACTGCTCTAGTGAACTCGAGATATCGGGCCTAGTCCCTGACCGGCCTCATCGAAAGTTACCTCACGTGTTTCTACCATTTTACTAGACTCAGCCCGCACCCTATAGGCCCGCCAAGAAGTCGAGTAGCCCGAAAAAGTCCATCACAAGAACGTGACTCGAACTTATCTAGGTTCCGGACTTGAAATAAAACACTTGCAACCAAACACACGAAAATGAGAAACACTGGGCTTTCGCCCGTATCTCAACTCATAAGAAGTGCGGTGCAAGTGTGCCCGAAGAAAAACTCGATTGGAAACATGGCACGCGGTGGCTATAGCCTCACCAAAACTTCCGCGGTGTAGAGTACTCATCAAGCATCGCCCCGCCATCTCGACCAAGGTACGGTTCTTTCTCTCCACAACGCCATTCGATGAGGGACGATGGAGAAGAGAACGGTGCTCTACACTGCCTCACCACGAAACTCTCAAAGTAGGAATTCTTGAACTCCGTGCCATTGTCATCGCGGATCGCTCGTAAGGCACCGGAAGCTCAACGAAAGCCTCACCGAAAAGACCTCGAATGCGAAACGTCTCATCCTTTGAGGCTAAGAAAACACCCAAGAGTACCTCGAGAAGTCATCGACTACGACAAGAACATACCACTTCCCTCCTGCTGACTGCACTCGAGCTGGTCCAACCGTATCCATATGGAGCAATGTCCGGTGCATCGGTCATAGTAATCGTGGACCGAGGATGAGAAGCGGCAACCATCTTGCCGTGCCAAGCATGGAGCGCAAACAAGATCTTTGACCATCTTGAGTTTCGGCAGACCACGAATGAGATCGTGGCCGCTAACTCGAGTCAAATGGTCAAATCCAATATGACCAAGTCTCCTATGCCAGAAGGAAAGGTCGCGGGACTCAGAAGCAACCAAACACCGGAGAGAATCACCAAGACTCGGAAAAATCAGCACGAAGATCCTCCCAAAACGAGAAATCCATAAACCGGACTACCAAGAATCAAGAATTTTGCAATTGTTTTTCTTAAAACTCACCTCAAAGTCGTCATCGGTAAGCTGAGAGACTGAAAGCAAATTGTACTGCAGCTTACTAACCAAGGCAACATCTTTTAAAACAAATGAATCATTAATGCGCACTGTACCTTTGGCGATGACTCGCCCAGAAGAGGCGTCTCCGAAGGTGATCGTCTCATCACCTGGAGCACGGGCAAGGGAAGAAAACCAACGGGAATCTCCGGTCATGTGTCGTGAACACCCGGAGTCTACAAGCCAAACCTTTCCCTTCCCTGCCCGGCGAACCTGAGTCAACAAGAGAGCAAAGTCTCAGTACTGGGATAAATCAACATAGATTTTGGCACCCAATACTGAGTCACACGTCGAGCGTAAGAAGTAGTCACAGACGATGACCTCTAACTACCCTCGCCTCCGTCGCTCAAAGAATCGGAAGGTCTATGTGCGACTGAAGTCATTCTGGGTCCGACTGCTACGGGAGAGCGAGTCAGAGCACCGGCAGCACGCTGATCACGCCGCGGGTAGGCATCTCGATGGGGAAAACGAGATCTACCCTCAGGACGGCGGAAGTCACGACCAGAGGGAGCACGAGGACGAAAAACAGAAGACTCAGAAAAACCAAGTCCTCGATGCTGCCCAAAGCTACCAACAGTAGCAAACCTAGACCTCGTGTTGGTCTTAGGTGCACTCAAGGTCCGGGCGACCACGAATACGCCTAAGAGACTCAAGACGGTCTCTTCGCGATCTTGGCGCTTGAAGCAATGGTCAAACAAATGCCCATCCTTCGGCGGAAGGTGCAATGATACCGCCTTCGAGGGGTGAAGTAGCATGAGATGGCTTCGCCCGAGAGGTCAAGCTGCAGGTGAAATCACCTTGCTGTCAGAAATCCCTTGGACAAAGCCCGCTGATCTAAATTGAACTTTCTTGTTCTTGGGCTTGACCTCGATCACACCTGCGGCTATTGGTCTGAGCACGGCAGGTGGATGTTTCCTCACATCCTCACGGAAATCATATCCTAGACCCTGTTTGAACTTGCAAATCTTTGATTGGTCTAGAATAAGATTGAGATCCTTCTTGCCTCCTACAAATTTCTCGAGAGTGTTCATAAGGTACTGACACTCCCGAAAGAGAGAGGTGCAAGAAGAGCAAGGAGGAGGAGAAACAGCAGAAGGTAAGGGAGCAGGAGAACAGCCAACAGCAGAGGGAAGACTGGCTTGTGCACGCACGGTAGGCGTAGAAGGGACAGATCCATCGCTAGCGGGTTGGTTCGCATCGCTAGGCGTCTCTACCTTACCCGGGGGCTTCTCCCCCTTCTCCACAACCACATTACAAGCATAAGGTGGCTTCTCTAGTAGGTCCTTAGTTAGCTTCACACATTTCTCATCCAATGCAATCAAGTTAGATTTTAGTTTGTTACAACTAATGCATGGTGAGCTAACAGGGTCCTTAGAAGCAAACTGAGCCAACTTCTTATCATGATCAATCATTTCTTGAAACTGTTTGGAAACAGATTCAAGCTCAGCAGTCAGTTTAGGACAATTCACACATGAAGCAATAGGCTCAAGTAGAAAAGCTTGTAATTCAGCAATTTTATGATCTGCCCGTTTTAGGTTCATCTTCAAATTGTTACAACTTTCACAAGTCTCGGGCAGATCGAGAAGCAATGTGTAAAGACCTCTAAAAGCATTATCCTTATCCTCACATGAGGTGCAAGAAGTAGTCTCAACGGTAGATGAAGGAAAAACAATCCTAGACATCTCTAGTTCAGCGAGTAGACTAACATTCTCCACCTTAAGAATATCTAGCTCAGAGGTCACACTATCATATGAAGTCCTTAGCTTCTCCATATCACCAATCAAGGCAGGGCATGTATCACATTCGTCACGAGAGGAAGCAGATGTAAGTGAAGTAAGCTCTCGTGACAATCTAGCTACTTCCTTCTCTAACTCAAGACACCTAGCCTTAGCTCTAGCATGAAATCCACCTAGCTTAAGAAAAGCATGATTGAGCTGGTCATAGGTGGGGCATACCTCGTCCGAGTCGGAGTACAGCTCGCTGTCGCTCAGTTCGCCCTCGAGGGCCATGAAGCACATGCCGGAGAAGTCTTCGCCGCTCTTGGGGTCTTGATCACCCGTCCCGTCATCGTCGCTCCATCCCTCCACCTCGCTGAGGTCGAGGTCATCGAACGCGGAGAGGACGCGGTGGAAAAGCTTCTTGGCCTTCCTAAAGTCGCGGAACTTCTTCTTGCCTTGCGTCTGAGCTGGAGGCTTCTTGTTGCGGTTCTTGTCGGTGTAGTCGTTCTTGACCAAACCGCCGTAGTCGTTCTTGCCCTTCTCCAGCTTGGGGCAGTTTGCTCGAATGTGGTTGGGGCCACCACACTCAAAGCAAATCAATGGTCCTCTTCTCTTTCCATCCCTCCTCCTCTTGTAAGCATGGGAGAACTTCCGAGCTAGGAGGGCCACTGTTCATCCTCTAGGCGCTCTAACCGATCATCGCTTACATCACGAGAGCGATAGGGAGAACCCGCAAAGAGAATCGGCAGAAGAACCGAGAACCAAAGCGGTGGATCGGTGACTAGTGCCATCGACTGAGACTTCGACCGACGAGAGACTATGTCAATCTCGTGAGTCTTGAGGCGCGAGTAAAGCGCGTCAAGAGTCAAGGTCGAGAGGTCCGTGGTGTCCTTGATGGTAGTCACCTTCATCTCCCAAACCCTAAGATCGAGTGCAGAAAGAATTTGTCGGCGTTATCCGAGTCGGAGTATGTGAGACCGACGGCTCGGAGGTTGCTCAAAATTTTGTGAAAGCGAGAAAAGCACTCGTCAAGGGACTCACCAACAAGCATCTCGAATTTGCTGTAATCGCTTGAACTGGTCTTGTCGCACTGTCTTTATTTGGGTGGTGCCCTCATGGTAAGCATTGAGGTCACCCAAATATCGGCCGACGACGCCGTGAGAGATGCGATGGAAAAATAGCTCGAGGCTTGTGAGCCGCCGGCTCATAACGAGCTCGAGCAAGCTCGGCTCGAGCTCGTGACTTTTCGAGCCGAGCCAAGCCTGGTATCCAGCTCGCAAAGAAAATGAGTCGAGCTTCGAGCTGCTCACGAGCTACAAAGGCCTATTGATCAGCTCGTTAGTTCGTGCGGCCGTGATTTGGGCTCGTTAGTTCGTGCGGCCTACAAAGGCCTATTGATCAGCGGCGGGCCATCCCATTCCCGATCCCTATACTCTGTCTGTATGTATGCCTCCCATCCATCCCTATCCTCTCCATCTCGATCCGATCTCCATTCCCCAATCGCCATTCCTTCTCTCTCTCTCACGGCGATGTTTGGCTGCTACCGCTCGTCGTCCCAACTCCCAAGCGCGGTCCTCCCCATCCCGCCCTCCCCACCGCCACTGGCTGCCCCGCCCATCCTCCCGAGCGCAGACCAGTCCACCATGCTGGTGCATGCCATCCTCCCGTCCCGTGCTCCCCTAGCCCTCGGCATGTAGCTGCTTCGATCACGACCGCCGGCGGCTTCGCTGTCGCCCTCCTCAACCTCCCGACAACCACTCCTGCTCCAGCCTCGGTGAGCCAAATCCCTCATCGTTGCCGATGCTACCGATGGAGTAGAACTACTAGGAAATGGCTAGGCTTTTGTTAGGGCAAAGTAAGTTAAAGACTTAAAAGTACTAGTAGGGAGAAGATTTGATTTGGTGCTTTTTCTTGCTAGCTAGAAGGGTTCATGGTTGATGCTTTTCTCATCCCGCGATGCAGATACCACAGTGTTGTTTTGTTCCTCTCTGCAAGATGATTTGGTAGTTTGTATATGTTTCTGAAACAATTAACACTATTCATGTCAATTTTCATGTCCTCCGCCGCTCTGTGACTCGAACCGCTCTATGAGATGTTGTTGCTCGTGAACGCCGCTCTGTGAAAACTACTCGCGAGTGCTCGGCTCGCGGCGCTGCATGCAGCCGGCTCGAGTCGATTTTTGAGCCGAGCCGAGCCTCGCTCATAGCTCGTTTCTAAAATGTGCCGAGCCGAGCCGAGCCTACTGTTCACACGAGCCGAAACGAGCTTGGCTCGAGCCGGCTCGGCTCGTTTCCACCCCTAACTACTATCATAGTCATAGACTTTGCAGTCTTTTTATCATAGTCGTAGACTTTGTGGTCTACTATTATTGTCTTGGGTTTTTCGATCAGTTGTCATAGACCACACGATCGGTAGACAAAGGTTTTTTGATCGGTTGCCATAGGCTTTACAGTCGGTATTTGTAGACTTCATGGTTGGTACGAGTGATTTAATGCTTGTGATCTTTGAGTAACTTGATTACTCGTGTTGGGTCAGTGGTTGACTTATCTAGTCGTATCGGTTGTCGGTGATACTTAGTACTCGGTGATTGGTCATACAGTGATTGGTTGATGATCGGTTGTCGTATACTTGGTGATTGGGTGTCTTTGTCGTAGCGATTGGTACTCGGTAGTCGATACTCGATGTTTCTGGTCGGTAGCGATGCTTGGCATTCCTGAGTGTTTTGAGCGGAGCGATGGTAATTCCTGAGTACTTATTATTTTTGAGTACTCGTTGAGCTAGCGGACGTATTGAGTGATCTAAGGCTGATTTCTGGATAGCGATGAGATTTGTGGTCGTGGATGACCTAGTTGGTGTTGAAGGTTGGTTGAGGTTGTGGTTATACGTGTGTGTGTTGATGATGGTCAAGTTGGGAAGAACTTGTGCCAGGAAAATATATTTGGTCTTTGTATGTGCAGGTAAGCATGGAGATGATAATGGTTGGTGACGAGGAGGTCCAGGACTAGAATGGGGAGATCTGAGGTCCAGACGGTTGAGGATGTCACGCAAGGTAGTTAGGCTAACGCTGGAGCACGTGGAGATCAAAGATGGTGATTCGTGAAGAAGCTATAGGCGATGCAGTTTTGGAGGCTTCGATATGGAAGTTGATGATGCGAGATGGAGCTATAGGATGGAGTCCACAACTGAGAAGATTGAGAGATTGACTAAAACCCATGTTTGGAAGGGTTTTGGGTCTCTTGATTTGAGGAAGAGATAGGATTTCATGTTCGTGTTTGAATCGAACACTGTTTAGGGCTCTAACATATAAAAGCAGGTAGAGACTAAAGGTTTTAGCCGTGATTTTTGAGGAAGCTTTTTGTGGTAAGTTTTTAGTGATGCTTGTTAGGGTGCTTTGTAAATCCACAAAAATCTAGCAATAAAGAACATCTTGAATCAATCTGATTCGTGATGTGTTGATGATTGCTGTCGCAGCAGAAGCATACGACTATGTACAAAGGTGACTGAGAGGTTCTACTTCTGGATTGACGTTCTTGAGAAGTTGCAATCCGGTCGAAGATTGAAGCTAAGTGATCCGGCGAGCAGCTGAGCAGCGAGTAATTGATCGAGCTGTTGAATCATTCATCGAATAATTGAAGATTTCAAAAAAAGCGGAGGCAATCATTCATCTCTCTCTGATTGTGCCATACGATAAATACATATATGCATAGATGCGCAGCAGCCCATATGCTTAGAACATATTCGTGAATTTGTACGCATGAGAATCACATACAGTACTTCGGTAATTTCTCAAATTCAATGTTTCCAAAGACAGGTTTTGGGGACCTCGCCTGTGCCACAGCGCAGCTAGCAAGAGAGGTGAGGTTAATGGGAGAGAGGAAAAGGGAGAGCTGTTCGATCGCAGATCAAACATTCCTAGGAAATTCAAATGACAGTTGACATCATCGGAAATTTTATTCGAGTAATATATAGTCAGTCCACTGGCGTATAATAGGCAAGTGGAGGAAGAAACCTCAATACCTCGGCGGTGCCATGGCCGCAGTGTACAATATGAAGCGACTCGCGACAATTAAGCGCAAAATCTCAAGGCATCCCACCCTTCCCTTGTCAGTTAAGGGCACGTTTGGTTAGTTGTGCAAGATTAAACCAGGCCCGTTAGATAATCTTTTCTGGTCATGTTCAGTTGCCTCTCGCTTTCTGAGGTTCAAGGGCAATGGTACATGTTAACTGTCTGTAAATCTATATTATATATGATTTTAAGTGATATGAAAAAGATAGAAAAAGAAAAGAGAAAGATAATTTTTACTATTTAACAGATGGTCTTATGAACAGTTTTCTACTATCTATACTATTATATAGACAACTATATAAATAACTCATTAATTGTATGGGATTATTACAGACAACGATGTAGATAACTCATTGTATAAATTGTCATTAGTCTTGTCTATAGATAATATAGACTAGATTCTTTTGGATTTGCTGCTTATGGCTTTGGCTTTTGTTACAGTAACTAGTTTTTAAATAATGCGTCTTTTCAAGGCGGGATCTACAAATCGATTGTAGTAGACACTGTATTGACTTCAGCTATGCTGGTCAAAATCACATACAATAATATCTATTCGTATTCTCTCATGAACAACCAAAATTTAAAAGTCATAAATTAAAAAGCATAAACCACAGCTTAAAAACCCATGAAGTATTGTATGTACTATTGTATATGAGCTAACTCCATACATGCTAAAGAAGCCGATGGGCCTGGCTCCACACACAAAAAAAAATTCGCTTTCGTTTCCTCAAAGCCAGGCTCAAGAAAACCTCATGTGACGTCACACTCATCTGTCTTGCATCACTCACCTTTAAGGCCTGTTTGTATTGGTGGAATTTCAAAGGATTGGCATTCCTATGTTTTGCTGCCTTTTGGAGCTGTTTGGAATGGAGGAATGGCTGAGATCCATTCCAGAGGAAATTCAATAGTAACTGTACTTTTGAAGGAAAATAGAAAAGAAGTCGTATCCGAGGGAAATCTTCCCTACAGCTGCTCGCGAGCAGGATGGTGCTCATCAGGGGTGAATCCACCGTGGGTGCTTATGGATGCTCGAGCACCCTCTCCTCTTACCATGGAAGAAGACCCGGCAAGCCTGGTCGACGGTCGCCTAGAAGTTGAACCGTTGAAGAACCGAAGGTCGGACTCGGATCGTCGGGCATCGCCGTGTCGGAGGATGAAGAAGAGCACGGTCGCCCGGAGGTTGAAGAACTCAGTTGAAGCTTGAAGAAAGCATGACGCGAGGCCCAGTCGGTGTCTTAAGGCCCAGCACCCTAGCCGGCCAAAATTAGTGGTGAATCCTGGCCCAAAACCCCAACGACAGCACATAGCAGAATAGTCAACAGTAGATAAAGTCGATGAAGATGAATATCACAATGCCTCAACAGTAGATGAGGTCACGGAGAGGCCGAGCCGCCGCTGAGTAGGAGAGAGAGCAGAGACTCACCGTTGCCCGCAGCCCTGTGGCTGGCGCGGCGGAGGGGGAGCCGAGCAGGGGAGGGGGAGGCGGCCGGCGCGGCGGAAGGGGAGCCAGGGAGGGGAAGGCGGTCTGCGACTCGGCGCAGTGCCGTGGAGCCGCGAAGGGGGAGGCCGGAAGGGCCAGGGGAGATGGTCGGCCACTCAGTGGTGGCCGGTGGGCCGGGCGCGGGCGAGGCCGAGCGGCGGAGTGGGATTAGCGGCATCGGCGCATAGGACTTCGGACACATCGATGGTATTGCCGCATTGGAGATTCGAACATCAGAGAGACCAGATACGGAGAGGAAGAGGCGAGCAAGAGAGGCCGCAGCAAATCGAGGCCTAAGTCACGAAAGGTGAGATTTGAGAAATATTTCGTATGGAGACATGGAGTGAGGCGCTGGCAATTTACTCAGTGGCGATTTTATTAGTGATTTATGCAGTGTGCTAGTGTCGGCAGACGGCAGTGTCTCCGTGAGGTGAGGATGTGAGCGCTGAGTGGTGAGCTCGCTTGGCCGTGACGGCGTGACCGACTGGAGACCGTGATTCACTGATCTGTGAATGTGAGTGAATATCATATGGGAATCCCATTTTATTATTGTTTTACTGATTAGCCAAGTTGTTTAATTAGTTATTACCAAGTTGTTGTTTAATTATTCTTAGATTTACAAAAATAGAGAAGCGAACTTTGCACAAATATTTCTCAAACAATGCAACTAGCAGTAACCCTCCAACCATAGAAAGCAGAACTGAAGCAAAAAAAAAGGATGCCACATATTGTTTCTATTGCTTCTTTTTCATAAGCCGTCACACCCCACTCACTTTGGGAGGGATGTCTTCACAAAAGTTGGGTATGTGATTGGAGAAGTACTATGGAATCTTTCAATCAGCATATTGGTGGACCTACTAGTATCCACAACACTGCAATGCTAGATTGTGAAGATTTTCATAATCAAAGAGCAAGTGTAGATCATAAATTAAATACCTATAGCAAGGAGTCCGAAATTGCATACAAGATTCGTTTGACTGCTTCTTTAGATTATGCAAGATATCTCATTCAGCAAGGTGAAGCTTTTCGTGGACATGACGAATCATCTACCTCCATGAATAAGGGCAATTTTAGAGAGTTAGTGGATTGGTACATTGATAAAAAGGCAGATGTGAGGGAGGCTTTTGAATTTGAGGGTGGTGGCAATTGTTTGATACTTTGTCTAGATATACAGAAGGAACTCGCAAAATGTTGTGCACAGGAGGTCACACAGGTGATTAAGGATGAGATTGGAGATAGGAACTTCGCAGTGCTTATTGATGAGTCC
This sequence comes from Bonia amplexicaulis, assembly GCA_036346245.1. Lineage (NCBI taxonomy): Eukaryota > Viridiplantae > Streptophyta > Magnoliopsida > Poales > Poaceae > Bonia > Bonia amplexicaulis. Next base: position 11,495,299 of record CM070766.1, read on the forward strand.
CACGATTCATCAATAAAGGAGCAAATATCTGTGATTGTGAGGTTAGTTGTACATATAATATTTTTTAATCGTATCATTTATGATTTGTGTATTGTGGTTTTGTTTTAACTTTGTAAAATTCATACTATGTAGATTTGTAAATAAAGAATGGAAGATCACGAAAAGGTTTATTGGTATTGAGCATGTCACTTTGTGTACATCTATTGCATTGAAGGAAGCTTTGGTTCGTGTGCCAAGAAAATCTTTGGATATACATGTTACCAAGAATGTTGATCAATCTCTTTTATGTTATTAATTATAAGCAATAATCCACCTTTGGGTGACCTCCAAGCATTATAATTAATAGGCTCAATTGTACAGTAAAAAAATGTCATTTTAACAACATTCGATACGACCGGATAACAAAAAAAATACTCAAATAAATGTCAATAACTTTCTAGTTAGGTCACTTTGGTGACGACTAACTTGTGCTATGCATTGATCATTTAATTGGTATTTTATGTATAAGAAACAAATACATAATGCTATTTCAATGTACTACGACAAATACTATTATGTCCAGTACAAAATCCATACAAAATAGCATAAACAAAACTTTTCATATGGTCAGACAAGAGACCATAAAAGAGCATTAAGACAACAGAACCAAAACTTTCATGGTAAATAAAAATGTTGTATCATTGCTCTGATATCAAATGTAAGTGGAAACTATAATTTATAATACTATTTTGTTTAACCTAAAATATGTATGAACATATCTTGATCTATGTTATAGTAAACTTTTCTTTTTATAGTAAGTATTTTTTAGCGTTATTTTAATGATAAAAACTAGCACTCTCAATTGTATATGTGTGCACACGCATTATCCTTTGGCTGTTCAGATTCGTGCGCTGCTTGCTTTTTTTTTCTGTTGTACAATGATCAACTGAATGGCAAGGAAGAGTATCTATTTAGAGCAGTGAACAGTCCCTGTCCTTTCAGTGTGAGAAGTCGCAGACTTATAGCAGTCACAACGCTGCAATAGCAGCGCCTGCTTTCGCCACGTCTGTTTGTGGTTCTATTCTTTTTAGCTGCGGTTTATGGTTTTTAGCTGAAATTTTTAAATTTTAACTGTTTATGGTACAGATTACGGAGAGATAGATACTCACTTATGATTTTGGTAGGTACAAATATTAGGTTTTTAACGTGTAGATCGTTTAACCTGTAGACCCTATTTTAAAAAAATACTCTATTTAAAAGTTAGATACTATAATAAAAATTAAAAATCATCGGTTTTCAAGAAAAAGAACAGGCATGTAACCATCCTGCATAACAAACGTCCTGGCGCCGCTGCATGCAAAGCTAACCGCATTGCAGCATTTAAGGGCCTGTTCTTTTAATTTCATGGCTTATGGCTTTTGGTGAAATTTTGAATTTTTGCTGTTTACGGTGCAGATTACGGAAAAGATGATACCGCTTGCAATTTTGATGTGTACAGATGTTGGGCTTTTAACGTGTAGATCGTTTAACCTGAGACCCTATCTTCAAAAATACTCCGCTTGAAAGTTAGGTATCAGAAAAAAGCCAAAAGCCGCCGGCTTCGGAGGAAAAGAACAGGCCCTAATGCTGCTGCATGCATAGCTGTGGACTTTATTGCCGCATGCAAATGAGAAAACTTTTAAGCGCTGCTGCAAACACACATACATGTAACTGCACTCAACTGCTAGATACACATATACATATGTCATGCAAAGGAAGACTAGAGAAATATAAAACCAATAATTTTAAATCTAACAATCATCATACCAGATATTTTATAATTAAAATTAATCTAATAAATTACATGGAGCATTTTTTCCGTGGTTAAAACTAACATATCACTACTCTCAGCATGCAATGCTGCTCCGATCCCTCTCGCTTCGCTCAGTCGCTTGTCGCCTCGCCCACCGCCAGATGGGGATCAAATCAAGACTCGGAGATGGGATCGGGATTGGTTAGGGATAGAAAGGATGTTGGGAAAAAAATAGAATTAGTAATAGGGAATTGATATGGGCCGTGCGTCTAGATGCACGGCTCACATCGACGCTTAGCAACTTAGCAATACAGTCACATGTCTTGCAATGAGTGACTTCCAGCAGCATATGTGTTTACATTCAACAAAAATCAGCACATCCTCATCCACTCATTCACCATCCATTTCCCCCACCTATGACCTTGAGTAGCTCTCTCTCCCCCTCCTCGGCTACTCCGGCCAAGCAACCATCATCAACCTTCTCCGGTGAGCTATGGCTAAGCACCCCTTTTCAATGCGCAAGCACGCAACTCCTTCTACCCCTCTCTCTCCACCCAAGGTCGAGCTTCGCCTCTATGCGCAAGCACGCAACTCCTTCCACCCCTCTCCACCAATGGTCGAGCTTCGCCGCTATTGGGGAGCAAGCGCCACTCCACGCAATCGTGGTACCAGAGGATGCAGTCGAAGTAGCGCCTCGCCTGTGGATGGCGCACCTCGCGTAGACGTCACGGTGGCCATAGCGCCCGATGGCGACCCACTCCAGGGGCTACTGCACACCGCGCACCGCACCGTGCCGTAGCCAGGGTCCTCCGTGTCTACCCACTTGCGGGCTCCGCTGAGTAGTAGCTCCTCGTGTCATTGTCTTGGACGACGTCAAGGTGAATGTCCAGAAGCTTCGTCGTTGCCATGTCTGCGCTCTGGGGAAGGAGGTCGAGGCAGTGGTTGGAAGAGAGAGCAGGGGTCAGGGGGGGCTAGAGTTGGTTCGCAACTGTAGCCGTAGTGGGGGATGTGGTCGAGATCTCGTGGTTGGGTGTTATGACATGAGCTTGCAACAGCAAATGCAAATGTCTCGTCTGGAGTTCAACCACATGCGGCGAGGCATCGGAAAGACATCATCTTTCACTGCACATTGAAGCCGAAACTAGTGAGTAGTGTTTGTTGCAGCTACAAGATTTTTTTTTGTTGCAAAATGTGATTCAAGATGTTGGGACTATATTTTTGAATTTTTTGTACGGATAAACCTTTTTTATTCGAAAATACAGAAATATACCCGCGGGAAAATTTTTTACAACAATAGGCTTCAGTCGCCCAATGGGAGCGCAATTGAACCCTTTCGCCCAACCGTGAAGCGACATTTGATCAATATGGGAACCGTTCGGCGAGTCATTTCTGTCACCTGATCGTTAGGCGACTCATTTCAGTCGCCCTACTGTTGAGCGACTTGAATCGCAGTCGCCCAACGGTAGAGCGACAAGGGGGGTGTGTTAAGGCAAAGACAAATTGTCGGACCGGATTTTGCAATCCGTAATCTGCAGGCCTTCATCGCATTATTCCTCGGATCGAGAGATAATGCACAGATACATTGCCGAATCATTTCATACACGTGGAATTCACAACAAGCCATAATAATATTACATTGCAAAAGTAAAGATAGGCCTTCACAAGGTGCAGGTATTACAATAGGGCCAAGCAGGCCAAATATTTACATTACAAAAGTCTAGCAGCGGAAGAGATACAAAGTAGACTTTTAAACCACAAGCAAAGACTGAGGGCAAAAGTGGTCATACAAGTATTCTAAGGCTCTAGAATATCTGTATGAAACCACACCTTAGTCTAGATGCCTAAGGTTCTAAGCGCGGATTATTCGTCCTAATTCCCGGCGCGGTCTTCTCCATCTGTAGCAGGTGCTTCCTCGAAGGCATACGGATCTTGAGCTCCCGAATCTGGATTTTTGGTATTGCGAGAGTGAGCACACTAACCACCGTGCTCAGCGAGTCAACACACAGAATGCAGTAGGTAGTATGCAAGGCTTTTAACAAGGAAAAGCTCAAGTTGTTTTGTTTACGGAAATATGCTTTTTGAACTATGATACTTAAAATTCCCTAGGACCTAGCCAGCTAAATTTTTAAACATGATACACAATGACATATACAGTTATTTTTATCGGACCAGAGACCATCCACCATTACATGGGCTCTGCTCATCATACCATGCTTTCAGCGTATAGTCGCTTACATTACCACTGGGACGACACCCAGGACAACTCAAATAAGGGCCTTTCTCTGCCCTCCACTTTTCCATTTCCACCCCAAAGTTTTTGAAATGAACTATATCTAGTTAAGTTCCCATGTCCGCCTTGATGCAAGGGCACGGCTATTCGAATAGTTTTGACTCGCAGAGTGTGTACACTTTACCCACATGAGATGGATCGCTCGTTGCCCCACACGCTCCTTAGCCATGCAGTTGAGAAGACTATCACAGGGCCTTTACATTGCATGTTCTTAGCGAGTTACGACCGCTAAGGTTTCCACTTCCTCCTGCACGACCACCCTTCCGAAGCCCCTCTTGCGCCATCACGCCGGGAGGATGTGGCCATCCTCTACCCGCCTGTGTTCACACCGACGCAACTCATACTAAGTCAATGCAAATTAGTTGGCCCCGCCACACTTTGCCAAGATGTGGTTGCACATGTTGTACCGTGGAGGTCATCACAAGATTCAGTCCTTAATGGTTATCTGGGCGGGTCTACCACGATCCACTTGTGCTATCACGGCACCACTTTATCACAAATCTGTGCTATCACGGCACCATTCAACACCCATGCCCTCAACCATCCGCCCAGATAATTAAGCATGTCAGGTTCTTTCGGATGAAAATACACTTATACCAACATAAACTAGTCATCATCACAATGACCGCCTAATCTCGCTTTCTTTAGTTTGCAAGATATGCTAGGGTGCTCTTACACCCTTGTTTATCTAAACAACTCTAAGCATGCATTTATAATTATAGACTTAGTTTCAAAGGAGTTTGTAGCATTATTACTTTTACTAAGGTGACAAGGATCACATAGCCAAAAGCATTGCAAAGGACATAAACTAAACCAAGAGAACATGGGCATATATCTAAAATCTGAAATAACATGTATTGCAACATAAATATAAGCATGCAATTTGTAATACTTAACCCAAATTAATTTGTTGAAAACATAGGATCGAAATGATCAAAGCATTGACTCGCCTTGGTTGCTGAGGTCTGGGTTTTGAACGTTGGACTCTACAGCAGCGGCAACTTCCTCCTCTTGAGTCTCAAAAGCTACGATTTATACGCGCGAAACTTTAGATAAAAACATCACAACAATCAAATAACACAATGAAAATTTGAACAAGCTTTAAAAGTGTTGGTTCTGGTTTCATTAGGTAGCCCTTGATTTTAGATGAATTTAGAAATTGATTTCACTAAATTTGGAACTAAAATGAATAAGTTATACACATTTGAACATCTTCGGTTTGACTAAATCCAGAAAATATTAAAATCTGACATGTGGGCCCATCGTCATTGACCAGCCTTCATGGGCGCCGACACGTGAGCCCAGCGGCAGTGGCTCGCGCCGCCCCACATGCGGCCCGGCAAAGGGGCCCTAAGGAAGTGGTCGGTCTTGCGCATCGTTGGCAAAGGGGCCCACCGTCAATGATGATTTTAAAAGAAATGGCTCAACCTCAGGCGCTGCGTGAGCGGGGGCTCGAACGCGCGCCGAGGGAGTCAGGGGGGAAAAGGGGTGAGCGACGGTAGCCAACCCGCCGCTAGGTTTATCTCACCCTTAAGGATGATTTTTCCCTTAAAGGGTACGCGGGGGGGCAGGGGCATGTACCACTAAGCTAACTCCAAGTCATGGGTGGGTAGTTGGCTTCATGAGGGCGAAGTCGCTCGATGCATACGCCACCACCTTGCCTCCTTGCATCAAGACGCCCCAAGCCCTTGATGTGACGATCGCAAAGACACTTCAAAGTCCCGACGCACATCGGCGTAACCAACACCGGGTGGTAGTCAATCTCTTCTTCAATTCTTGAAAACTATCTTCACATGCCTTGGTCCAGCCAAATGCCTGTTCTTTCTTTAGTAACTGGGTCATTGGTCTGGCAATTCGGGAGAACCCTTCAATGAACCGCCTGTAGTATCCTGCTAATCCAAGAAAGCTCCTCACCTCAGTGACTGAGGTAGGCTGCTGCCATTCCGTTACTGCAACAATTTTGGCGGGGTCAACAGACACTCCTTTCTCGGATACAATATGCCCCAGAAAGCTGATGTCCTGCAACCAGAACTCACACTTGCTGAATTTGGCATAGAGTTGATGCTCCTTTAGCCTTGTTAGTACCAAGCGTAAATGCTCGGCATGCTCGTCTGCGGTTTTGGAGTAGATGAGAATATCATCAATGAATACCACCACAAACTTATCCAGGTAATCCATGAAGACCTTGTTCATGAGGTTCATGAAATAGGCAGGGGCATTGGTCAACCCAAAAGACATAATCAGAACTCGTCGTACCCCATATCCGTGGTGAAAGGGTCTTGGGATGTCTTCCTACCTAATCTTCGCCAGTGGTAACCCGACCTCAAATCAATCTTGAGAATACTGTGGCTCCCCAAGTCGATCAAACAGTCATCGATCCCGGCAAGGTACTTATTCTTGATGGTTACTTCATTTAAGGCCCGATAATCTACGCACATCCTAGCGGTGTCATCCTTCTTCTTTACAAAGATCACCGGGGATCCCCAAGGTGAGGAACTCGGCCTGATAAAACCTTTGTCATGTAGCTCATGAAGTTGCTTCTTCAACTCTTCTAGCTCATCTACGGTCATCCCAGTATGGTCTCTTGGAGGTAGGGCAGACCGAGCTTCAAGTTGATAACAAACTCGAGATCTCGCTTGATGGCATGCCCGGCGCCTCCTCGGAAGACTTCAAGATAGTCTTGCACCACCATCATTCCTTCTAGCGGTACATCTTCACAATAATATATTTCTCGGCCCCATCTATACGGTCGGTCCACCTTCACCACAATGGTCAATCCTGGGCACTTGGTCAACTTAACTTGCCTCAAGGCACAATCTAATATTCCTTGGTGTTTAGCTAACCAGTCCATTCCTAGTATAATATCCAAGGTCTGGGAGGTTAGCACGACTAAATCTGCTAGGAATATAAATCTTTCCATGATAATTTCTACCCCCGGACACACTAAGGTGGCCTTAATCATCCCTGCGGGTGAGCTAAGCATCAATGCTTTCTTCAACAGATGGACCGGCAGCTTAAGTTTATCCACATACCCTTTTGCTATAAATGAATACGATGCCCCAGAATCAAAAAGGACACGTGCTGGTAGTGTCTTGACAGAGAACGTACCCAGTAGGACTCCAGCAGCCTCCTCAGCTTCTTCAGCGGTGACATGATTAATCCTCCCACGATTTGGAGTCGATGCAGCCCGGTTGGATTGAGGAACCTGGTTCCCTCTGCTGGGCGCTGAAGCTTGGCCTCGGGCGGGGGTAGTGCCCAAGTTGAATTTCACCGAGTGGTCTCGCCGAGGGCGCGATAGGCGAGTGCCCTTCTCGCCACGCTTGAAGCGGTTGAAGGAGGTCGAGGATTTGTCCTCGCACCGCCCGAGGGGCGAGGAGTCCGAACGCTACCACCGGACGAGGTGCCGGGTTTGGGCTCGAGATGGGCTGTCCCGCAGAAGGGGAATTGTTGAAGAATCTCTGGATGAACCTTCCTTGCGGGCGTTGAACCACCTGCTTCCGTTTGCGACTAGTTTCCAGGTTCTTTTTCTCATTTTCCAGGACCAATGCCTTATTCACCAGCTGGTGAAAGCTGGGGAAGTCTAATAGATCGCGCGAAGGCTACGCAAGCAGAAAACAAAACTTTTCTACCGCGCACACAAGGACATCATGCTTAAGGAGGATCATGGATCGTTACCACTAGACGCCAGCAGCAGTGAAGAAGAGTTGGAGAAGCCGATCCAACCACGCGTCGTCAGGTAGTAGTGGAAGTAGTCGATCATCCCGAACCGATCGCTCTCCACGCGATCAACCACACCACGAGCGGATCCAATCAGAGGTTGTTGATGCCGATCAACGCCGCAACGAGCGCCGCCCACCCCAGTATCTACACGTCCGGTGGGCACGCCGATCGCGAGTGTACCAAAGACTCGCGAGCGGCTAGGGTTTGGCTCGAGGTGGCGGCTTGGGATTAGCTCGGGATTATCAAATGCATTCCCTCAGCCCCTCACCTCCATATATATAGACCTCCTCACTTGGGCCTCGTGGACCGAGGCCCAATAGGAGTCTATCCGAATCTCTATCCGAATTGAGCCCATATCCGAATCACATTCAATTAGTGTTCCAACCCGTTAAGTGTGCGACCTGCAGTTCACGATACTTGGTCGCGACCGTAAACACCTTTCCGGTCACCACATTAATAGCGGCCTCTAGTAAGATATATTAACCCCAAAGTATACGTAAAGATCATATCACGAACTGTAATATTCTCATGTACTAATCTCTTTGCCTCACGATATAGATTAAGCTCAAGGCGAGACCTCGTGTCATCCTCTTAATAGCTCAATCACTCTCGATTCGTGATGGATTATAAACTCGTGATTGACTCCTCAATCACCTTGGCATGGCCATGCAGTTTAATAATCCATTACATCGAGGGGCCCAGAGATATCTCTCCCATAAGGAGGGGCAAATTCTATCTTGATCATTCACATCCCACTACATGTTTCATGGTAAACCCAAAGACTACTTTTACGACTACCCAGTTACGGAGTAGTGTTTAGTAGTCCCAAAATAAGCTACTACGCATGCTGGGAACCATGATGATCTCAAGTCTAAGGATTCCACATAAACACTACTTGAGACCAACTGATGACACATGGAATCTCTGCAGTGTCTCATGGCGGGTCTATCCAACATATGTTCACTAACACATGTCCATATTATTGATTTGGTATCTCCATACCATGATCCATGAGACATGATCATCAATCAATACATATGCTGATCTTTGAATCATATTTGTTCCTCATATGAAATATGATCAGGGATCATTTAGAAATAGCAACATTTTGGCATTAAGAGTCTCATGAACAAGTCATATACTCATTGATCAATAATGATAATGTCTATTTCAAGGAACAAAGTAATGCATCATAAACATAGTATGTGATATATTCAACATCTCCATGTTGCCTCTAGGGCATATCACCAACAAAGTCCTGCGTGATGAGCTGCACACGGAGTTCTTCATTCATCCCTTCGAAGAACCGGTCAATTTTCTCCTCTTCATCAGCCACATCCTTGGGGGCGTAACGGGCCAGTTGATTAAACTTGGTGAGATAATCATTGACTGACAGGCCGCCCTGCTTCAAAGTCCTGAACTCATTCTTCTTTATCCGCATCACCCCAGCTGGGACGAAATTGGCTTTAAAGGCCACCTTGAATTCTGCCCAGGTTATGATTGTTGCGCTAGCTCAGGTGGGAGTATCCTCATATCTGTTGGTGGCCAAATAATTCTCCCACCAGGCAGCCGCGGCCCCTTGGAGTTGATGGGTCGCAAAGAGCATCTGGTCATCTTCCGTAGATTTGGCCAAACGAAGCTTTCTTTCTGTGTCCCGCAGCCAATCTTCCGTCTCTAGGGGCTCATCAGCCCTGGCAAAGGTGAGGGGCCGGGTCCGGATGAAGTCGCCCAGGTCGGAGGCGTGAACATTGGTGTGGGTCTGCTGGCCTGCGAAGATAGCCTGTAGTATTTACGTTTGCTGGGCCATTACTTGCGCCATGGATGGGTTAGCTGGTGGGGGTGGGAGGTTCACCCCCTGACTTGGGCCTCTACCTCTTCCCATGTGTGGTGCTTCTTGGTCAGCGCCTCTACTCACCGCACGTCCGGGTTCGAACCAGCTTGGGCGCGGGTAACTCTATGGCTGGCCATCTGCAGATAGTTTAACACTCTTTTAGACCCTTGTACTACCCCCCTATAAAAGTTAATAACCCACGACCAACATTTTAAAGAACTAATGCAAACATCAATCAACAGCAAATAAACACAAGGCCGTTTTCATTAAGCACAGACAGTACATCACATAGCCAGCTTTTTATGGCTTCATAAGCCACGCTGGGCTTTACAAACATACACATACTTAGCGATACTAAGGTACTGGCATAAGCTGCTACTAGTGAGATGGGCCTATGCTTGCTAATACTAGTCAAACTCTAGCAAGCATTGCACTAACTGACCCACGTACTGCCTACTCCTCCATGTCACCAACACTGGCCGGAGGGTGTAGTCCGACATCGAGAACGGGACCGCTACCACTAAACTCGACGGGTCGGTGTCGGAGTGGGGCGGAACAACAGTGCCGAGTCTCTCCTCGGAGAGCGCATCGAGGCCACGGGGCCGCACGCTCTTCGTCTTTGTGAGCTCGGTGCGAGTCCCGGAACTCGTGGAGGTGCTTAACCGAGTCGGTGTGGCGCTGCTTGAGTCTCGAGTCTGGCAGCCGCCTCTGCCTTGGCTCTGCCAAGGCCCGCCACATCGGGCGAAGCCGCCACGCAAGGAGTCCACCTCGATGTGGCGTGCGGGAGGCGCCCCGGCGCGGTGATCTCTCGAGCCACCACATGGGCTGTACCCATGACCCGAGTGAGGTCCACCTGGTAGGTAAGCCTCAGGTCGTCCTCCAACTCGGTCACCCTGGTCCCGTCGTACCTGGCGTGCTCCGTCCGCAGTGGGTAGTAGGTGAACGGTGACTCTAACACCCATGTGGCGTGGATGTCGCAAAGTCGGGCCGCGGCCAGACGAGCGACATCCTGTAGCGCCGCCGCCACCAAAGCTCCTCCGGTGGGTGGTGCAAACACGTGAGACCGGTCTCCCTCACGCCGGGGTAGATGAAGATCTCCACCAACCAGACTCGTCTCCTCCTATCTCGGTCCTCCGTCCGCGGTAGATGGGCGCGTCCTCGTAGCCCAAGTAGTGGAGTAGTTTGCGAAGTATATCCGCAAACTCTCCCTCACGCACTCTGTGAGCGAAGAAGTCCCAGTGTCCAGCGTCTGCAACTCCTGCCATCTGTGATTAAATAGTGTTGTTAGTATTTTTTTTTTCAAAATAACAACTGAATTGTAGATCAGAGTAGAGCTAGGAAGGATGCGGGAAGAAATATTATGCTATATTTTTAAGAAATTCCTTTTGTACATTTTTAAATATACAATAGCCTAAATACTAATGGCCAACTAAGGTTTTACCATACGACAGATGCTCGATACCGACTCTGCTGGACCGGATTTTGCAATCCGAATCTGCTTGCCTTCATCGCATTATTCCCGGATCGAGATAATGCACACGATACATTGCGAATCATTTCATACACGCGAATTCACAACAAGCCATAATAATATTACATTGCAAAAGTGAAGATAGGCCTTCACAAGGTGCAGGTACTACAATAGGGCCAAGCAGGCCAAATATTTACATTACAAAAGTCTAGCAGCGGAAGAGATACAAAGTAGGCTTTTAAACCACGAGCAAAGACTGAGGGCAAAAGTGGTCATACAAGTATTCTAAGGCTCTAGAATATCTGTATGAAACCACACCTTAGTCTAGATGCCTAAGGTTCTAAGCGCGATTATTCGTCCTAATTCCTGCGGTCTTCTCCATCTGTAGCAGTGCTTCCTCAAGGCATACGGATCTTGAGCTCCCAAATCGGATTTTTCAGATTGCGAGTGAGCACACTAACCACCGTGCTCACGAGTCAACACACGTAATGCGAGGGTAGTATGCAAGGCTTTTAACAAGGAAAGGCTCAAGTTGTTTTGTTTGCGAAAATATGCTTTTTGAACTATAATACTTAAAACTCCCTAGGACCTAGCCAGCTAAATTTTTAAACATGATACACAATGACATATACAGTTATTTTTATCGGACCAGGGACCATCCACCATTACATGGGCTCTGCTCATCATACCATGCTTTCAGCGTATAGTCGCTTACATTACCACCGGACGACACCCAGACAACTCAAATAAGGGCCTTTCTCGCCTCCACTTTTCCATTTCCACCCCAAAGTTTTTGAAACAGAACTATATCTAGTTAAGTTCCCATATCCGCCTTGACCGCGGCACGACTATTCGAATAGTTTTGACTCGCAGAGTGTGTACACTTTACCCACATGAGATAGATCTACTCGTTGCCCCACACAGTTCCTTAGCCATGCAGTTGAGAAGACTATCACAGGGCCTTTACATTGCATGTTCTTAGCAGAGTTACGACCGCTAAGGTTTCCACTTCCTCCGGGTACGACCACCCTTCCAGAAGCCCCTTCTTGCGCCATCACGTCGGAGGATGTGGCCATCCTCTACCCTCCCGTGTTCACACCGACGCAACTCATACTAAGTCAATGCAAATTAGTTGGCCCCGCCACACTTTGCCAAAGATGTGGTTGCACATGTTGTACCGTGGGAGGTCATCACAAGATTCAGTCCTTAATGGTTATCTGGGCGGGTCTACCACGATCCACTTGTGCTATCACGGCACCACTTTATCACAAATCTGTGCTATCACGGCACCATTCAACACCCATGCCCTCAACCATCCGCCCAGATAATTAAGCATGTCAGGTTCTTTCGGATGAAAATACACTTATACCAACATAAACTAGTCATCATCACAATGACTGCCCAATACTACTTTCTTTAGTTTGCAAGATATGCTAGGGTGCTCTTACACCCTTGTTTATCTAAACAACTCTAAGCATGCATTTATAATTATAGACTTAGTTTCAAAGGAGTTTGTAGCATTATTACTTTTACTAAGGTGACAAGGATCACATAGCCAAAAGCATTGCAAAGGACATAAACTAAACCAAGAGAACATGGGCATATATCTAAAATTTGAAATGACATGTATTGCAACATAAATATAAGCATGCAATTTGTAATACTTAACCCAAATTAATTTGTTGAAAACATAGGATCAAAATGATCAAAGCATTGACTCGCCTTGGTTGCTGAGGTCTGGGTTTTGAACGTTGGACTCTATAGCAGAAGCAGCTTCCTCCTCTTGAGTCTCAAAAGCTACGATTTATACGCGCGAAACCTTAGATAAAAACATCACAACAATCAAATAACACAATGAAAATTTGAACAAGCTTTAAAAGTGTTGGTTCTGGTTTCATTAGGTAGCCCTTGATTTTAGATGAATTTAGAAATTGATTTCACTAAATTTGGAGCTAAAATGAATAAGTTATACACATTTGAACATCTTCGGTTTGAATAAATCCGAAAATATTAAAATCGACATGTGGGCCCATCTGTCGGTGACCGCCTTCATGGCGCCGACACGGGGCCCAGCGGCAATATTTCGCGCCGCCCGCTGCCCCGGCAAAGGGGCCCTAAGGCGCGGGTGGTCAGGTACGGTCGGCGGGTGGGGCCCACCGTCGGCGATGATTTTAAAAGAATGGCTCAACCTCGGGCGTTGCGTGAGCGGGGCTCGAACGCGCCGAGGGAGCCGAGGGGAAGAGGGTGAGCGACGTAGCCAACCCGCCGCTCGGTTTATCTCACCCCTAAGGGATGATTTTTCCCCTAAGAAGTGGGTGGCGGGTGGGGCAGGCGGCCGAGGCCGGGAAGGCGGTGGCGTCGCCGGCGAGGGAGGCTCACCGAGGTTCGGGAGCTTCGTGAAATGCAAAGCGAGCTTGGCGGGCGGTGGTGGTGATGAGGAGGGCGGGGATCACCGGAGGTGGGTCGGCGACGGCGGCAGCGGCTCGAGGAGGTCTTACTGGCCGGCGAGCTACGGTCGGCGAGGAGCTCGGGGGATGCTGGGAGAAGCTTGGCGACGGTCTGGGGATGGTGTGGGAGCAAAGAATTGAGCTCCCACGGCAAGGATCGATGGAATTGCGGCGAGGGGCCGACGGCCGGAGTTGGGGAAGAAAGGCAGTCGCCGGTGATCGGGTGGCTCTGGAGGGTAATGGGCGGCTGAGAAATGATGAGGTGGACACGGCGAACCCTCCGGCTGCTCCCGGCTTTATAGCCGGCAAAGAGGCCTGCCTCGGAGGAGCCGGGCGGGCGCGGGCACCGGGCGCAAGGGTGGGCAGCAGCGAACAACACGGCGGCGGAAGGGCGGCGGGGTTCGGGACGATGTGGAGTCTTTTCCCCATAACGCTGTCTCCTCCGCGGGGTCCCCACAAAGATAGGCGCCGCACGACCGAGGGGTGTCCGGCGTCTTGCGCGAGGAGGAGGAAGAAAGGGGAAAGGCGCCTGACAAAGGGGCCCGCTTGCGAGAGAGAGAGGCGAGAGTGAGGATCCGCGCGGCGGCCGAGATGGCGCCGGGTGGGACGTGGCGCCTTCAGGACCGCACGCGCGTCAACCCGAGGGAGAGGGTGGGCGGCTCCGGAGGCGACGTGGGCGGATCCGGTCCATCCACGCGTCGACCGGGGGTGGGGTTTTGGGTTTTATTTTGATTTTTGCATTTTCAGAAATGCTAGAAGGCATAATATAATTCGGAAAAATATGAATTCACCTCCAAAAATTCTAGAAAAATTCACAGAAGTTCCCAGACATATTTTGGGTTTAACAAAATTAATTCCCACTGAGATGACCATTATATTTACAATCTATGGGTCCACAACTGGACCCTTTTCTCTTTCTTTTTATTTTTCTCCTCTTTTCTTTTATAAGGTTTGTGACATTACTATGGGTCCACAATCTATGGGTCCACAACTGGACCATTATACCAACTTATTTATGCTACTTTTTGAAAATCTTTATCATGGATCATCTTTTCAGATTCGAATTCAAATTTAGAATTTCCTATTAATTAAACAGATGGGCTCTTCCACATAACTCTTCAGGTAAACACCTTCAAAACCCAACTTAACACAATATTCTACAAAATATTCTGCAACCCTTTACTATACAGAGCCTCTAAGTTTTCAGGATGTTACAACAGCCGTCCGCCGCCACCTACCACTCATTCCGTACACAGAGAAGAAACAAGAGAAGAGACGAGAGAAGAGAGAAGAGGAGAGAAAGAAGGGGAAGAATAGGAGAAGGAGATGAGGTCAGGGTAGGAGGATGTGACGGTGGAAGGAGGAGTGGAAGCTATTCCATCCATTTGGATCAGATATTTATTTTGATTATGTTGTATGTTATATGAAATTTGGTGTTTGTAGTATAGAAATTTGTGCATAATTTTTAGTATAGGAAGTTTAGTATTGTGCGATATGAATTGACATTTCGTAAAATTGAAACATATATGCAGGCCAACATCATCAATGGCAACTACATTGAGAGTGTATTACGGAGCTGAAACCATTCGTGAAGATCCGAATGGTGTGGATTTGAGCAATTTTACACAAGTCACTGTCGTACTTCCGGATGGCGAGAATGGTCGAATGGGAGATGTGCAGCGTTGGCTGACCCGGAGTTTTTTATTGGACCCCGAGATGTGCAGCGTCACCGTGCAAGGGTTTTGGAGCCGGTCTCCCACGGACATCAAATGGGAGTTGAAAACATTGGTGCGCACTGCTTCGTGGAAAGGCTTTATGCAAGGGTGCCGGTGCCGTGGATACGAGTGTGTGCTCCTTGTGCAACCGTGCTCACTAGAAGCAGTTGCGCAAGCTCATGCGTCCGCTATTGCTGTGGGAGGTGCTAGCAGCTCGGGCGGGCCGCATGTTGGCGAAGATGTTGAAGTTGCTCGTCATGAAGCCGATGCGATGCGTGAAGGACGATTCTGACCGTCAAGCCATAGAGATGCAACGGGCAAGCCGATGAAGGAGAGTACAATGAGGACATCGTGCAGCAGATGGACTCTGATGATCAGAGGACATGGGATGAAGAGGAAGCTGTAGAGAACGACGAAGAGGACAATTCCGATGAGGATGAAGTTCCTATCCCGCAGAATGGAACCGGTTTAATGCGTAGGGTATTTCCGCACATGATGAGCATGAATCGCCATGGAAGTATCATGAGACAGATGTTCGGTTACATGCTATATTTGCTGACAAGAAAGCGCTGCAAAATGCCATCAAGCTTTGGGCCCTTTCAATGCAGCAGACATTTCGCGTCGTCAAATCAAGCCGAAGCGATTACCTCGTGAAGTGCGAGACTGGTTGTTCTTGGAGGGCGACGCACGTGAGACCAAGTATGAGACTCACTGGATTGTGTCCAAGGTTGAGCCGCACTCCTGCATTCTAAACACTGTCTTGGCGAGGCATCGTAACCTGACGTCCGGATTTATAGCCAATTTATAGTACAAGGCGTGGCGTGCCAAGCAAAAGGCGTTGGAAAAACATTTTGGCACTTTCGAGGCGGCGTACGACAACCTTCCTCGTATGCTTAACGTCTTGTAGGAAAGGAACACGGGCACATACATCGCTGTGCAGGACAAACCGTCCATAAGTCCACCAGGATATGCGGTGTTGCAGAGAGCATTGTTTGCATTCGGTGCTAGCATCGAAGTATTCAGGCACATGCTACCAGTGATCTCTGTTGACGGAACCTTCTTGACAGGGAAATACAAGGGGCAGATCTTGACGGCCATAGGCGTTGACGGTAACAATCAAATATTGTCACCGCCATTGCATTTGTGGAGAGTGAGAATTATGATAGCTGGCTGTGGTTTCTCAGACATGTGAGGGTTGGAGTTGTACGCACTCGTCCTGGTGTGTGCGTAATCCATGATCGGCATGCTGGTATTATAAAGGCTATAAGAAAACTTCAGGAAGACCCCGAGGAGCCCTTTTCTTGGCCGGACATGAGGAACCGATGGTGTAGTCGTCACTTAGGGGCAAACTTTTTCAAGCAATTCCCGAAACAATCTTTGATGAAGCTATTCAAGAGGTCGGCTAGGCGTAACCAAAGAGAGAAATTTGATGCTTTGTGGGGTTGTTGGATGAGCACACCAAGAAGAACGTCGAAGAGAGGAGCAAGGGGCCGGTCACTCCTGGGGCGGCACAACCGCAATGCCTGCGAGCAATTGATGAGCCTAACCCAAGTGGTTGAAGAAGGAGGAGCTCACAAAACATCAAGTGTTTCTCGCAGTGGATCGAGGGGGAACCATTGGAGAAGTGGTCGCTGTTACACGACACGGATGGTGCAAGGTACGGAATAATGACAACTAACCTTGCCGAGGTGTACAACTGGGTTCTCAGGGGTCTCCGTTCTCAGCCCATTGTCGCCATCGTGGAAGGTGTTCTTCACAGCACAATCTGCTACATCAGGGAGAGGCACGCGAGTGCCACACTTCATGCGGTCAATCCCGGAGCCCTTTATTCGTCGAAAATTATGGCGTACATGTAGACGAATGCACAAAAGGGTTAATTGCACACAGTGCAGGTCATGGGCAACAGGGAGCATCGTTTTGAGGTGATACTCTGTGATAGAGCCGGATTTGGGACGGCTCGTTCACTTGTTACTCACGATGTATGCTTTGGAGATCATGCAAACGAACCTAGCTGCTCGTGCAACAAGCTTAAGTTGTTACACAAGCCATGCTCTCATGTCCTCGCTGCATGCGGGATCGTGGGCATGGATCCTTCGAACTTCATGTCCGAGTACTTCTTTAAGGAGAGGATACTGCAGGCTTGGTGTGGGGAGCTCCGGGGGTTCAGGGTGGTGGGAAAATTCGCCACTTTGGACATTGCATCGAGGATCTGGGTTCCGGATGTTAACATGCTTAAGGGTGGGAAGGGTCGGCGACAGAGCCGACGTATTAGAAATGATATGGATGAATCGTAAGCTGGAACACTAGGTGCACATTGTGGGCGATGCGGTCAGGAAGGGCACACAGGTAGACGATGCAATGCATGTCCTCATCAGTAGTTTATGCAGACTACACCTAAATTTCATGTACCATTTGTATAACTTGCTGCAATGTAGTTGGTGTCCCACGGAATGTTGTGCAAATTATTTATGTACACTTACCCCTGTATGTATCGGTTCTCTCCGTACACTAATTCCCGGTAAAATCAAAATATCACTTACCCCTGTATGTATCGATCGTTCTACAGTCATTCGTTCTTAAAAAAATTTCCTCAATAGTTTTTACGCACCTACAACATACTGTGAACATAAACCTTTATTATAACTACACCAGATTTTTTTCCAGTTTAAAACTACGAAATTGACAAAACTCTAAAAACTCACGGATAGTCGCCTCCCTCCTGCATGCTAGTCGCCCAACCATGGGGCGACTATATTCCAGTCGCACATCCATTAGGCGACTTCACCCCAGTCGCTCAATTGTCAAGCGACTAATTACAGTCACCCGGGAGTACAGCGAGTAGCTCAAGTCGCGCTCCCATTAGGCGATCAAGCCTATTTTTGTAAAAAAAATTCTCGCGGGTATATTTCTGTATTTTCGAATAAAAAAAGATTTATCCGTACAAAAAATTCTTATATTTTTTATTATTGCAGTACAAATTCCTAAAGTGTTACACTTTAGTTGTTTTTGTTAGTTTGGGATGTTGCAGTAACGGTTTTGTAGGGACAATGGATTTCTTCTCATTTTTTTCTCAATGTTGCAACAATCATTGCACAATGTTGTACACTCGAAATCAAAATGTTTCATAAAATATCTCAATTGTTGCATGGGGGAAGGTTTGAGTATTTTTTTTGTTGCAAACGTCTCGAATTGTTTTCAAAATGTTGTAATATTTTTAACGGTGTAAATCTGTTCATTCGGAATTTCTGAGCTAGTTTTGTAATGCAACTATATTGTATATCCCTGGTTTCATCCAATTTTGGAGAGAAGATTTTTTTTAGTTTTTTATCTCAACGTTTTCACTGTTGTTTTGCAAATTTGTTGCACATACTAATTACAAATGTTGTGCATGTTATTCACTAATGTTACAGCCAAGCATATGATAGAAAGCCTTTTATCGGACGTAGGAACGCTAGTACTGCCCTTAGTAATAATGGGCTATGTGCAATATTTCATATACTCACGTCCTTCTAATGCACTGGGTAATCCACTCACGTCCCTCTAATGCACTGGGCAGTCCCCGTCAAGGTTAGGTTCGTAGGTGGCATGAGCTGTAACGTTAATAACCCACTTAATCCGGTTTAGTAACCTAAATATACAAATTAGAAGATCTGTACCCTAAATAAACCACCTAAACTAATTTTCTCGGACATAACAGCGACAAAACACAACTAGGCAGAAAAACTACCATCTCCAAAGAAATCTTTGAAGCATATTCCCTATCAGCAAACTTCAACAATTAAATTTGCTTCCTGTGTATAGGAATGCAATGGAAGACGCTGAAAGTGAGGCACCTTCATTTCAGATTAACGACAAATCAGCCAAACAGACTGGCAGAAACACAAATCAGAAGATCAATCAACATGATCTTAAAACTTAAGTTATTCATAAATGATGCATAACTTTCGGCAATCGCTTGCAAATGATATCAGATGAGTCAACATGACAAAACTGTATCTGGCGAAGCATACCTCCTCACTCAAACCAATTATGACATTATTTCTGGGCAAAAGCAAACGGCTACTCTCCATCCCTCACCACGCTAAAACCATACCCATAGCAAACGCTCCTAAGCGACAGCATACAAGGATAATGAAAATTAAGCGATAGATCATAAAGTTGCCGTGGCAAACTTAACGTCAACACCACTCTGCTCAAGCCAGCCGCTAGTCGTGCTGGGCAACCTAGTACCGGTAGTGCGCGGGCTTGTACGGACCCTCGACAGGTACGCTGATGTAGTCGGCCTGGGACTTGCTGAGCTTGGTCAGTTTGGCACCAAGCTTGCCCAAGTGGAGGGCAGCAACCTTCTCGTCAAGGTGCTTGGGAAGCACGTACACCTTCTTCTCGTACTTGCCACTGCTCTTCTCCTTCCACAGCTCAAGCTGAGCAATGACCTGCAACAAGCACAAAATTTATTGATACCATGTAACTCACTGCTGTATCAGTAAACATATTCAGTGAGGCAATATACATTGATTTGTCATGTTTACCTGGTTAGTGAATGAGCAGGACATGACAAAGCTGGGATGGCCAGTAGCACACCCAAGGTTCATCAGACGACCCTCAGCAAGAACAATGATGCCAGTGTTGGTCTCAGGGAAGACCCAGCGGTCTGTCTGAGGCTTGATGGTGACGCGCTTGACACCAGGGTAAGTCTCAAGGCCATGCATGTCAATCTCATTGTCGAAGTGACCAATGTTGCAGACAATGGCATTGTTCTTCATCTTCCTCATGTGGTCAACCATGATGATGTCCTTGTTGCCAGTGGTAGTCACGAAGATGTCAGCCTCTGAGACAACATCCTCCAAGGTTAGGACTTGAAGACCCTCCATCAGGGCCTGGAGGGCACAGATAGGGTCAATCTCAGTCACGATGACACGGGCACCAGCCTGCTTAAGTGCGGAGGCGCAGCCTTTGCCAACATCACCGTAACCGCAGACTACGGCAACCTTGCCAGCAATCATAACATCAGTGGCCCTCATAAGACCATCAGGGAGCGAGTGGCGGCAACCATACAAGTTGTCAAACTGTTCAGAAGAAACAGACTGTTAGTTAACATTCAGCAAAATGGAAGACTATATCCCGATTCGTATTAGCTTCTGCTTGCAAAAGTCAAGAGCCAATATGAACACCCGGTTTCTTAAAGTAGCTTCTCCACTCCTCTCACTACAGAGATAAGACAAGAGGTCACAGGAGTATCACACCCCCCTACTCCTCTCGCTTCCATCTCACGCACGCATCTCTCTCTCACTTTCCCCACTGCTCCTCCTTCCAAAAGCCACTTCTTTTAATCACTACTATTCATTTTCAGCATCAGCCATAGCCAATAAGAACGCCCCCTATAACTATACTTGTTACCAATTGCATTGCAGTACAACATAATTAGTTGCGTTTTCACTTTTGATCAAACCAGATCAAGAGTGGAATCAATAATCCAGTAAAAGGCCACATAACAATCAAGCTACCCAAGTAAATTCAGAATTCACGGTACGCTCATGGGGCTCAAGTTCAAACCAAGTTGCACAGTAAAAGATCCTTGGACAAACATGTAAACTAATACAAGTACATCTATATGACAGAAATAACCCAGTTTGGTAGGCAAGATATTTTATTTCCTATGCTGCCGTCAGATCCATCAAACATGCAACTAACATTAGTAAGCAAACAACAAAACAGGACAACTTTAACAACCAGGCAAATAATAGACCAAGATAAGGATCCAACTGGCCATGTTAACAAGTGATATGGCTTTTGGCTGATTGCGTGAAAGATCGAGGAAGTAAGGGACACTTGTGTTAAGAAGCCACTCCGTTCAAAGCGGCTCCTACAGTGACTCGTACCAACAACAGTAACCAAAACTAAATCCAATACTCCTGAAATTTAGAAGCTACTAAATAAAACAATCTACACGCATAGTCTAAACTAGGCGACATAGAGAAGCCCAAAAAGCAAGATACCCACACGCTTCAAGTGCAAAATTCTCACATTTCAGTGCAGGAATAGTCAAATTAACTAAAACCTCACAATCCTACCAAGACAATTCCTGGTCCAAAGGGCATATGAATCAAAGATCCATATTCCACATACCAAATAACAACTACGAAGCATCAGGAATTACATAATAAGACACCTAACCCACTTAATAGCCACTCCTTGCTTCGTCCATCATCTACCATATCTAAAGCATCAACGTAAGCAGATCTAAACCAGTACTACAAACAAACAAGTATATATCACAAAGCCAATAGTGCAATAACAGTAAACAAGAGACTAGATCTACACAAGAGCATCAGATCTGAAATGAGAAGGGACCAAAGGAAGGACCTTGCTCTTGGTGACGGAGTCGTTGACGTTGATGGCGGGGAAGAGGAGGCTGCCGGATTCCTGCATCTGGTAGAGCCTCTTGACGCCGGTGGTGGTCTCCTCAGACACGCCGACGAGCCTCTCCTTCATCTTGCGGTACTTCCTGGGGTCGGCCTTGAGCCCGTCGCGGATGATGGTGAGCACGATCTTGAACTCTGCGTTGTCGGTGGAGGCCGGGTCGGGGACCTTCCCGGTCTTCTCGTACTCCTCCTCGGCATTGACGCCCTCGTGGATGAGCAGCGTGGCGTCGCCGCCGTCATCGACGATGAGGTCGGGCCCGCCGCCGGCGCCCCAGTCGAGGCAGCGCTCGGTGCACCACCAGTACTCCTCAAGCGTCTCCCCCTTCCAGGCGAAGACGGCGGCAGAGTCCCTGGCGATGGCGGCGGCGGCATGGTCCTGCGTGGAGAAGATGTTGCAGGAGCACCAGCGGACCTCGGCGCCGAGGGCCGTGAGCGTCTCGATGAGGACGGCGGTCTGGATGGTCATGTGGAGGGAGCCGGAGATCCGGGCGCCGGCGAAGGGCTGAGAGGGCCCGAACTCAGCGCGGCAGGCCATGAGCCCCGGCATCTCGACCTCGGCGAGCTCAATCTCGAGGCGACCGAAGTCGGCCTGGGAGAGGTCCTTGACCTTGTACTCCCGGCCGGAGGAGGTCTTCTCCACGGAGAGCGCCATGGGAGGAGTTCTTGGATCGGATCTAGGGGATAATGGGTGGGGACGGCGAGGAGGGGAGGAGGCGGAGGTGGTAAGGTGGGGTGAGGCGGGTTTTATGAGGAGGGGGGAGGGTCTGGCGCCGTTGGATCTTGCATGGGGAAATATGAGGCCGTTGGATCTGAGTGGGGATTGGTGGGGGTGGACGGGGCATGCGGGATTTTGTGTGGTTGAGGTAATTAGGTTAGGCCCTGTTTATTTCCACTTAAGATTATTATAATTTAGTTTATAGATGCAGATTATATAATTTAAATTTATAATAAGCTGGTGGGAAATAAATTATAGGTGTTTGGCACCGGATTATCAGAGTTATGAATTGTTGTATTCGAATGTTTAAAGACTACAATGTCATTGAGCTTATAATGTTTAAAGATTAGAGAGTTAATGAATGGCAAAGGTGGGTAATTTTTCTGAAGTTTTATGGTCATTTAGATAAAAGGTGATCTATAAGCTGAAATAAGCTCCTTTTTTGAGCTTATTAGATTACAATAATATGGGCTATTAGATTATAATAAGTTACGTTATAATTTGGACTGTTTGTTTCCACTTATGATTTATAAATTAGATTATAATAATCTTAAGTGGAAACAAACAGGGTCTTAGTGAGGTTCGAACGTAAAGAGTTTTTTTTTTACGCGCCGCTTGTGCCTTTTCGCTTTGCAACCGATCCTGTCAGATTTTTAGATCCGACCCCCTTAAGTGCGGATGAAGCCTGATCTCTCCTGTGGTCAATTGTGTTTGCCGGTTCATTTAAGCACCTACATACAAGGATTGGACTGCAGTCAAGAGGATTCTTCGATATGTAAAGAGGACAAGCAATCAAGGACTAAAGTTTCTGAAATCTGACAGCAACACTCTGAATGCTTACTCGGATGTAGATTGGGCCGGTTGCCCAGATGATCGCCAATCAACCGGTCGATTTGCAGTCTTGCTGGGACCTAATCTGGTGTCTTGGGGCTCTAGAAAACAATCAACAGTGTCCAGGTCGAGTACTGAGTCAGAGTACAAAGCCATTGCAAATGTAACAGCTGAACTAATCTGGATTGAAACACTACTTAAGGAGCTGAGAGTTTTTCAGGTAGATGCACCGGTTCTCTGGTGCGATAATCTTGGAGCAACCTACCTGACGTCTAATCCAGTGTTCCATGCACGCACAAAGCATATTGAAGTCGATTTCCATTTTGTCCGAGAGCAAGTTGCCAGGAAAGCACTACATGTTCGCTTCATTTCATCCAAGGATCAAATCACTGACATCTTCATCAAAGCATTGTCAAGGGCACCGTTAAACCTTATTTGCAACAATCTCAATCTGGTAAACTGAGGTTGTGATTGAGGGAGCTGTTAAAATCAATGTTGTAACGGTGTCATGTATCTTGGTGTATTGTCATTTTCAGTAGATATGTATTGTCGGTTCAGTGGTGGCCGCATCTTGCGCATTGCCGTTGTGTATAGGTAGCTAGTTTCATGCGAGTCCAGAGATCATGGCCACTCTTATCGGCCGTCATGTGATCACTCAGTTATATAAGGAATGCAATCTGGAATGTCTGTTGAGTTTGGCCATAACAAATCTTTCCAAATCGTTTTAGCGGCGATAGACGCAGCCCTAGCCCCTTGTGCGCGCTTATGCCACCCTGCAGTGTAGCCTCGCCCTCGGCCATGCTCTACCCACGCGTCGACTCAGCCGTGCTCACGCGCTGCTGGGCCCCTATACGCAGTGCGCTTCGTGCGCAATAAAATGGTTCGCGGCATGCTGACGCTTTCATTCACGAGTTTATTTCCTTCCTCCTGCAAGAGACACTCAAAAAGACAGAGAGATTGAGAAGGGAAGCTGTGAAGATTGCGTTGTTTTGATTTGGAATTTGGAGTTTGAGCAATTACGAAAGTTGTAGGTTGATTTGTGAGTATCAAGAAAAGGTAATTTTTATCCACATGCAACTACGGTTTGAACACTTTGATCTGACGTCCAAGGTCGAATCTCAGCCGTCGATTTTGGATCCAACACTGCTAGCCTGAATGCTTGATGCCCACACGCGTGCTGTTAGTGTTCTGTTTATTGTACCGAGCTTGCAGGGTGAAAATGGAACTTGCTAGAAAAACAAACATTCTTATTTACCATTGCATTCACTTGCGTAAGTTTCGAGAGAGAAACGACAGCCTCCTAACAACGCTAAGCCCCGTTTGGAACATGAAAATTGTTCTTGGCCCTATGAAAATTGAACTATTTTCTATAAAATTTCTGTAAATTTTTTTGAAAACCTTGCGTTCTAAAAAGGACCTAAATGCTGAGCAGATCCTACCGTTGAAGAATTCTTTTGCTGAAGTACACTTTCTAAATTCTTTTGCTATAGTAAAATACTACAATACTTTGAGCTTCATCAGTTCTCCTCAAGTCTCAGCCGGTGATTTCGGATCGAACAGTGCTAGTGTGAATGCTGCTTGTCTTTTGTTTGTTTTAGTGAGCTTTCTAGGGCTAGCAAAAATAACTTTTTTACCATTGCATTTCGCCCATGTAACAATTAGCTTGTGGAGAGAGAATTAGCTTACTAACATACCTTGCTGGGCTACTACTGCTTGAAGAAAATCCATAGGCTTGCACTGCTGAAGAATCGTGTCTCTTGTGGGAGTAGGCATTTGTAACGCCCCCGTTTCCGAGGGCGCGTACGGACACGGCAATCCGCAACTATTCACGCATGAACAGTTATGGAGTGTCGCGCAAGAGTATACCACTGCATGCTTACAACAAAAGTCCAAAGATATATTTCACGATGGATTAGCATCCGTAGTTTTGACAATGGGTGCAAGCCCAAAGTATAATTACAACACAAAGCTCCGAATCCGCTTGAGCGCGGCGAAGACCTAAAGCCACGGATCCTCGTCGAAGAAGAGGCCCTCGGGGACTTCCTCAACGGGGAGACCTTCACATTCGTCTTGGTCCTCTAAAGAGTTGAATCAGCAAGCCGTGAGCCAACAACCAGCTCAGCAAATCGCAAAGGAACCCTACTTTACTACTTGCACGGATTAACAAAGGAATGGAGTATACTTGGTTTATTATTTTTAGGTGGATGCAGTTTTGTTTGTAAACCTTTTTGTAAAACTTGCCGACAAAACTACTTCTTAATCAGCAAGGTTTTTCATGAAGAGTTCTTTTAATCATCTACTCAGATTAAAACATTTACAAAACTACTTAAGCTTTGCTGCTGGGATCACCCAAGTGACACAGCTCCATTAACCAGGAGCACGGCGTATCCGAATACCATTTATTTTGACTCTGCAGAGTTTGCTCAACTTTACCCACACGATCTCTTAACTCCCGCGACAGAGTTAAGAAAGCCAGGTCGTTTCACTGCTCAAATCTTTATGTAGGCTCCACCCGGTAGAATTCACTCGGGTCTGGCACATGGAAACTCCCGTCCGCTTCGAGTGAATCCTCCCGTTATTAGGTATCCGCGGCACGGCATACCTAATCTACTACTCAACCTCCTGACTCCCCAATACCTGTAGAGTTTCAAACGAGTTGAGCAGCTATTAAACCAGTGTTGACGAGTCAACTCCTGTGGTTGAGCGATCACTATGACAGTTGCTCAGCATAAGGGTTTCAGTCCTTATATTTTCACATGGCCCGCAACCTCTCCAGGTCCGCGACCACACCCTAGGGTAAGCGGTGGGCGATGACCGACTCGCGGTTTCCCACAACACCCTTACCCTTCCTCGCACACCGACACTCTCCGCCCTAGGGTACGGTGTCCCATACCACCCCACCCTAGGGTCGGGTTTTCAAGTCTCATCGCCCGCATGACCACAACCTTATTAGTATAAGACTTTGCATGATAATAGTAACCTATAGTTATCTAGGTTAACAAATAATTATTTCTAGGGTTACAAAGGCAGGGCTACAACCTTAACATGGCATTTTTCGGTGGTAGGACTTATCTATATCACATGTCATTCTAAACCTTTTTATTCTACTTTAAACTAGCATTTCACAACTAGCATAATGCAAATAGCATAATATCATAAATTAAAACATGGGATTCAGTATGATCAAAGGTTTTGCGACTTGCCGTGAACTGGAACGATCTCGGCGATCTCGAACGTAGAAACTCCGGGATCCGGGGACTGCACCTGAGCTTCCGGGATCTCCGACACTAGCGCAAACATATAAAATAATTAAATCCTAGCTTGAGAATAATCAAGCAAGGGAAAATAAACTATTAAAAGAAAGAAAAAGAAAATAAAATACATAAAATAACAACTTGGTGAATTTTAGAATTTTTCTGGATGAATTTGGGAAAAGGATGTCACCACTGGGTTCGTGGATATTATTTGGAGCAAAGTGGTGAAATTTGAGAATTTTGGGATTTTTGTGATTTTTAGGATTTATTTGGGTTTTCGGATTTTGGAAATTGATAAATCTGGAAAATCGAATGAATAAGTCTTGGGCGGCCCAAGCGCTACAAGGCGACCCATGCGCCACATGTCACGCCCACGCACGCACGCTCTCCTCCCAGGCGGATGACCGACGCGTGGTCCAAGCGTCCGGTGGGGATGGCGCGGAGCGGGCGGCTTCGGATCTGGGGGTTATGAAGATCGGACGGCTGAGAATAGGGGTAGGCGGACGAAGCGGTATGAGGAGATCGGACGGATGATGATGGCGGTGTTTAAGAAGATCGGACGGCAGCGAGGATGCGACCATCCGACGACGAGTTTAAAGGATAACGGTTGGAGGGACGGCGACGATGCGCCCACGCCTCGGTCGCCTTCAAGCTCTCGTCGGAGCGCCAGAGAGGAGTGAAGAAAGGGGGAGGTTTGGCTCCCCGGCGACGGCGAGGTCCCCGGCGGCCAGGGAGGGCACCACCGGGTAGGTCTCGACGTGGGGAACCCATTTCGGGCCTTTGGGAGGCCGGAGAACCAACAGGGAGGGCAGAAGACCGAAGGGAAGAATCGGCCTCCCGGCGGTGGAGGAGGGTCTCCGGCGGCGATCAAACCAAATCGGCGGTGGGTTTATGGTCAGTGGGTCCTGGGGCTCACGTTGGTGGTGGTGGCTGAAGCTCGGGGTCTTCCTGGTGAGCTGGCCACGGAGAGGGTGGTTCGGCTGGCGGTGAGCTTCGGTGTTGTAGCTCCACAGGCGATCACCGCCGAAGAGTGCATCAAAGTGATTAGGGAGTAGTGAGGATGCTCGGGAGCAAAGGATTGGAAAATGGGTGAGAGGAGGAAGATCACCACGGGGTCGCCGGCAGGAGAGACTGTGACGGAGCCGGAGGCGATGGGAGCTCAATCTACCGCTCGGGAGGTTCCCGGGAGTGGTGGGAGGCGAATGGGGTGGTCGGGAGCTCGGGAAGCAAAGAGGGAGTGGTGCGGCAGTGAGGGGGTTTTATACCCGCGGGAAAAGGGAAGACGTGGAGGAGAAGGCTCAAGCGCGTGGGAGTCAACCGGAGGACGGGGAGTTCTTGGGCGTCTCCTCCAGCAGAAGGGAGACGTCTGGGCTGCAGGAGAGTGAAGGCGGGTGCAGGGGGAGGCAGTGGCGGCATGGGCGGGCGCGCGTGGCGGGGGAGAAGAGAAGGGAAAGGGCGGTGGGGTCCACGGGAGAAGGCGGCGAGGCGGGCGCCAATGAAGGAGGAGCGGGCGGCGTCGGGAGAAGGAAAGCGGGAGAGGAGGAGAGGCGCATGGAGGGAGGCGGAAGGAGGCGGGCGCCAACGCGAGGGGAGGCGACGCCCGAAAAGGAAAGCGATTTCGTGGATAGTTTTGAATTGGGAAAGTTTTCAAAAATTCACCAAAAATTCAGAAAAAATCCAGGAAAATTTTGATTTGAAAATTTGGGGTCTTTCAGCATTGGCCACTTTCTCAACGATGACGCCATCTGCTAATCAATGACCGACCAAGATGATTGGTGCTCGTTCATTTGTCGTCAAATTGGCAAGAGCAAATATCTTCTTCACGATCCTCTATCAGATCGAAACAAAAAGGTTAACCCTCTCGAAAAAGAAGAAAAAGAAACAAGAGGCTAACGTGGATGGCGAGAGTGTGAGTACGCGTCGACGTACGCGCTGCCTCAAGTACAGAGATGCAAACGAATCGAATACAGACGAATAATATCTCTATTATATTTGTTTTTATATTTTTTTCTCAGATGCGGATACAAATACGAATACCTCAGATACAAATACAAATATGAATAATATCAAATACAGATACAGAGCGAATACGAATTGAGATGAATATAGATACGAATATTTATCGGAACATGAAAACCCCCTTAAACTATACATCCAAAATCAATAAAAACACATAAATATTTTATCTTCTCAAAACATTCATAAAATATAAACAAGCATAAATATTTTTATCTATAATAGTTATACCGTTGTAGAGATTTTAAATCTTCAAGTGGCGGTTATTTTTTTCTAAAGTCCTAAATAATTTTTAATGGATTTCTACCATTTACATGTGACTAATAAATTAATTAAGTATTTAAATTTGCATCAAAATGATTTAAACGGGAATACATTAATTTAATCGATACAAATTTTAATCCATCGACAATATTAAATTTATTTTTTAATAAACATAAATATTTGCTAGTGGTGTTTGTAATTTAATATGACTAAGGAACCTAATGTCTAATGGTAATGGAGGCTTATGGCTTGGTTGGGCTAGTGGGCTGGTGGTAGGGGAGATGAGAAAGGCTGGTTTGGGCTGAGCAATGTTGGGTTGAAATCCTGATATCCGTTTCGATTATCCGGATAATCCGATTTGTATCTCAGATTCACGGATATCAAGCCTACTATATTCGTATCTGTATCCAACAAAAAAATCCGTATTCGTATCCGATCCGAGAATTATCTGAAGAAAATCCGATCCGACACAATCCGTATCTGTTTTCATCCGAATCGGTCGGAAACTATCCGATCCGTTTTCATCCCTACTCAAGTATAGATATTCATACATCAACTTTTTCTTATTGAGTGAAAACAATTTAATTTGGAGGATGAGCTCCAGCCAAATGGCCAAAACAGGGGGTATGATACTGTAACTACACGATGTTGTGTAGCGCAGTGACGGACCATCCCATGTTAAGGTATGGTGGCCACCACAGCTCCCCTCCAGCCGGGATCTCCCCACCCCCTCCTCCGGCATGCACCAGCTGCCTCAGCACCAACACCCTAACCCAATTGTGGAGTCAGAATTTTGTTACGCCTCAGGTTTAATGATAGAATGATCTAAACTATCTAGGTTGGATCATAAAAATATTATCTAAACTGAACTGAATTTACTCAAATTATGCACTAGATATTTTTTACATCTAAAACTAAAATTTATTCTGTTTAGGATGTAGCTCTCCCCCTGCCCAACCCATCACCACATGAGAAGATGAAGTCGTGTCGCCATGCGAGCCTTCTGTAGATCGACATATCATGGCCTTCACGGACCGCACAGCACTACAGTTGTAGTTATTATAGACTGGGCCATGTGCTATGAGTTCTGATATATTATGTAGTTAATAGAAATATATAAAATTAATGGAAAATATTCTATAGTTATGTTAATTTTCCGTACAGTTTGTGGCTACTGCAAATACCAGTGCGCGCGTGTCTGACAAGGAAGTGGCACGCGGCAAGGCTACGGCCTTCCGCAATACTTGAGATTTAGTCATATATCCGTCACTGGTGTAGCCTCTCGATTTTGAAATTCAGACGTGTCAAACGTTGACGGATGAAATATCGTCTGTTAGCATATGATTTCGCTATCAAATCCTTAAGCTGCCAGCACGATAAGGCAATTTAACACGCCCTTAACAATTTGCAGTTCGGTCAATCTTGAGAGGATTTGATCTAGCTACATGGTCCTCGTTTTTTTTTAGTTTCTACATATCAGCATATCAGTTGGTTGTTTTCTTCTCAAAAATCAGTCAGAGCCAGGTAATAATTACTTAAGACCCCTCTCGATTGGGCTGAAAAATTATGACTTAGGATTAAAATTGCACTGTAGCGACAAAAATTTTACTATAGATGAAAGTAGCTTATTTAGTGTAATTAAATTAAAAATAGAAAAAAATATGCTAGCTCATCACGGACAACGCAAACGAATACGGAAAAAAACCGACAGAAAATCTCAAAAAAGCCAAAAGTTCAGAGAAAGATAAAATTTATGAATAGTAAAAATAAGCCAGAAGCCAAAAACTGAAACCGAAACGAGCGGGGCCTTAGGGCCTATTTTTTCAGCTTCTAAAAGCTGCTTTTTGACTTTTCTACAGTAATTAGCTTTTAAATTAAGTATCTTTTCAAAATAGGATCTACTAGTTAATTGTAGTACATAGTATACCGACTTTATTTTTATCGGTCAAAATTGTACGTGAGTTTCTGTTACTCTGTAATCTCTCGTATAAACTGTCTAAAAATCATAAATCATAGTTAAAAACTATAAAATTCAACCGAAAAGAACATACTCTTAAAGTAACATTGGTTTGAATGTGCCAACGAAGTTGGCGAGTCAAAAAGAACGCAAAAGGTTCTAAGAGTTGGAAAAAAAAAGCATCGAGAGTTTATTTTAAGATCAGCGAGTTGCCTGGAGACAAGTGTGTGGAGTACTATTCAATTGGATAATTGAAGTGTCAGAACTGCGCTCTCACATAGCATTAGATTCGAAACGAACCATCACCGTCAAACCCCATCGTAATAGGGCTGTAAAGGAGTTGACTCGATCGAGTTTGGTCTTTTAGATTTGCACTCGAGCGAGTTTAGCCATTTAGACTCGAGTTCGGTAGAAATTTGAGCTAAGCTCGAGTTAGGATCTAAATTTGAATCTAGGTTAGAGCTCGGCTCGGTGAAGCTCGATAATAATTTAAATAATTTATTATACACTATTTTTCAATAATAAAAAAAAATTTAAATTCGAGCTCGGCTCTAGTAAACTCGACAACAGTCAAAATAATTCAAATATACACTAATTTTCAATAATAAGAAAAGCTCGAGCTCGAGTTCGGCTCGAGTAAGTTCGAAGAATTAATATATATTACTATTTAAGCTCGAATCGAGTCATGAACTATTCGAGCTCGGCTCGATGAAGCTCATGAGCTCGAGATCAAACTTGAGTTCGGCTCGCTTAAAGTTTAAACCGAGCTCAAATCAAATCTAAAACGAGCCAAACTTGAGTAGCTCGCGAGCTTTGACCTTTTTTTAAACCCTATACCGTATAGATCGAACTCCATTAGATTCGCACGTCTCAGACCAACCTTCATTACAAACCAAACATTAGGCGACCAGGACCAAACAGCACCCAAATTAAAATTAGTCATCACATGAAGACATCGCAACATTTAGGTGGTGATCGGTTCGGCTGAAAGCTGAAGGCTTATGGCTGAAAACACTTGTAGTGGTCGAAAAAAACACCATGGTGAGAGAGGCTTATTTGACATAATTAAATTTAAAAATTAAAAATATAAAAATATGCTAGCCCATCACGTAAAACGCAAACGAATACGAGAAAAAAGAACCGACAAAAAGCTCAACAAAAGTCAAAAATTCAGAAAAAAACAAAATTATGAATAGTGCAAAAATAAGCTTAAGCCAATAAGCTGAAGCTGTATTGAGCAGGGCCTGTGACTAGGACCAACAGCTAGACCCGTTCCAAAAGGTTACAGTTTTTTACTTCAAAAATTCAAATTCTTTTCTTTTTGTTTTTTCTCTTATTTTTTATATTGTTTTCAAATATTTAACTGTATTTTTCAATTTTTCTGAGTTTTTATTATTTTCTTATTTTTTGACTCACATAGAAGTGACAGTCATTATAACAAAAAGCCTACGTAAAAAGCCAAAAAGCGAGACTTCAGCCCTTGGAGCAGGCATGTGACACATGAAGACATCGCTGTCTTTGCAAGGAGCCATGGTAGCTAATTTTTTTTTCTCCAACCTACATATCCCCTCTTTTTCCATCCTGATAGGACAGCCTAATACCTACCACCACCCACAGCGATCGGAGCTTTGGATATTTTTAGCACTGTTTGGCTCAAAAATATCAAGAATAGTCTCTTGAGCGCAAAATTTTCATTTTTACTCTCTATGTGAGCACGGAACTACGGGATTAGAGCTGGGACTTAGGCCGTACCGTACCGGCACGGTCCAAGTTCATCGTGCTTCGTCGCGTCTTGGCTCGGCCCGATCATGTTATCGTCTTGCACTGTCTGGCCCGCGTCG
Organism: Bonia amplexicaulis; assembly: GCA_036346245.1. Taxonomy (NCBI): domain Eukaryota; kingdom Viridiplantae; phylum Streptophyta; class Magnoliopsida; order Poales; family Poaceae; genus Bonia; species Bonia amplexicaulis. Next base: position 11,527,844 of record CM070766.1, read on the forward strand.
TCTCCGGCCAGCCCAAGCACGCCCAAAGCCCACTATGCCGGCGTTCGTGCCGTGCCGCCCAAGCTCACCGAAATTACTATCTGCTGGCGGCGACGACGGTCGTCATCTTCCTTTCTCTCGTACCCGCCTCGTTTAAAACTAGTTAAAATAATTGAATTAATTGCATAAAAACATGGGCACGCAATGACATAAATATTTCGGAAAAAGTGGAATTTCTTTGATATTTTAGAAATACAATGTTACTGCCTCGTTAAAAACCTTACGCCCCAGAGTGGGGTTTCCCGAGTAAGGAAAAGAGTACAGTAACAACATATTTATATACTAACTATTACAACATGCGTAGATAATATCTACTCGGCAATGTCTAGGTCAGCATACGCTTGTACGATTTCGGGATCCTCCAGTTGATGTTGTTCCCGCTCTTTGGCTAATTCCCAGTCTTTGGCACATGTGATTGCCTCCACCATCACGGGCGTAAGGGATGATATTCTCTCTCTATTATTCTCCCTACCGCATCAATGTCGCTCAAGAGACGGTGGACACTAGCAACAAGAGAACATCTCGTGCGAAATGTGACAGCACAGGAAAGATTCGCTTGTTGTTCTCCCACCACTCGAGCAAGTCTATCTTACCTCCATCAGTAAGATCAGGATCAATGTTTGCAAAATCATGCTCCAAATAGTGGTTCAACTCCGAGACAGAATTCCACTTGAGGCCGCTGAGGCCGAGAGGACAAAGAAGTAGACTTGCCTCGTAGCTTCTTCCACAAGTGTGATGCCATGCTTGTCTTTCCATGTTGCGTCTCTTGTGAGGCCTCCGATCTTCCGCCGCTACCAAACTTATCATGATACAAGCGGATTTCCTAGCTCCGTGTCATGTGCTTCCAAAGAATCCGCCTTCGTGCGCACTCCGCCCGGACTCGGATTCATTGTCCCCATTGACTCGGACCGCCTGGTACTCCTCGTAGCCCTCTGTCTCAGTCCATATGACGATCATCCATGCCGTAATATCCCATGCTTGGCGAGAGCCGACGAGCATCAGCGGGGCGGAGGAGGACTAGGGGCCGACAGCGAGCTTACACTAAGTCGTCCCGCTTTGTCCTTTTCGAGCTTCGATTCCTCTGCATACTGCTTGAGTGTTCCCTGGTACTGTCACTTCTTGGTAACATGATGATTAGTTAATAAATAAGAATTACAAATACAATAAATATGCTTATAAAATAAGAAATAACAAATAAATAAATAAAAGTACAACTATAATAAATAAAGAAATGAGAAGGAAAAGAGAATGCTATGCGAAGAATTGCGCTGTGATTCAAGGTGAAAATGGTGGAGCACTGGAGTGATTCTGTGAAAAATGAATTGCGCTGTGAGTCTGGACTCTGGAGGCCTGAAGGCTAAAGCGGAGTGATTTATAGAGACGATTATTGTAACGTTACATAACCGTTCAATTGACCGTTTAATTGACCGCTTAATGCATCGCTTAATGAATCGTTTTTTGCTTTCTATGCTTTTAGGCTTCTTTTTTCACCATCCAACCGCCACACGCCGCCACGTGGCCCACGTCCTCCCGCTCCTCCCTCATCCGGTCGCGTGCGCGTCGGTGGCGTCAAATCGCGGTCTTTCTCGGTCTCGGGTGACCCCATCGCCTGCGAGCACGCTGCACGCCTCGACGCCCTCGCCCCTCGCCCGCCCACCTCGGCTCCTCCTCGGGTCCTCCTCCTCCCTCACAGCGCCGGCACGGCTCCCCGCCGCCCCTCCTCGGTCCTCCTCCCCACCGCCCTCCTCCTCCTCCGGCCTCCTCCGCTCCGCCCCTTCCCAGCCTGCCGCCTCCAGCCTCCACCGCCCCCCTCCCGACTTCCCACCTCCCCGACGCCTCCTCCTCCTCCCCACCTCCCGGCGCCTCCCTCGCCTCGCCCCTCGGTCCCTCTGCTCCCGCCTCCTCCCCACCTCCCGCGCCTCCTCCTCCTCCCCGCCTCCCGTGCCGCCGCCTCCCCACCTCCCCGCCGCCCCTCCTCCCCACCACCCCGCCGCCTCGTCCCCCACCTCCCGTGGCCGCCTCCTCCCCACCTCCCGCCACGCCGCCTCCTCCCCACCTCCCGGCCCGCGCCTCCTCCTCACCTCCCGCCTCGCCTCCTCCCCCCTCTCTCCCGGGCTCCCGCCGCCGCCTCCTCCCCACCTCCCGCCCCGCCGCCACCTCCTCCACCTCCCGTCGCCGCCGCCTCCCCCACCTCCCCGAGTCCCGCCGCGCCGCCGTGCCGCCTGCGTGCCCGCCGTGCCGCCGTGCCGCCGCCGCCGCCCGCCGTCGCGTGCCGCCCAAGCACGCCACGCCACGCCACGCCGCCGGCGTCTTGCGCCGCCCGTGTCGGTTGCGGGCCAAAGACGGCCCACCGCTCGTCTTGCCGCACGCCCGCCACGTGTCGGGCCGGCCGTGCTGGCCGCGTCTTGGGCCGGCCGTGCTTGGCCGTGCAGGCGGCCGTGCTGGGCTGGCCCAAAAGCACGCCCAAGTCCCAGCTCTATACGGGATGATGACACATGGCTAATCGTACGGTGGAGGAGCGCATGGGCTAGTCGTGCGGTCTGGGACCGTACGACTAGCACTGTAGCGGCAGAAACGTGCGATCGCCGAGCGCACGTCCTGGCGAGTAATGCGGTGCCCTGAAAGCATCTAGGTCTCTAAAAATGGTTTTGGTAATTAATGAATTTATGTGAATATGGGACTGACGTGTTTGTTAAGTATTAAAAAGGCTTAGTCCCTAAAATGACGATGAGACGCATGCCAAGGTTAAACATGAAGATCAAAGTGGCTCAAGGCAAAAGTATATGTAGACTATGATCCTCTTTTTAATTTTACCAGTCTTAGGAGAAAGGATGAAAGACCGAATTATAGGCTCAATGTCGTACCATAAAAAATGATCATGGTAAGTAACTTGATAGCATATTATTGTGCCATTTGGATCAATTTAGAATCATGCATTCATTGAAAATTAAAATTGATAGCCACATCAGTGCTCTGTCTGGACAACAGAAAGTACCGACGTGCAAATCACGGTACTTCCGCTTCCTGGAAGCTCCAGCAATCTGAGCGGGGCCTTTTTTCTAGAAAACACCCTCGGAATTGTTCGGTGCTTTGTCCGGACAACCGAAAGTACCGGCGTGCAAATCGCGGTACTTCCGCCTCCCGGAAGCTCCAGCAATCCGAGCGGAGCCTTTTTTCAATAGAGCACCCTCGGCATGTTTCTGAGTCTGCGACAAACGGAAGTACCGGAGTTTCAACGGCGGAACTACCATAGAGCGGTAGTACCGCAGCCTTAAATGGTACTTCCGGAGCTCGGAAGCTCCGAAAGGTCGAACGGAACCTTTTTTCCAGAGAGCGACAACTTTTGGCCTCGGTTCAAACAGAAGTACTGCGCCAACTTTCCGGAACTTCCAGTCAATAGAGCTACTGGATTTTTAACGTCGGTAGTTCCGCGCCGACTAACAACGGCAGTGTAGAAGCTCTGACATAGCCATTACTGTCGCGTCAGAACAGGTGCGGAAGTACCGGCCTTTGGCTAGCGGTACTTCCTCTTGCCCTAAATTTTTCTGGAATCTCCTTCTAATGGCCCGTGTTGATTGTTACGTGTGCCTTGCGGGCCAGGTGGAAGAAGTGCACAACATGGAGGACGAGGATGTGGAAAGTGGTAATTCTGGAGAGGATGAAGATGGCGAAGCTACAATTGGAGGGGTGTTAGGTCGTGTTGTGACCACTAACGTTGTATATGTGTCGTCCAGACTGGACGACATCGCAGCGGCAATCCTAGTTCTTCCACAGGCGGAGGAGGCGGATTGGGGGTTCAACGAGGGCACAGTTATTTTGGGGTAGTGCTTCCGTAACAAAAGTGTTGCCCAGTAGGCTATTACTAGGTACGTCGAAAACATTAGCCGGACGTATCGGGTGCATAGGTCCAACCCAGACACCTACATCGTCAAGTGTGTTGATGGGTCCTGTCCTAGCAAGGTTCGTGCACAGCGGTTCAGGGGCGTTGGCACGGACTTCCAGATAATGGTGCCAAAGGATCACAGTTGCGAGCTTGCGGCGCTAGTACATAGGCACCGCAACATGACATCGTCGTATGTTGCGGAGCCGGTAAGCCACCTCGCCATGGCAGATGTGTATATTTTTCCAAAGCTTCCATTGGCGGATGTAACAAATATGGTGGGGTTCGAAGTCAGCTACAAGAAGGCCTGGCGGGCAAAACGGAATGTGCTGTAGCGTATGTTCGGGACGTATGAGGAGGCGTACGACCTGGTCCCAAGAATGCTGCATCAAATTACAGAATCAAACTCAGACACGTACATTAACAGGAAGGAGAGGGTTCATCCTACGTAGGGCCCAATTATTTTATTCTTGATAGAGTGTTCTTGGCCTTTCGTAAAGCGATAGAATGGTTTAGGTGGTGCCGTCCAGTGCTAACAATGAACGGGACGTTCCTATCCGGCAAGTACAAGGGTACTATCCTCACTGCGGTTGCAGCTGACGCGAATGACTAGTTACTCCCAATAGCATTTGCAATTGTGGAGAATGAGAATACCGATAGCTAGCTGTGGTTTCTTGCCATTGTGAAGCAGGCCGTAGTGCAACATCACCTAGAAGTGTGTGTCATCTCAAACCACAATGCAGGCTTGCTATCCGCGTTGCGAACGATGTAGAACGGGAAGCAGCCCCCTTCTAGTGGAATGATATGAAGAACCGTTGTTGCATGAGGCATCTTGCGGTGAACTTCCACAGAAGGTTCCGTAGCAATGACCTAATGAAGATATTCAAGAAGCTATGTATGCAGAACTAGAAGAGAAAGTTCAAGACCTTATGGAGGCAGCTCGATTAAGAGACTAGCAAGCATGTGCTGTGTCTCGACTAGACTGAAACTAGGACCATAGAGAGAGGCTCCACGAGAGTTGGGGAGTTCACGCAATGGGTTTGGTCGAACACATCTGACTTGGAGATGTGGTCTTTGCTACATAACACTAGTGAAGTAAGGTATGGAATTATGACAACTAACATGTCCGAGGTGTACAACGATGTCTTGAAGGGCGTCAAATCCCTACCAATCACGGCAATGTGGAGGAGAATTGGAACTGTTTTGTTGGGTACTTTGTCCATAGAGCCATTGTAACATTTGGAAATTTTGAATTTTGAATTTGGGGAATGTGTAGCCTTTGAATTATTTTGAAATGTATCTTCTTGATATTTGGACTTTAGTGCATTTCCTTTAGATTTTGGTTGAGGTTCCAACAATTAAAGAAAATTATGAAAAATAAAACTAATAGAAAATCATGAAGGAAATGTGAAAATAAAAGAAATTTATAATTTGAAATCAAATATGTAAAGATGATCCATCAATAAGGGTAGGAGAATAGGAAAAGAGGAAGGTTGAAAAGTCAAAGATTTAAAATTTTGCCAAATTAAGAGGGGAAGGGTACAATTTGAATTAAAACTTGAATTTTTGCTTTGGACCTAATAATAAAAAAATAAATGCAATGATAATGATAGTAATAAAGAAATAGATATATATATATATATATATATATATATATATATATAAATAGATATGTATATATAAATAAAAAGAAACCTTTTGGTAGGCCCTAGCTAGCCTAGGTCGGCCCACTTCTTTTCCCCTCTCCCTCCGCTAGCTCCGGCCACGGCCGAAGCCCTCTTCCTCGTCGGGCCGCCGCCGCAGCCCGTCTCTCCACCGCACCTCCTCGGACTGATGGTCACCGGCGTGACTCCGCGCTCGTGCCACTGGGACCCACTGCCCATTTCGTTGTCGTCCTGCTCCCGCGTCGTTGCACAGCTGCCGTCGTGTCTGTCCTCCTCGTCGCACGGCTGAAGACGCCACACCGCCATGCCGTGTCACTTGCATCAGCCACAAGGCAGTCGTGTCGCTAGGACCACGACCTGCTCCACGCACGTCGCTCCTAAGTCAGCACGCGTCACGCTTGGCCACCCTGTCCCGTCGACCGAGCCATAGCCACGCTACCACCGAGACCGGTCCTGCTCCACGCACATCGCCCGGCCTTTTTCCGTGGCTATAAAGCCCTGCCTAGGCTTCCGATGGTGCCGCAGTACCTTGCTCTTCCTCCCACCCGAAGGAATCGACCTTCCTGTGCCCCTAGCTCGCTAGTGGTCTCTTCTTCCCTAAACCGGCCGATGGGCAATTCACCGATTGGCGCCACCGTGGTCCAATTCACTCCCACCGAAACACCCTCGGAGCACCCCGACGTCGTCCCCCTCGTCAGCCAGACCTCTCGTCGCCCGAGCTGAGCCCGCACCGTGTGCCTCCTTCGCCTGTCGCCGTCATAGCTGCCAGCTCTCCACCGCATCTCCCGAGACGCGCTGACCTCCGAGGTAGCTTCCCACGCTTACCTAGATGCTCCCCTCTCGTTTAATTGGGCTTCTGTGCCATACGCCGCCGTAGTCACTCCTCCTCTATTCCATCGTCGCTCACTGTCGCCATCGGCCGATGCCTAGGCCAAATTGGCCAGCGAGGCTTCGTCTACGGGTAGGCGTGGGCGTGAGCAACCCATTTTGGGGATGCTCAGCTCTGTCCGCAGTCTCCTCTGCCAGCGACGAGCTCACCGTGCGTCGGTAGGAGGAAGAAGCACTGTAGCTGGCCGGTTAGGACACATGATTAACGGCTAAGACATGCCATTAATGCTAATCATGATTAGTTAATCTAAACCACCCATTGACATGTGGGCCATGTCCTTTAATCCAAACAGTAACCGGTCCCACCTGTCATAGGTATAGAGAAAAGAAAATAAAAATAAAAGAAAAATTAAAAATCTACTGTGGGCCCCACTTGTCAGATTCTTTTTAGTTTTCTAAATTTATTTAAACTAAGAACTTAAAAAGGGCATAACTTATTCATCTTAACTCCAATTGAGTGAAACAAATTTCTAAATTCATATAAATTCAAAATCTATCCAATGGAACCAAAACCATAATTTTTGAATCTCATTTGAATTTTTTGTGAGAATTTTTTTTGTTTATTAATTTTTATCCAAATTTCCGCACAACGTAAAAATAGCGTACGAAGCCCAAGAGTAAGAGGCTGAGGTTGAAGCAACTCTTGACAACCAAGACCAAGTCAACTATGAGCAAAACGAGTCAATACTTTGATTATGTGGAACCTATATTTTCTGTAAATTATCTCTGTTTTAAATTATCACATTGCATGCTGTTATTTTATGTGCAAGTATATGTTTGATTTTAAGATCCTAGTTATATACCCATTAATGAACTTCTTAGTATTACACTCTTTTGGAACATTTAAATGTTTGAACTTTGTCACCCTAGCAAAATTATAATGGTAAAACTTTCAAAAATAAGTTCTTAATTATACACCATGCTTAGTACTGCTTAGATATTCGGGGGGTACCAAAATACCCCAAACATCACTTTTAATCATGAGTAACTGATTTGGGAAGTCATGGTGGAAATGACTAGTATATTTTGACATGATTATTTTATGGTCCCAAAACCCCCAACTTGCTTAAATATCTGGGCGGATGTATGGGGGTTGGTATGTGGTGCAGTGGAAGCACGGTGTGTGGATTGTGGTAGAACCGCTCAGATAACTCTAAGGACTGGATCTTATCATGACTTCCTATGTAAAACAGTACAACCACAAGTCTGCAAATTGCAACTTGGCTAAGTAAAACTATCGAACCCCCAGACTTATCTTACAGGTAGTAGAAAGTAGTGGGGTAATGCAAGGGCAAGGGGGAGGCCTAAAGGGACACTGAGTGGAGGGTGAAATTTTCTAGTCATACTAGTGTTGTGAAGAGTGGAGTACGAATGCGCTAGTAGCTGTGGTTTACATCATGTGCAACGTATGGAACCCACCACAAGTAGGAGCAGCCCATAGGGTGAGAAGGCAAAAGGAGCAAAATATTTTGAAAAGCTACTATGATGGCCACATGACTAAGGAATCATGTGGAGCAAAGAGCTGATTGTCTCTTGTGGGTAAAGCGTACAAACTCTGCAGAGTTAAAACTATTCGAATAGTCGGGCTCACGGTCAATGACGGACATGGGAACTTAACCAGATATAGTTCTATTTCAAAAACTTTGTGGGTGGAATTGGAAAAGTGGAGGATAGTGGAAAGCCCTGATTTGTGTTGCCCTGGGTGTCGCCCCAGTGATAAGGTAAGCGGTTATAATGCTGAAAGGTTAGCATATAGTACAGAAGCTATGTAACGGTGGATGGAATCTGGACCACTATTATTGCACTCTTTCATACATTGATTAAATCTGTTTTAGTTAAAACTGCTAGGTCTTAGGAGATTTCTATGTAACATATTTTAAAAGCGATTAATAGCAAATAAAATAACCCGAGCTTTTCCTTGATAAGCCAAGCATGTTACCTATTGCATCATGTGTATTGGCTCGCGGAGCACGGTGGATTTGTGCTCACCCTCGCATTATCAAAATCAGAAACAGGGACTCAAGACCACTATGCCTACGAGGACACCCCTGCCACGGATGGAGGAGCCAACGAAGAAAATTAGGACGGCATCCGCGAGTTCAGGTCCTACACAAGTAGACTTAATGGAGATTGTGTGCACATATATTAGCTAGGCCTTGATAATATATGTTGCACACATGTACCCCTCAGTCGCTTGCCTGGATAATGGTCTTACTTTTGCTTATGCTTCCACTATTATCTTTTGTAGTATAAATATTTGGTCTGATCGGCCCTTATGTAAACTATTGCCCGACGCGGCGTATTTTAACTCTGGTATGTAAAATTATGGTTCAACATATTCCATACGATGTATGAGTTGATGCAGCAATGTACCTGTGAGCAGTGTCTACTGATCCAGGGAATAGTGTAGTGAATCACAGAGGATTCTGGATTGAAAAATCCGGGTCTGACAGGCATGATGGTGAAAAAGCATCTGGACGAAGGTAAACAATTCACGAAGGTAATGTAGGCCTACATGGACAAGAAGATGGAGAAGGCTCGTTCCCACATTGCTAATACCATGGATGGCATAAAGAAGAAGTTCGAGGTCCGTCTCAGGCAGAAGTATGTCATGGGTCTCACTAGAGGGGATCGCAAGCAGGTATGCATGATTGATGAGAAAACATGTTGCACCTACAACAAGTCGTAGCTTCTGCACAAGCCATGCTCTTATGTGTATGCGGCCTGCGCGGTATGGCACCAGGCGTCAATGCATTACATCTCAAAGTACTACGACATGCAGCACTTGTGTACAAAACCTGAAGTACAAAGTTCCATTCCTACGGGGTGGACATGCACTACAGGGACCTATGGCCAGGGCAGGTGAAGTGGGTGCCGAACGAGGCACTGAAGCATGTCAGCCTTGGAAGATGACATGGTCATCGCATCCGCAATTACATGGATGATAGCCAGCATAGGGATCAGGTTCGGTGCCCAAAGTGCAGACTCTGTAAGACGATTGGGCACTCCTTCAACCAGTGCCCAAACAGGCTGACATCAAGCAATGCACCGTAGTAGCAAGCACATAGTTCTATTGTACTCATTGTTGGTTCCATGTTTTTGTGCATTGCGATGCACTCCAGCCATATGTTGTTGAGGTGTTTTCAATTAGTGAGGAGCTGAACTCTGCATTGTTGGTTCCATGTCTTTATGTCGTGTACATTAGCTTGCAACCTTTGTACTCTGCTAAACTCATCGTAGGGTAATATTCGTGTATATGTTGGTACATTTCGTATGTTTTCTTATCGTTACGTTTGTTGTAAATTCTGTTGTCATTTGTTGCACATTCTATTGTCATTCTAGACTAACTTGTTTTTCTTCTTTGACAGGAGATGGCGTACGAGTTGCTAGACCCCCGTTAGGATGAGCGGCACCGATGCCTGGCATGGTCGTCGGGAGTCGGCCCTCCGAGCTTGATCCTTAGGACCCCCTGAGATCACTGACCTCTAGACCAGCGGTACATCCCACTACTACGGGACACCGGACTACTGCCCATTGCCCGCATGTTAGATCTACCGCATGCGTTCAAGTTTGATGCGGCGTTGTTGTCCCTACTCGTTGATCGTTGGAGACCGGAGACTTACACCTTCCACTTCCGGTGGGGCGAGATGATAGTTACTCTTCAGGACGTGTCGATGCTTATAGCTCTACCACTATGTGGTGCTGCCGTAGTGCCACCCCCAAAGGAAGCAATTGGAAGGTCCGTCTGGGTCACCGGTTCGGTCACCCAATCCCGGACAACGTAGCCGGTGTGCCACATTCATGGATTCGTCGGTACATGACCTACCCTTTGCACGCGCCTGAGGAGGCGGTGTGGACACACTTCATCGCGTACCTGTTGTTTCTGTTCGGGTGAGTCTTGTTTCCTACCACCACTGAAGACTTCGTTCACCCTAGCTACATACATCTTATGGAGTTCTTGGCAGATGCCTGGCCCGATGAGGTGCCACAATACAGTTGGGGATCTGTAGTTCTTAGCATCATGTACCGAGGCTTGTGTGATGTCTCGCAGCGTGCTGCGACCAGCGAGCTGGTCCTTACGGTGTGCTACATTCTCCTTCAGTTATAATCATGGGAACACTTCCCTGTTGATAGGCCTTATTTTGGTAGTGCCGTGCACCCTTATGAGTTCAGCCCGGAGTTCTACGACCATGGTGATGGCGACGACCACGTTCATGGGACCACAATGGGTGCGTGTTGGACACATGCTCAGTTACGCTGGGCCAAGGAGAGACCAAGGCATGTATACCCGGAGTTCAACAACATGTTCGACTCTTCACGAGGGCGAGATAGTCTGGTTGCCATGGACTCCACAGTTTATTACGGACACAGCCCCCCATGGATTGTCATCTTAGTGCAACCAAGATCACATGTACTGGTTGACCACCTGCCACTTGGTGTTCTCGCACTTTGTCGAGCCATACAACCCACAACGAGTCATGAGGTAGTTCGGCCTGTACCAGCAGGTGCTACCCCAGCCAGGATGGCCTCTTGCAGCCAAGACCCATGAGTATGTCGTTACACGGTAACTTAATGTATTAATGTGTACCCCTACTGATTGTGTAATGTCTCAATTAACTTGTAGGCAAACGAGGAAAGGGCAACGGAATGATGACTGGAGAGGCACACAACAGCCGTGGACGGATATGTGGCGTGACTGAGGGGGACACGGAGGTTGTGGATGAGCCACAGCCGTACGACTTCGACACATACACTACATACCTTATGTGGTATGTTTCACACATCCGCAGCAGGCTTACTGGGTCAGCGCCACAACGTCTAGTAGAGGTCGTGCATGAGGCCACTGTACGGGTAGGTCCAGACCATCATCAAGCGGCAAGGCACGAGGAGACGATACGAGGTTACTTTGCAATTGACCTATGCAGGATCACGTTTTAACTCATTCTTTGTTTCACTGTAGTACGACCGCCTGCATCGTATCCACGACAAGGCTGCTTAGGCTCTACACCATGGGAGGGCGAACTCGATTGATCACCTGCTCGCTTCGATGCGCAACATCTATAATGACGCAAGTTCTACAATTAGGACTATCAGTTGTGGTCGACATAGAGATGACATTGTTGTACGACGCGGTCACGGAGTACAACAAGCAGCACCACCCCCCTTCAGCGTCACCGTCAGCACCACCAACAGCACCATCATCCTCACGTCCATCGCAATCCAGCAGTCGGCCCAGCTACACTCGCTCGTCCTCCACACGCCTTGGGCCAGCGGTACCATAGTTGCCAACTATTTGTTTATCCGCTCAATTACCACTTATCTCTCACTACCGCTTTTCCTTGCAGCACTTGCGACAGGATAGCACCTTGCTATAGCCGTCGTCATCACGGAGGGCGATGCAGGCCCACACATTCTCGCTAGGACGACGGGGGCTCTCTCCTGACAGCGACCCCGACTCGCCACAATGACCGGAGCACGCGTTGCCCACATTTGTGCATGGCCTTCTGTTGGTCCTGCATGAGCGGCGCGATTGGTTTGGGCAGACATACCAAGGATACACCGTGCAGGAGTACGTGCACGATTTGCCTACGGCATCATCATTCGGACAACTATATACACCGGTACGCACTACCTTAGTAAGCATAACATGTGTGTACTCTTTGACGCATTAAAGCATCGCAAAAAAATATGCAAGTTTGCATAGAGCAACTTAGACACGAAGTACATGGTCCGTGGTCTGCATTTCAGACTACCCAGGTACATGCCGGACGACATTACTATGCATTACAAACATCACAGCACATGACCTAATCCAGTTGTACCATCTGAGCAGGATGTAGACTCCTCTGCGACCGAATGGCTAAGCTCCATTTTCAGGCATCTGTTGCAACCCACCATGGAGTTCTCCGCAGCACCGTCTCGGACGTAGGCCTCGCAGTACGACCTTTGAGACGAACCACATTCCCCTCGCAGGTTCACCTTCTCTGAGGATCACATACGACGTTATAGGAAGCGGTGGCCAGATGCACAATAAGTTCATGTATATCAACTTTGGTAACGTCGCATTGTTATTCATAATCATTTGTACAACGTACGTATATGTAATACATATCCACGCTATCTTGTGCAAATAATAATCTTCCCATTGTAATGTGCTTTCAAAATTTTTTACCAATAAAAAGGCATCATTCTAATATGACGAGACGTACGCATGTGGCCACTGTTAGTAACAACTTGCATTACACATACATAGATTAACCCTCCAACGCTACAGCTGGTGATAACAATAAACACAAGAAAGAACATAACACATAACATTACCAACACAAACGAGAACAACCCTCCAGCACTACAACTTGACGATAACAATAAATACAAGAAAGAAAATAGCACACAATATTAAATTAATCTTCCACTCCAGTCTATCGAAACGATGCCACATCTCGAAGGGGTTGCTACCCCCACAACAACTCTCTTATGCCGAACAATGTCGGTCTTAGTGCACATTTCATCCTCCCACACATAGAATCTGCAACCGCTTGGGGCTTTCTGCAATTTCATGAGAAGAAGATTTTATAACATACATGCACGATTTGAACGAACCCGAAACAAGTTTACTCATAGAGTGAAAGGGGCACTTGTAGTAGTGTCGCCCAGGATTCGTGGCCGTCTATGAGGTCTTACGTCTAACAAATGTATTGTATTTTGGGCAAATCACCGTGGGTACCAATGAAGAGGCACTGAGTTGACTCATATCGGCGTCCGAGGGAGTGAGCACCAAACAAAGGTACACATATTGGGAACAACTAATTCACAAGGTGAGGGAGAACAATGCAGGGGAGTAGGTGAGGAATGGCTCCCTCTTATAGGCTCAATGGGGAGGGCAGCCTGACGCATTGAGAATACCAAATAAGAATGCGTCATGCACTGACAACACCAATCAATATATACATTGCACATACGTAAATCATAGAAAGTACTACATGTAACAAAATGAATGAAAACAACAGTCCCAACACCACACCATCAACACAACAACGAACACAAAAAAGAAAATACCACACAATATTAAGTTAATCATTCTTTCCAGTCTATATCATACAAAGCATGCCTACTGGTAGAAGGTGCCTCGCGCTACCCACATGGAGTGTTCCGCAGGGGCCCGCCTCGAACGTGGTTGGCCGTCGTTGTAGTGCACGCACATATGTGCTAGGGTTCACACAGCAACATGTGGGATCATACGAGCTTTCTATGTTGATGACCTCCTCGTTACCCCTCTCGCGCTGCATCTGTTGGCGGATGTCATTGTTGGTCGATTCGCTCCTCTAACTCTAAGATTCACTCCCATAACGTATCCACATACCTCGCAATATACCGTTCATGAGGAGGATCGATCTAGCGGACGAAGTCGCATTTCACCATCTGCGTGAAAGGACGGTAAACATGGAGGCTCTATTAGCAGTAACGAAAAATATACTATTAGCAATTTGTACCCCGGAGTGTGGGCATTGGAAGAAACATCGCCCGCCATCACAATGGCCTTCCATGACTTGCACGACCGCATCCTCCTTGTGTCTGCATTTTGGCCATACTGGTTGACAATGCCTGCTTGGTATCAAGTGGTAGTTAGGACCGAAGTGCTCCCTCCTTTTCACGGAAAGGTCTTCCTTTGATGACCCTGCTCCTATTGGCCCCTCAGCGTCCACCATGTATGTTATTGCACTATGGAGAAGGTACTTGTTCATTCGATTTACGGTGTTCTTTGGTCCTACTTTCATGGGACCTCGACCGTGCTTTTTATATCAAACGAGACAACTTAGTGCAGTGACCACACCAGACGGAGTACCTTTACATAGTGCCAGCATCAAGAACAGGGTGCAACTTTGCGCAGTGACATGACAAAAGAGAGTAGCTTTGCGCAGTGACATGACAAAAGAGGGCAGCTTTGCGCAGTGACATGACAAAAGAGGGCAGCTTTGCGCAGTGACATGACAAAAGAGGGCATCTTTGTGTAGTGACTTGACCAAAAAGGGTAGCTTTACGCAGTGACAAGACAAAAGAAGGTAGCTTTACGTAGTGACAAGACCAAAGAGACAGCTTTGCGCAGTGATAAGACAAAAGAGGGTAGCTTTGCGTAGTAACAAGACTAAAGAGGACAGCTTTGCAAAGTGACAAGAACAAAGGTGGCAGCTTTGCGTAGTGACAAGACTGAAGAGTGTAGCTTTGCACAGTGATAAGACCAAAGTGGCAGCTTTGCGCAGTGATAAAACCAAAGAGAGCAGCTTTGCACAGTGACAAGACATAAGAGGGCAGCTTTGCGCTGTGACAAGATCAAAGGGGCAGCTTTGCATAGTGACATGAAATAAATCACATCATGTCTACCCTTTGGCTTATAAAATGAGGTGGAATGGATCTGCGAGAGAACACTACATAACCGAACACTACACCATACCTTCCTTCACCACAACAGGATGGACAAGAGGCAGAAGAAGCAATGGGACAAGATGATGAAGCAATGGGAGGAGACCCGCAACCTAGCAAGGTCTACTATGGCCCATGACGAACAAGCAAGGGCTGCTGCGGCCCGGGCCGAACAAGCGAAGCGTGCCAAGAGGATTGCAACATGGAGTGCGAGAAAAAAAGGGAAATGACGGCCAAGGCCAAAGAGGCATCCGAGGATTTCAACACCGAGCTCGCAAGGAAAGGAAAATGGCCCCGGTCTACGTAGTAGTTCGGGTCGTTCCGCATTACTCCCCTCAATGTCTAATTTATTTCCATGCCAAGAAGGCGCATATGTATCGTACGACTACTTTGGTTTGTTGCATCGTGCATAATTTTGTTTCTTATGCACGTAACCAAATCATGATTCTATCTAATTTATTTTCATGCCAAGAAGACTATTTTAATTAACATAAAATCTTGTCATCTTTTCGCATTCAATTCTTCGCGTGCTCAATATCACTTTCCTTCCTTTGCTCCAATTGTTCCTATCCCAGTCGTCCTCACAATTTTTTCATGAAATTTCTTACACTACAACAACATAAGATGATCGCAAAATGTTATTGCGAATTGAACATATTTTTTTACCATTCATAATGTACGAAAATCATAAATAGATCAATTATTACTTCGCACTACAACTTACTTCCGTAAGCACGAGTCACTGAGGCCTCAATGACTCGTACATAATTGTTCTAAAATTTTTTCGCACTACAACAACATACGACGATCACAATATGTTACTATCAGTCTAACATATTTCATACCATTAAGAATCTACGAAAGTCACAAACAGACCAGCCTACCTACATTATCTGCCCTTTTATTTCGAAAAAATCTAAAAAAATATTTTCTACATGTGTTATCAACATTGCGTAACGAGTTTTCAAAATACTTTTCAAAATATTTTGCACCTCAATTTTCATATTACAAAATTCGTTCATACTGTACACATAAATAAATTACAAAAGAAAATTCTTAATCTTTATAATTACAAAAAAGTTACACAAACGAGTAGACAAGACTCCACATAAAAATCATATTTTTTAAACCTCATTTCGAATATATAAAAAAAATTATATTTTAAATATATTTCTATAAATAAATATAAAATTTGTATTTAACACCGTAGAACAAACACACGGAGTAGGAAAAAAAATAGCATTGTACCCGGCTTAATCGTGCGGTCGGGGACCGCACGATCACTGTAGCTCGCTTTATCGTGCGGTCCCGGACCGCACGACCACTCTAGCGCATAATCGTGCGGTCTGGAATTGCACGACTGCAGCGTGTCGTGCTCCCGTAATCGTGCGGTCGGGGAGGGGGCTATGTATGGCATTGCGGTTACCAGAGAGCTATATTTGGTATTAAAGCGAGGAACAGTGCTAAATTTGTCCAAATCTCCAACGATCGATCTCCCTATCATGGAGCACATACTTTATTAGTTGGGACCACTTGGGAGTTTAATAGTAGCTAGGATTAGTTAATTGAAGGTGTCATCATTATCAGACTGCTTTATGTCGAAGAACTATCGCTGGTGAGTTCAGTCGGATCGTTTTCTCCTAAACAAAAGAGATGATCAAACACAAGTAACGTAAATAATAGATTGAACACACAAAGAGATAGGGGGAGAACTTCTGTCTTTCTTTATCGCTTTCTTCTTCACAAGTACAAGTTTACAATGATGAGACCTCCTATTTATAGACTAAATAGAGGGGTGCCCACTAATGGGCTAGGCTTGTAGGCCCAGGCTCAGGTTTCCCAACAGTCTCCCTTCATATAAATGTCTGAATCCAAGTTTCTATAAAGGTATCGCTTACCACATCCATCAATTTCATTTCTAAATTCATGTTTACTACCATTGAGATTAAATATCTAAAGGTACTAGCACCTATGACCAGGAAATATGTTTCTTCATAATCAACTCCTGGATGTTAAGTGAAACCTTGTGCAACAAGCCTTGCATTATATCTTACAACTTTATTTTTCTCATTTCTCTTTCGAACAAATACTCACTTATGCCCTATGAGGTGTACATGGGGAGGCGTGCGGCTTATAGGCCCAAACACCTCTCTTTTATTCAGGGATAATAATTCAGTTTCTATTACTTTTTTCCAACCCTCCCAATCTAATATTTTATTACATTCAGCAAGCGATGCAGGCTCTAGATCAAGATCGATGATTGTGGCAATCTTTTTTGTAAAATAAATATCAACATTGGCTATTGTCCTATTCATAGATTCTCCCGTGTGCACATAGTTTATAGCTATTTCATCATGGGTTGATTCATCTTGTGCTTCTACTGCCCACCTCTCTTTCTAGTTGCGGGGGCAAGTCCCTTTAGTTTTTTAGCTTCGATGTGTGCACACACATCCATGCTAGTTTCTCCCTCCATGGGAATGTTCAAATCCGATAAGCATTTCATTGAAGTTGTCATACTGGTGTCAGTTCTCAACTGGCTCCCCTTCTGGTTCTGGAGAATTTCAGTGATTAGTTGTGTCAAATCCTTCTTAACCTTTCCCACCAGGCGTCCCCGGTTAGTTGGAATTCGAGGGGCCAGAGTTCTCATCTTTTTATTTTGAGGCCTCTAGACAGGATTAGGGATACCTTCAATTTTCTTTGGTATTTCAACCCTCTCCGGTTCATTGCGTGCAAGCACATGCGACTTGGTCACACTCTTTAAATCACTATAGTGGTTAGGCAGTTAGTTTGCTAATGCTTGCAAGTCAATGATCTTTTGGACTTCTCTATTTGCTTCACTAGTGCGCGGGTCATGTGAATGGATTCCTGTGGCTTGCCACGTAATTTCTCGATATTTTTCATTAATGGGTTGATTTCCTCCCCCTAATGTTGGAAAACTATCTTCATCAAATATACTATCAGCGAAATAGGCGGTATGCAAATCTCTTGTAATGGGGTCCAAATACTTGATTATGGATGCTGTTTCATAACCAACATATATCCTAGACTTTCGGAGATGGCCACTGCAGTACACTATAGAGGGGGTGTATTGCACCCAAACCTATGGAGATGGAAAATTTTCGGTGCTGACCCTTGCGCTAGTTGCATAGGTGAATGGATGTGGTATACCGATGGTCTAAAGTTGATGAGAGTTACTGCATGCAGGACTGCGTGTCCCCAACATGTAGTTGGTAAATTATAATTCTGCAAAGGGTAATACATTTAATTATTTTAGTTAATGCTTCTGCTAGTCCATTCTATGTGTGGACATGCGGTATGGAATGCTCAACTTTAATTTCCATTGTCATGCAATAATAATCAAATGCCTTTGAAGTAAATTTTCCGGCGTTGTCCATTCTGATGGACTTTATATGATGATCAGGGAAATTATTTTTAATTTGAATTATCTGCGAGATCAACTTTGCGAAAGCATAGTTTCTCGTAGATAATAAACATATGTACGACCATTTCGAGGAAGCATTGATGAACACCATAAAATATTTAAATAGCCCTGACAGTGGTTGTATAGGACCGCAAATATCTCCTTCGATGCGTCCCAGGAATGTAGGGACTTCATCCTTCACTTTCAGAGCACAAGTCAAGTAATGAATTTTCTGGTGGCACATGCAAGGCACATAAAATCTTCTTTATTCGAAAAATTATTTACATCGATATTATATCCTTGTGAATTGTTAATTATATTTCTCATCATCCTAAGACCTGGGTGGTCTAGTCTATCATGCTAGAGACAGAACAGTTTAGAGCTTCTAAATATTATTTTTAGGACTGTATAGGCTACGGGTGTCTTAATATTAGTGTAGTATAGCCTAGTCTCAAATGAAGGAAATATTTCTAATACCTTTTTTTATTTGCTTTACACTTCGTAATGAGCAACTATTCCTTATCACACTCTTGTTCAGTCTCAACATGGAAACCATTAGCGCGAATATTCTTGAAACTTTGGAGAGTTCTAGTCGATTCTAGGTACAATAAGGCTTCTTGAATGATCAAAGTTGTGCCCATTGAAAGTATAATTATGGTTCTTTCTAGGCCTATTATACAAGCATCGCTACCGGCCTACTATAGTCTCTGGGATCATTGGATGGATCTCCATAAACAAACTCGCTGTTGGAAGCAAGCATGGTCTGCTCATAGCCATAGCAGGCCTCCATGTCGATATCTTTGCAGTTAGCCAAATCGAACCAGTTCCCTACTCCTCTGCCATAAGGACATCAGAAAAAAGAGAACGTGCTAACCAGGGAATTACCAGAGTCTTAGAACAAATCTTCCCCATGGATGGCGCCAACTGTAGATGTTCTAATATCGATCTTACATATGATTTGTTTGGATTCAGGGAAAATCTAAAAGACTCGGTGTATGAACATGAAGAATAGAGACACGGGAATTTTTATACAGGTTCGAGCCTTCTCATGGGAGAACAATAACCCTACGTCCTGTGTGGCTATTGCTTAGAGAAAGAATTACAACTGAGAGTAATACGAAATGCCTAGCACTATCTCCTACTCTAATGTGTTCTGATGCGATCCCCCTTCTCTCTCCGATGTTAACCTATATATAATTGGCGAAGCGGTGGCCATTGCCTCACGCCAATAGACACCTCAACGCTTTAGCCGATAACTATTCGACAGTAGTTATTGTCAGAGAGACGTAGTGGTCCATTTATCATGCAGCGGTTGTTGTCAGAGAGAGATCGTGTGCGGTTATCAGGGATAAATGCATATTCTAACTGCCTTGTCAGATGACCCTACGTTGTAGCAAGACGTCGTTAGACAAGTCGACCGAAGATAGACTAGTCGCAAGAAGATCTACGACCATAGGGTGGTTGTAAAATAACTTACGACCGTGTGTTCATAGAAGGACTTACTAGTATGTGGTTGTAGGAGAGCTTACAACTACGTGGTCGTAGAAAGGCTTACGACCACTTTATAAAATTTCTCTCTTATCAATAAGAGGTATACTCAGAGAATACAATGATGCAATAATTTAAGGATTACTCTATCCTAGTCAGCGACGATGCACACCGAGGATGACAATGGCGATACACTATGCACCAGGGCTAAGGATGAAGCAGGTGTCTCTTGGGGATGTTGAGTAGGTTCACAATAGGTGCAACCGGTGTTGTTCTTTGGTGGAGTTATACTTAGGGTAGCAATGTGCTCCAACGCATGATGACATAGATGGAGCTTAGGCACATCAATGGAAGGGAGGCATTGGCATGGTGCACAACAACATTGTCATGATATACACGACCGTGAACACCAAATCTGTACACGGTCAGTGAGGAGGTGGCGGTGGTTGGCAAAAATAGAGTTGACGATGACACAACCGGTGGTGCACCTTGTGTGAGGAAGAAGAGGGAGGCACACAGGGCAGCAAGTGAATGGAGGCGGTGCACCTCGGTGATGAGGATGGTGGAGGTGCATGGATGTGATATGGTACAAGAGGCAGAGCACCTCAGTGGAGTGGTGTCCCGGTGCGGAGCACCATGGTGGCAACTTTGTGAAAGATGGGCAACGGATCTGACACGGTACACGTCATGGCAGCGTACCTCAGCAACATGGTGTACTGACGCTGGAGCCCCACGGCGGTGTGGTCTACCAATATGGAGAGCCTAGATTCAGCAGTAACGGGGTTGAGGATGATGAGATCTTGATGTGGCGGTTCGAGGCCAGCGAGATCCACTGGTGTATGGGTCGATGCTAGCCAAATTGGGTAGCTGCGAGGAGGAAGCCAACGTTGGCCGTGGTGCACCGCCGTCGCATCGAAGTGGACACAAATGTTGGCCAGATCCGGTGGTGGCAGCCACAAAAAGCGATGTGGAAACTAGATCTAGCATCTACAAGTCTGGCGCTCCAGGACCAGAGGTGAGGAAGATGACCGGCCACGCTATCTCATCGCTGGCCTGGAACTAGGCCGCCCATGCCCAGATCTGGATCTGGCGATTGCCTATGGCCAGTCGAAGCACAATGATGGAGCACATTGGAGAGGCGGACAGGGCCACCGTGATGCCCCTCAACGAGTTGCCTCGTCTTGTCGGATCTGGTACAGAGAGAGGAGAGAGATGGGAATGTGTTCATTCGGATGGGTGCATTTTGGCTGGTGAGAGAAAGAGACGAGAAGATAAGGGAGGTGGTAGGGCCAGATGTAATGCATGGTTAGATGTCTTTCTCTCCCATGCACAATTTCAAAATTAAGAAAGGAAGTAAAAGAAATTAGCTACACACATCTCGGAACATCATGGACGAATGAGATAGTGGGTTCATATGAACCCACGATCATAATATTCTTATTGATAAACTACTGTGCCAAATTTACTAGCTCGAAAATTGCGTTGTCCCGCTTCTCCATCGCTCCAAATTAAATTATGCACATTGTAAGAGGAACAAAGTGTTGGCCAAAGCACTTGCTTTAACTTGGTGAGTACTCTCTCTGGTCACAAATGCATATCGTTTTGGACACTGACACTGTCCCTAAAACGTTGCTTTGATCACTACTTTCTATTATTGTAATATATTTATAAACTCCAATAAAATTATAATATTATGAAAGTACTTTTCGAGACAAATTTACATATATGATTTTTATATATCCAATATGAATATTTAAAAAGTTGTTGTAGCCAAAGTTTCGAGAGTTTAAGTGCACGGAATCTGTTGTATTGCTATCAAACTTTTGTAAGCACACACACGCATTGGACTATAGTTTCCAATCCAATGGAACCCTGGCCTCTGAACCAAGAAAACCCGATCGATCGCCAATAGCTTTGAAGCTAATGGAGCGTAACCAGATCAGATAGATATTTTGTTCCGTGGCTTTCTGGTCCAGGAGCATTACGAACACATATATAGCAACACGATCACTGGTCGGGCCCTGATGAGATCATGAGTAGAAAGCATGTCGTCGGCAATGATCGCTCCTGCTTCCTTCACTCCCAAGCTAGTTCCATCATTTGTTAGCCTCTACAGAGTAAGTAAAACGAGTCGCAGCTAACCGGTCGCACCGAGGGTTGGTGGGGTGCCCACCCGGCTTTTATTTTGCGTGCTTGCATGTCCCCTTCATGGTTGCTGTGGTCAGTGAACTCGTTTCGGCCTCAAAATAATACAGATCCCTTTCAGTCGCATCTTTTCTTCACCGACCGCAGGAATACAATACACCTACCGAATTGGCATGGGATAGTGAAAGGGGACCCGATCTTCCGACATACACCGTCATTTGTCAATGGGACGTGCCAAACATGCACCCTTTCTTCCTATTTTTTTCCTTTACTTTTTCTTGGGGATGATTTCCTGTTGGTCTAGAATGTGGTTCACTAAAAGAGAAAACAAACTAATGAACGGTATATCGTTTCTTCGTTCGTCGATGGGATAACGTTGCCTCCTCTTTCTCCTACTCCACCTCCAGCTCCGGATATGGTGAAGCGCTACCGCGACGACGGATTCACCACACTCCTCGAACATAGAGGGAGGCCGGGGAGGTAGTGGTCCGACAGTGCGTGATGGCGGAGGGCATTGGGCGGTGGCGGAGGACGGCGGCAGAGGGAGGAATGGGTGAGACAGTGCGCTGTGAATATTCGATTGGGCAGGGTGGTGGAGGCAAGGAAGAGGGACACAATGGCACAGTGAGGCGGTGAGATCGCCGTCTGCCGTCAGTGGTGGAGGATTGGGGGAGGCGGAGGAGGTGTGCAGAGCTACTCATGCCGAAGAAAAGAGGGGATGGGAGGGGAGCGGCAGCGAGGGAACGACTGGGGAGCGACAGGAAGGGAGGCAGGGGCACCGACGATGAAAGGGAGGGGAGGGGGAGTGGCCAGGAGGCTATCCGGTTAGAAGTGTTTGGTAGTAGCTCTCTCACTAAAAATTCTTTAGGTGGGGGTAGGTAACATGCATTAGTTTTGACATGAGCATGGACCTGGTGGGCTTGAGCTAGACCAAGGTAAAGCCATGTTGCATTTGGGTTGCCCAAGTTAGGTTTGTGCTTGACCCAACATGAGTGCTTGGCCCAGGTGGGTCAGGTTGGGCTTAGGTTGGGCTCGATGAAAGATGGAATAAGCTAACATCTTAAAATAAGTCAAGCTAAATCAATCAACTCATGGAATAATTGAACCAAACATTACTTTAGACCACTTAACATCTACCACTAAACAACAAAAACAAATCTAGCTGAAGCTAGTATAGACATGTTAAGATTAGCAAATGTAGTTATTTTAACCTCGAACTTAGCGGTACTCTAGTATGCAAAATTAGAGGTCAAGTAACCGATTCTACACCTTAAAAATAAGTAGCCGATTCTACATATTTTTAATAAAGTTTGTACATACTAATACTTGTACCTCATATTAGTAAGATGCTCGTGCATTACAACGGAGTACCTAATAAAGGTGATTCATATTATAAAACGATGATCCCAAACTAAACATTAAACATCAATTTTATCTTTCGAAAGATATGTATCAAGCAAAGCACACATGTACAAACTTATAAATAAATGAAATTGGAAATATATGTTCATGTTTAGTAGCTGATATTGTTTCTTATGCAACATGATCAAAAATAAAATACATAAAATATCTAGGACTTAAAGGATATCTTTGTAGACAATATTTTTGGTAAATGTACCAGCAGAATTAAATCACCGACCATCTTATTGTAGCTGCGACTATGGCTTCGACCACACATCAACTATGCCTTCGACCGTGGCTTCGACCACAGCATCAATCAGGCCTTCGATCACAACCAGTGCACAAGTCTGCTACAGTGACATGCCGCACATGTCTGCTATAGTACACCGCACCTTCGACCATGACTTAGATTGCTCCTTCGACCACGCCTTCCACTGCGCCTTGTCGACTACATCACCGACCAAGGCTTGTCGACCATAGCACCTCGACTGCATGTCTGGCCACACAGGTCTTTCAACACCAACTATCGACTGTAGCTATGACCATCGACCACTATAGTTACGACTACCGACCATCGACCACTGTAGCTACGACTATCGACCACTGTAGCTACGATTATCGACCATCGACCACTGCACAGTTTGACTAACGACTACGACAGTACTCCTCTGAGTACCAACATAGTCACTGTGTCTTCGACCACTCCTTCGACCACGACATTGAACATAGCATTGACCACGGCTTGTCAACCACGGCTTCGACCACAGCATCGACCATGGCTTGTCGACCATACCTTCGACTGGTCCGGAGTCTCCGACCGCTCTCCGACTACGAGTCTTCAACTTCTACACATACTCGGACACACTGACTACACAGTACTTGAACACACCGAGTACTCGACCACGACCACGCAGTACCTGAACACACCGAGTACATTTGGATACAACAATGCAGTATTTGAACACACCGAGTACTCGAATACGACCACGTAGTACTCGAACTCACCGAGACTACGCAGTACTCGAACATACGGAGTACTAGACTATGACCACACAGTACTCAAACACATCGAGTACATTTGGCTACGACCACTGTGGCTACGATCACGCAATACTCAAACTCACCGAGTACTCGAACTCACCGAGTACTTGATACCGAACACACAGTACTCGAACACTGCGACCGTGGCTTCGACTACGCATCAACCATGCCTTCGACTGTGGCTTCAACCATGGCATTGACCAGGCTTTCGATCACAACCAGTGCACACGTCTTCTACGACGACCGATCGCCATACGATGACGGTCACAAGACACCGCTCGCCGACCACGGCCGATCGCGCCTTTGTCGACCACATCACCGACCAAGCCTTGTCGTCCACAGCACGTCGATTGCATCTCCAACCACACAGGTCTTCTAGCACCGACTGTCGACTGTAGCTACGACCATCGATCACTATATATACGACTGCCGACCATCGACCACTGTATCTACGACTATCGACCATCGACCACTGTATCTACAATTACCGACCCTCGACCACTTTAGCTATGACTATTGACCATCGACCACTACAACTATGACTATCGACCATCAACCACTGTAGCTATGACTATTGACCATCGACCACTACACAGTTTGACTAATGATGCGCGACAAGATTCCTCCGAGTACCGGCGAGTCATCGTGGCTTGGACCACTCCTTCGATCACGGCTTGTCGACCACACCGTTGACCACAGCTTTTCATCGGATGGGATCATGGGAAATTGATTAAACGACAACTAATGTAATTTCTAATTTGAATACATGGCTCGGTCAAACCAGTAATTACCATGGATAGATATTTTGCTGCTTGTAGAATAAAGTGAAAAATGGATGGTATGCTTAATTAGTGGTCTCAGGTTACATTGGTCTTTTCACCCGTGTTTTGATTACCCTCCATAATTTGGATGTATAAACAAGGAAATTGATTATGTCATTTTAAAGCACTGTAAGACCAATTATGAGTAAAGATCATTTCATTAGGAAAAATTGAAAGTACATTGAGTGAAATCAGTGAAAATATTCCTAGCAAAATCACCATACGGGGAAAAACAAAGGAACATGAACAAAGGAACTCAAGATACAGTTCTAAGCACATGGTATATTCTACATTTTATAATCAACACATTTTTTTATGATCCCATGGATAGACAGCAAATCAATACCAGGTCAAGAAGGATAAGTCAGCTACATAAAAAACTATGAACTCAATGTATTAAAACTGGTGTAGTTAAGAGAAGTGAATAACTCAAAAGTCCAAATTACAAATCACTTCATATTCCTAAATTAGCAACTACAGAAACAGAAGAACATTAGAGTTTAATTAGCTTCTTTTCACCATGACTTCTACCAATTGCCATACAGAGTAAGCAGGGAATAGTCATTGCAATAGTATATTTCAATTTTCGGAATAGGGTTTATCACGACAGTGTATCAAAATTTTAAGAATAACATATCAAAATTCAGAAAAAAAGTAGGATGACCATAGTACAGTCAGCATGCAAACTATTTAACTAATAACAGATGTAGTTCAATTTGCATACAAAAAAGAGCTACTTTGTCACATACCTATAACAATTAGTAATAGTCAGTGGTAGCATATCCTCATAAAAAAATGATACCTTTGAGAAAATGAAGTAGCGGTAAGAAACACTGTGATAGATGAAGTGCAACTTGATGAACCTGCTTGTGCCCTTCAAAATAATGTGCCCCCTCAACCCTGAAAAAACTAACTCATTCACAAAACTAAAAATGAATAAATTAATTAGCACCAAACGGGGCCTATATACTCTGTACTGAACAAACACTCATAAAGTGTAACAGAATATGAAACTAAACAATGCAAGTCCAAGCTACCTCCCAAACACAACATGGAAGCTGAAGTTAGAATGTAACGAACAAATGAACCAAGTAAGAAAACAATGTCAGATAAGAACAACGATGGACAGGTGAATTTAGCACTGTCAACATGGCAATGAATTCATAGCAGTGTGCTGGGATAACGGAAAGAGCATGCAAATTGCCAAGCATAAAAGGAAAACACTCAAGGCAAAACCTGGCATCCTGGCTAGTTCCCCAGTTGTGTTTGATGAAGCATTGATCAAAAATAATTTAGGTGATGTTTGCTATTTGTAATTGACATGAAAACTTCACTATAATTTGAAATCATTCAAATAACATAAAATTTGAAGACACACAATAGTTTCTATCCATAGCGTGGAAACTATAAGGACGCCATATGGAGAAGCATAACACAGGATAAGTAAACTAAATAAACTGAGAGGACTCAAAATAAGGAGCAAATCTGTAAGCCCTTTGAAGCAAACAACATACAAAAAGGTTGAAATGTATCTGAACAAGTGTAACATCCCAAAATTCAAGTATTGGAAAATGTGGAATCTTTAAAACTTTTCTTGCATTTTGCTGGCATTCAAATTTCTTTTGAATATTTATTTGAAACCTTATTGAGTTTTGTGGCATATAAACCCAAGACTGGATATTCAAGATTTAATTAGAACAAAGTAATATTAAAAATCAAAATCTAAGGGCAAATAATTAAAATCCAAAAATTGAACACAAAAACTTAACTGAAAATTTAAAATTTGGAATGTCATGTAAAACTCCAAAAATCAGTAAATCCTAACGCAGATTAAAATTTAAATTAAAGATCTAAATTTTAAAAGCAGGCTTAAACATTTCTTTATCTCTTTTTCTCCCTTTTCTTTTCCTCTCACTTCCAGGTGGGGCCCTTCCTTTCTCTCTCCCTCCTCTCTCTTTTCCTGGACACCGCGCCCCATCCGTCCTTCTTCACCGCTCAGTGGACCCGCGCCCCGCCTCCCTTTTCCTTTCTTCTCCACGCTGGGCCGGCCACCTCCTTCTTCTTTTCCTCTCCTTCTTTTCTCCATTGCCGCCGCGATGTCTCCTCTTCCTCCTTTCGTTGCTCCTTCTTTTCCCCATCTTCTCACGCCACCGCCCTCATTGCCGCCCTAGCTTCCCGTGTCTTCCGTCACTCTGACCGGCCCCGCGCCTCTCCTACTCCTCTTCCTTCCCTAGGACGCCTGCTGCTGCTGCTGCGCCTTTTTCGCGCTGCCGTGAGCCGCTCATACGCCTTTCCCCTCCTCCGTCCCATCACTCGGTACGTGCGCAAAGCCGCAATCGTCAGACCGAGATGTCACGCGCCGTCGCCCAAATCCCGCCATCGCCGCTCCACCGCCGCCGTCACGGACGAGACCGAGCGGCGCCACCTCACTCGGAGTCTACAAAAGCCATCGAAGCCCGCCATCTTCTTCCCCACGCTTCCCTCATCCTCCCACCGCAGGGAATCGGCCCCGGGAGCCTCACCGTCCCGCCGCTTCCTTCCTCTTTAGCTCCGGCGAACCAAAGCCTGGCCGATTGAGGCCACCACGGTCGATGCCGGGCTAGAGCGACAATGGAGTTCGGCGACACCATCCCCACTGCTGGCGGAGCCGTCACCGCTCAGAACCGCCGACACCATGCGCCACCGCCACCCAACCCGCCTCACGACGCCACCGGTTCCCCTCCGGCCCTGCCAACTCGTCGGTGAGCATTCCTGTGAGCCCCTCCTAATCCCGCGCACCTCAGCTTTTCCCTCCACCACACCGGCACCGCCGCCGCCCCTTTCCACCCTCGCCGCCGACCCACCTCGCCGGCTGTGGTGCCAACTCCAGTAGCTTCACCCCGCCCCCCAACGTTCCATTCTCCCGCTCGCCCCGACCTCCCTAGCCACCGCCGCCACGGCGCCAACAAAGATACGCCTCCTTTGTTTGTCGGTTTGGCGAGCGCCCCATTCCCTGCTCCTCGCCTATCCTCTCTACTTTCTTCACAATGGCGGATGGGCCCTCTTGGCTTAAGTTAATTAGTAATCAATAGGTTTGATGCAAACGCAAACAAGTGGGAAGATGTACTAGCTAGCATGCATAAACACGAGTTTATAACTTAGAAGTTTCAACAGGAATGAAACAACAAGTCCTTCCGTATTTAGTAACAACTATAGAAATGACATTAGAACTAATTAGTAAAGATTACAAAAGTCATAGATGACTAACCTAAGTATAAATCATAGCTATTATTTTTAGACAATAGAACTTAAGTAAAAGAAGTA
Source organism: Bonia amplexicaulis (assembly GCA_036346245.1). NCBI lineage: Eukaryota > Viridiplantae > Streptophyta > Magnoliopsida > Poales > Poaceae > Bonia > Bonia amplexicaulis. Next base: position 11,556,356 of record CM070766.1, read on the forward strand.
TAACTAGTCAGTTTGTCCCCAAAATTAAAGTGCTATAGGTATACATTGTATGGACTTTGGAATTAAAATTTGTGAAAGCCCTTTATGTAGTAGCTAATACAATTCGATTAGCATGAACTCAAATGAAGCGCATATAATCTAGTTGTAGGTATAGATATATATGTAATGAATAGTGGGAAGAAAATGGATCAAAAATCAAAATGGATTTAATATTGGCTAAAAGCCACCTGTTGATCAAGACTAACAAACCGGTTATTTTACAAGGATTAAGTTATTTGAATATCGTAATATAGATTCACAATAGAGACCATCTTGCATATAAATTACTTAAGATCCAAACTTAAACGAGGCTTTATATAGATTATATGCAATTAAAATATAAATATCATGAAAGCTTTTTTTTAAAAAAAATAATAGTTAATATAAATAGTTATCATAAACCCAAATAAGAGTACAATGACCTATAGTCTAGTGTTGAATATATATACATGCGATAATAGGAGTAAATTTGTGAGAATCAAATAAGGTTTTAGTAAAATAAAATGTCGAAAACCTAAACTTGAATAGTTGTATGTCCATAGAGTCCGTAAATGATCAATAAAAGTGTTATTTTGCAACATGAAAGACTAAAGGGGAATATTGTAAAAGATAGCTGAGTAAATACCCAAAGGTCGCAAGATCGTAACTAAAAATACAAAATAATAATAATAATAATAATAAAAGAGAGTATTAATAAAAGGTCAAGTCATCGATTCTACCACCTACCATGCCTCACGCCACTCAAAACACCTGTTACCTTGTAATAAAACTAAATTGGGTTTATTCAGATTCATTTGGATCCTTTGAGTTATTTGCTTTTAATTGGATTCACTGCTCGTTGCGTAATTAGAAATTGGAAGCCGTGAAGACTCCACGGTCAAGCGAGATCAAGCTCAAAGTGAAGATAGAGACCAAAAGCTCAACCTAAAGCATTGTGTGAGCTCAAGACCATGATAAACAACGCCAAAGTAGTCAATACTTTGATCATGTTGAACCTACAGCTTCGCAAATTACTTTTGTTTAACTTATCAAAATGCATGCTATTATTTTATGTACAAATACATGTTTAATTTAAGATCCTAGTTATATGCCCATTGTTTGCCTTGATTAATATTACACCCCCTTGTTGAATATTTGAATATATGAACCTTGTCGCCCTAGCGAAATTATGATAGTAACCTTTCGAAAATAAGTCCGTAATTGATACGCCATGCGTAGTGTTGCATAGATATTCATGGGCGTGAAAACGCCCAAGCATCACTTTTAATCATAAGAAAATTTGGTTGGGCAGTCATGGTGGTAATGACTGGTATATGTTCGATATGATTATTTGATGTTCCCAAAACCCTACTTGCTTAAGTATCTGGGCGGATGGTTCGATGGTGTGTGAGTGGTGCGGTGGAAGCACAATGTGGTTAGTGGTAGAACCGCCCGATACCACTAAGGACCTAATCTTGTCATGACCTCCTATGTAAAATAAAGGCAACCACAAGTCATAAAGTACAACTTGGCTAAGTAAATTTATCGAAACTCCCGGACTCATCTCACTGGTAGTGGAGTGAAGTGGATAAGCAAGGGCAAGGGGAGGCCTAAAGGGACACCAAGGGGAGGGTGAAGTTTCCCAGCTGTTTTAGCGTTATGAAGGGGAGCCCTACAAGTTAGTAATCGTGGGAAACATCCTGCATAGATGGGACCCACTACAAGTGGGAGAAGCCCATAAGGTGAGATGACAAAAGGAACTAGATACTTTGAACAGTCACTGTGATGGTCTGCTCAACCACATGACTAAGAAATCGTGTGGGCCAACGAGTTGATTGTCTCTTGTGGTAAAAGTGTACAAACTCTGCAGAGTCAAAACTATTCGAATAGCCGTGCCCACGGTCATGGGCGGACATGGGAACTTAACCAGATATAGTTCTATTTCAAAATGATTTGTGGGCGGGAATGGAAAAAGTGGTGGGCAGTGCAAAGCCCTGATTTGTGTTGCCCTGGGTGTCGCCCATTGGTATGTTAAGCGGCTATAACGCTGAAGGATTAAGCAATGGTACAGATGCCATGTAACGGTGGATGGGATCTGAATCGCTACTGTTATTGCATTCTCATATACATTATGTTTTGTTCAAACTGCTAAGTCTCAGGAGGTTTCTATGTATTATATTTAAAAGCTAAATGATGATAAAGCTTCTTCTTTTACAAAGTAAAATGACAGGAAGAATAAATAGAGTCGTAGGAAAAGTGGATGACTGTTGTGGTAAATACATAACGATGACTAGTGGATTCATGTCAATTATAAAGAGGGAATGATAGGAAGGAGTCTAGGAGAAATAAGTTGGTGGAGCCTAAATGAATAGATAGGCTGGATAGATGATTTAAATGATTCTAGAGAATTAGAATAGTGTAAAGGTAATTGCTGGATTTAATGGGATTAGTAGGATTTGACCTAGATGGATGATTTGAATTTGAGGAAATTTGGAAATATGATAATTGGAGTACAAACTTGGTTAATGATATTCTCGGTGGAGAAATATTGATGAATTAGTTAGAGACAATTAGTGACAAATAAGATTGATTATGGAAAAAGCATATTATAGTTTTGGATGATTAGCAGAAAGGATTGAATGATTAGAAGGTACTGGTACGAATGTTTTCGGTGGATTAAAAAGTAACCAGGTTAGTGAATCATTAGAATTCAGAGGTGAGGAGCTGGTGGATAGCTATTACAAGATTGGATTATTAAGAAATTTGGAATACAAAAAGTATTGGTGGATTCAAAATAAATATATAGAAAGTATATGATCGGTGGGTTAACTAAATAATGTCACTCGCTGTTGGGAGTCTTAGACAGCAATCAAATAGGAAAGTATCAGCTCGGTGGAGCAAGTAATGGAAGTGTGTCTTTGGTGGAGTAAGTCAATTATGGAAAACGTCGTGTGGTGTTCTAGGTAGTAGCAATAACTCTATGATTCAATAACGATAATGCTACCAAAAAACAAACTTCTGGCAAATAAAACAGCCCGAGCCTTTCCTTCGATAAGCCTTGCATATTATTTACTTGCATTCTGTGTATTGGCTCGCGGAGCACGGTGGTTAGTGTGCTCACACTCGCTCTCATAACAAATCCGAATCGAGATTCACCCACTACGCCTCAGCAACACTATTGCTCACAATGACAAAGAAGATGAAGATGTCAAGGGCTAGGTCACGATCCTCCAGTTGGCTGCCTGTGGGCATGTCCTGAGGGTTCACCCGATGTGCTTCGTTCTTCTTCCGCCGCACTTATCGATTTCGCCTAATCGCCCGGAGTAAGTTTACTATTTTATTTATGCTTCCGCATGGTATGTATTTGATATTCATTTTCAGAATCGTGAGCACTATCTACCGATCCGTGGAATAGTGCATTAAATCACGAGGATTCGAGATAGTAAAACTGGGGCCCTACAGGATGGTATCGAGCATATCGATTGCGTGTCGTGACCTAGTTAGCTGGCCGTTAGTTCCATGACTAGAAATATTTCTTTAAAAACACTATCTCCGAAAATACAAGTTATATTGCTCGTTCTTATCTCTCTTAGATGATTCCCTCTCATCTATATGTTGTCTTAGCCATTTCTACTTCTCGTGCTCTCTTACCCTGAACTCAAAAGGATGAAAATCCAGTACTCCTCTTGTGAACTCTCCTTGAAAACCTATTTTGGGCCAATAGTCATGATGCTTGAATTTAAAGCTTTATTTCAAAAAAAATTTTGTTTATCCTTGGAAGACTGATTATCAAATTGTTTACGAAACCCCTTGTCAAACTCATTTTTAACAAACCTAGATCTTCCGAGGGAATTTTCATAAATTCAACTACTTACCAAAAATTTATTCAAAAGTTTACTTTGGATTCTCAAATAAGTTCAAAGTAAGTTCCCTTGAAGACTTTCCCCAACAAGGGCCTTGTTTCTCAAAAATAAATCCTAAGGGTTAACCTTGGGGTGTTACCTTTGAAAGAGTTGTGTTGGTAAAAATATATTTTCACATTGGTCTAATCACCCCGATATATATATATATATATATATATATATATATATATATATCTATTTTTTTGCCACAAAGTTGTATTAAAATAAATAGTAAATAATATTTTTCATGTTTGGATTCATTACTAGAAAAATACTCCTCTTCTTACGAAAATAATAATAATAATAACACCAGAATGAGTGCTCATATCAATCAAATTACCACAAATACTTCCCATGTCTTCCTATTAAATTCAGAAAGGAAATTTTGTTTCTCTTCTCGTACCCGTACTCCAAACTTTAAGATTAGGTGAGTCGAATAGGTGCATGAAGATAATATGGTCTTGTTTAAGAACGGACTAGGTATATGGACCCTGCGCTCTCTTTATGTGTGCTTCCCCCGAATAGACGTTGTATTGTCGCAAAATTTTACTTTAGCCCTATGCACTGCATTTGTAACACCCCAGCCTAACATAGGCCTGAAATGCTACTAACTATCCACAATAAAACAACTAATATAGGTTACCTAAAAATTTCGGCATAACCTCCTTTGTTTATTAACCAGATGGCAGTTTAAATAAGCATGAATAGCACAAGTTCTAAATAATGAACGGAAAGATAATATCCAATGATACTAAGTCTTTATTACATTTAATCGATGGAAAATAAACCGAACCAATTAAGCTAACAAGCCAACAAGATTATCATGATCTGTCTTTATTTCTTATTGAAGGAATAGTGCACGTGCAACGAAGCTAATCCCTTTTTGATCCCATATATGTCATTCTCACATTGGTACCTAAAACAAATAAACAACAAAGAAGAGTGAGTCCAACGACTCAAGAAGTATAATCAGATCAAATGCAAGCATGAACATTAACCCTCAAGTTAAACATATTACATATGAATTTCATGCTATGCATTATGATCAAAGGCTCCTCTTTCTCATCTCTTTCGCATTTTACCGTGACGCGGAGTGTGCATCCGTCAATGCACACCCATGCCTGCACCCTCGGTGCAGGGACCAATTGCCCACACCGCAAGTGTGGGGACCTCGATGCTTGATCACCACATGACCAAGACTTCAACAATTCTCAATATGATGCATATATGTGAATGTATCAACAAGATATCATGCATTCACCATACTACGATCAACAAATCTCATAAATGCCATAATGTAAACAAAACATAAATAGCATTAACAACTCGTAACATTACTCAAATTCATAAGTAAAGCATTCATAACTCAAACACCACTCGATCATCACTCAATCACACAGATTAATCATAGCAAGGTTATACTTGCCTCAACCGCGAGAAAATGAAGAACGCGAGAAGGCACAACCCCAAACCGTTCTCCTCCTGAATATTTAATTAATAATTACTAACATGACAGTAACGGGTTTCTAGGTATAAAATAACAGCAACCCCAATTAACCCAACAATTTATCTCAATTAAATCCCCAACTCCCCTCGGCCAAATCTGCCCAACCACAGACAGCCGACTTCCAAAAATCATAACTTTCAGTACGTAACTCCAAATTAAGCGTTCTTGGACTCTCTGTAAAGATAATTAAATTATCTACAAAAACTTAGTTGGAGAGACTCTCTGATTCGGCCATTTACTAACCGATCCAAACTCTTTTTTTAAAGCATCCAAATTCACGTTGGACTCTCTGGACAGCGCACTAAAACAGGCATAACTTTCGCCCAGAAACTCGAAATCCGGACTTCTTGACCTTTATGGAAAGCTAAGAAAATTATCTAAAACTTTCCTAACATGAAGAATTTCTGATTCGCAACTATTTCCGTCGCACAAACCGATCTACTAAACTCTGTCCAGAACTACTCCGATCTGCAGAACAGCAGCACTAGAAAATTCATAACTTTTGCTACACAACTCGGAATAACGCGTTCTAGCACTCCTGGAAAGATAATCAAGTCCTCTACAATTTTCTAGAAGAGGTCCAGACCTGAATCCTGACAGATCTAACCCAGAACAGCCGATTAACCCAAACTGTCATGACGGTCCAGAAAACAGACGAAATCCAACTTGATTAAAACTCATCTAGAGGGCCAACGGAGTTACCCTTGACGACACGAGGACGAACACGTCGACAAACACGACGACGAACACGCTCGCGATCTCCTCCTCTCCTTCCTCCGGATCCACGCGGTATAGCGACGAACGTCGACGACGGCGCCCGGGGAACAAGACGACGACGGCGGCGACGACGAAGATGAAGGCACCACGGCGCAGCGAGGACGACGACACGGCACGGAGAAGACGACGCGGCAGCGCCACAGCGGCGGGCGGGGCGCACGGCGGCAAGACAGCGGCGGCAAAGAAGAAGATTGCGGCAAGCGCAAAAGAAGGCGCAGGAGGCGGCTGCAGCAGAGCAGGGGCGGGGGTGGAGGCGCAGGGTGGGGGCTGCTGTGGTTTTAAGTGGTGGCCTCCCTTCCTCTTGGGCCTAGAAAATCCCACCGGCCAAGCCCAAGCCCAGTTGTCTTAACTTTCCGAAAACCCCCAAAACTCTTTTAATAAATCTTTTCACTTAAGTCCCTCTCTATTAACTAAGCAATTAATAAAACATTTTCCGGTATTACATTCTACCTCCTTAAATGTAATTCGACCCAATTCTAACCGCAACCACAACAGAAACAAAACAACCAACTAGAAAAACACGACCGACGTGAACAACGCCGGTGCAGCCTCATGATGCGAGACTCCAACTCCCAAGTTGCCTCCTCTCGATGACGATGCACCAAAGCACTTTGACATACAAAGAAAGTCTTATTTCTCAACACTTTTCTCGACCTTTCCGAATCCGCACCGGCTTGGACTCAAAGGATAGATCTTGCTCAATAATCAAAGGTTCTAGCTCGATGTGAACTTCGGGTCTCGCAAGTACTTCCTCAACATGGACACGTGAAACACGTTATGCACTCCGCGATAGCCTCGTGAAGATCCAAACGGTAAGCCAATTTCCCAATCCGCTAATATGGTGAAAGGTCCAACGCACCTAGGGCTAAGCTTCCCTTTGGTACCGAACCTCACCACACCCTTGGTAGGAGATACTCAAGAGCACCCGATCTCCCACCGCAAACTCCAAGTCCCTCCTTCTCACATCAAGATAACTCTTCTCGCTCACTCGGCGACCAACAAATTGCCTTACCAAAGCCACTCTCTCAACGGTCTTCGGACCCAATCCGTCCTAAGATCGCCGCCCACCGCTTCCCAAAGAAAGGGGCGACCTACACTTACTGACCATACAACACTTCAAATGGAGCGCTTTGATACTAGAGTGATAATCGTTGTTATAGGCAAACTCGCCAGAGGTAATTGATCCTCCCAACTACCCTTCCAAGACAAAGACACAAGATCTCAACATGTCCTCCAAAGTTTGATAGTCCGCCTGACCGCCCATCGGTCTGCGGGTGGAAAGCCGTGCTCAACGAAGCCGAGTGCCCAAAGCACTCGCAAACTCTCCCAAAACTTGGAAACAAACTTGGCATCTCTGCCGGAAATTATGGTCTTAGGCACACCATGCAGCCTCACAATTTCCGAACATAAATAGGAGCCGATCATCATTGAGTTGGTTGTGCGGATAGGAATGAAGTGCGCGGACTTCATCGAACCGATCCACAACAACCCAAATTATGTCCCTGCCTCTCGCGACCGAGGCAACGCGACCACAAAATCCATAGAAATATCATCCACGGCCATTGAGGAACCTCCAATGGTCGCAATAATCCTACCGGCCTCTTATGTTCGCTTTCACTTGTCGACAAATACCACACGAGGCCACATAATTTGCTATATCCACCTTCATCCTTTTCCACCGTAAATTTCGCTTCAAATCACGATACATCTTAGTCTCTCCTGATGAATCAGATACGAGTGCGATGAGCTTCTCTCAAAATGTCATCCTCAACCTCCGTCATTGCAAGACGCATAAACGCCTTTAAAACGCAATGCCCCGACATATCCATGCCGAAATCCCTTCTTTTCCCATCTCCAACCGTTTACAACCCTCTCAAGCAACCGACGATCACAGCCTCCCGCACTCGCCTGGTATAGCCGACTCTAAGATCAACTGGTCTCCACTCGGCCGCACCGCATAGCGTAAAGATATCCCCATACGATCAAAATCAGCAATCAAACAATCCGGTAGCAAAGGCCGCCTTGCGACTCGAGCATCGGCCACCATATTGGCCTTACCGGATGATACCGAATGGTTAGATCATAATCCTTGATCAACTCTAACCATCTCGCTACCTCAAATTCAGATCCTTCGGGTAAAGATGTACTTGAGACTCTTGTGATCGGTAAACACGCCACAAGTCTCACCGCATGATAGTGCCTCCAAAGCTTCAATGCAAACACAATCGCAGCCGACTCTAAATCATGGGTAGGGTAATTGCTCATGCTTTTCACCGCCTCGATGCGTAAGCCAAAACCTTACCATCTTGCATAAGCACACAACCCACCCAACTCTTGATGCATCGAGAAAATCGTGAATCGCTTCGCTCGAACGGTGAGAACAGGGCGGTCACCGCCTTTTCCTTCAAAATCCAAAATGCGCTCACAATCATCGTCCCACCGAAACCTCATGTCCTTCCGAGTAAGCTTCGACAAGGGCTTGGCGATGATGGAGAAATCTTGCACAAAGCGCCGATAATAACTCGCCAACCGAGGAAGCTCCTCACCTCCTTGACATTGGTCGGCCTCTCCCAATCCACCACCAAGAAACTTTACTTGGATCAACGGAGACTCCTTTATCGCGATGATGTGACCCAAGAACCCCACCGGGTCACCGAACTCACACTTCTTGAGCTTCGCATAAAACTTATGCTCTCTTAGTGTTGCCAACACTTGTCTCGAGATGTCGCTCATGATCTCGCTTCGCTCTTGGAATAAATCAAGATATCATCAATGAATACGACCACAAAGTCGTCCAAATATTCATGTAACATCCTGCTCATTGTCTCCATGAAAGCGGCGGGGGCATTTGTTAGTCCAAAAGACATAACTTTAAATTCAAAATGCCCATACCTCGTGGAGAACGCCGCTTTCTCCATGTCCTCCTCTCGGACAGAATTTGATTGTACCCGATCGAGATCAATCTTTGAAAATACCTTAGCTCCCTCAACCGATCAAACAAATCCTCGATACGGGTAAAGGATACTTATTCTTGATGGTTAATCGATTGAGAGCACGGTAATCAATACACATGCGCCAACTCCCATCTTTCTTCTTGACAATAACACCGGTGCTCCCCACGGAGACACACTCGGACGGATAAGATCCTTTGCCTTCGATCATCCAATTGCTTCTTTAACTCTTCTTGAACCAGTCGAGCCAAACGGTGCGGAGTTATAGAACCGGTCGTGCTCCCACCAAGTCAATTTCAACTCCACCGGACGCGAGGTGGCATCCCCGCAACTCTGCTGAAAACGTCCACAATTCCCTGACCACCGGAATCGCTCTGCAATCAAAGAGGAATTTGGCTTTTCCACAAGGGATAAAAGAAATCCACTCTTTACTGCTCTACTACCAGGAAAAAGACTAGCCAACACACCGGTGTACAGGAGGGTGCACTACCCCAAACACTAACTCTTGGCTCGACGGCGATTGCAAAGTTACCGCCTTCCAAAACAAGATATGACAAAGACGGTAACTATGCAACCAATCCATTCCCAAAATAACATCAAACGGCTCCATCCTCATAACCATCGATTAGCAACAAAATGTTCTCCATCTATGGTAATCGTACAACCCGGATGCATCGTTGAACTAGAAAGAATTCCACCCGTGAATGAACCAAAATAGACCGAGCTATAGACGCAAACTCAACTCGCCCGACTAGCAAACTCTATAGAAGCAAAAGAGAAAGTAGCTCCTAATCAAATGTAACATAAGCCTCCATCGAGTCCACCAAAAGCGCACTGTCACCACATCGGACGACCTGCCGGCCACCGTCGGCAAGGCGTGGGAGATCGACGCTGAGTGCCGGGCGCCGCAACACCGGATATGGCGGAGCCGCCACCGCAGGAGGAGTCAAGGCGCCATCGCTGGAAACAACGCCGCAGGAGGAGGCGGCCAAAGTACCTGGAGGCATCCTCCGTGAGAAGGGTAGTGAGACCGGGTCGCGCCAAGTTCGAGTAGGGCAGCCGCTAGCATCTCGTGACCGACCCCGGAAGAAGCCGCTGGCGCCGATCGAGCCGCTGAATCGCTCCCACTTGATGATGCCGGCGGGATTACGCTTACAGACCATTGCCTTGTGGCCCTCCGCACCACAATGGCGACAAGCTCCCACCAAACACACTCGCCGCACGATGTCCCTCACCACACTTGAAACATTTCATCCCTCGACCCGGACCGGACGTACCATCGAACACCGGTGAAGGACGAAAAGTGGAAGACGCCTGGGACTTGTTGAACTTAGACTTGAAAGAATTCTCACCCCTTGAACTTCTTGTGAACCGGCTTCACCGACCCCCACCACCGCCAAAACTCTTCCTCTCGCTACTCTGTACTCTCCGAGTCGCATGACCACCAGTCCCATGCGCCCCTCCCAAGTCGCATCTCTAACTCCATGCCTCTCGCTTGCTCCACCAGGAGCTAAAGTCACGGAGCTTCAAAGCTCCCAATACCGTCGAAACTCCCGCCTAAGTCCTCTCGGAACCTCTTGGCCTTCTCCACCTCATTGGTAGCCACAAAAGGTGCAGGCGGATTATGTTGTGGAATCCCACCTCGTGCTCGACAATCGACATCTTGCCCCGCTTGTAATCATTCAATGAAACCTCCATCCTCTCCACAAATGAGTCGATAGAACCTCTTCCCGAACCGCCCGAGAACACCTCCCAAGTCGCCGCCCTAAGGCGTGGATCTAGCCGACAGACTCCTTCCCACTAGAGATCCGCCGCCTTCAACCGAAGGCTACAAACCGAGCTCGCCGCCGATGGTAGCCCCAACACCTCTAGATGTCTCTATGTGACGCAACCGCTAGCAAGATCAATCAAGCGTCCCTAGTCCATCGAATGTATCCAACCTCAACGCATTCCACCGATGCGCACCCATCACACCCACCGCCGCAAGGCCAGCAGGAATGACCGCAGCGTGGCTCGGTGCGGGGTGGAGACCGGTTTTGAACCGTGAAGCAACCTCTTCCTCTGATCCCACCGGACCGGCCTCTCTGCGCAGAGAATTCAAAATCAAGGGGGCACACTGGCTTCGTCCGGCCTCTGCACGGCCACGACCACGACCACGGCCTCTACCCTTGCCATCTCTATATAACATAAATAAATATAGAGTCACACATGACACACAATTAATTATCGAAGCAAAGAAGAATGATACGGATGCGATGCAAAACCCATCCCCATCTATCGTGCACAAGTGTCAAATTTAATATTTTCACTACCACGGACCTCTGACCGCTCGATACCAATCAGAATACACTCACCTAACATAGGCCCGAAATGCTACTAACTATCCACAATAAAACAACAACTAATATAGGTTACCTAAAATTTCGACATAACCTCCTTTGTTTATTAACCGATGGCGCTTAAATAAGCATGAATAGCACAAGTTCTAAATAATGAACGGAAAGATAATATCCAATGATACTAAGTCTTTATTACATTTAATCGATGGAAAATAAATGAACCAATTAAGCTAACAAGCCAACAAGATTATCATGACTGTCTTTATTTCTTATTGAAGGAATAGTGCACGCAATGAAGCTAATCCTTTTGATCCCATATATGTCATTCTCACATTGGTACCTAAAACAAATAAACAACAAAGAAGAGTGAGTCCAACGACTCAAATAGTATAATCAGTATCAAATGCAAGCATGAACATTAACCTCAAGTTAAACATATTACATATGAATTTCATGCTATGCATTATGATCAAAGGCTCCTCTTTCTCATCTCTTTCGCATTTTACCAGACGCGGAGTGTGCATCCGCCAATGCACACCCATGCCTGCACCCTGCACAGAGACCAATTGCCCACACCGCAAGTGTGGGGACCTCGATGCTTGATCACCACATGACCAAGACTTCAACAATTCTCAATATGATGCATATATGTGAATGTATCAACAAGATATCATGCATTCACCATACTACGATCAACAAATCTCATAAATGCTATAATGTAAACAAAACATAAATAGCATTAACAACTCGTAACATTACTCAAATTCATAAGTAAAGCATTCATAACTCAAACACCACTCAGATCATCACCAATCACACAGATTAATCATAGCAAGCTTATACTTGCCTCAACCGCGAGAAAATGAAGAACGCGTAGAAGGCACAACCCCAAACCGCTTCTCCTCCTGAATATTTAATTAATAATTACTAACATGACAGTAACGGGTTTCTAGGTATAAAATAACAGCAACCCCAATTAACCCAACAATTTATCTCAATTAAATCCCCAACTCCCTCGGCCAAATCTGCCCAACCACGACAGCCGACTTCCAAAATCATAACTTTCAGTACGTAACTCCAAATTAAGCGTTCTTGGACTCTCTGTAAAGATAATTAAATTATCTACAAAAACTTAGTTGGAGAGACTCTCTGATTCGGCCATTTACTAACCGATCCAAACCCTTTTTTTAAAGCATCCAAATTCACGTTGGACTCTCTGGACAGCGCACTAAAACAGGCATAACTTTCGCCCAGAAACTCGAAATCCGGACTTCTTGACCTTTATGGAAAGCTAAGAAAATTATCTAAAACTTTCCTAACATGAAGAATTTCTGAGTCGCAACTAGTTCCGTCGCACAAACCGATCTACTAAACTCTGTCCAGAACTACTCCGATCTGCAGAACAGCAGCACTAGAAAATTCATAACTTTTGCTACACAACTCGGAATAACGCTGTTCTAGCACTCCCTGGAAAGATAATCAAGTCCTCTACAATTTTCTAGAAGAGGTCCAGACCTGAATCCTGACGGATCTAACCCAGAACAGCCGATTAACCCAAACTGTCACGACGGTCCAGAAAATGACGAAATCCAACTTGATTAAAACTCATCTAGAGGGCCAACGGAGTTACCCTTGACGACACGAGGACGAACACGTCGACAAACACGACGACGAACACGCTCGCGATCTCCTCCTCTCCTTCCTCCGGATCCACGCGGTATAGCGACGAACGTCGACGACGGCGCTCCGGGGAACAAGACGACGACGACGAAAGCGACGACGAAGACGAAGGCACCACGGCGCAGCGAGGACGACGACACACGCACGGAGAAGACGGCGCGGCAGCAGGGGCGCACGGCGGCCGCGGACAGGCGCGGCAATGAAGAAGATCGGCAGGCGGCAAGAAGGCGCAGGAGGCGGCTACCGCAGGAGCAGGGGCGCGGGGGGTGGAGGCGCAGGGTGGGGGCTGCCGGGGTTTTAAGTGGTGGCCTCCTCCCTCTTGGGCCTAGAAAATCCCACCTGGGCCAAGCCCAAGCCCAGTTGTCTTAACTTTCCGTAAAACCCCCAAAACTCTTTTAATAAATCTTTTCACTTAAGTCCCTCTCTATTAACTAAGCAATTAATAAAACATTTTCCGGTATTACTGACCTTCTTGCCCTCAAGGCCCTATTTCATGATCACAGAAAGGCTTGCTTTCAAAAATTTGTGTGGTTCGGTATCACCCGACTTAGGGTATACTCTCTTAGAATTTTAATGGGTTTAGAGTATCTTATCTCACGATGTGTCACTGTCTCATGTCGCTCCTCTCACCTTTTCTCGAAAAATCTTATCGTGCCCAATGGATAGAAGCAAGACCACTGCCACCATCAGGAGTAAGGAGGGGAGAATAATAATTGATGCTCGCAATAGCCCCAACCATGTGTACCAGCCATCACAAGAATTCACTCTACGAGAAAAGTCAAAGAGAGGCCATCATCGTGGAAATAACAGCAACCCTACACTAAGTAAAGGCACTCGAGCGTAAAGACAAGTGTTTCAGATCGGCGACTGTGGACATTATGTGAAGAATTGCCCCATCAAGAGGAAATACAAGCGAATAATGGATGCCGTCACCATCGACCTCAACTCCGACGAAGAAGAACAAGTTGCAAAAGCTTTGTCATTAGACCGAAGCTACAATGAATAATATATGCAAGATGAGTGTGGCAAAGAAGGACATATCGCACAACACCGCCTCCACTACGACAAATTGGACAAGGAGCCTGTTTCACTTGTGGGCAAACCGGACATATTTGCTACAATTGCCCAGTCTCCTACTGCTTATACTGCAAGAAACATCATTACCCCGACGACTGCCTCATCAATCTAGTAGCTTGTAGGTGTTGTGGGGAGAAGGGACATGAGAAAAGTCAATGTACAGCTAGCTGCCCCAACTGCGAAGGAGACCACCCGCCAGGAGCATGCCCAACAAGCAAGATCACATGTTTTCTCTGCAAAGGACAAGATCACTACCCCAAGGACTGCTCCATGAGTCTGTTGCTAACCAAAGCAACTGAGATACAACGGACGAGTCTCCAAGTCGCCATAGGACTTGTCAAGCCCGAAGTTAGAAAAGATAGCTAATGTCAGTAACTATTTATTTTAGGGTAGCAAGAGTAGACCAAATGTCAGAAAAACTACGACGATGTATAATTACTTTTGGGAGTATTGAGATGATGTATGATTACCTCGGAGATGCGACCATTTGTATTAGACATAATCAGACTAGTACACGGAAATCCGCAAGGCCAAAATCTTCTAGAGATGAGGATTACAAGATGTACCCATAGCTAAAAATTATCTACTTGTCAAAACCCAAGAGTAAGAACGAGATTCCCAGCAGAAGTAAAAGACCACCATATAGATATGCCAATCGCACCTCTGCATTCCTAAGGCCCTCTACCCCCTAGAGCACAGACCATTGCTACCCACCTATCAATGTAAAACCCTACAACCGTATGTCCACTAGACAATGCGACTACTTCATTCGACGACGAAGTGAAGACAATAATGTCGAAGAACAAGTATTTGAAAGTCTGCGACCTACCCAAGAGAACAAGGTTTCTCTCTCCCCTTTTGACTTCTCCAAATGCTAATCCCAATTGTGCAGATATTCACCCCTCCGCGAAGCTAAAGGAACTATACTTCGAGCAACACCTAGGAAACCGTTGCTAGCCAGTATAACCTCACCTTCTTTCTTCTATTCTACCGAAATCTCGGGGTCGAGATTCTTTTTAAGGGGGGTAGATTTGTAACATCCCAAAATTCAAGTATTGGAAAATGTGGAATCTTTAAAATTTTTCTTGCATTTTGCTGGCATTCAAATTTCTTTTCAATATTTATTTGAAACCTTATTGAGTTTTGTGGCATATAAACCCAAGACTGGATATTCAAGATTTAATTAGAACAAAGTAATATTAAAAATCAAAATCTAAGGGCAAATAATTAAAATCCAAAAATTGAACACAAAAACTTAACTGAAAATTTAAAATTTGGAATGTCATGTAAAACTCCAAAAATCAAGAAATTAACGCAGATTAAAATTTAAATTAAAGATCTAAATTTTAAAAGCAGGCTTAAACATTTCTTTATCTCTTTTTCTCCCCTTTTCTTTTTCCTCTCACTTCCAGGTGGGGCCCTTCCTTTCTCTCTCTCCTCCTCTCTCTTTTTCCTGACGATCGCCCCATCTGTCCTTCTTCACTGCCTGGTGGACTCGGCGCCCCTGCCTCCCCTTTTCCTTTCTTCTCCACGCCTGGGCCCGGTCACCTCCTTCTTCTTTTCCTCTCCTTCTTTTCTCCACTGCCGCCGCGATGTCTCCTCTTCCTCCTTTCGTTGCTCCTTCTTTTCCCCATCTTCTCACGCGCGCCAGCCACCCTCGCTGCTCGCCCTAGCTTCCCTGTGTCTTCCCGTCACTCTGACCGGCCCCGCGCCTCTCCTACTCCTCTTCCTTCCACAGACGCCTGCTCTCTGTGCCAGCTTTTCTCGCGGCTGCGGAGCCGTTCATACGCTTTTCCCCCGCCCCGTCCCATCACTCACCGGCGGCAAGAAGCCGCAATCGTCAGACCGAGATGTCACGCGCAAACGCTCAAATCCCGCCAGCTCGCTGCTCCACCGCCGCCGCCTGTCACGGACGAGACCGAACGGCGCTCACCTCACTCGGAGTCTACAAAAGCCATCGAAGCCCGCCATCTTCTTCCCCACGCTTCCCTCATCCTCCCACCGCAGGAATCGCCCGGAGCCTCACCGTCCGCGGCCGCTTCCTTCCTCTTTAGCTCCCATGAACCAAAGCTCGGCCGATTGAGGCCACCACGGTCGATGCCGGGCTAGAGCGACAATGGAGTTCGCGACACCATCCCCACTGCTGGCGGAGCTGCCACCGTCAGAAACCACCGACACCATGCGCCACCGTCAGAAACCACCGACACCATGCGCCACCGCCACCCAACCCCGCCTCACGACGCCAGCCGGCCCCGGTTCCCCTCCGGCCCTGCCAACTTGTCGGTGAGCATTCCCGTGAGCCCCTCCTACTCCCGCGCACCTTAGGTTTTCCCTCCTCCACACCGCACCGCCGCCCCTTTCCACCCTCGCCACCCCCACCTCACCGGTGTGGTGCCAACTCCAAGAGCTTCACCGCCTCCCCCTGCTCCATTCTCCCGCCGCCCGACCTCCCTAGCCACTTGCCGCCACGGCGCCCAACAAAGATACGCCTCCTCCTCGGTTTGGTAGAGCGCCCATTCCCTGCTCCGCCTATCCTCTCTACTTTCTTCACAATGGCAGATGGGCCCTCTTGGCTTAAGTTAATTAGTAATCAATAGGTTTGATGCAAACTGCAAACAGTGGGAAGATGTACTAGCTAGCATGCATAAACACAGAGTTTATAACTTAGAAGTTTCAACAGGAATGAAACAACAAGTCCTTCCGTATTTAGTAACAACTATAGAAATGACATTAGAACTAATTAGTAAAGATTACAAAAGTCATAGATGACTAACCTAAGTATAAATCATAGCTGTTATTTTTAGACAATAGAACTTAAGTAAAAGAAGTATAACTAGTCAGTTTGTCCCCAAAATTAAAGTGCTATAGGTATACATTGTATGGACTTTGGAATTAAAATGTGTGAAAGCCCTTTATGTAGTAGCTAATACAATTCGATTAGCATGAACTCAAATGAAGCGCATATAATCTAGTTGTAGGTATAGATATATATGTAATGAATAGTGGGAAGAAAATGGATCAAAAATCAAAATGGATTTAATATTGGCTAAAAGCCACCTGTTGATCAGGACTAACAAACTGGTTATTTTACAAGGATTAAGTTATTTGAATATCAGGTAATATAGATGCACAAATAGAGACCATCTTGCATATAAATTACTTAAGATCCAAACTTAAAACGTAGGCTTTATATAGATTATATGTAATTAAAATATAAATATCATGAAAGCTTTTTTTTTAAAAAAATAATAGTTAATATAAATAGTTATCATAAACCCAAATAAGAGTACAATGACCTATAGTCTAGTGTTGAATATATATACATGCGATAATAGGAGTAAATTTGTGAGAATCAAATAAGGTTTTAGTAAAATAAAATTGTCAGAAAACCTAAACTTGAATAGTTGTATGTCCATAGAGTCTGGTAAATGATCAATAAAAAATGTTATTTTGCAACATGAAAGACTAAAGGGGAATATTGTAAAAGATAGCTGAGTAAATACCCAAAGGTCGCAAGATCGTAACTAAAAATACAAAATAATAATAATAATAAAAGAGAGTATTAATAAAAGGTCAAGTTATCGTATTCTACCACCGGCCATGCCTCACGTCACTCAAAACACCCGTTACCTTGTAATAAAACTAAATTGGGTTTATTCAGATTCATTTGGATCCTTTGAGTTATTTACTTTTAATTGGATTCAGTCGTTCGTTGCGTAATTAGAAATTGGAAGCCATGAAGACTCCACGGGTCAAGCGAGATCAAGCTCAAAGTGAAGATAAAGACCAAAAGCTCAACCTAAAGCATTGTGTGAGCTCAAGACCGCGGTAAACAACGCCAGGCGAGTCAATACTTTGATCATGTTGAACCTACAGTTTCTGCAAATTACTTTTGTTTAACTTATCAAAATGCATGCTATTATTTTATGTACAAATACATGTTTAATTTAAGATCCTAGTTATATGCCCATTGTTTGCCTTGATTAATATTACACCCCCTTGTTGAATATTTGAATATATGAACCTTGTCGCCCTAGCGAAATTATGATAGTAACCTTCAAAATAAGTTCAGAATTGATACGCCATGCGTAGTGTTGCATAGATATTCATGGGCGTGAAAACGCCCAAGCATCACTTTTAATCATAAGAAAATTTGGTTGGGCAGTCATGGTGGTAATGACTGGTATATGTTCGATATGATTATTTGATGTTCCCAAAACCCTACTTGCTTAAGTATATGGGCGGATGGTTCGATGGTGTGTGAGTGGTGCGGTGGAAGCACAATGTGGTTAGTGGTAGAACCGCCTAGATACCACTAAGGACTGAATCTTGTCATGACCTCCTATGTAAAACAGTGCAACCACAAGTCTGTAAAGTACAACTTGGCTAAGTAAATTTATCGAAACTCCTGACTCATCTCACCGGTAGTGGAGTGAAGTGGATAAGCAAGGGCAAGGGAGGCCTAAAGGGACACCAAGGGAGGTGAAGTTTCCTAGTGTTTTAGCGTATGGAAGGGGAGCCCTGCGTTAGTAACTGTGGGAAACATCCCGTGCATAGATGGGACCCACCGCAAGTGGGAGAAGCCCATAAGGTGAGATGACAAAAGGAACTAGATACTTTGAACATCCACCGTGATGGTCGCTCAACCACATGACTAAGGAATCGTGGGGCAACGAGTTGATTGTCTCTTGTGGTGAAAGTGTACAAACTCGCAGAGTCAAAACTATTCGAATAGCCGTGCCCACGGTCATGGGCGGACATGGGAACTTAACCGATATAGTTCTATTTCAAAATGATTTGTGGGCGGAATGGAAAAGTGGTGGGCGGTGCAAGGCCCCGATTTGTGTTGCCACAGGTGTCGCCTCGGTGGTAAGTTAAGCGGCTATAATCAAGGATTAAGCAATGGTACGAGATGCCATGTAACGGTGGATGGGATCTGAATCGCTACTGTTATTGCATTCTCATATACATTATGTTTTGTTCAAACTGCTAAGTCTCAGGAGGTTTCTATGTATTATATTTAAAAGCTAAATGATGATAAAGCTTCTTCTTTTACAAAGTAAAATGACAAGAAGAATAAATAGAGTCGTAGGAAAAGAGGATGACTGTTGTGGTAAATACATAACGATGACTGGTGGATTCATGTCAATTATAAAGAGGGAATGATAGGAAGGAGTCTAGGAGAAATAAGTTGGTGGAGCCTAAATGAATAGATAGGTCGGATAGATGATTTAAATGATTCTAGAGAATTAGAATAGTGTAAAGGTAATTCTTTGGATTTAATGGGATTAGTAGGATTTGACCTAGATGGATGATTTGAATTTGAGAAAATTTGGAAATATGATAATTGGAGTATAAACTTGGTTAATGATATTCTCGGTGGAGAAATATTGATGAATTAGTTAGAGACAATTAGTGACAAATAAGATTGATTATGGAAAAAACATATTATGGTTTTGGATGATTAGCAGAAAGGATTGAATGATTAGAAGGTACTGGTACGAATGTTTTCGGTGGATTAAAAAGTAACCAGGTTAGTGAATCATTAGAATTCAGAGGTGAGGAGCTGGTGGATAGCTATTACAAGATTGGATTATTAAGAAATTTGGAATACAAAAAGTATTGGTGGATTCAAAATAAATATATAGAAAGTATATGATCGGTGGGTTAACTAAATAATGTCACTCATTGGGGAGTCTTAGACAAAGAATCAAATAGGAAAGTATCGATTCGATGGAGCAAGTAATGGAAGTGTGTCTTTGGTGGAGTAAGTCAATTATGGAAAACGCTGTGTGGTGTTCTAGGTAGTAGCAATAACTCTATGATTCAATAACGATAATGCTACCCAAAACAAACTTCGGCAAATAAAACAAATGTTCGAGCCTTCCTTCGATAAGCCTTGCGATTATTTACTTGCATTCGTGTATTGGCTCGCGAGCACGGTGGTTAGTGTGCTCACACTCGCCTCATAACAAATCCGAATCGTGATTCACCCACTACGCCTCAGCAACACTATTGCTCACAATGACAAAGAAGATGAAGATGTCAAGGGCTAGGTCGCGATCCTCCTGTTGGCTGCCTGTGGGCATGTCCTGAGGGTTCACCCGATGTGCTTCGTTCTTCCGCCGCAATTATCGATTTCGCCTAATCGCCCATGAGTAAGTTTACTATTTTATTTATGCTTCCGCATGGTATGTATTTGATATTCATTTTCAGAATCGTGAGCACTATCTACTGATCCAGGGAATAGTGCATTAAATCACAGAGGATTCCAGATAGTAAAATCTGGGGCCCTACAACAAGGCTATGGCAGTGCAACTGAAGAACAATACCGATATAGATATCCGCTTTAAAATTACACTCGTTCTGAAACCACCCACCTTGATAGAAAACACAGGCACAACATATGCAACCAATTATTTGTGGTTCACTACAAATTAAGAGCCAAACCAAGTCTTTCACAAACAAGCTAAGACTCCAAGTGAACAAAAATAAATTAACTCGGATTTATACAACAGATCAAAGCTAGCAGCACGGTTGAAAAACAAATATTTACTGAACTTTACCCACACTTATGCCAGATCTAGAAAATAACCTATCTAATCGCATATCTAGCTAACTATTTACGGTTCTTTACAATTAATTGCTTAGAAACAAGAATTGAACATGTTGATCTGGTGACACATATACCTTGATGTCCTCATTTGAGACACTGAAGTTTTGAGAAATTTGATAATTTGCCCCTTCTTTGTTTGCCAATAGCTCATTTGCCCCATAGTTGGATTTAATTGATGATTTGCCCTATCTTTCGCTGAACCATTGATCATTTGCCTTTTTTGACAATTTTGCCCTTATCTTCCTCCTCTTCTTTCCTTCTTTCCTCTTGCAATGGCCATAGTTGACCTAGTCCACCTTTGTCGCTGCCGCCACCGACGCCAGAGCAGCTCGCAAGTCGATCAAAACGCTTACGACGACCTCGGTAGTGTAGAGGTACCCAAAAAGGCTCACATGTAGAGATGGCAATGGGTACCCGAAACCCGATACCAGATGGGTTTTTACTCTATTAGGGCATGGGTCTGGGTCAATTTCCTAACCCATGGGTCTCTTAATGGGCAAAAGCCCAACCCATCGGTCTGCGGGTTCGCACGCGTTCTATAGTACCCAAACCGTAAACCCATGGGTAATATAAACCCGATCCATAGGAGTTATAAACTCGCCTCCCGTGCAAACCATTGACCTATTAGTCAAGTACAAAGAGCGGTTGATGTCTCTCCTTTTGGTTTTAATCGAGTTGTGAGCGTGAACTTGTAATGATATGCTATGCCGTGAACTATGAACTGATAATTGATGGAGTGAACTAATGATGTGCATTGTGAATTTGTCGTTGTTTGTTTCATGCATAGTAGCATATAAATTGAACTTATTGTTGACTTGCTAAGCACCGCATGCCTCGCAATCGCACCGCAATTTGTTGTCGGCACGCAGGCGACCGTGGTACCCGTACCCGTGGGCATGGGTCCGGGCAAAATCTACACCGTCACGGGCATGGGTTTTTAGTGGGCGTCCAACTTTCATGGGCACGGGTTTGGGATAGCAAAACCCAGCGGGTTTGTGCCCGTTGCCATCTCTACTCACATGAGGATGGTGTCGTACGCGACGCCGCAGCCATCGCCGGTGATGGTGGGCATGCGAAGCGTGAGGTCGGTGACGAGGCCGCGGAAGTGTTAGGAACTTAGACCACAGATGTTACGACCATGGCTGCTACGACCACGAACGCTACGACCACGGCTGCTATGACCATATTTACTTCGACCAAGGCCATTATGACCATGACCGCTATGACCACATCTACTACGACCTCGACCGTGGTCGAAGTGGTCGTGGTCGAAGTCGTAGTGGCCATGGTCGAAGTTCCTAACACTTCCGTGGTCTTGTCGCTGACCTCACGCTCCACGTGCCCACCGTCACCGGCGATGGCTGCGGTCTTGCGCATGACAACATCCTCATGCAGGCCTCTCTGGGTACCTCTACATGAGCGAGGTCGACGCAGGCGTTTTCATCGACTTCTTCGGCGAACTGCTCGGGCATCGGTCGGTGGAGGAGGCGGACTGGGTCAGCCATGGCACCGTGGTCGTAGTGGTAGTGGTCATAGCGACCGTGGTCGTAACGGCCGTGGTTGAAGTAGTTGTGGCTGTGGTCGAAGTTCCCAACACTTCCGCAGCCTTGTTACTGACCTCATGATCCGCGTGCCCACCATTGCTGATGATGGTTGCGGCCTCGCGCACGACACCATCCTCATGCGGGCCTCTTTGGGTACCTCTACACAGGCATTTTCATCGACTTCTTCGACAAGTTGCTCGTGCATCAGTCGGTGGTGGAGGCAGATTGGGTCAGCCATGGTCAGAGCAAGAAGAAAGAAGGAAAGAAGAGGAGGGAAGAGGAAGATAAGGGCAAAATTATCAAAACGGGCAAATGATCAATAGTTCAACGAAAGATGGGGCAAATCATCAATTAAAACTAACTATGGGGCAAATGAGCTGTTGGCAAACAAAGAATGGGCAAATCATCAAATTTCTCAAGTCCAAATCGGAGATGTAGAGCTTAGTACCAGTCTCAATAGCCGAGACCTTCTCATTGCCGCCGTCGCCTGCTGTGACCTCCGAGTACATGTCGTGCTGCCACGCCGATTCAAGGCTTGGATCTCATCACACCATAGTGAGAACCACCCGACCATCCTCCCTCCTTAGTGAAAACAAAACCCCATTCGTTGCTGATGGTGCAAACCCTAGTCGTTCGATTTGTTCGTACCTTCAGTGGTTGGTAGGGAGCTGCCCTATTCCCCGACCTCTTGAAGGCATGTCTGGTCGGCCCGATGCCTCCAAGTCGGCTTTGCCCCTGCCAGCGGTGGATCCGAGGCTACCCTCGCGGGAGCAGCCACCCCTGCCAGATGAGGGGTTGCTCTTCTTATTGTTCTTGATGATGTGTCAAGGGTCTCCGCCATGGCTGTTCGTGGGCGAGTAGATCTCGCTCTAGGGTTAGGAAGGAGGGAGAGCTCGATGAGGAGGTGGTGATTCGGGAGTTTTTGGTGGGGAACCTGATTAGGATTGTGAGGTGGTGGGGATCGGGGAATTGGGGATTATTTTTCTACGGAGGCGAGTGGGGAGAAGTGTAGGGAGAGCGCATGAAGCCTAGCTCACTGGCGTGAATCCGGTCATCTCTGGTCATCGACAGCCTCCTCTTGCCGCTCATCGCTCGCCGGCCATGGTGGAGAGAGAGAGAGAGAGAGAGAGAGAGAGAGAGAGACACGACGGCGCGGGCTTGTGGCTAGTGGTGTGGTGGCTCGAGGGAGGAGGGTGGCAGCCATGTGGGGAGGCAGGAAGGAGAAAGAGGAGGTAGTTATGCCGCGCGTTGTGTGAGGATTGGGGAGGTGGTAGTTCGAGCGAGTGAAGAGAAGAAGGTGGGGAAAGTAGCGTACGGTACCGGCGATTTGGGAGAGGGGGAGGAACTGACGGTTTCGAAAGGGAAAGCCACAACAGTTTCACGAGGAGTCACTCCGTATGAACACGAGGAGAATAGTGTGAGATGGATCGTCTAGATCTTATCTTGGTCAGATCGGACGACTATAAAGAGATGAGGGAAGAACGCACCAACGACTACCAATTCGTACTTTTCAAGAGTAGAGATTGATAATAAAGTGGAGGCCAAGGATATATCTCTCTTGAGTTAATAATCTTACAGAAATTCCTAAGTGCTCTTTTAAAATCCATATTGGATTCCAGACTCATCAATTACCATAACTTGATGGATGATTACCTTTTTTTCAGGATTATAACATTATAATTCCATAAGATGGCAAGATCCTTAAATCCTAACAAAACGCAAGCCAAGAAGAAGCTAGCATTGCACATCGGACTGTAAAAATCGCTTCTTTTCTTGCGACATGGAAACCAAGAATCTCCAGTGATGAAAAAGATTTGATCTTTTTTCCATGGAAGCAATCTACTACTCCCATGGCAGTATGGGTGTAGGGGATAACTGACAACTCGGGGGCGCCACCGGTGGGGCGGCTGGGGTTGGTGAGGTGGTCGATCTCGAGGATGGTGGCATGGAGGTTGCCGTGCAGCAGGTGGTGAGCCATTCCTCCTCCTGCGCCTCCGCCTCACCTCACTCGGCTCGTGCAAGACAGCTCCCAAGAGGACGAAAACAATGTACCAAGGAGGCAAAAGGACACGGTGAGAGAGAGGGCGTGCGATCTGATTCTTTATTGCGGACGGCAAACGCAAGGCACCGCCGATCTGGAAGAGCAGCCGCACAGTCGGACAACAGCGACAGGAGGGAGCAGTTGGAACAGGCGCTGGTGGAGCTGCACGAAGGGTCGGTGCCATGGGCAGGTGCGACGGAGGCACGCGTAGCGAGGAACGGCATGACACTCGAAGGCGAGTCACAGCATGGGCCGCCGAGGGCTCGAGGACGCGAAGAAAATGACGAAGCCGCGGCCCAACGCACAGGCCGCAGGGCACGGCAGGGCGGGTAGGGCCGAGCGCGACGCACAGCGCCGAGGAGACGCGCAAACGCGGAAGAGTACGGAAGCGCTGTGGAGCGGCCAATTCTTTCGCTCATAAGAGATTCTATTATTATTATTATTGCTGGTCGGTTTATCGGCAACGCCAGTAGCTAATTTGCAACAATGATTTTTATACTCATTCTATCACATAATAAGAATATAAGCACCATGTAAATTTTATGAATAGCATGTCATGTGCTCCAATATGTTTCCAGAAAGTACACTCCGGGGAAAGCTTATTACTTATTTTCAATTGTTGAGTACATGAGGTACAGTTCTTTTTAGTTTATACCTTAGTGCTTATGACTTCCCTCAAACAAATAAATAGAATGACTTCTTCATCGTTGTTTTAAAATGGTTTATCGGGACAGCCTTTTGTAGCGGCTTATCAATATTTGATTCGTTCACACAAACATTTACGGTAGAAGTAAAAGTCATAGGCCATGATAGAAAAAAACCTACATATTATTATAAAAAGATCATTATGATCTGAATATAAGCACAATGGCTGATCCATCACGGATTGGACAACACTTAGCCTCTGAGTCCTTCGGGCAATTTTCACGCACGGGCAAATTTGCCAGGCAGCCTTGGTCGTCTCCCAGCACTCGTTATCCTTTCTACAGCAGTTCTCAGTCTCAAAATGGTCGTTCGTGTTGTTATAGTAATCTTTAATGTCTCTGTAGCTGATTTTGTTGTTTACCCTGTTGAAATATAAGTGAATTATTCACCTTTCCTCATCAGCTTAAGCTTTTGAGTGAATTGGTTGGTATATGCAATTCAATATGGTATCAGCGCCAAGAGGTCTTAAGTTCAAGACCTGGCTGACGCAATTAAAAAAAATAATTGCAGTCCATTCTATTCCACGTATTAGGTCTAAGGAAACATACACATGAGGGGGAGTGTTGAAGTATAAGTAAATTGTCCACCTTTCCTCATCAACTTAAGCTTTTGAGTGAATTGGTTGGTGTATGCAACTCAATATACCTGATCTCGGTGTTGCTCCGCATGCTGTCTATGCTTTCAACTAAAGATCAAAAGGAATACATATATCCTCTAAACATAAAAAGAAAAAGGTATATATGTATATATGTGCATATAAGATTCTTTTAAGCATGAAAACCCAATATTGATGAAACAAGATGCAAATCAAATTGAACACTCTATTTCCCAGAAAATGAACTTTCATTTGTTAATAACTAGCTGGATGTCCGTGCGTTGCTACGGATTTTAAATTTTTTTAGAACATATTTGTATGCATGTTTTTAAAAAAATACCACCTGTGAGTTTCAGAACATGTAGTATGATAAATTTTAAAAATCCATAACAATATATGGGTATTCAGCTAGTTAGTATCATAATATTGTAAATACAATACACTTGCATGTAGTATCTCATTGAGCAAGCTTTACCATATATTCTCACGCATCCATACTGACAATTAACAAATATTCTCTACCCTATCGGACTCACATATACATCATTAACATTTCTTTGAAGTCACCAGATGATACATCAGTATAATACATTTAAGCATATCCACAATCTAACAACAGAAGAGAAGAAAAGCAAGCTTGTACAAGAATCATGAAACAATAAATGATATCCTTATAATTGTATCATCCCACATTATCAAGTAAAAAAAGGAAAAACAACAAGGGACAAGAATGAGCGGAGTATCAGGATCATGTCAGAGGCATGAAGCTCATAAAAGATAGGAAGAGCTGCCCGTCAGCTTAGGTAGTTAGGACTGACAACCGTGCATTTTGTTGCTTACTTGTGGAAGAACTATCTCGAGGAGCGAGGATCAAAACAATCAATCTACTTTGTAGGGTTGCTTATGGTTTCATATGACTAACTTTGACTAACCTTCAATATCACGTCGGCATAGAAAATAAGCTATATCAAGGCACAAGCTTGCCCAGTAGCACTCCTACCCACCGCCCCCACACACACACACACACAAAAAATAATTAAATGCACCAAAACACAGTTTGAACAGCAGCACATGAATTCTGGTTGGCAATGATGCGCACAACATTAGCAGAAAGGAACAACTAAGATGATAGGATTTCAGATACCAGCGTAAAGAAAATGAATGGGGGTTCATTAGAAACAAAATAGGTGAGACAAACCTTTGTAATCTTTTTGGTCAGATCCAAAATTTGTATCCGGTCGAACAGATAATACTCCAGGAACATCTGGTATACAAAGTTAAATTACCAGTGTGTGCAGGTAAAGGCAGAATTGCCAATAAAAGAAATAAAAGGACAGAGTTATCCATAAAGGAGTGAAAAGCACAAGTTGCTCACCAGCTAGCTCCTTTGCACAATCTTCATCAATATGACAACAGAAACTATAATCCCTCTCCCATGAAATGTGATATATGCTAACTTGTGCATCCTTTTCGCTGGAAAATTGAAGAGATACAACAATCTTATCACTCACTGGGCAAATAGATAGCAAAGTAGTAGCTAGGTTTGCTGATGAGTAATGAGACTACATACTTCCCTAACACTTTCATAAGGATTTGGGTATAGTGGTCCACCATTTGTGCCTTTGTCACAACTTCAACCCCGGGTTTCTCCACTCGAACGAGCCAAATGTCATTTTTCTAGTTAGAAGAAGAGTGATTACAAGCAGCATCCCTAAAGTTTGCGAGGGTAGCTGCTGATAGGTGCGCGCTGCGATTGTCTTTTTCTGATCCATCCCCCCTTATCCGGTCTAACAGCTAATACCCTAGGCATTTCTGTAAATTGGGGGAGCATAAGAAGCTAATATATATGAGTTCCAAGCTTATATCAGTGACTTGAGTACTACTCACTCATTATTCAAAGTAGCTAATACTTTCCAAGTACAATTTCAAAATCAGTCATACAAATGACGCAATACTTACACTACCAAACTTAGCGAACTGCATGAATTCACTCTAAAACCTACGAAAGATACATATTTAAATATCAAAATATCATAATTAACTACGCTTACAAACAAAAACTTGGTAGGGTTATCTGACAACAACAGAAAGTGGATATGTATTACGGTTTTGTCTTGTAAGACTTATATAACTATATTGTCTATGATCTGGAGATTTTTTTCGTTGCCAAGATAATTGTTTTATCATCATCAGCATGCATCCATTGAAAGAACAGCTAGAAAAGGGACGAAAATGTGACATTTGGAAGAGGCCTATAGCATCAAAAACTGGCTCAATAAGGGTAAGCCATGCAGCACAACATTCCTTATTTAATGGTTGCCATTCCATGTGGCCAAACATCTCAGTAAGCATTTGATCATACCTGGAACCTGTTAGAAATAATGTGTGTATATTCATGAGGCCCAAAGGGCAATATAAATAGAGAGTACAGAGGAGATATACAAGGAATATGCCACGTACAGATATGGAATATGAAGCATATAAGGAAACTAATAATCTATTTCCTATCTATCCTTAACACCCCCCTCAAACTCATGGTGGATCACACACACTGAGTTTGGAGAGAAAATACAAATGTTGTGCCCTAGTCTGTGGCTTCGTGAAGAAGTCAGCAATCTGTAACTCTGAGGACACAAACTGAAGAGCAAGTACACCCTCCTGCACCTGAGAGCGAGTGTATGAAGCATCCACACCAATGTGCTTGGTGAGCTCATGCTTCACTGGATCACGAGCAATGCTGATATGTAACAGCCCAGCTGTTATTTTCAAAATTTTAGTAATAAAAAAAATAATTAAAAATTAATTCAATTTAAAATAAAAATAAGTGATCTTTAGTTGCCTAAATTTGAGAGTTTGTGTTTGCTGTTTTTAGCCTTTTCAAAAAGGTTTTTGTTAAAAGTAATTTGACTAAAAATATAAAACTGTTGTAAAAAAAAGGGTATTGGTAATTTCATAAAATAAACTATTACACATTAGGAATTTAAAAGCATTTGGCCTTTATTTGGATTATCTGTGATTTTCCGGATTCATTTGGAGTTATCTGGATTTTGTTTCAAAGCCTAAAAGCAAGAAAATATATTTTAAATATTTTCTTAAAGCTAAAAAGATTTTATTTAGCCTTTTCCAATCTTCCCAAAATTTAATATTAATTTTTGAAAATTTTCTGGAAATTAAAATCAATTTTTGATGCCAAAAGATACTTTTATAAAGTGTTAAAATGGTCAAAATAAATTAAAAATATTTTTCTTAAGTATAAAGCATCCCCAAGGATTTTCTGTAATTTTTATAGAATTTTAATTATTATTTGCTATTTTAAAGTGTTTAAGAAATCTCCTCCTATTTTAGAAAATAAAATCCGAATTTAAAACCGGATTAATCCGGTGGTGACAAGTGTCGCACCAGGATTAAATCTTACCCCTTCTCTCATTTAATCCTAACCTCTCATCTTCATTTAAAATCAAGGGCCAAGATCTTGCCACTTGTCAAAATCTAAACCATCCAATGTTTTAACTCTCTCTCTCTCACACTTACTAGTGGGACCCACATGCCATCCCTAACCTTCATCATCTTCTTCATTTCACTCTCTCTCCTTTTTGCCGAACCAACCGCCACCCTCTTGCCTTCTCTCCTACGGCCCCCAAGCGACGCCCGGCCACCCCATCCGCCGCCCGCCGCCCGGACCGCCGCCCGCCTCACGCGCAAAACCGCCGCCATTAATAGCACCCCGAGCTCAGGTCGTCGTTTCTCCCGATGGACGCCGCCTCGGCTTCTCCCTTGCCACCGCACTTCGAGGCCATTAATGGCGCAAACCGAATGCTTTCACACAATTTCTTCGCCTCCCGTGCCGCTGGATTCCCGCGACCACCACCCACCTCCTCCCTATAAAAGCCCTCCGAGACCTCCCCACCCGCACCACCCTCCTCCCCACTCCCCACCTTCCTCCTCTCCCCGCCTGTAAAGCCGCCAAGTTTTCGCCGCCGCTTCTCCACCGCCGCCACCTCTGCCACCCCGCCTCGCCACGGCATCATTGCGATCACCGCCGCCTCTACCCGAGACACCCTCGCCGCCATGGCCAGGGGCAAGACGCTCCGGCCGGCCAGGCCCAGCTCCCATACCGCTGCGTCTGACCGGCTCGACCCGTCGCCGCCATGTGGGCACATGGCGGCCCGAAAGGCGACCACGTGGCGCCACATCATCATCCAATTTTCATTTATTTTTATTCTCTATGATGACGCCATAATTCCAGATTTCCAATATAAAAATAAATCAAGAAAATCATCTTTTTCTTTTTCATTCTTTCTAAACGTCCTAAAGCCCGTAAATGCTCATTTTAACTCCAAATTTAACCATTCAAATTTTTAAATTTTTCTAAAAATATTAACTATTCATTTCTAAGTCTTTTTCAAAATTTTGAATTTTATTTGAATTTTATTTGAATTCTTCCTGGTTCTTTACGTAGATTACTTAGTATTCTAAGAAAATGAATTCGGACGATTTCAACGCGAGCATCCGTGCAAGCTACACCTTTGATCATATTGCTCCCAAGATTTTAACAAGATTTATATTGTTTTAAATTATTATGCATGCGTAATTTTATTCAATTCTAGTTTAAATTCAATTTGAATGATAGTTATGCCTAATTCCTTTGTATAGCCAATTTGATATTTCATGTCAATATACCTTGTCAAACCTAGATAAAACCTAGTTGGTACATTAGTATTAACTAGATATTTGGTAGAATTGCTTAGCCATGCCAAGAATATTAAGATTTGGGAACTTCCTTCACATAAAATGATAGACTTTAAAATGGATTTCTTGACTTTGGAAAGTCGGAATTGCTTATAAAATGTTTATAAACAAAATATAAACCGGTTTAGACTTAGGCAATGGTAAGATGGTGGGTGCTGGGCATGCATCGTAGTTGTAGCTCGATGTTGATTGCCCCACAAGGGGTTCGAGGTTTGGCCTAAGTCAAGTTAAGGACCTGGCCTGTGAGCTACTTTTACAAAGTCACACCGTACTACCACAAGTCCGGTATGGGACGGACCTAGCCAACTAATTTGTGAAGTTTCAACTAGATATTGCTAAAGGTTGAATGTGGACGTGGTGAAGCCACGGGAAGTCTCACATGGCACAAAAGGGGGCTCCAACACGTGGATTCGTGTTGTAGTGAAACCTTAGTGGCGGTGTTATCTTTTTGACAACTAAGCATTGTAAAGGCTTTGTCGTGAACTCTCAGCCACACACCTAAGGTAGTGTGTTAATCGCGTGGCAAAACGAGAGAACATGTCTTGTGGGTAAAGTTGTACACCTCTGCAGAGTAAAACTATCCTGGATAGCCGTGTCCGCGGTCATGGACATGCTGAGTAGGGTTTTTCACAAATTAGACTTTGGATTTATTAAACTCTGGTTTACGAAAATCTGTTTTATGGAAAATCTGGTTATCTTTTGAAAAGATGGTCCGGGTGGGATACCCGAGAATAGATTAGTGTTGGTTGGAGCCTCACTAACGTTATTATTTTGAACATTGTTGTTTTACTTAATGTATTCAAATCAGCTTTTATTGTAATAATGATGTTTAAATCAAATGCTCTCATTTTCTGCAAACATCTATATTATGCCATCCTTGTAAATCCGTAAGCATGCATTCAATCTGTTAATACTCCTGGTGTAGCTTGTGGAGTACGTTTGTACTCATGTGGCTCTATCTAACTCTTTCAGAAGAAGACTTCGACGATTGCGGTGAGGATTACGATTAGGCCACGTCTTACAGTCAATTCGCCTTGTGGGAAGGCTGGATGGGCTGCCACTATTTTATTTGGTTTCCGCTGTTATTTTTGGTGTTATGCTTTATTGTAAACTTTGAACTTATTATCAAACCTTTGCTTTAATATATTATGGTTGAATGTGAGATATTCATCGCTGTAACCCTGTGTGCACTAAGCTTTCCTGGGATAGTGCGAATAACACAGAGGGTCTTGGAGTTATTGCTCCGGGTCTCGACATGATAGCTCCTGTACTATCAGTCAGAAGAGTTGTAGGTCCCCTCATAGGTGCACCAAAATCTGCAAGTAGCCATCTCAACCAAGTAATCTCTGTTGTCACACCGCCATAGCTCTCAACTCACCTCTGCACTCGAACGGAATCGCAGCTTCTTTGTCTTCCGTGCAATCGAGAGAGCCAAGAAAACACAATAAGCGTAAAGAGAACGACGATCGGAAGGATCACTAGCCGTGTCGCATCGTAGTACGCTGGCGGAGGGTGGTGGAGCTAGGGAAAACAAGCGACGAGAGATGGTTCCACGCAAGTAGCGAAGAACACGAAGAAGATGACTGTAGTGAATATGAGTAGGACAAGCCATGAACTGACTTAAGATATGAACAGCATGAGCAATATCAGGACGAGTGCTCATAAGATATACCAGACTCCCAACGAGATGGCGATACCGAGTAGGATCCTCAAGGAGATCACCATCGTGAGCTCAAGTCAAGAGAGAGCTCCATAGGAGTTTCAAGAAGGCGAGTATCGGTCGGACTGCATCCGATCAAGAAGATCCCGAACATACTTCTGGGAGAGATAGTAACCCTCAGCGTGAAAAAACCTCAATCCCAAGGAAGTATGTAAGCAAGCCAAGATCACCATCAAAAGCGCCATCGAGATGCTTCTTCACATATGTGATAAATGAGGGATTGTCACCCGTAATGAGCATATCATCCACATATAGAAGGAGCAGTGTCCTACCTCGAGATGAGACATGAATAAATAGCATGGGCACTGACAGTGAAACCAACAGCGGTGATCACTGAGGTAAAACGCGCAAACCAGGCATGAGGGGCCTGTTTGAGGCCATAAAATGCACGACGAAGACGACATACATGACCATCTGGAACAGAATACCCGGGTGGTGGCTGCATGTAAACCTCCTCATGCAAGACGCCATTAAGGAAGGCATTCTTAACATCCGGTGAGAGATAGACCACCGTGACGAAGCAACCGCAACAAGTGTGCGAACAAGTGGTCATATGAGCAACAGAGCAAACGTCTCGTCGTAATCACAACCATACTCCTGCCGAAACCACGAGCCACAAGACGAGCCTTGTAGCGCTCAATAGTACCGCTGACCTGGTCTTAATCTTGTACACCCACTTGCACGTGATAGGACGAGCATGCACAGGTGTCGGTACAATATCCCAAGTCTCCGTACGACGAAGCGCATCAAACTCCTCTGCCATAGCGAGTTGCCACTCAGAGTGGGAAGCAGCCTCACAATAAGAACTAGGCTCAGTGACAGAGAGAGCATGAGTTGTTGAAGCAAAGACAAGACGATCAGGAGGCCGAATGGTCGCTCGGTCACGAAGGGCATAACGAGGAGCATCACCAGATGAATCAGACATCGGTGTCGGCAAGAGACCGGAGAGGGATCCGGTGAAGTACGAGGTCGTCGGAGTAGTGCACCCGGAGAAACGAGACGGTGGCGCCAGAGGAACAAGAGGTGGTCTTGTAGGAGGCAACACGTAGGTGAAGGTGTAGGAGCAAGAGATGGTGCTGTAGGAGACAACATAGAAGGTGAAGGTATAGAAAGGGGGGAAATGGGTGAAGAGTCAGGAAGAGACAGCCAGGAGATCGTCTCGATGGAGGAAGCAGTGGAAAGAGCTGAATCGCGATAGAAAGGTCAAGATTCGTCAAAGACAACATCTCGTGAGATCCTGATCCGTCGAGTAGAAGGATCATAACAACGATAATCCTTATGCTCGTAATCGCATTCCAAGAAACACACACTCAACCGATCGGGTCATCGGTTTAGTGCGCCACGAGGCGACAACAGACAAAGCAAGTGCGACCAAAAACACGAAGATGATCAGATCGAGGGACTCTAGAGTAGAGACACTCTATAGGGTGACATCCTTAAGAGCGATGGAGGTCGCATATTAATGAGATATGCAACAGTAAAAAACCTCGACCAGGCGTGGTGGAACATGAGATGCAAGAAGTGTGCGAGCAGTCTCAATCAGATGACGATGCTTGCGTTCAGCAACGCCATTCTGAGCATGGGCACCAGGACAAGAAGACTGATAAAGAGTTCCCTGCTCGGAAAGAAATTGTCTCGAATGCATTAGAACAATACTCGCCAATGAATCACAAATAAAAATGCGAATATGGGACTCAAAGCAGTACGAACCATCATGGCAAAGCTACGATAGATCGCAAGAAACCGACCACGGTTAGACATAGGAAAAGCCAAGTAAAGCGGAATAATCATCAATGAAAATAACATAGAATTTATGCCCGCCTTTGGAGATAATCGGTAGCAGTCCCCATACATCTGAATGAACTAAATCAAAAGGACGAGAAGACAAAGACTCACTAGAATGATAAGGAAGTTGTAACTGCTTTCCTAGCTTACAACCTTGACAAAACATGGACGTGTCAACAGTAAGTAGACTGCCGAGGAGGAGGCTGAACCAGTGGTGACGGAGAAGGACGTGCCCAGAACATGTCCCCAAAGACGGAGACCATCAAGCGTGATCTCCATAGAGAAGACCATAACACGTAGTTCGTTCCATGGAGCTTTGTTCCGAAAATGGGATCGCAGCAGATGGAATGGGCCATCCAGTGGCGGCTACCGACTGCGATGCAAAACAACGAACGTCTAACGGCTACCGACAAGTATGGCCAGTTAAACAACGTTTTATTTTTTACAAATGTATAACCGGTCTTATATTCGGCCTACGCAACTTCAGATGGGCTCACGCAAGAAATAGAAAAGGAAAGCACAAGCGGGAGAGACCGGGTCTGGCGGCGGCCGGCGACGACCGAGGAGAGGCGGCGATGGCCGCGGCGATGACCGGCGGCGGCGACCGGCGGCAAAGAACCGGCACACGACCAAAACAGCGCCAGCGGCGACGACGGCTCTCGGCACGCCCGGCCAAAGACGGATCCGACGGCGGCCGGATCTGCCGGCGGCGGCGGCATGACGAGGCGGCGACCAAAGACGATTTAATCATGACGCAGACGCGGATCCAATATCGATCGGCGGGCGCCAAGGCCTGAGTCGGGCCGAACGGCAAGGCGTCTTGGCGGCGGAGCTTCAGGCGTCGGAGGTAGAGGCGTCGGATCGATCGGTGGGCTCGGCTCGGACGTCGAACAGCGGCAAGGTGCGTCGGCCAAGACGGGGCTCGAAGCGGCGGCGGTGGCGGCTGGCGGCGGCTCGGCAGAGAGGTGGCGGCGGCGGCGGCGAAAGCGGCATCGGCGAGAGGTGGCCCGGCGGCGGGCAAAAAAAGAGGTTAGAGCTCTTGCTCTGATACCATGTTAGAAATAATGTGTGTATATTCATGAGGCCCAAAGGACAATATAAATAGAGAGTACAGAGGAGATATACAAGGAATATGCCACGTACAGATATAGAATATGAAGCATATAAGAAAACTAATAATCTATTTCCTATCTATCCTTAACAGAACCAAGTACTGAAGTTGAAGAAAAATGACATGATATTTTGTAGATGTTTATACCATAGATGAAACACATTTTGCAATGACATGCAAAATATCAAACATTAGACAGCTCACTAACTCTGAGAAAGTATGTATTTCTCCTAGCCTTGACTTCTCCAACAGTGACCAATAGTATTGCATCTTAGATTCTCCAATGATGATGCTATATCTCAATATAAGTAGAACAAATGCCAGATAAGTTTTGCTTTCTCCAACAGTGATGATCAACAAATACAGCTGATGTTGCAATGTGTGTATCTCATCTCACTTAAAAGCAGCTTTCTATCCTTTGAAAAACAAAAGAGGCAGTTGTCTTGGCTTTAAACTATTTCATTTATAAATGCAGATTTTCCAATCCATCATAAAAGTACAAGGAGATAATTTGCATTTCATTCAACAAAGGGAAAATGTTACTTTCCCAGTCAATTCATCCTCCTCACTTATTTTTTGGTGCAAAAGGAAAAAGGGTATCACATTGCACAGCTTAAATAATGTAAGATGAGTTACGCATGTAAGTCGTAGTTATCATATACATTTTCGAATAGCTATACTCCATTGTATACTCATACCAGCATAAGGTTTATTTGTTCAGATTTCGTAAAGCTAGAATGAATAGCCGTGATCACAATGCAGAATGAAGGAAAGAAGTTTTGAGCTAGAAAGGGATTGTACCAAGGGCTACGGGGATTACTTCGTTGAGTGCAAGTCAACAAACAACATAGATACCTCAACGATGAGATACCATAACTCGTCATCGGTTGCAATGTTGTGTCAGCATAAATCTAGAATTGCATCTTCATACAAACTTAACTCAGTTACTTTCATGTTCTTTGCAATGTGCATGAAGCTAACCATTCCCTATTCTTGCCAATCATATGGAACAATCTCACTCAAAACACTCACTAACAGCACTATAAGGCAAACTGTAATCACCAAGAGGGTTTTAAGATGAAAGCTGTTAACCATTAAGATAAAGCCAGCACTGCTATACAACCTATACCGCAAGAGAAAAAACAAATAGAGAACAACATCCATACCTTCACTTCTGGTGACCAATGGTCCAAGGTCGTCAAAGCACATGGAATTACCAACCAACATAGATCACCAAGCTTAGGGTAAGTAACCTGAAACACTCAAAAGCAGAAACTAAGTAAACATCTCTACAATGTTACAACTTTACCTACTAAATACCTCTGCAGTTCTGCTGCTACTACACGTCTCTAGTGCAAACATATTTTCATTTCAACATTTTATTCTACCACGTGTGAAATTATCCTAATATAGACTATTTCTACATTTGTGCTATGGTCTTAGAACCAATTGCCAAAAACAATGCTTCAAGTAACCTCCATGGAGCACAAACCTGAGACACCAGCCACCAGAACTGGTGCGTAGCAACGACGGCGTGCTCCTTCGGCGGCTTCACGGCACCAACATCGTCATTCTCCATGTCCACGCACGTCTCCATCACCACAGATTTCAGCGGCGGGATGGCCTCTACATCATCGTCACCACCATCTCCCTGACATCTCCCCACCCACCCGACATAGCCATGTCCTCCATCACGGAGGCCGTGGCCTTCCAGGACCTAGTGCGGCACGGGGGACTCCGCGCTGGCTGCGCGGGCGGTGGCTGCGCGGGCCCACCCATCGGGGGTTGGGACTGGGGCTAGGAGGGGGACAGGAGGGAGGCGACGAAGGATTTTATGGAGGTGGAGGAGCCCTCGGGGGCGCGTAGGGGGGCACAATGAGGGACTCGCGGAGTGACGATGCAAGGTGGAGGAGAGCATCGCAGCGCTGGGTATGAGAGGGGACAGCGCATCGAGGGTGGTAGAGGTGGAGCGGTGACGATGGAGGGGTGGAGGGGATGTGGGGACCTCGAGTCGTCGAGAGGGCCGAGAGTATATCGGAGGAGGGAAGATAAACATAGGGAGGAGGTGGCCGGCGGGTGGAGAGGGAGGCGGCCGACGACTGGGGAGGGGGCGCATCATAGGGAGAGGAGGCGGATGAGGGAGGTGGGCGCAGAGGCGGCTGTGGCGCGAGCGTGGGGAGGTAGAGGTGGGGAAAGGCGGCGGCGCGGGGTAGGGATAGGGTGGGTGAGGGACGTGGGAGCAGATATTTGGGAGGGCAGCGCGGGGTGCGACGCCTGCAGGTCCTTGGATTGATAATGGAGGGGAGGGGCAGTTATGCGAGAGAGATGGTGGTGGGGAGGATGGCGAGACGGATGGTCAAGGTCTTATTATTTAGATTGGACAGCTGTAGAGAGAGAAAGAATACATTAACGACTACCAACTTGTGTTTTTAAAGAGTTACCTGAAGAACCAATGAAAGTAGCAAGAGTCCTTGGCTGTTGTGCTTCATGTACTTCGCCATCGTGACCAATGAGTTATTGTCCTGTTTAAAAATGGTGTGGTTTTCAGTTTTTGACTAATTGCGAGAGGTTGAGAAAGTAAAGCATAGTCGTATTGAGAAGTCTCTCCGTTCAAAGTAGTTTCTGCAATGACTTCTATAAAAAACTTATAGAAATCACCTTAAAAGACCACTTCGTTCAAAAATCAACTTTTAAACGTCAAAAAGCAAAAACTTTTTGGAACACAACCATTATATGTGCTATTCATCGGAGATACACATATTAACCCGGCTTGCTCCATTTGTTTACATTTATAGTATAAATATAATTATTTGGAATAATTGTTGTGAAAGATTTAATGCTTGACGTCAAGGGTGGTGACTTATCCTAACATCTAATTTTAATTCCACTGCTAAATATGGCTGGTGGTGTATCCTAACGTCTAGTTTTATTGCCACGCTAAATATGGCTGGTGGCTTATCCTGATGTTAATGCCAAAGTTAAACATGGGTTATCCTAATCGGACTCCGTTTGCAAAAGTTATAGGCTTTTTAATGCAGCCATGTTGGTTGCTCCAAGCTGAGTCTAAATTGATTTTCGAATTTTAAGTAAGATGAGCTTGATTTGGATCCGAATTAAATTTGAAAATCTTATCCAAAGTACTTGTGGGCTTAGTGTTGCTTTCAGTTTCTATTGTCATATTGGGTTTGGGCTTAGACTTAGTGGCCGAATGGAAAACGTTGGCCCATAATACTGCAGTTTGAACTTGTGCATCCATATCTTGTCCTTTCTTTTTCATGCACCATATGCTTCTTCTTATCTGCAGCTGGTTTGGCTCTTGGGCCCATGTGGCTAGCTTTACTCTCCTTGACCTCTATGTCTGTATTGTGTGTCTTGTCCTCCCGCATCTTCTACTAGGTAAGTTATGTTAATTCTCTACACTCACAAATATAAAAACAAAAAATAACATATGAAGACTAATAAAAATTAGTGTAATTATTAGGATGTCCTCATCAAAATACTTCATTATTAAAGTTTAGACTGCAGTAAAATTCATGCGCTCGAAAAGACACCTCAAGTAATAATTACTTAGACACTGTTACCAACCAGTCCATCCGACAATCCAAAGCCGTCCCATGCAGATCTCCCCACGAATTTTCACGTCGAGCCCGACACCCGGCCCACCTAAACCAGACCCAACGCAACCCGACACCCCGCACCCACACTAACCCCGACCGAACCCCCACCGCGCGCGTTCCGTTCCGTCGAACACCTCGCCCGCACCCACCACCATTTACCATCCATGTGCACACGCGCCCTCCTCCCATCCATCCCTAGATACCCGCACCCCTCCCCTCCCCACCACTCCCCACCCGCTCGCCTCCCTCCCGGCCGTCGTCACCGCCTCGCCGTATCCTTCTCCCCCCGCCGCCGCCATGGACCCCGTCGCGTCTTGGGGGCTGACCCCGCTCGCCGCCGCCGACCCGCAGGTCTTCGACCTGCTGGAGCGGGAGAAGCGGCGCCAGCGCAGCGGCATCGAGCTCATTGCCTCCGAGAACTTCACCTCCTTCGCCGTCATGGAGGCGCTGGGCTCGCCCCTCACCAACAAGTACTCCGAGGGCATGCCCGGCAACCGCTACTACGGTGGGAACGACGTCATCGACGAGATCGAGAACCTCTGCCGCGACCGCGCGCTCGCCGCCTTCCACCTCGACGCCGCCGCCTGGGGCGTCAACGTGCAGCCGTACTCGGGGTCCCCCGCCAACTTCGCCGCCTACACCGCGCTCCTCAACCCACACGACCGGATCATGGGGCTCGACCTCCCCTCCGGCGGCCACCTCACTCACGGGTACTACACCGCCGGCGGGAAGAAGATCTCCGCCACCTCCATCTACTTCGAGAGCCTGCCGTACAAGGTGAGCGCCGCCACCGGCTACATCGACTACGAGAAGCTGGAGGAGAAGGCCATGGACTTCCGCCCCAAGCTCATCATCTCCGGTGGCAGCGCGTACCCCAGGGACTGGGACTACGCCAGGCTCAGGGCGGTCGCCGACAAGGTCGGGGCCATGCTCCTCTGCGACATGGCGCACATCAGCGGACTCGTCGCCGCGCAGGTATAATCATGACAGACTGATCTCGATTGGTTACATTAAGAAATTGGATCTTCGCATTAAGATTGATGTTTTGTTTTGAAAAAATTGATCATATACCCTCCATTTAGATGAAAATTGAGGATTTACCCTCCTGGCCCACGAGTCAGTGACTTATGATGACCGTACATGTCATTGAGATGTGGAGGATAAATCCTCAATTTTCCAACTAAATGGAGGGTATATGATCCAATCTCCCTTTTGTTTTTTGTGCGCCTGCGCCTGCGTTCGCATTCGCATTAAAATTGGATTTTGGGATCTGGATGGTGAAAAGCTCTTGTGGGCTGTGTTGTGATTGGATTGAAATGGATACCGACCTGGGAGATTTGGTTGTTTGGATCTTACTTAGGGATCTAGTTGATTGGTTTTGGGGTTGTATGTGATTCAAATATTGGATCTTTTTACTGTATGCATATATTAGATCTATGCATGTCTAATTGGGTGTTGGGTTTGTTCGGAACTGGAAAATCTTTGAAGGACTCTTGCTGTCTGTTTCGTTCTCTTTTAAATTGGTTTTGTTTATAGCAAGACGGTGGATCGGGGGTAATCCAAAATTTGAAAATTTGGTTGTTTCGGTTTCTTTTGGTCAATCTCTCTCTCTCTCTCTCTCTCTCTCTCTCTCTCTCTCTCTCTCTCTCTCTGATTACGATAGATCTGATAATTAATTTGTATAATTATCTTGTGTTGTTGATTTTCTGATTGTCCCACCTTCTTCACGACCTTCGTGATGGTATTCATTGAATCAAATGTATAATTTTGTTAAATGTATGTATTACTATTTCTGACTGGTAGAAGATTGAAAAATCAACTAAATTAATGATTTGATATAACAGCCTACAAGTCTATAGTTCAGGCTTAAATGCAACATATTGTGGTAATGATGGGAAAATTAAGAGAATACAATAAGATTTAGGAAATAAATAAAATTGAACATTGATAAAATGTAGTAAAAGACTAAGTTGCTAGTACAGTTTTATATAATTGCAACTTTTTTGCAAGTTAAGCCGTAAGAAGTGCATTCGATAGAGCGAAGTTAGACTACTCATACACATCAACACACTACTACCTTTTTTTTAATGAACATACTGGGTAACCACAATTACATGATACATGTCTGTGCTGTTGTGCACATCGAAAGAACAAGTTTGGGCTCCATGCATGCATGTTCATTTAAACTCGTATTGACTCCTACCTCCTTGAACTTGTAGTTCATTCTTGCACCTATAATTGATGCACAGTGGAAGTCCACAAACAATCTGCTGCAGAACTTGTCGCATGCATGTCTAACTTTGTATTAAAGTGTTAATGCACAATCTGCTGGAACCCAGGGGCTGGTGTGCACTTTGCTTTGAGCCCTTGACTTCGGGCTAGTTTGTAGTTGTTGTGTTGTGCTGCGCTATGGAATCTAGTTAGTTATGAGAATCTTTACTAATTCTAGTAAAATTTTGCTGTTGTGGCTCCTAAAAAGATGCTTTCAACTAACTAGAATATCCAAAAGTGGGAAAATAAGTGCTTTTCAAAAGCCATCTCGTTGCCAAACGGAGCCTTAGTGCATGGCTTTTAGTGTACTCTCTGAATGTGGAACTCTTGTTGTGTAATGCATTAATGAAATGTAGTTGATTTTTGCTTCATCTCATCTATTTGAAGATGTTTTGAAAATAACGGTTGCGCACAGATTAATCTTGTGAATGTATTGGCTTCTGCTTCTAGCTTCTACTTATAAAAACCAAAAGCCAATACGAACACTCGGTTTCTCGAAGCGGCCTCTCAGCTTCTCTTGCTACCGTATCGCTCCGGAGATAAAGTAGAGAGTCATAGGTGCATCATGCGGTCTACTTCTCTCGCTCCCGTCATGCGCACATATCTCTCGCTCACTTTCCTCACCGCTCGCGTCCTCTTTCTTAAAGTCACTTCTTTCAACCACTACTATTTATTTTCATCCAAAAGTCATAAACCATAACCAAAAGCCATCAGCAAAAGCTAATATGAAGAAATTATTTCTTTTAGCTACTACTATTTATTTTCAGCTAAAAATCATAAACCAATACGAACACCCCCTAAGGTCTTTAGATATCAGTCATACATAGGGCAGCAGGTACTGACTCATGTATTGGACAGTACAAATATAATGCTCTAGTTGACTCAATTGTACAAGCATATTGGACGAATATCAAGTGGTATAGCTGTCTACTAGAATTACTGATGTGTGCATATTCCTGCTATAGGGTTCTTGTTAGTCATCAGAACTACACATTTGACATTATTTTCCTCAATTTCCTGTGATGTCTGCTAATGAGAAAAACACAGTACTTCTATGGAGTACACTGATGAACAAACTTATCAGTGTAATAGAAGGTCCTATTGATTTGGTTAATCCTGTAATATCATCTTTCTTTGAGTGTTTCAGGCATACCAGAACAAATTGATGATTAAAGAATATATTAATGTTGACTTAGTCCTATGGTTTGTAAATATGCTTATTATTTCCTTTGTTTTTTCAGGAAGCTGCAAATCCCTTTGAGTACTGTGATGTGGTTACCACGACCACACACAAGTCTCTCCGAGGACCAAGGGCTGGCATGATCTTCTACAGGAAAGGCCCTAAGCCTCCCAAGAAGGGCCAGCCTGAGGGTGCTGTGTATGACTATGAGGAC
This sequence comes from Bonia amplexicaulis, assembly GCA_036346245.1. Lineage (NCBI taxonomy): Eukaryota > Viridiplantae > Streptophyta > Magnoliopsida > Poales > Poaceae > Bonia > Bonia amplexicaulis. The sequence continues at coordinate 11,598,755 of CM070766.1, forward strand.
AAGATCAACTTTGCGGTGTTCCCATCTCTCCAAGGTGGTCCTCACAACCACCAGATTGCTGCCCTCGCTGTTGCCCTGCAACAAAGTATGACACCTGGATTCAAGGCCTATGCAAAGCAAGTCAAGGCCAACGCTGTTGCCCTTGGAAACTATCTCATGAGCAAGGGTTATAAGATGGTGACCGATGGAACTGAGAATCACCTTGTTCTCTGGGATCTTCGCCCTCTTAGCTTGACCGGTATGCAGATTTTTTTATTAACAGCTCAATTGCAGTTTATTTTCTAGCAGTCCTATTAGAACTTGTTCTAATGTTGGCTTATGTCTGTAGGTAATAAGGTTGAAAAGCTCTGTGACCTTTGCAACATTACACTGAACAAGAATGCTGTCTTTGGTGACAGCAGTGCATTGGCTCCTGGTGGTGTCCGCATTGGTCAGTATCATTTCATCTACCTAAATGTATTCATTACTTCTGTTGATGCTTCAAGCCTCAATAAATTATTTCTGTTTACTTCGTGTTACGCACAGTTGAGAGTGAATAATTTGGGTTATTGTGGCTTGTGACTACTGTCAAAGAGGTCATTTGTGATAAAAGAAGTCCATGGTACAGACTAAGTTGTTATGATTTATCTTTGGATACATCCCTTTTCAACCCTTAACAGAAAGGAGTTCTGAAAGTAATAAATTTCAATATTTCAGATATTTATTTGTAATGGGATACCAGTTACCCGATTCACATGCCCTGTTATGCCAAATTGTCAGGTGGCACTTTTAAATTCCCATTACAAGTAGTATATAGTGTTGACTGTAAGTCATTGACCACTTTTAAATTTCCATTACAAGTAGTATATGTATAGTTCCTGTCAAGGTTATTAAGGCGGTAAGGCGAGGTAAGGCGACCCACCCCCCTTACACCTTTTAAGCGGTAAGGCGTGAGGCGAGGCGACGCCTTACACACATCATAAGGTGAAGAAAACGGAGTTTTTGAGGGCTAAATTAGAAGAAATCTAAAGAAGTGAAGGACCTAGAAGGATCTAATTGTAATTTCGCAAACTTCTGGGGACTAAATTGTATAACTATCAAAACACTAACACGGTAACACCGCCCCAGCCAGCTCAGCAGCAAATAAAAAACACCGGCATACGCGCACTCATGGACTCTCTCTCGCTCGCTCCCCTTCCCCTCCGAGCATACGCGGCGGCGGCGGCGACCCTCCCCTCCTCTCCCCTCCCTCCCATCCAAGCAGGGGCGTCGACAACCCTTCCCTCCTCTCCCCCTCCCAACCAGGCAGCGGCGGTGACTACCCTAGCGGCAGCGGCGACCAGATGGAGGCGCCACCGAGAGATCGGAGCGGCGAGATGGACGCGCCGCTGAGAGACCGGAGCGGCGAGATGGAGGCACCGCTGGCCGCCGCCAAGGTTCCAGGTATTTCACCCTCTACGGTTTCTTTCGCCTAGATCTCTTTTCTAGGGTTTTGCTTGCTTCTCTCGTTCGCCTTGAGCCTTCCCGACGCCATACGCCGCCTAATCGTCGCCTCAGCGACGCCTTGGTGCTGAGGTGGACGCCATACACGCGCAGGGCAAGGCGATGGCGACGCCTTGCCGGCCGGAGGCGCCTTACCAAGCGTCGCCTAAGCGACGCCTTAATAAGCATGGTTCCTGTTCTTTTAGGCTGTGGCTTATGCTTGCGGTTTATAGTTTTTGGGCTATTCGTGAGAGAGAGTACGGAGTAAGAGAAATTCGCGTGCGGTTTTGATCGATATAAATGAAGTCGCTACAGTGTGTACTACAATTAAGTTATACTACAATCAAGTTGTAGACCTCGTCTTGCAAAGACACTCTGTTTGAAAGCCAGTTAATGTAAAAAAGTCGTAAAGCAGCTTTTATAAGCTGAAAAGAAGATGTCCATATACTACTTATTTTATTCCTTTTTCCTTCATGTGAAGGATGACTATACTCCCAAAGCACCACTAGATCTCTTAGCCACAGAAGGTACATGATAATTTCGTGCCATTTGACTCTCGATCCTTCACATATTCTAACAAAAAATAGTTTGCTTGCAAATTTCAATGAACTGGTAGTTAAAAGTGTTAAACTTAACCCAGTTGGTGCCATGAAAGTTTCATGGGTTACAATAGCAGTGGTTAGAGACGCTTGGACCTTCAGGCCCAAGATCATCCTCGTTCTAATATTTCAATCTGCAAGTGCCTGTTATGTGTTAAAACAGGAAAATAGCGTGTCATACTGACATGTAACAGTTATGGATTATGCTTATTGCCAGCAGAACTGTTGTGCTATGCGATCGATTCATGAGTATGAACACTGACCCTGCAAAATCCAAAAATCAAGCTATACTAAATTACTGCAGAACTGTTCAGCATAGAGCCTTTGTTCATAGCTGATGCAAATATACAACACAAATGTTAATTTCATTGTGAGCAGAGCACTTGACGGAAATTCTTTCAATTATTGGATTGTTCTTTACCACATAACTTCTGGATTATCGAAACAATGTTTCTCAATGGATCCTGGCTACGGTTTTCAGGTACTCCTGCGATGACCTCCAGGGGTCTGGTCGAGAAGGACTTCGAGCAGATCGCCGAGTTCCTCCACCAGGCGGTGACCATCTGCCTGAACATCCAGAAGGAGCACGGCAAGCTGCTCAAGGACTTCTCCAAGGGCCTGGTGAACAACAAGGACATCGAGAACCTCAAGGCCGAGGTCGAGAAGTTCGCCACCTCCTTCGACATGCCCGGCTTCACGCTCGACAGCATGAAGTACAAGGAGTAGGACGATACAGCACCATGGCGTGTGGTCTTGTCTGCTGATCATTCCATCCGCTTTGCCCCCTTCTAAACCGTCTTCTTCGCCACGGCACAACGCCGCCGCGCTGCCCCTGTGATGACGTATTACGGATTCTGTCTGCTCGTCTAAGATAGGTCATAAGCGCCTCCCGCCTCTTCTGGTTTGGTGTGTCCGTCCTCATTCCATAGTTATTTTTTTTCTAGGAATTGTTCGCTTGGAATCATGGAATGTCAAGTGTTTGCCAATAATCTTCCGAATGGTTTCTGCGTACCCTTGTTCTCATTTAGCATTCTGCCCTTGTCTCTTTTTCTTTTCATTTCCTTTTTCTTTTCATTTCTTTTTGTGTTGTTTCTGTCTAAGGAATCGCTAAAAGAAGATCAAATAGCGTGAAACTATCAACAGCATAGAATGCAAGGTAAAACCGTAAAAGTATCACATAGTGAAAATTTTCACGTGCTGGTGTTGGTAGGGTAAAATGCTGCGTAGAGCTAAAAGAGTAAATTGCACTGCGCTCCTTGAACTTGGTGGGTTTTACTTAGCTCTGTAAACAATTACTTTGTGAGCAAACTTATGTCTGTTCGTATTGTAGGTCTAACCCACTGTCTACTAACGGATTAGTCTGAGGTAGGTGGTGTCCTATGCTGCTGAGGTGGCGATGCAGGATGCTGAGATGACAGATAGAAGGTCACGTGAATGTCATGTGATAATGCAGTTCGATTGAACCGTGTGCTGTCGACGAGCAGGAAAGGAAAGAAGAACGTCGTTGTGCGTGGCGAGCGGGTGGGCACCGAGCTGTTGGACGGCGCGGCCGGCGGCGACAGGTCCCCGCGTAGCCATTGACGGAGGCCGTGGTAGGCGGCAGTGGTGCGGGGAGCAAGCGATGGTACCACAGATCCCCATTGGTCGCCTCCGCCGTAGAAGACCACCTTGCCTGCAATTTCCCAACGATCTAATTCCTTTCATCTACCTCCGGCCCTCAGCCCACCAGCATACTTGCCGATTAGATCCCTGTTGTTGGGTTCTTTTTCGTGGTGTTCGTCAATCGTCATCATCAAATTCGGTGGTCAATTTCGAGGTGTTCGTCAATCGTCATCATCAAATTCGGTGGTCAATTTCGATGCTGATTAGATGCTTGAGTTATTGCAACACAACCACCAAGTAGCAGTAGCAGATTCAGCCATCTCTTTTCCAGAAAGGAGTAGCAGCAGAACAAACAACATGATCGAGCACTGGCCTCGCTGGTTTGAAAGCCAAGGGCGAGCAATGGACGGGTCGACGCTATCGTGTGCCCTTTGGCCAACACGTGTACTGTGAGACCACGTGAGAATTTTGGACACATGTGGCACCGTAGTAATCTAAAATTCCAAATTTGGCTTCCGATGCAAAAAAATTTCAAAACTGGCCCCCTTCCCGACCGCGAGATCACCCGGCGGCGACACTGGCGGTCGTGCGGTGCGGCACCGCACGATCGATTGTTCACGGGTCGTGCGGTGCTGCATCGCACGACCGCCCGCCGCCCGCCCGGCGCCGCGTCGCCGCGCCCCACCGCACGACCCGCTTCGGCCGCATGTTCGCGCCTCCGACCGCACGACCCCGCGCAATGCCGACCGCGAGATTCCTTGCGCCTGGTGCTGTCCAATCCGTCCGCCGAAAGCAGCAGCGTGGGTTGCATTATTTTCACAGGCATACACACGCGTCTGCAGCCCGATTGCATAGCCCCCCTCCATGAGTGATGAATGGGCATTTAAATGGCGCGAGCAATGCATCGATACAGAAGTTCATTTGCGTCTGGAGAAGACCGAGCGAGCGAGGAAGGCGTGAGGAGGCAATGAGTGAGTGAAAACACGAAGATTTGAGTTCTTTTCGTTTGGTTTCAGCGGATTTGGCAAGTATAAAAGTTGTAGATCGTCTCGTGAGCTTCAAATAGAGGTAAGTCTTGTGCCCGTCCAACTATATTTTTTTGTATATCATTAGTCCGTAATTAAGCAAAGCGTATTTTGTTAATGTTATTTTATGTCAATCTTTGGTACGGCATGTATTTGTAGCTAAATTTTTATATGTAGTTGTAGTGTATGTAATGTTGTAGGTTATTTTTTGTGAACACACGTATTGTAATGTAGTTTCATTTGTGTGAAAATATGAACTTGTAGATGTGTAGATATTTAGAAAATACATATTTATGTTAGAGTTTTGTAGATGATAACAATAGTAGCGAATTAGAAACATAAAATTAGTACGTTTACGGAAGCACTAGGTATACTATGGGCGGTGGTAAAAATAAATTGAAAATAAAGTACGCTAGTGGGTGTTTGATGGTACGATTATTGCATATTTTACACTATGATGGTTGATTATGCTCTTAATATGTAATGGGAATTTAGCATTAATAGAAAAAATGGAAATGAAATTGGTTAGTGGAAGACAGCGTTCAGTAAAATATTACGAAAGAAATGAAGAGAAATTACTTTTTGCATTTTTTTGCATGAATTGTAATAAGCTTAATGCAGAACATTAGTGAAAATAAAATAAAGTTGTAATGCAATTTTCATTCTTATTAGAAATGGAAATAAAAATGAAATGAATATGTAATTTGATGTATGCTAGAATTTGGAAGATAAATAGGTAGAAGTAAATTATCGATTTATAAATACCGCACTGTTAATGTTATAATGGGGCAGTGGGGGTGTGATGATACGATTGTTGCATGTTGTGTACTGAGATGGTTGATTGTGCACTTATGTTAGGTACGTCATGGCTGACATTCAAGACTTGTTCGTATTCTACGGGAGTGGTCTCGTACGCGACGGGCCGTATGGGGCGGACCTGTCTAATTGTGATCGGACCGTGATCCGGGCACCCGGTTTGAACGCCATGACCTTGTCTGACCTACGGAGGTGTGTCCGTTCGGCGTTCGATCGGTATACCGCAAGGAAGAAGTTACGATCGAGGCGCCTATGCCTCAATGGTGGGTGATGCAGGGAGAGAATGTGGCAACTTATGAAGGTGACCAACGATGCCTCGTGGGCCAACTACATGGAGGTTGTGTGCAACCCTGATGCTGCGATATATGCTAGACCAATGGTATATGTCGAGTTCGTGGAGAGGACAGAATCATCCGCCATGGGTGGTTCTCATGTCACCGGTGCGTAATCGCTGCTGGGTTCATCTTGGGCGGTCATGAAGATGCTTCATGGAGAAGATGTGGGCGAGGAAGTGGGTGATGAAGACCTCAGGAGGCGTGCGGAGAATTTTCAGGCCAACGAAGGTGTGGAGGAGAGGTGGTGGGCCCCGTATTGATCATCATGAGTACCTTGGGGACCGGTGGAAGAAGTGGGCAGCGAGGAGGAGGAGGATGAGGAAGCAGGCGCCTGGAGAGGACGATGATGGCGGCTGCAATAGGAGGGTGGTAGGTGGTGTTGTGACCACCGACGGTGCGTCACGTGTCATCCAGATCGGGCGACAACGCAAGCGGCATCCCTAGTTCGCCACAAAGGAGGAGGAGAATGGGGTTCAACGAGGCACACTCATTTTGGGGCGAGGCTTCCGTAATAAGAGTCTTGTCGTCCAGCAGTTATTGCTAGATACGCCGTGAACATGAGCCGGACGTATCGGGTGCAGGTCAAACCCGCACACGTACATTCGAATTGTGTTGACGGGTCTGTCTTGGCAAAGTTCGTGCACACGGTTCAAGGGCGCCGCACCGAGTTCGGATAACGGTCCCGCATGATCACGCTTGCGAGCTTGCGGGGCGATGACGTAGGCACCGCAACATGACATCGGCATATGTTGCGGGCGGTGAGCCACCTCATCGTGGCGGATGTATCAATTTCTCCGAAGGTTATAATGGCGGTAGCAAATTCGGAGGGATTGAGGTGAGCTACAAGAAGGCATGGAGGGCGAAACGAAGGTGCTTTGCCGTATGTTTGGGACGACGAGGAGGCGTGCACGACCGGTCCCAAGAATGCTGCAGACAAATCACGTAATCAAATCCGAGCACGTACATTAACAAGCGGAGAGGGTTCATCCTACAGAGGGCCCGAACTGTTATATTCTTGACAGAGTGTTCTGGGCCTTCCATCAGGCGATACAAGGCTTCAGGTCGTGTCGTCCGGTGCTAACGATAGACGAGACGTTCATATCCGCAAGTACAAGGGTACTATCCTCACCGCGATTCAGTGCGGACGCAAATGACCGCCACTCTCGGTGGCATTTGCAATTGTGGAGAATGAGAATACGGATAGCTGGCTTTGGTTCCTTGCCAATGTGAAACAGGCCATAGTGCAAGGTCGTCCAAGTGTGTATCATCTCGGACCGCAATGCGAGCTTGCTTGTCGGGTTGCGACGATGCGAATGGGACGCACCCCTTCCAAAGGAATGATCGAAGAACCGTTGGTGCATGAGGCATCTTGCGTGAACTTCCACGAAGGTTCCGTAGCAAGGACTTAATGAAGATGTTTAAGAAGCTATGTGTGCGTAATCGAAGCGGAAGTTTGACACCTTGTGGAGGCAACTCGATCGGAGGCTAGCAAGCATGTCCGACAGAGTCGGGGCCGTGGAGGAGGCTCCACAAGAGTTGGGGTGTTCACACAATGGGTTCAATCAAATGCACCTGACTTGGAGATGTGGTTAATGGATCGCGAGTAGGCTACGAGAGCAGAAAACAAAATTTTTCTACCGCGCACACAAGAACATCATGCTTAAGGAGGATCATGGATCGTTACCACTAGACGCCAGCAGCAATGAAGAAGAGTTGGAGAAGCCGATCCAACCACGCGTCGAAGTAGTAGTGGAAGTAGTCGATCGTCCCGAACCGATCGTCTCCTCCACGCGATCAACCACACCACGCAGCGATCCAATCAGAGGTTGTTGATGCCGATCAACGCCACAACGAGCGGCGCCTCACCGGTATCCACACGTCCGGGTCGGGCGCCGATCGCGAGTGTACCAAAGACTCATGAGCGGCTAGGGTTTGGCTCGGAGGTGGCGGCTACGGATTAGCTCGGGATTATCGGTGCGTTCCTCACCCCCGCCTCCATATATATAGACCTCCTCACTTGGGCCTCGTGGACCGAGGCCCAATAGGAGTCTATCCGGATCTCTATCCGAATTGAGCCCATATCCGAATCACATTCAATTAGTGTTCCAACCCGTTAAGTGTGCGACCAGCAGGTTCACGTATACTTGGTCGCGACCGAAACACCTTTCCGGTCACCCCATTAATAGCGGCCTCTAGCAAGACATATTAACCCCAAAGTATACATAAAGATCATATCAATTTGAACTCGTAATGTTCTCATGTACTAATCCTTTGCCTCACGATATAGATTAAGCTCAAGGCGAGACACGTGTCATCCTCTTAATAGCTCAATCACTCTCTCGATTCCGTGATGGATTATAAACTCGTGATTGACTCCTCAATCACATTGGCATGGCCATGCACTTTCATAATCCATTACATCGAGGGGCCCGAGATATCTCTCCCATAAGGAGGGCAAATTCTATCTTGATCATTCACATCCCACTACATGTTTCATGGCAAACCCAAAGACTACTTTTATGACTACCCGCCACGGAGTAGTGTTCGATAGTCCCAAAGTAGCTACTACGCATCTTGGGAACCATGATGATCTCAAGTCTAAGGATTCCACATAAACACTACTTGAGACCAACTGATGACACTTGGAATCTCTGCGGTGTCTCATGGCGGGTCTATCCAACATATGTTCACTAACACATGTCCATATTATTGATTTGGTATCTCCATACCATGATCCATGAGACATGATCATCAATCAATACATATGTCGATCTTTGAATCATATTTGTTCCTCATATGAAATATAATCGGGATCATTTAGAAATAGCAACATTTTGGCATTAAGAGTCTCATGAATAAGTCACATACTCATTGATCAATAATGATAATGTCTATTTCAAGGAACAAAGCAATGTATCATAAACATAGTATGTGATATATTCAACATCTCCATGTTGCCTCTAGGGCATATCACCAACAGCCTCCCACTTGCACTAGAGTCAACCATGTAGGTATCTAATACCCATTGCCCTAGTGTGAGCCTCATGCTTTGGTGGGAAGCGGCTTTGTCAACGGATCCGCAATGTTCAAATCCGTGTGTACTTTGCATATCTTAACATCGCCTCTCTCCACAATCTCGCGGATGAGATGAAATCGCCGTAGAATGTGCTTGGACTTCTGGTGCGATCTAGGCTCCTTGGCTTATGAATGGCTCCACCGTTGTCACAAGAGAGGTCCATTGGGTGGAGGCACTAGCCATCACACCAAGCTCGAAACAAATTTCTTGATCCAAACGACCTCTTTAGCGACTTGAAGCCGCTATGTACTCGGCTCGTTGTATAATCAAGAACTGCCTCCGCTTGAACTCTTCCACCACCGCACCGCCATTCGTGCAGTAACACAAATCCCGATTGCGATCTAAAATCATCTTTGTCAGTTTGGAAGCTAGCATCGGTGTAACCATTTACAACGAGCTCTTCCTCACCCCCATAGACGAGGAACACATCTTTAGTTCTTCTCAAGTACTTCAAGATGTTCTTTACGGTAATCCAGTGACTTTCACCTGGATCTGACTGGTATCTACTCGTAGCACTTAAAGCATACGAGACATCTGGACATGTACAAAGCATGGCATACATAATGGATCCAATAGCTGAAGCATATGGAATCGCATTCATTTTATCCCGCTCATCAGGTGTACTAGGACACTGATTCTTGCTAAGATTTATACCATGTGACATAGGTAGGAAGCCTTTCTTGGAATCTCGCATGTTGAACCTTTTCAACACCTTGTCAATGTAACGTATCTTGGCTTAATCCAATCGACCTTTTGATCTATCTCTATAGATCTTGATGCCCAGAATATATGCGCCTCTCCTAAGTCTTTCATAGAGAAACTACTTTTCAATGAAGACTTAATGATTCGAGCATAGGAATGTCATTTCCGATCAATAATATGTCATCCACATATAAGACCAGAAACACGAGTGCGCTCCCACTAGCCTTTTTGTAAACACAAGGCTCTTCTTCGTTCTTGATGAAACCAAACCCTTTGATTACTTCATCAAAACGAATGTTCCAACTCCGAGATGCCTGCTTTAATCCATAAATGGATCTTTGCAGCTTGCATATCTTTCTAGCTGATTGCGGATCGACAAAACCTGTGGGCTGTGTCATGTACACATCCTCACTCGATTTCCATTAAGGAAAGTCGTTTTGACATCCATTTGCCATATTTCATAGTTGAAATAAGCGAGAATTGCTAGAATGATCCGAATAGACTTTAGCATTGCGACGGGCGAAAAAGTTTCATCATAATCAACACCTTGAATTTGTTTGAAACCTTTGGCCACCAATCGCGCTTTATAGATGTGAACATTTCCATCTATGTCTATCTTTTCTTGAAAACCCATTTGCACTCAATGGTTTTAACACCATCGTGGATCAACCAAGTTCCAAACTTGATTACCGTGCATGGATTCAATTTCGATCTCATGGCTTCAAGCCATTTCTCGAGTCCGGTCCCACCATCGCTTCTTCATAGGTCTTAGGTTCATCGTTGTTCAACAACAATATATCCCGTTGTTGAGTAGTCAAGAACATGTACCTCTCGTGTACACGACGTGACCTCTCGACCTACGTGGTGCGGTGTGTCCACAACAGGTTCTTCAACAGTTTGTTCATCCTGTTGTGGTTCAGAGGAGTGAAACGCTTTGTGTTTCTCGAATTTCTTCAAGTTGCACCATGCTCCCACTATCCCTTCTTGAGAGAAACTCTTTCTCTAAGAAGACACCATGCCAAGCGACAAACACTTTGCCTTCTTCTTGATTATAGAAGTAATATCCTTTTGTTTCCTTAGGATACCCGATAAAGAAGCATTTATCGATTTAGGACCGAGCTTATCGATTGTAAACGTTTTACATAAGTCTCACATCCCCAAATCTTAAGAAAAGACAAGCTAGGACGTTGTCCCGTCCACATCTCATATGGTGTCTTTTCTCGATTTTGATGGAACTCGCTTAGTGTGAAAGCGGTGCTTCAAGAGCGTACCCCAAAAGACAACGGAAGATCACGTGGGCTCATCATGGAGCGCACCATATCTAATAAGGTGCGATTTCTCGTTCGATACCCCATTCCATTGAGGTGTTCCAAGTGAGTCAATTGTGGAACAATTCCACAATCCTTCGATGATTACCAAACTCATGGCTCAAATACTCGCCTCCACGATCGATCGTAGAAACTTGATTGTCTTGCCTAAATGATTTTGCACTTCATTTTGGAATTCTTTGAACTTTTCAAAGGATTCGGACTTATCTTCATCGGTAGATATATCCATATCTACTAAAGTCATCGATAAAAGTTATGAAGCATCGAAAACCACCTCGGTCGTTGAGCTCATTGGTCCACATACATCGAATGTACGAGTGCCAATAAGTCACTTGCCCGCTCACCTTGACCGATGAAAGGTGCTTTTGTCATCTTGCCAAGTAAACAAGATTCGCATGTCTCAAATGATTCAAAATCAAATGAGTGCGAATACCATCTCTATGGAGCTTCTCCATGCGTTTCTCATTTATGTGACCTAGCGACAGTGCCAAATAAAAGTGGGATTCAAATCATTTGATCGTTGCCTCTTTGTATTAATGTTATAGACCGATGACTCTTCAAGAGTAAGAACATATAACCCATTCATCAATGGAGTATGACAATAGAACATATCTTTGAAATAAAGAGAACAACCATTGTTCACGATCTAAAGTCATAACCTTCGCTTGTAAACATGAAGCGAAATAATGTTCTTGGAAAGAGATGGAACACAATAACAATTATTCAATTCCAAAACTAATCACGAAGGTAAAGACAATGGCATGGTGCCAACAACCACCGCAAACAACTTTTGCTCCATTGCCAACGCGAAGATCCACTTCGCTCCTCCTCAAACTTCTACTTCTTCTTAGCCCCGCAACGATTTGCAAATGTGAGCAACCGATCCGGTATCAAATACCCAAGAATCGATAGATGAAGTAGCAAGATTGATTTCTATAACATTTATACCGGAGCGAAGTCGTACTTCCTTCTTTTCTCAAGATCCTCCAAGTACTTTGGGCGCCCTTTCCAATGTCCCGATTGCTTACGAGTAGCAATCGCATCGAGAGCAGGCCCTTCTTGACTTGCTTGGCCTTAGAACCGCCGCGATCTCATCGGGAGCTAACTTTCTTTGACCGCGCTTTCTTTACATAGGGCTTGCCCTTGCCTTTCTCGCATCATCATCACATGATGGCTGCTTTTCTTAATGCTTTCCTCGGTGATTTTAGCATCCCATGCAACTCGACCAAGGTCTTGTCCATGTTGTTCATGTGATAGTTCGTAATGAATGGCTCAAAGCTCGAGGGAGCGATCAAGAATCACATCGGAGCCAACTCTTGGCTAAGGGAAAACCAAGCTTTCCGGACTCTCAATGTAGCCAATCATCTTAATCACATGAGGGTCGACGGATTCCCTTCAGAAGCTCGCACGCAAACAAGGACTTTGAAGTGTTGAACCTCTCACCCTTGCTTGGTTCTCAAACATACCACGCAACCCCACAATGATATTGTAGGCATCTGTGTTCTCATATTGCTTCAAGCTCAGAGGACATTGTGGCAAGCATGAGACACTCACATCAAGGTAATCATTCGTTTGCTTCTCATAAGCTTTCCGTGCACCCACGTAGCATTATCGGGCAAGTCATTAGGATAAGGAGACTCAAGGACATGCTCCTTGCGCTCTTGCTTGAGAACAATTCTCGTGTTGCGATACCAATCCAAAAGTTCGTTCCATTGAGTTTTTCTTTCTCAAGAATAGATCGCAAATTAAAAGAACTGGATGCGGCATTAGTTGACATGATCTACAACAAAGAATATGCAAAGTTTAGCACTATGTTCATGTTTGATCTTCCATTAAACAATTTAACAAAGATACTCCCACTATATGTTTTGTAATCGTCTTCCTCTAACGACATATAGTGGTCAAGATCCATGTTCATCTAAGTTCTAGTGAGCTTTGGCATCACTTGCTAGAAACCTAGTGACGTGGGTAAGCAACACTTGCTAATCACATCTTATGTGACTCTTGTTTGTTGGGTGGCATCCAATGCCCGGCTCCCAACACCATGCCCCAAGGCCCAAATCTAATTTGATAGCCTTGTCAAGTAAACCAATACTATGCATGTGGATGTCCGACATCCACCCTATTAGATCAAGATAGTTGATGGTACCGCTTTGGCGCACCTACCAAACAATGATCATGATTCTTATAGGCGCAGCAATTGGAAGGGCATCAAAACAAATTCTTAATTTTTCTTGAGAGAAGCTATTCTATCATGAAAAACTAACCCTTAGTTGGTATGGCATGAAAGAATAGTATGACAAGAAATAAACATCACATGCATATAATCACATTATACTGTGAATGGTATGACATTTTGTATCGTAGTGGTCGCCATCGCCATGGTTCCACGGTGATATTCTTCGCCACACTTCTTGTCCTCTTTGTCATCATGCTTGAAGCCTCCATAGCAAAGAACTAAACTATTACAACTAATAGGTAGCAAATGAATTACATGAGGAGCTCAAGCATCACAAGTCGACACGCAGTCGTTATACAATTAAAGAACGACCTCAACCCTACCGTGATTAATACGACACACAGGCCACCAAAACACACATGCATCACATATGCATCTATGCCATACCATTCACATCATTCCCTGCAAAAACAAGTTAAGCGTAGAACATATTCTACCGCCCTGACATGAATGTGTTTCTATAACAATCTATGCGTGTACGCATCACGGAATTACATAGATCGCATCTATGAAATCGCTATGAAAATCTCATCGGGCCGATGAAATCAACCCAAATCCGAGCCATTCAAAATGTCTCAATTTTCATTAGATCAATCATCGCGATCGGTATGCTTGAGGAGACCGCAACACAAGACCTCGATCCGTTGGCTCAATCTCTCGATCGTTGTGAGCTAGCCCCGATGGTGTTACCAAAGGTAGGGGCAAGTCGCGCGATATCAAAAAGGAGCACGAACTAATCTTTTTGGCCACATGATGCTATCAACTCATACATATTCCAACCCCTTATGACCGATTGATCTAGTCCGTAATAGATCCAATCTATTACAACCGCATATCAACATATGCGCTGATCCAGATCGCAAACTAAGCAACCTGGCTCTGATACCACTAATGGATCGCGAGTAGGCTACGAGAGCAGAAAACAAAATTTTTCTACCGCGCACACAAGAACATCATGCTTAAGGAGGGATCATGGATCGTTACCACTAGACGCCAGCAGCCAGCAATGAAGAAGAGTTGGAGAAGCCGATCCAACCACGCGTCGAGTAGTAGTGGAAGTAGTCGATCGTCCCGAACCGATCGTCTCCTCCACGCGATCAACCACACCACGAGCAGATCCAATATGTAGGTTGTTGATGCCGATCAACGCCGCAACGAGCAGCGCCTCCACCGGTATCCACACGTCCGGTCGGAACGCCGATCGCGAGTGTACCAAAGACTCATGAGCGGCTAGGGTTTGGCTCTGGAGGTGGCGGCTACGGATTAGCTCGGGATTATCAGGTGCGTTCCCTCAGCCCCTCGCCTCCATATATATAGACCTCCTCACTTGGGCCTCGTGGACCGAGGCCCAATAGGAGTCTATCCGGATCTCTATCCGAATTGAGCCCATATCCGAATCACATTCGAATTAGTGTTCCAACCCGTTAAGTGTGCGACCCGGTAGGTTCACGTATACTTGGTCGCGACCGAAACACCTTTCCGGTCACCACATTAATAGCGGCCTCTAGCAAGACATATTAACCCCAAAGTATACGTAAAGATCATATCACCGAACTCGTAATGTTCTCATGTACTAATCCCTTTGCCTCACGATATAGATTAAGCTCAAGGCGAGACCGTGTCATCCTCTTAATAGCTCAATCACTCTCTCGATTCCGTGATGGATTATAAACTCGTGATTGACTCCTCAATCACATTGGCATGGCCATGCACTTTCATAATCCATTACATCGAGGGGCCCGAGATATCTCTCCCATAAGGAGGGCAAATTCTATCTTGATCATTCACATCCCACTACATGTTTCATGGCAAACCCAAAGACTACTTTTATGACTACCCGATTCACGGAGTAGTGTTCATAGTCCCAAAGTAAGCTACTACGCATGCCGGGAACCATGATGATCTCAAGTCTAAGGATTCCACATAAACACTACTTGAGACCAACTGATGACACTTGGAATCTCTATAGTGTCTCATGGCGGGTCTATCCAACATATGTTCACTAACACATGTCCATATTATTGATTTGGTATCTCCATACTATGATCCATGAGACATGATCATCAATCAATACATATGTCGATCTTTGAATCATATTTGTTCCTCATATGAAATATAATCAGGGATCATTTAGAAATAGCAACATTTTGGCATTAAGAGTCTCATGAATAAGTCACATACTCATTGATCAATAATGATAATGTCTATTTCAAGGAACAAAGCAATGTATCATAAACATAGTATGTGATATATTCAACATCTCCATGTTGCCTCTAGGGCATATCACCAACAGTGGTCTTTGTTGCACGACACCGGGGGGGCGAGGTATGGGATCATGACAACTAATATGTCGGAGGTTTACAACGGAGTCTTGAAGGGCGTCAGATCTCTACCAATCACGGCAATCGTGGACGAGAGCCGAACCGTACTGTCGGGTATTTTGTCAATAGAGCCATGATGGCGAAGAAGCACCTCGACGAAAACAAGCAATACTCTGAGGTAATGCAGGCGTATATGGGGAAAAAGATGGAGAAGAGTCGTTCCCACATTGCTCGGCCCATTGATGGCCTAAGGAACAAGTTCGAGGTTCGCCTCAGGCACGTCATGGGTCACATCAGAGGGGATCGCAAACACGTATGCACGATTGATGACAAAGCATCTTGCACCTGCAACAAGCCCCAGCTTCTTCACAAACCGTGCTCCCATGTGTATGCAGCCTGCGCGGTATGGCAGCAAGCGTCGACCCAGTACATCTCACAGTACTACGATATGCAGCACTTGTATGCAACCCGAGTGCGAGTTTCATTCATACGGGTATATATGCACTACGAGAATTATGGCGGGGAGGTAAAGTGGGTACCAAATGATGCATCAAGCATGTCGGTCGTGGCGACGACAAAGCCGTCGATCCGCAATGACATGGATGACAACCAATGGGGATCGAGTTCGGCGGCCAAAGTGTAGGCTATGCAAGACGATTGGGCACTCCCTCAGCCAGTGCCCAAACAGGCCGACATCAAGCAACCCTCCGTAGTAGCACATACAATATTTTGCTGTACTCCATGTTGGTTCGTTCCATGTGTTGTTGATGTGTTCTGTGCATTGCGATGCACTACTGCCATGTGTTGCGAGGTCACTTTCATTATTGAGGAGATGTACGATGTATTGTTGGTTCTATGTCTGTATGTCACGCACATTTTATATTTTTCTACATTATGTATGTTGTGGTTGTACATTATGTATGTGTACATGTTGTCTGGGTCATATTTGTGTGCATATCTGTCGTTACGTTTGCTGTTAATTATGTTGTCATTTGTTGCAGATTATATTATCAATGTAGACTCATTTATTTATCTTCTTTGGCAGGAGATGGCTTACGAGTTGCTTGACCCCCGGTGGGATGAGCGGCACCGATGCCTATCGTGGTCGTCGGGAGACGGCCCTCCGAGCTTGATCCTTAGGAGCCCCCGAGAGCATTGGCCTCTCGACCAGCGGTACATCCCACTACTGCGGTACACCGGGCTGCTGCCCATTGCCCGCATGTTGGATGTACCGCACGCGTTGCAGTTTGATGCGCCGTTGCTGTCCGCTCTTGTTGATCGCTGGAGGCCGGAGACTCACACCTTCCACTTCCGCTGGGGAGAGATGACGGTTACTCTGCAGGATGTGACAATGCTTACAGGTCTACCCCTCCGTGGTGCTGCTGTAGTGCCACCCCCGAAGGCTGCAGATTGGAAGGTCCATCTGGCTCACCGGTTCGGTCATCCGATCCTGGACAACGTAGCTGGTGTGCCACATGGTTGGCTTCGTCGGTACATGACATGTCCTGCTGTCATCGCACATGAGGACCAGTGCGGACACACTTCGCTATGCACTGCTATTTCGTTCGGGTGGGTCTTGTTCCCTAGCACCACCGGAGATTCGATCACCTAGCTACATACATCTAGCGGAGTCCTTGGCGGATGGCTGGCCTGGTGAGGTGCCACATTATAGCTGGGGATCAGCTGTTCTTAGCGCCACATACCGAGGTTTGTGTGATGCCTCACAGCGTACTACGGCCAGCGAGCCGGTCCTAGCCGTGTGCTACGTTCTTCTTCAGTTGTGGTCGTGGGAACACTTCCCCGTTGGCAGGCCTTACTTTGGTACTTCTGTGCACCCTTACGAGTTCAGCCCGCATTTGTACGGAGTTGGTAATGGAGACGACGCGCCGATGGGCCCACCATGGGTACACGTTGGACACATGCTCGGTTGCGGTGGGCCAAGGAGAGACCGAGACGCATGCATGCGGAGTTCCACAACATGTTTGAGACACTCCACGAGGTAGAGATAGTCCGGTGGCCATGGACTCCACCGCTCATTATGGACACGGCCCCCACGGATTATCATCTCGGTGCGGGCGGGATCACATGTACTTGGTTGACGACTTGCCACTTGGTGTTCTCTCACTGCGTCGAGCCATACAACCCGCAGCGAGTCATGAGGCAGTTCGGCATGTACCAGGTTGTCCCACCCCTGCCAGGACTCCCTCTTGCACCCACCACCCACCGGTATGTGATTTCACGGTAACTTTAATTAATGCATTACTTTCGCCTACTAATTGTGGATGTCTCAATTAACTTGCGTGCAATCGAGGAGAGGCGAGCGAACGAAGACCGGAGAGGCGTACAACGGGAGTGGACGGACATGTGGCGTGACCACGCGGACACGATGGTTGTGGATGAGACCCGCCGCATTTACCTCGCACGTATAGCACATACCTCGAGTGGTACGCTCCACGCACCCGCAGAGGCTTATCAGCGCCGCCGCGCCCCGCTTGAGATCATACACGATCTCTGCTGAGGCGGTCCGCATCGCATCGAAGCGGCGGGCACGACGAGACGGTAAGAGATTAGTATGTAATTAACATATGCACGATTATGTTTTAACTGGTTACTTGTGTAACTGCAGTTCGACCGATTGCATCGTATCCACGACGAGGCAGCTCAGGCTCTCCATCGTGGGAGGGCTAATTCGATTGATCGCTCGCTCACTTGATGCGCGCAGATCTGATGACGCCAGTCCGCGATACGGACCATGAGTTGTGGTCGCCGACGAGATGACGCTGTTGCACGACGCGGTCGCGGGCGGGCGACCACCACCACCCTCCGCGGCACCGCTGGCGTGCCATCAAGACGTCCATCATCGCCACGTCCGTCGCCGTCCGCCATCGACCCGCCCGCCGCTCGTCGTCCACGCGATTCGGGCGTGATGCGTGATTTGCGACCTATTTGTTCATGCACTCGTTTGCCATTTAACTCTAACCCTATATTTTTCTTGCAGCAATTACGACAGGATAGCACCCTGCTGCAGCCATCGTCATCACGGAGGAGTACGGGGGAACGAACAATCTCGCCTGGCCGACGGGCCCGATCTCCAGACAATGACCGCCGCGGCACGGCAAGCGTCGGAGGTGCCGTTGCCCGCGTTCGTCCATGGTGGTCAGTCCATCCTGCAGGAGCAGGAGGAGTGGTTTGGCCATACCTACCAAGATTACACGGTGCAGGAGTACGGTGGGTCATCGGCATTTCAGCCTACGCAGGTAAATGCCTTTTGATATTACTATTTATTACTAACAACGATGTGCATGGCGTAATTCAGATGTGACATCTCAGCAGGACATAGACCCCTCGTCGACCGATTGGCTGAGCTCTATTCTCGGCCATCCGACGGACCTCCCACGCAGATCGTCGCAAAGACCACCTCGGACGCAGGCCTCGCAGTACGACCTTCGAGATGCACCGCACTCCCCTAGCAGGTTCACCTTCTCTGAGGAGCACATACGCCGTCCAAGGAGGCGGCAGCGAGATCCATAATGAGCTTTTGTAATTCGATTTCAGAACGTCTCATAGTTTGTTGTAACTATTTATGAAATGTACGTATGTGTAATACATATCCATGGCATGTTTTGCAAATTATTTATTTACAGCTTGATTCACGTAAACATACATTAACCCTCCAAAGACTAAGACAGATTTATAACAATAAACACAATAATAACCTCCAACACTACACCTTAACGATAACAATAAACACAAGAAAAAATAGCACACAACATTAAATTAATCTTCCACTCCAGTCTATCAAAACGATGGCGCATCTCGACGGGGTCGGTACCCCCCACGACAACTCTCTCATGCCTCGCAATGTTGGTCCTCATGCCCATTTCATCCTCCCACATCCAGAATCGGCAACCACGGGGCTTCTGCGTTTCGGAGAACAATATTGTCAAACATGCCTGCACGATTTGAATGAAACCGAAACAATCGTACTAACCGAGTGAAAGGGGCACTTGTAGTAGTGCCGGCCAGGATTCGTGGCCGTGTGAGGTCTTACGTCGACAACCGTGTTGCATTTCGGGCAAATCACAGTGGGTGCCGATGACGAGGTGGTGAACTGACTCATATCGGCAAGGGGGAGTTAGCACGAATGAAATGTACACACAATCGGAAGAAGCAATTCACGAGGTGAGGGAGAACAATGCGGGGGGCTAGGTGAGGAATGGCTCCCTCTTATAGGCTCAGGGGGGCCTAAAGTCATGGAGCCCACGTCTGAGAACGGTCACGACCGCCAACAAGAAACAACACATACATTGCACGTATGTAAAATATGTCAACTACTACAGGCAAGAAATTAAATACGACATATTACTAACTGAATCACTCTGTCTACTCCATATCGTAGAAAGCGTTCGTACTGGTTCAAGGTACAACCATACACCTCGTTGCCTATATGTCAAACGAGCCTCGTGAAAGATCAAGCTCCGGTTAAGTTGGTTTTGGTGTTAATGACAAATATCATAATGTGTTTTTAATGATAATATCATATACCATTATGTTGTTTTAATAATATTGATAAATGCATATATGAGACTAATATTGTTGTTCAAGTATATTTTTGTTTAGTCTCATTTGGATGGCAAGGTGAAATCAAAGAGGTATGCATTCGAAATTAGTCTCTCATATATTAGTGCATTTCTTAGATCCAAAATATAGATTGAACCCCTAAAATTGTTCAAAATGAATATGTGCATATGTATTCAATATATACACTTGTATGCACACATTTAGGGGGAACTCTTTATATGTTTTGAAGTTTCACAAATAATGATCCATGCTTCTCTAAATATTCATATTTGGGATCTTTACTTTGAAATATATTATTGGGTATATATATAACTTGTATAGTTCATATATACTCAAGTGTAATCGGGTTGTCAACTAACATCTCCATTATATGTTAATGGTTGAATAGTCAAAGAACAACCGGATAAGTAAGCTTTGTGCTTATCTAAAGAGTATACAAATTGTTGTGTACAAGTTGTATATAAAGGATCGCGCGAAGGCTACGATAGCAGAAAACAAAACTTTTCTACCGCGCACACAAGAACATCATGCTTAAGGAGGGATCATGGATCGTTACCACTAGACGCCAGCAGCAATGAAGAAGAGTTGGAGAAGCCGATCCAACCACGCGTCGAGGTAGTAGTGGAAGTAGTCGATCGTCCCGAACCGATCGTCTCCTCCACGCGATCAACCGCACCACGCAGCGATCCGATCCGTAGGTTGTTGATGCCGATCAACGCCGCAACTAGCGGCGCTCCACCGGTATCCACACGTCCGGTGGAACGCCGATCGCGAGTGTACCAAAGACTCGCGAGCGGCTAGGGTTTGGCTCGAGGTGGCGGCTACGGATTAGCTCGGGATTATCGGATCGCCCCTCACCCCTCGCCTCCATATATAGACCTCCTCACTTGGGCCTCGTGGACCGAGGCCCAATAGGAGTCTATCCGGATCTCTATCCGAATTGAGCCCATATCCGAATCACATTCGAATTAGTGTTCCAACCCGTTAAGTGTGCGACCACAGAGGTTCACGATACTTGGTCGCGACCGTAAACACCTTTCCGGTCACCGTGTTAATAGCGGCCTCTAGTAAGACATATTAACCCCAAAGTATACGTAAAGATCATATCGGTTTGAACTCGTAATGTTCTCATGTACTAATCCCTTTGCCTCACGATATAGATTAAGCTCAAGGCGAGACCTGTGTCATCCTCTTAATAGCTCAATCACTCTCTCGATTCCGTGATGGATTATAAACTCGTGATTGACTCCTCAATCATCTTGGCATGGCCATGCACTTTCATAATCCATTACATCGAGGGGCCCGTAGATATCTCTCCCATAAGGAGGGCAAATTCTATCTTGATCATTCACATCCCACTACATGTTTCATGGCAAACCCAAAGACTACTTTTATGACTACCCGATTCACGGAGTAGTGTTTAGTAGTCCCAAAGTAAGCTACTATGCATGCTGGGAACCATGATGATCTCAAGTCTAAGGATTCCACATAAACACTACTTGAGACCAACGATGACACATGGAATCTCTGCAGTGTCTCATGGCGGGTCTATCCAACATATGTTCACTAACACATGTCCATATTATTGATTTGGTATCTCCATACCATGATCTATGAGACATGATCATCAATCAATACATATGTCGATCTTTGAATCATATTTGTTCCTCATATGAAATATAATCGGGGATCATTTAGAAATAGCAACATTTTGGCATTAAGAGTCTCATGAATAAGTCACATACTCATTGATCAATAATGATAATGTCTATTTCAAGGAACAAAGCAATGTATCATAAACATAGTATGTGATATATTCAACATCTCCATGTTGCCTCTAGGGCATATCACCAATAGTCTCCCACTTGCACTAGAGTCAACCATGTAGGTATCTAATACCCATTGCCCTAGTGTGAGCCTCATGCTTTGGTCGGGAAGCGGCTTTGTCAACGGATCCGCAATGTTCAAACCGTGTGTACTTTGTATATCTTAACATCGCCTCTCCACAATCTCGCGGATGAGATGAAATCGCCGAGAATGTGCTTGGACTTACAGTGCGATCTAGGCTCCTTGGCTTGCAATGGCTCCACTTGTTGTCACAAGAGAGGTCCATTGGGTGGAGGCACTAGCCATCACACCAAGCTCGAAACAAATTTCTTGATCCAAAAACCTCTTTAGCGACTTGAAGCCGCTATGTACTCGGCCACGTTGTAGAATCAAGAACCGCCTCTTGCTTGGAACTCTTCCACTCACCGCACCGCCATTCAGTGCGAACACAAATCCAGATTGCGATCTAAAATCATCTTTGTCGGTTTGGAAGCTAGCATCGGTGTAACCATTTACAACGAGCTCTTCCTCACCCCATAGACGAGGAACACATCTTTAGTTCTTCTCAAGTACTTCAAGATGTTCTTTACTGTAATCCGATGACTTTCACCGGATCCGACCGGTATCTACTTGTAGCACTTAAAGCATACGAGACATCCGGACGTGTACAAAGCATGGCATACATAATGGATCCAATAGTCAAGCATATGGAATCGCATTCATTTTATCCCGCTCATCGGTGTACTAGGACACCGATTCTTGCTAAGATTTATACCATGTGACATAGGTAGGAAGCCTTTCTTGAATCGCATGTTGAACCTTTTCAACACCTTGTCAATGTACGTATCTTGGCTTAATCCAATCAGCCTTTTGATCTATCTCTATAGATCTTGATGCCAGAATATATGCCGCCTCTCCTAAGTCTTTCATAGAAAACTATTTTTCAATGAAGACTTAATGATTCGAAATAGGAATGTCATTTCCGATCAATAATATGTCATCCACATATAAGACCGTAAACACGAGTGCGCTCCCACTAGCCTTTTGTAAACACAAGGCTCTTCTTCATTCTTGATGAAACCAAACCCTTTGATTACTTCATCAAAGCGAATGTTCCAACTCCGAGATGCTCGCTTTAATCCATAAATGGATCTTTGCAGCTTGCATATCTTTCTAGTCGATTGCGGATCGACAAAACCTGTGGGCGTGTCATGTACACATCCTCACTCGATTTCCATTAAGGAAAGCTGTTTTGACATCCATTTGCCATATTTCATAGTCGAAATAAGCAAAGAATCGCTAGAATGATCCGAATAGACTTTAGCATTGCGACGGGCGAAAAAGTTTCATCATAATCAACACCTTGAATTTGTTTGAAACCTTTGGCCACCAATCGCGCTTTATAGATGTGAACATTTCCATCTATGTCTATCTTTTTCTTGAAAACTCATTTGCACTCAATGGTTTTAACACCATCGGTGGATCAACCAAGTTCCAAACTTGATTACTTGTGCATGGATTCAATTTTGGATCTCATGGCTTCAAGCCATTTCGTAGTCTGGTCCCATCATCGCTTCTTCATAGGTCTTAGGCTCATCGTTGTCTAACAACAATATGTCCCGTTGTTGAGTAGTCAAGAACATGTACCTCTCGGTGCACGACGTGACCTCTCGACCTCGTGGTGCGGTGTGTCCACAAGCAGTTCTTCAACAGCTTGTTCATCCTGTTGTGGTTCTCAGAGAGCTGAAACGCTTTCGGTGTTTCTCGAATTTCTTCAAGTTGCACCATGCTCCCACTATCCCTTCTTGAGAGAAACTCTTTCTCTAAGAAGACACCATGCCAGGCGACAAACACTTTGCCTTCTTCTTGATTATAGAAGTAATATCCTTCGTTTCCTTAGGATACCCGATAAAGAAGCATTTATCGATTTAGGACCGAGCTTATCGATTGTAAACGTTTTACATAAGTCTCACATCCCCAAATCTTAAGAAAAGACAAGCTAGGACGTTGTCCCGTCCACATCTCATATGGTGTCTTTTCTCTCGATTTTGATGGAACTCGCTTAGTGTGAAAGCGGTACATTTCAAGAGCGCACCCCAAAACGACAACGGAAGATCACCGTGGCTCATCATGGAGCGCACCATATCTAATAAGGTGCGATTTCTCGCTCGATACCCCATTCCATTGAGGTGTTCCGGCGAGTCAATTGTGGAACAATTCCACAATCCTTCGATGATTACCAAACTCATGGCTCAAATACTCGCCTCCACGATCGGATCGTAGAAACTTGATTGTCTTGCCTAAATGATTTTGCACTTCATTTTGGAATTCTTTGAACTTTTCAAAGGATTCGGACTTATCTTCATCGGTAGATATATCCATATCTACTAAAGTCATCGATAAAGTTATGAAGCATCGAAAACCACCTCATTCGTTGAGCTCATTGGTCCACATACATCGAATGTACGAGTGCCAATAAGTCACTTGCCCGCTCACCTTGACCGGTGAAAGGTGCTTTTGTCATCTTGCCAAGTAAACAAGATTCGCATGTCTCAAATGATTCAAAATCAAATGAGTGCGAATACCATCTCTATGGAGCTTCTCCATGCGTTTCTCATTTATGTGACCTAAGCGACAAGCCAAATAAAAGTGGGATTCAAATCATTTGATCGTTGCCTCTTTGTATTAATGTTATAGACCGATGACTCTTCAAGAGTAAGAACATATAACCCATTCATCAATGGAGTATGACAATAGAACATATCTTTGAAATAAAGAGAACAACCATTGTTCACGGATCTAAAGTCATAACCTTCGCTTGTAAACATGAAGCGAAATAATGTTCTTGGAAAGAGATGGAACACAATAACAATTATTCAATTCCAAAACTAATCCTCGAAGGTAAAGACAATGGCATGGTGCCAACACCACCGCAGCAACTTTTGCTCCATTGCCAACGCGAAGATCCACTTCGCTCCTCCTCAAACTTCTACTTCTTCTTAGCCCCACAACGATTTGCAAATGTGAGCAACCGATCCGGTATCAAATACCCAAGAATCGATAGATGAAGTAGCAAGATTGATTTCTATAACATTTATACCGGAGCGAAGTCGTACTTCCTTCTTTTCTCAAGATCCTCCAAGTACTTTGGGCGCCTTTTCCAATGTCCCGATTGCTTACGAGTAGCAATCGCATCGAGAGCAGGGCCCTTCTTGACTTGCTTGGCCTTAGAACCGCCGCGATCTCATCGGGAGCTAACTTTCTTTGACCGCGCCTTTCTTTACATAGGGCTTGCCCTTGCCTTTCTGCATCATCATCACATGATGGTCGCTTTTCTTAATGCTTTCCTCGGCTGATTTTAGCATCCCATGCAACTCACCAAGGTCTTGTCCATGTTGTTCATGTGATAGTTCGAATGAATGGCTCAAAGCTCGAGGGAGCGATCAAGAATCACATCGCAGCCAACTCTTGGCTAAGGGGAAAACCAAGCTTTTCCAGACTCTCAATGTAGCCAATCATCTTAATCACATGAGGGTCGACGGATTCCCTTCGCAGCTCGCACGCAAACAAGGACTTTGAAGTGTTGAACCTCTCACCCTTGCTTGGTTCTCAAACATACCACGCAACCCCACAATGA
Source organism: Bonia amplexicaulis (assembly GCA_036346245.1). Lineage (NCBI taxonomy): Eukaryota > Viridiplantae > Streptophyta > Magnoliopsida > Poales > Poaceae > Bonia > Bonia amplexicaulis. The sequence continues at coordinate 11,624,304 of CM070766.1, forward strand.
TATTGTAGGCATCTGTGTTCTCATATTGCTTCAAGCTCGAGGACATTGTGGCAAGCATGAGACACTCACATCAAGGTAATCATTCGTTTGCTTCTCATAAGCTTTCCGTCATGTACCACGGTAGCATTATCGGGCAAGTCATCGGGATAAGGAGACTCAAGGACATGCTCCTTGCGCTCTTGCTTGAGAACAATTCTCAAGTTGCGATACCAATCCAAAAGTTCGTTCCATTGAGTTTTTCTTTCTCAAGAATAGATCGCAAATTAAAAGAACTGGATGCGGCATTAGTTGACATGATCTACAACAAAGAATATGCAAAGTTTAGCACTATGTTCATGTTTGATCTTCCATTAAACAATTTAACAAAGATACTCCCACTATATGTTTTGTAATCGTCTTCCTCTAACGACATATAGTGGTCAAGATCCATGTTCATCTAAGTTCTAGTGAGCTTTGGCATCACTACTAGAAACCTAGTGACGAGGTAAGCAACACTTGCTAATCACATCTTATGTGACTCTTGTTTGTTGGGTGGCATCCAATGCCCGGCTCCCAACACCATGCCCCAAGGCCCAAATCTAATTTGATAGCCTTGTCAAGTAAACCAATACTATGCATGTGGATGTCCGACATCCACCCTATTAGATCAAGATAGTTGATGGTACTCGCTTTGGCGCACCTACCAAACAATGATCATGATTCTTATAGGCGCAACAATTGGAAGGGCATCAAAACAAATTCTTAATTTTTTTGAGAGAAGCTATTCTATCATGAAAAACTAACCCTTAGTTGGTATGGCATGAAAGAATAGTATGACAAGAAATAAACATCACATGCATATAATCACATTATACTGTGAATGGTATGGCATTTTGTATCGTAGTGGTCGCCATCGCCATGGTTCCACGGTGATACTCTTCGCCACACTTCTTGTCCTCTTTGTCATCATGCTTGAAGCCTCCATAGCAAAGAACTAAACTATTACAACTAATAGGTAGCAAATGAATTACATGAGGAGCTCAAGCATCACAAGTCGACACGCAGTCGTTATACAATTAAAGAACGACCTCAACCCTACTGTGATTAATACGACACACAGCCGCCGAACACACATGCATCACATATGCATCTATGCCATACCATTCACATCATTCCCTGCAAAAACAAGTTAAGCGTAGAACATATTCTACCGCCCTGACATGAATGTGTTTCTATAACAATCTATGCGTGTACGCAACGGGCCGATCAAATCAACCCAAATCCGAGCCATTCAAAATGTCTCAATTTTCATTAGATCAATCACATCAATCATCGCGATCGGTATGCTTGAGGAGACCACAACACAAGACCTCGATCTGTTGTCTCAATCTCTCGATGTCTTGTGATTAGCCCCGATGGTGTTACCAAGGTAGGGGCAAGTCGCGCAGTACATCAAAGAAGTAGCACGAACTAATCTTTTTGGCCACATGATGCTATCAACTCATACATATTCCAACCCCTTATGACCGATTGATCTAGTCCGTAATAGATCCAATCTATTACAACCGCATATCAACATATGCGCTGATCCAGATCGCAAACTAAGCAAGATGGCTCTGATACCACTAAAGGATCGCGCGAAGGCTACGATAGCAGAAAACAAAACTTTTCTACCGCGCACACAAGAACATCATGCTTAAGGAGGGATCATGGATCGTTACCACTAGACGCCAGCAGCAATGAAGAAGAGTTGGAGAAGCCGATCCAACCACGCGCCGAGGTAGTAGTGGAAGTAGTCAATCGTCCCGAACCGATCGTCTCCTCCACGCGATCAACCGCACCACGAGCGATCCGATCCGTAGGTTGTTGATGCCGATCAACGCCGCAACTAGCGGCGTCTCCACCGGTATCCACACGTCCGGGTGGAACGCCGATCGCGAGTGTACCAAAGACTCGCGAGCGGCTAGGGTTTGGCTCGGAGGTGGCGGCTACGGATTAGCTCGGGATTATCGGATCGTTCCTCAGCCCTCGCCTCCATATATAGACCTCCTCACTTGGGCCTCGTGGACCGAGGCCCAATAGGAGTCTATCCGGATCTCTATCCGAATTGAGCCCATATCCGAATCACATTCGAATTAGTGTTCCAACCCGTTAAGTGTGCGACCACAGTAGGTTCACGATACTTGGTCGCGACCGAAACACCTTTCCGGTCACCGTGTTAATAGCGGCCTCTAGTAAGACATATTAACCCCAAAGTATACGTAAAGATCATATCGGTGAACTGTAATGTTCTCATGTACTAATCCCTTTGCCTCACGATATAGATTAAGCTCAAGACGAGACCGTGTCATCCTCTTAATAGCTCAATCACTCTCTCGATTCCGTGATGGATTATAAACTCGTGATTGACTCCTCAATCATCTTGGCATGGCCATGCACTTTCATAATCCATTACATCGAGGGGCCCGAGATATCTCTCCCATAAGGAGGGCAAATTCTATCTTGATCATTCACATCCCACTACATGTTTCATGGCAAACCCAAAGACTACTTTTATGACTACCCGATTCACGGAGTAGTGTTTAGTAGTCCCAAAGTAAGCTACTATGCATCTTGGGAACCATGATGATCTCAAGTCTAAGGATTCCACATAAACACTACTTGAGACCAACCGATGACACATGGAATCTCTGCAGTGTCTCATGGCGGGGCTATCCAACATATGTTCACTAACACATGTCCATATTATTGATTTGGTATCTCCATACCATGATCCATGAGACATGATCATCAATCAATACATATGCTGATCTTTGAATCATATTTGTTCCTCATATGAAATATAATCAGGGATCATTTAGAAATAGCAACATTTTGGCATTAAGAGTCTCATGAATAAGTCACATACTCATTGATCAATAATGATAATGTCTATTTCAAGGAACAAAGCAATGTATCATAAACATAGTATGTGATATATTCAACATCTCCATGTTGCCTCTAGGGCATATCACCAACAGTATACTCGTAAATCAATTTATATATCTCATAATTTGTTGAGATTGTCATGAATTACCAAAAAGGGAAGATTGTTGAATCTTGTCCCTCCATTATGTGTTAATGGTGAAGTTTGGTAATTGATGACAATTGTTTTGTGGACTAACGGTTTCCATGAGTGGGATGAATAGGTTAGGTTCCACAAATGAGGATGACTTGGGATGACTTCATGTGTTGAAGATCATAAAGTCAAGATGCGAGAGGAAGATAGATTCATGAGTTGAATGCTATCAAGAAGATGAAGACTTCATGTGTTGAAGGACATCAAGGTGATCATGTGTTGATCAAGCAAAGACCATCATGTGTTGATGGAGTTGATAAGAAAGATGCATTATGTGTTAATGCATATCAAGATGATGACCCGAGGCAAAGGTATGACTAGTTAGAGCTAAGGATATGTTCCTAGTCTTTTACCGGTCTTGTGTTTGGTTGAAAGACCGGATTGCTAGTATAGGTTGCCGTACTATTAAGAGGGGTCATGTCTAGTAGTTTGAGTCTCATCATGTGTTGATGGCTCATCCTCACCTCGCTAGCTCAAATTGACATGAGACTTGTATTTGCGAATGTGTTTTGCAAATAGTTGAAGCTCATGTGTTGAACATCTTTGTAACATGGGACTATGCATTGCGAATGTGTTTTGCAAGTGCTTGAAGTCCATGTTTTTCTACTCCTTGTAATATGAGGCTTAGATTTGCAAATGTGTTTTGCAAATGGTTGTAGCTCATATTTAATCTTTGCGTCATGATTTCAAAAGTGTGCAAATATGTTTTGCAACTTGTTGGAAATCATGTGTGATCCTTGTGTGCATGATATCATTGTTTGCAAATGTGTTTTGCAAAATCTGTTGAGATATCTGCACTGCTCAGGAGAATCGGAAGTACCGGCTTTGTGGAAGCGGTACTACCGGTGAGCGGAAGTACCTGCATGTGTTGCGCGGTACTACCGGCTCCCGAAGCTCCGACCCTCGGCGGACCCTTTTTCCGAGCGCCAAGTTCGGGCTCGACTCGAGCGGAAGTACCGCACCGACTTTATGGTACTACCGGCGAGCGGTACTACCAAGAAATTGAACGAGCGGTACTACCGCGCCGACTGTAACGGCTAGTTCGAAGCTCGATATAGCCGTTACGGTAGCGTCGTCAAGTGGAGCGGTACTACGGCCGTTGGCGGCGGTAGTTCGCTCGTCTGAATTTTTCGGACTTTGCTCCAACGGCTAGTTTTTGATGTGGGTATTTATACCCCTTGAGGCCGGTTGGAGATGTTGCTGGTGCATTCATTTGTTAACCCTTGAGCTAGTCTGAGGTTCTCCACTCTATTGTGCATGTGTTGCACTTTGTGAGAAGGAGAAGAGGACTAGAGCGCATGTGTTGCCTCTAGGTGTGGACTTCGTGTCCGAGTTGAGCTTGTGCATCCGTTGCACGTGGTGAGAGTCAAGCGAGGGCTTGGCTTATTACTCTTGGGTTTGCCGACTCCTAGACGGCGTTGAGGCGTCGTGCGGTGATCTTCTCAAGAAGCTTGTGAGAAGACCCGGCGGTTGTGAAGGTTGGAGCTCACCTACCGGGAGCGGGAAAGAGCTACCACTAGTGGATTGAGGTGTTTCGGCAATTCGTGGAGCCGGTCCGATTCGTCCGGCTAACCTCAACGTGGATTAGGGGAGAGCGGCAACTCTCCGAACACCACGGTAAAAAGAGACCGTGTCAAATTGTGGTTTGTTTCCTTGTTCCTATTTACATTCAAGCAATTTACATTCATAAAATTAAATTGATTGCTTGTATACCTAGGATTGCAAACCTTGTCCTAGGATAGATTTTGGTGCACTTAGGCGATATTCTTGTTGTAGGCGTTATTTGAGCTAAACCAAATTAATTTACGCTTCCGTTTTATTTACTTGGTTTAGGTAAATAGAAAAGGTCTTGAATTGCTAGTATTATTTTGTAGAGAATTTTTAAGACCGCCTATTCACCCCCCTCTAGTCGGCCACCTCGATCTTACAAGTGGTATCAAAGCTTGGTCTCTCATATATTAGACTTAACCGTCTAGAGAGTAAAGAATGGCGACTAGTGGGTTTGTGCACCTAGATGAACCACCTCACTTTAATGGCCAAAATTATGATAATTGGAAAATCCGCATGATTTGTTATTTTAAGGCCATGAGCCTAAATATATGGCGGATTGTAGATGTGGGCCTTTCTCCTCCAAAGGATTCTCATGCTTCAAAAATTGAGGATGAGAAATGCTCACATCTCAACGCTCAAGCAACTAACGCTTTATTTAGTGCTTTGAGTGTAGAGGTGTTTAATGAAATATGCAATCTTGAGAGCGCTCATGACATGTGGACTAAAATTCAAGACAAATATGAAGTATCCACATCAACCGATGATGATTGCATACAAGAGTGGATGTCGGGAGAAGAATGCTCAACTTCTAGCTCCGACGATGAAGAATCCACCATCCCCTCCACATTAACTCGATGCTTTATGGCAAAAGGTAAAAAGAAGGTAAATTTTGATGATAATGATGATGCACCTTCTTATGATGAGTTGATGGACATGTTAGAAGAATTAAATGAATTTCTTGGAAAGGAGAAAGATAAATTTAAGGTTTTGAAGAAAGAATATGTCTCTCTTCAAAATAATTATGATGTGTTAAAAGAGGAACATGAAATTCTCCTTCTCGAGAAATATTCTAAACCAAATGTGGATATAGACATTACTTGTGATTTGCTAGATGATATGCCATGTGTAGCTCCTAACTCTAGCATTTCATCTAAAATAAATGTATCCACCTCATGTGATGATTTATTAGATGATATACCTTGTGTAGCTCCTAACTCTAGCAATTCATCTAAAATTAGCATATCAACATCTTGTGATGATTTGCTTGATATTCCTTGTTGCTCAAAAATAGATGCTATTACTTACTCTATGCATGTTGAGACTAACCTTATAGAGGAGAACAATGAGCTCAAGGCCCAAGTCACAAGTTTAAGAAAAGACTTGGAGAAAAGCTACAAAGGAAAGGCCTCTCTTGACAAAATTTTGGGTAGTCAAAAATTGTCAAATGACAAGAGAGGTATATGTTTCATCTCCAAGAAGGAGAATAGCAAGATAAGGCACAATGCAAGACACACGAAGAAAGTCAAGTGCCATGGTTGCAATGAGACGGGTCACTTCGCCTCTAAGTGCCCCAACAAGGTGGAAAACAGGATAAATCCATCAAAGAAGAGGCAAGCCGGTAATAAGCAAGACAAGAAGACTATAAGGGCGAATAATTGCCGTACTTGCTACAATTGCCGGGAAAAGGGACATCTTAGTAAGGATTGTCCCAAAGGTATCATTCCTAAGCCATATTTATTCAATGAACATTATTTGCTTAGGAAAGATGAGAATAGCAATGTGTTTGCTAAGAATGTTAGTTCACAAAAATTAAATGTTAGGGCCATTTGGGTGCCCAAATCTCTTGTAACTAACATTCATGGACCCAACCAAGTTTTGGGTACCAAAATGTGCTTAAAAGCTTAATAGGTACTTGGAGAGGCATTGGAGGCTTGGCTCATTCATGAAGAGGTGAATTCCACCATATGCACAATGAAAGCCAAGCTTGAGGATGATCATAGCATATTATGAACCAATGCCATCTCGGTAACAAGTATTTACATTTGATGTATTTAGCCCCTAGCCTTGTGTAGGTTGAATTTCATGAAAATCATTTAAAAGGGGGTGTTCTTGCTCTTGTGCTTAAATTTCTTTATTGCAAAACTTGAGCAAGATGCAGTGGCACGTTAAGGGGGAGTGCTAGATCATAATCATGTATATCACATCCCTAAGTGTGCCCATATTAATTAAGTGCTAGTAATTGTTTTTCAAATTTGAGCCTTTTAGCCAAAAGTCAAAAATTTCGAAATTATTAATATATCTTTGCAAAACTAGTTGAAACATGTATACAAATGCATTTCAAAGGTTTTACAAATGTTTTGATTTTACAAAAACTTATTTCAAGTAAAATTGAGTTTCCAACCCAAAACTGTCTATTGAGTATCTTGTTTTGGCTTTAAACTCAAAAATTTGCTAAAAATCAATTCAAAAAGGAATTTGAAAATGTGTTCAATATCAAAAACATAGAGTTGGCTATTTCAAACATTATTGGTATTCAAAAGTTTTCCAAAAGGCCAACCAATCAAAAGTTGTTTGGTTTTGAAACTCATCCAAAATATTGAGTTGACCTATGTGGTCAATATCTAGCACTTAAGTGAGTTTTTACCATTTGAGCTAAATTTATTGACTTATATTAGCTCACTAGGGTATTCACAACTCATACACATAATTGAATCTTTAAAATACCCCAAATGCTCATTTTTGCATTCTTGTGAAAATTATTGAAAATGAGTTTGTTTTGAAAAATTGAAAGCCTAATTTGTAAAAACTAAATTGAAAAAGTTTTTAATCTTGGTAAATAGTTGGAAATGCTCCACAAGTAGTTTTCTTGTCTCTGTGTGAAAAACTTTGGAGCAATGTACAACAAAATATTTTTCAATCCCTGAAAATTCTTTCTTCTTCTGGCTGCTCCCAGAAATATCGGAACTTCCGTTCCCGGCTGCGGAACTTCCGTCGGCCGGAACTTCCGCTCGACCGAGCGGTACTTCCGCTTGAGTCTGGAGCTTCGGAAGTCTGCCCGACCCGTGGGGCCTCTTTTCTCTCTCTCTCCTTCCGAGCGGAAGCTCCGCTCACTCCCTCCGCCCGCACCCGTACTAGGCTCTCTCCTAAGTCTCTCTCTCCTCCTCAAAATACTCCAAAACCGCCCCCTCCGATCTCAAGATCCCTCACGGTTTTCTCCATTCTTTCGGGATTTCTGGCTTGCAAGGGGTTCCACTCCTCTAATCCTCCAGGTAATCCGGATCAAATCCCCTCTCTTGCCCTCACTTTTTGAACCCTAGGTCTATTTCGGTTCAAATTCAAATCCGAATGATTTCTTGCGGTAGATTTGGGGTAAATGGTTATTTTTGGTGTCTTGTGATGTTTACACATCCATTCCATGGAATCAATCCAAGAAAAACACCAAAAATCTACACGCATTGCCAAACCCTAAATCGGCCGGGAGAGCGGAACTACTGCTGACAGAAGCGAACTACAGCACGGCGGTATTTCCTATTTGTTGCGGCGGTACTTCCGCTCCCAGTAAAACAAAGAAGTTTTATTCAAGTTCAAATATTCTTTGATCTATTCTTCCTTGACTCTTATTGTTCCTCCTTGTTCTTAGATGGCAAGAACAAGGAATGGCGGGAGAAGGGCGCACTCCCCTTCTTCTGACGCCTCCGAAGGTGCTTCTGAGGCAAGGGATGACAGAGGCAAGGGCATTGCTTCAGGGTCAGACACCGAGACTGAGCAGCAAGTCAGTTCTCCTATGGAAGAATCTGATGAGGATTTGGGTGATAGGGAGGAAGCACAAGTTGATCTAAAGAAAATCCCTGCAGATGAATATGCCAGGATAAGGCATAGGAGTCAGTTTTTGCTGCCATGCAACTCCACAAATCCCAGATTCCACACTCAGTTTCAGGAGCAGGTCTATGAGCAGCTATACAAGACTAGACCATTTGCTGACCACAAGTTTGTGGATTGGGATCATCTGGGCTCTATTGCCAAATATGATGGAGCATATGGCATGTTTCGGAGAGCAGGCTTGCACCACTTGGTGGCTTTGAGGACAGACTATAATGAGGACATCATTAGACAGTTCTATGCCACCGTCTACATCTCGCCAAACTTTCAGCATATAGCATGGATGACAGGGAATCAGCCAGCAGAGGCTACCAGGCATGACTTTGAGCTGGCTTTGAGGACTGAGTCCAGTGACTTTGAGAGAGTGTATGACAGGCCTGCACTTGAGCTCTCTGCTATTTCTCAGTATTATGATCAGGGCTCTAGATTCATTCCAGGCAAGCTAGTTGGACTGAGCCCCCTTCCTAGTCTGATCAACAGAATCATCAACCACACCATTCTTCCCAAGAGTGGGAATTATGATGCTATTCGCGGCCATGCATGGAACCTTATTGAGTATGTTATGGAAGGTCGCAAATTTGATGTGGTGGATCTGATTATCAGGGAGATAGCTGCTTCTAAGAATGACAGGATCAGGTGGATTAACTATGCACCTTTCATTATGGCATTGATCCTGAGGAAGACTGAGTACAGAGGAGGCATGGACACTATTCATAGGGCATATAAGCCCAGACCAGACCCTCCTATCCCTACTGCAGTCCGCTCTCAGTCTTCACGTCCAGCAGCTACTTCAGCGGCACCTGCAGCTCCTTCTTCCTCAGCTCCTGCAGCTCCCTCCTCTCTAGCTCCAGCTCGGTACCGACACCGATGAGCGATTCTCCTCGCCAGGATCTACTCTACCATTCTTCAGGTCAGAGACTCACAGATTGAGGGGTTTGCCTCCATCTCCTCTCGCATGGACTCTATTGACGGGAGACTAGCCTCTTTGGATGGACGAGTTGCAGCCATCGAGCAGACTCTCACTCAGCCTCCTTCGCCTCTTCACTACTCGCGCCGCCACCGTCGTGTTCCCTCTCCTTCGGCGCCTCAGGAGTAGCCTCTTTTAGCATTTGTTGCTAAAGGCGGAGAAGTTGAGTAGATGGGCAAGGATAGGATAGAAGGGCTAAAAATCTTATTCTTGTATCTTTTGGATGTAATGAATTTTATCTTGCTTTTGGATTGAATGGATGTAATGACATTTATGTTTAATGCTATGTTTGAACTATGCTTAGATAAATCTAAATTGCTTGCATATGGTGTCAAAATTTGTTTCCTCATAAGTTTGTAATGCATTCTCAGCTCGTATGAAAATATGAAGCAAATTAATCCATGAAAATCCAATTGGTTTAGATATTGAACTTTTGTTGCAAAATCTTTCATCCTTTTGTTTTCAAAGGGCACCTTGCCATATCTTTTGATTGAAGAAGTATTTTTTCAAAAATTCTTGTTGGAAAAGGTCACCAATAGCATAAAATTTATATCTGCAAAATTTGAAAGCATTTCAAATAAATGTGTAAAAGTTATGACCTTTTCTCTCTTTGGCTTTGTGCTGAAAAATTCAGAACTTCCATGTATTTGAGCTGATTTGTGATTTTCATATCTTTAAGTATGCTCATAATCTGAGGTAGATGCAATCATGACTTTTAATCCTCAGATATTTTTCTATACTGACAAATTTTCTCAGATTTATTGAATATTTTTTAGTCAGTTGTTCATGAAGTTTTTGAAGGCCACTTGGAATGCAAAATCAGGAAATGATCTCAATGCTACAAGTCATATATATATACAAGTGGTGTCATATCAAGTGATATTATATCAAGTGACATCAAGCCTTCAAGGAGCTTAACTGAGTAAGATTATTTGAATGTGTTTCAAATATCTTCAGTTATTTTTTAGTGGTATAACTTGTGGTCATATGCATTTTAGATTCATATTCTTTCCTGACCATATTATGTTAGATTAAATTGGTATCAAGCTCTTCACTTCTCATGCATATCTTGGACATTATCATGGCTTAACTTGTATTCTTCTCATGCTTAATCAATGCTATTTTGTGATAATTGTCTCTCTTCTTTTTTGGTGCTTAATGCCAAATGGGGGAGAAATTTGTGATAAATTTGTGATAATAGCTTTCATTTCCTTGAGAACTTTGTGATAATGTCAAATGGGGGATATTAATAGCCTTGTATAATAGAATAATAGAAATGCTAATGCTATGTGGGAGAAATGTGATTATATTTCTTGAGTAGAAATTAATTTTTTAATTCTATACGATGAATAATGCTTTCACCTTGTCTTATGCACTTAATTGCCTATCATTTAGTCATTTTCACCTATATGCTATTATCATAAATGGATTTGTCATCAATCACCAAAAAGGGGGAGATTGAAAGATCAAGCTCCGGTTAAGTTGGTTTTGGTGTTAATGACAAATATCATAATGTGTTTTTAATGATAATATCATATACCATTATGTTGTTTTAATAATATTGATAAATGCATATATGAGACTAATATTGTTGTTCAAGTATATTTTTGTTTAGTCTCATTTGGATGGCAAGGTGAAATCAAAGAGGTATGCATTCGAAATTAGTCTCTCATATATTAGTGCATTCCTTAGATCCAAAATATAGATTGAACCCCTAAAATTGTTCAAAATGAATATGTGCATATGTATTCAATATATACACTTGTATGCACACATTTAGGGGGAACTCTTTATATGTTTTGAAGTTTCACAAGTAATGATCCATGCTTCTCTAAATATTCATATTTGGGATCTTTACTTTGAAATATATTATTGGGTATATATATAACTTGTATAGTTCATATATACTCAAGTGTAATCGGGTTGTCAACTAACATCTCCATTATATGTTAATGGTTGAATAGTCAAAGAACAACCGGATAAGTAAGCTTTGTGCTTATCTAAAGAGTATACAAATTGTTGTGTACAAGTTGTATACTCGTAAATCAATTTATATATCTCATAATTTGTTGAGATTGTCATGAATTACCAAAAAGGGAAGATTGTTGAATCTTGCCCCTCCATTATGTGTTAATGGTGAAGTTTGGTAATTGATGACAATTGTTTTGTGGACTAACAGTTTCCATGAGTGGGATGAATAGGTTGGGTTCCACAAATGAGGATGACTTGGGATGACTTCATGTGTTGAAGATCATAAAGTCAAGATGCGAGAGGAAGATAGATTCATGAGTTGAATGCTATCAAGAAGATGAAGACTTCATGTGTTGAAGGACATCAAGGTGATCATGTGTTGATCAAGCAAAGACCATCATGTGTTGATGGAGTTGATAAGAAAGATGCATTATGTGTTAATGCATATCAAGATGATGACCCGAGGCAAAGGTATGACTAGTTAGGGCTAAGGATATGTTCCTAGTCTTTTACCGGTCTTGGTGTTTGGTTGAAAGACCGGATTGCTAGTATAGGTTGCCGTACTATTAAGAGGGGTCATGTCTAGTAGTTTGAGTCTCATCATGTGTTGATGGCTCATCCTCACCTCGCTAGCTCAAATTGACATGAGACTTGTATTTGCGAATGTGTTTTGCAAATAGTTGAAGCTCATGTGTTGAACATCTTTGTAACATGGGACTATGCATTGCGAATGTGTTTTGCAAGTGCTTGAAGTCCATGTTTTTCTACTCCTTGTAATATGAGGCTTAGATTTGCAAATGTGTTTTGCAAATGGTTGTAGCTCATATTTAATCTTTGCGTCATGATTTCAAAAGTGTGCAAATGTGTTTTGCAACTTGTTGGAAATCATGTGTGATCCTGTGTGCATGATATCATAGTTTGCAAATGTGTTTTGCAAAATCATTGAGATATCTGCCTTTTCCAGAGAATCGAAGTACGGCTTTGTGGAAGCGGTACTACGGTGAGCGAAGTACTGCATGTGTTGCGCGGTACTACCGGCTCCCGGAAGCTCCGACCCTCGAGCGGACCCTTTTTTCCAGAGAGCGCCAAGTTCGGGCTCGACTCGAGCGGAAGTACCGCGTCGACTTTGCGGTACTACCGCATGAGCGGTACTACCGGCAAATTGAACGGCGGTACTACCGCGCCGACTGTGTAACGGCTAGTTCAGAAGCTCTGACATAGCCGTTACAGCGCGTCAGAAGTGGAGCGGTACTACCGGCCGTTGGCGGCGGTGGTCCGCTCGTCTGAATTTTTCAGACTTTGCTCCAACGGCTAGTTTTTTGATGTGGGGTATTTATACCCCCTTGAGGCCGGTTGGAGATGTTGCTGGTGCATTCATTTGTTAACCCTTGAGCTAGTCTGAGGTTCTCCACTCTATTGTGCATGTGTTGCACTTTGTGAGAAGGGAGAAGAGGACTAGAGCGCATGTGTTGCCTCTAGGTGTGGACTTCGTGTCCGAGTTGAGCTTGTGCATCCGTTGCACGTGGTGAGAGTCAAGCGAGGGGCTTGGCTTATTACTCTTGGAGTTTGCCGACTCCTAGACGGCGTTGGAGGCGTCGTGCGCGGTGATCTTCTCAAGAAGCTTGTGAGAAGACCCGGCGGTTGTGAAGGTTGGAGCTCACCTACCGGAGCGGGAAAGAGCTACCACTAGTGGATTGAGGTGTTTCACTTATTCGTGGAGCCGGTCCGATTCGTCCGGCTAACCTCAACGTGGATTAGGGGAGAGCGGCAACTCTCCGAACACCACGGTAAAAAGAGACCGTGTCAAATTGTGGTTTGTTTCCTTGTTCCCTATTTACATTCAAGCAATTTACATTCATAAAATTAAATTGATTGCTTGTATACCTAGGATTGCAAACCTTGTCCTAGGATAGATTTTGGTGCACTTAGGCGATATTCTTGTTGTAGGCGTTATTTGAGCTAAACCAAATTAATTTACGCTTCCGTTTTATTTACTTGGTTTAGGCAAATAGAAAAGGTCTTGAATTGCTAGTATTATTTTGTAGAGAATTTTTAAGACCGCCTATTCACCCCCCTCTAGTCGGCCACCTCGATCTTACACCTCGTGGCACCCACATGGAGTGTTGCTCAGGGGGCCGTCTCGGACGTGGCTGGCCGTCGTGGAAGTGGCACGCACATATGCAACTAGGGTTCGCGCAGCAACATGTTGGATCATAAGAGCTTCCTATGTTGACGACCTCCTCGTTGCCCCTCTCGCGTTGCATCTGTTGGCGGAGGTGGTTGTTATCCTCACTGAGAGTCTCGATTCGGTCCTCCAACTCCAATATTCGCTGCCATAATGTATCCACATAATATACAATATACCGTTCATGAGGAGGGTCAATCCAGCGGGATAAGTCGTATTTTGCCATCTGCGGGAAAGGACGGTAAACATGGAGAGTCCATAAGTAATAACAAAAAATGTAGTATTACTACTTTCTACCTCAGAGCGTGGGCATCGGAAGAAACGTCGCCCGCCATTGAACGGGCCATCCAGGACCTGCACGACAGCGTACTCATTGTGTCTACATTTCGGCCACGATGGTTGAGCACGTCGCCTTGGTACCAAGCGATGCGTGCATCAAGATCTCCCTGCTTTGTAAGGGAAGGTCTTCCTTCGGTGACCCAAATTCGACTGGCCCATCCGCTTCCGACATGATATTTTCACCACGGAAGATAATGTACTTCGTTGTTCGATTTACAGGGTTCTCTGCGTACAATGCCATGGGACCCCAACCGTGCTATTTATACCGAACGGGAATGACTTAGTGCAATGACCAAAACTGAGATGGCAGCTTTGCGCAGTGACATGACAAAAGAGGGCAGCTTTGCGAAGTGAAATGACAAAAGAGGACAGCTTTGCGCAGTGACATGACAAAAGAGGGCAGCTTTGCGCAGTGACATGACAGAAGAGGCCAGCTTTGCAGAACCAGAAGCGGAAGTTTGACACCTTGTGGACGCTACAGGCTCTGAAAAGGCTACGAACTATGAATTTATTACGAGACTACAGGCTCTGAAAAGCCTACGTACGAACATTTATTGCTACACTGGAATCCTGGAAAAGTCTACGAGCTATTTCCTGCACACGACTGAAAATGCTACTAACTATGAATTTATTACGAGACTACAGGCTCTGAAAAGCCTATATAGGAACATTTATTGCTGCACTGTAATCCTGAAAAAGCGAAATGATTCGTACGACATCCTCTCCATGGACTATGCCCACTGCACCAGCTAACATGCCTACATAAAGGCCTCCTATGTCTTCCATACCACATCTCCTCCTCAAGCCATCACAATACTACTACACAACAATGTCTTCCTGGAGGTCCGACCCATTTGGAGTGCCGGAGTGGCATGAGCGCCCGAAGTGCCATTGCGGCTTTAGGACGATGTTGGGAGTCTGGACGGATCGAGTACAACGAGCCAAATACGGCCGTATGTTCTTCAAGTGTCCAGACCTGGATAACGACTTCGTGGTAACGACGACAACTAAATAATTTGTTTCTCGTTATCGTTTTTCAACTTGATCTATGACATCTACCACGCCACACATAGGCTTGCACGTTCATCGAATGGGTTGATCGGGTGTCGCCGGCATGGCCAAATGACCGGGCAGTGGAGGTGGAAAACAAAGGACAATACTTTGTCAAGATGACTCAGGCTCGTGAGGTGGCACGACAGATGCGGCTTGAGCGAGAGCACCGCGTGAGGGCGGCAAAAATCCGTCTGAAGGCCAAGGAGGATGCGCTGCAAGCTCGTGAGGCAGCTCTCAAGACCAAGAGTGACAGGAAGAATGATGCAGCGGAGCCATCCTCAGGGCCCAATAGAAAGGGGAAACAACAACGCTACACCCAGTAGAAAAAATGTAATAGACCCACGCGTTCTACGGTCTATGCAATCCTATTATTATGCACTGTATTGTGTTTGCCTAGCTGTATCGACTGCACTTGAGACTACCGGTATGACGGTATTGCGTATCGGTGCTTCACTAAACTACAAATTAATAGAGTGCATAATGTTGCCCACCCATGCTTGCTCCAAAGAATGTCTGCATAATTGATTCGTTTCGCATATAGAAAAGAACAGGGAAATCATGCCTACTCAGTTCAAAATTGTATATCATTACATGCGTAAGTGACAAAAGAGGCCAGCTTTGCGCAGTGACATGACAAAAGAGGCCAGCTTTGCTCAGTGATGTGACGAAAGAGGTCAGCTTTGCGCAGCGACGTGACAAAATAGGCCAGCTTTGCGCACTGACGTGACAAAAGAGGCCAGCTTTGCGCAGTGACGTGACAAAATAGGCCAGCTTTGCGCAGTTACGTGACAAAAGAGGCCAGCTTTCCGCAGCGACGTGACAAAAGAGGTCATCTTTGCGCACTGACGTGACAAAAGAGGCCAGCTTTGCGCAGTGACGTGACAAAAGAGGCCAGCTTTTCTCAGTGACGTGACAAAAGAGGCCAGCTTTCCGCAGCGACGTGACAAAAGAGGTCATCTTTGCGCTGCGGCCACAAAAAATACACATGGCTACCCTTCGCCTTATAAATTGACGTGCAATGCGTCTGCAAGAGAGCACTACACCATCTAACACTACATGTTACATCCCTTCTCCAGGTCAAAATGAACAACAATAATATCAAGAGTTGGCAGGAATTCGCGGACAAGATAAATGAAACTAGGCGGAAGGCTAAGGAGGAGTCCCGCAAGAAGGCACAATGGGAGGAGACACGCAACATAGCAAGGGCTGCGGCGGCTCGCGAGGAACAAGCAAAGGCTGCTGCGGCTACGAGGTCAGCTCCCCGCAATGAGCGGCCGCGTAGCAACAACCCCATCCCGGACGTCCCCAACGAGCGTCGCGCAACTCCCACCGAGGGGAGACACCCCCCCTTTGTTGGTGCGGGGACACGTGCAAGTTCATCAAATCGAACAAACGCATCACCCTGGGTATGCATTACTGGGGTTGCGCAAACTACTCCAGTGAATACCCCAACCGCCGTTTTGACACCTCATCCTATCGGGAACCGGTAACGAACACATGCACCATTTTTCCCGACATTTTCTCCTTCATATCACGTACTAACAATCTCTCCCCTCTTTTTGCAGTCTCCGGAGCCCCTATGTGGCTACCGTAAATGGATCGATCTTGAGATCCACCCTGCTGACCAATGGACCATCGACTTCGAGGATTGGAATGTCAAACAGGACAAGGAGTTGCTGCAGGAGGAGCGCCGCAGCCATGAGCACACCCTGCGTATACAACGCGACTCGCAAGCCCATCTCGATGCGTGCACGCGGAGGGAGCGGGAGGCTCGCGAGAGGGAGCGCGAGAGAAAGAGGGAAATAGCGGCTAAGGCAAAAGAGGCCGCGGAGGAGTTCAACGCCGAGTGGGCAAGGAAGGGAAAGTGGCCCCGGTCCACACAGTAGGTCGTACGAGCAGTTGGGTAGATTAGTCGCATATCATGCTATATGTTATGCATGTAATAAAAATATACGCAGCATGTTACTCCCAACTTGTAATATCCCGGAAGAGATTCGACGATTAGTCAATTAAATAAAGAGAGGGACATTAAAGGAGAAAGGAAAAATATCATTGTTGAGGGGTTTTCTGAAATTTTAGGACAACCTGGGCCTGGGCTTTGGCCTAGGTGGGAATGTTTGGCCCAAAGGGGAGGAGGCAGCCACCTTTACCCTAGCCGCCCCATCTCTCCCCTTGCACACCCCACCCCTCTCCCTCCTAGCAGCCGCCACCTCTCCATCTCCCTCCCTCTCCACTCCTCCATTGGGTGATCAAGGCTTCCACTCGCTACCGGACGAACGGGAGAAGGCGAAACGTTGGATCCGGAGGAAGGAAAGAACAAGAGGAAGGAGGAGGAAGAAAAAAGGAGGAATTCGGGAGGAGATCTTCGTGTTCTTCATCCATTCGTCAAGGGGTAATCCTTGTTTCCCATTAGAATAATATTCTTTGATCTTGATAGCAATTTTCGTCAGTCTGGACTGCTAGGACAGAATGTGGTAGACGGCGGTTTTGGGTTAGATCCGTGGGGATTCAGGTCTGGACCCTCCTAGAGAATTGTAGAGGACGAAATTATCTTTCCATGAAGTCCTACAACGCGTGATTCCGAGTTGCGTAGCAAAAGTTATGATTTTTCTAAGTTGACTATTTTGCATCTCGGAGGGTTTCCCGACGGGTTTCGGAAGATCGATTTTAGAATTTTGTAAACGGGCGAATCAGAGGATCTTCATATTAGGAAAGTTGTATATAATTTTCTTATCTTTCCAGAAAGGTCAAGAAGTCCAAATTCCAATTTTTGTGGTGGAAGTTACGGCGTTTTAGTGCGCTGTCCCGAGATAAATACAGATTGAGGAAAACTGGTTGGATCGGGTAGAAGATGGCCGAATCTGGAAGGCTCCCAAATAGGTTTAGTTAGATAATTTAATTATCTTTCCATAGAATCTGAGAACGCCTCAGTTGAACCTTTTATCAAAAGTTATGAATTTTTCAAGGTGACTGTCTGCAGAAGTCAGGTGTTGGCCGAGGAAGATTTGAGTTTGGGTCAAGTTAAATATGTTGGGTTAGTTTAAGGGTGTTGTTATTTTTATCTAAAGACCCACTACTGTTGTCTTAGCAAATATTATAATTATTATTCAGGAGGAGGACGGATTCGCGGGTTGCACCTTCTACTCATCCTCCGTTTTCTCGCGTTAAGGCAAGTATAATGATGGTTTATGATTGATGGTGTGGATTATTGATGTTTGATGAATTGTTGATGTTTGATGAATGGATGATATTTGATCTAAATTGTGAGTATATGTGTTCATGATATGATAATGATATGTTGATATCGTTTATGGTCGATTGCATTTGAAAGTGATTATGAGAATTTATGATGCATGGATATGGTGAATGCAATTTTATTTTATTGAGACATTCACATATATGCATCATGCCGATATATTGAAGTCTTGATCACGAGATGACCAAGCGCCGAGGTCCCGTCCCGTTGATGTCATGACGGGCTAAAGGTCCCCATACTTGTGGAGTATGGGCAATTGGTCCCTGTACCAGAGGGTACAGGCATGGGTGTGCATTGACGGATGCACACTCCGTATTACCGGTAAAATACGAAAGAGATGAGAAAGAGGAGCTTTTGATCATAATGCATAGCATGAATTCATATGTAATATGTTTAACTTGAGAGTTAATGTTCATGCTTGCATTTGATACTGATTATACTTGCCGAGTCGTTGGACTCACTCTTGTTGTTGTTTGTCTATTTTAGGTACCAATGTGAGATCGGCATACATGGGGACATGAATGGCTAGTTCAGATTCACGTGCACAATTCCTTCATTAAGAAATAAAGACAGTCATGATAATCTTGTTGGCTTGATAGCTTAATTAGTTCAGTTTATATTTCATCAGATTAAATGTAATAAAGACTTAGTACCTTTTGATATTATCTTTCCGTTCATTATTTAGAACTTGTGCTATTCATGCTTGTCGGAACTGTTATTACGTTAATAAACAAAGGAGGTCATGCCGAAATTTTTAGGTAATTTATATTAGTTGTTGATATATTGTGGATAGTTAGTAGCATTTCGTGCCTATGTTAGGCGGGTGTTACACAACCGTATTATGAAGTTTATTATCTCGTCTTTCGCATTCAATGATTCATATTGCAACTCATTTACCAATATTAATATACTGGTTCTCTCCGTACACTAATTCTCACTAAAATCAAAATATCACTTACCATTGTATGTATCGATCGTTCTACAGTCAATAGCTCTTAAAAAAATTATCTCAAAATTTTTTACGCACCTACAACATACAGTGAACATAAACTTTTATTACAACTACTCCTAATTTTTTTCCAGTTTAAAAGTACAAAATTCGTAAAACTCTACAAACTCACAGGGGACTGACTCAAGTCGCCTTCCTACAAAATTGTCAGTTCAACATATTTTCACGGTCAGCAATCTACAAAGAACACAACATCAATCGTTACTTCACATCTAGTTCAACATATCTGCTTATTATGAAGTGTATTTTAATTATCGACATAAAATCTCCTCATCTTTTCGCATTCATTTTCCCAAATGTTAAATATCACTTTCCTTCCTTTCGCCTAATTGTTCTTATCACGCTTATTTTCAAAAAATTTCATTAAATTTTCTACAATAAAACAACATACCATGATCGAAAATTGTTATTGTCGGTTCAACAATTTTTCACGGTCGACAATCTACAAAATCACAAATACATCAATCATTACTTCACACATATTTCGTTCAGTACTCTACCAAACAAAATTTTAAATTTTCTAAAATGCAACAAAATCACACAAGCTATAAACTGGACTCTACATCAAATTCAAATTTTTGAAACAACATTTCATATATCCAAATTTATTTTTATTGTAAATAACTCAATAATACATATAAATTCTTATACTAAATACATATATCAAATCCTAAACAAAATTTTGTGCAATGGGGTCGTCTTGGGTCGGCACCGCATGATCATGCGGCGGAGGCGGGTCGTGCGGCGGAGGCGGATCGTCGGTCGGGAGGCGGGTCGTGCGGCGGCGGCAGATTTAAAGCAGTCGTGCGATGCGGCACCGCACGACCCGTGAACAAGGCGGTCGTGCGTTGCGGCACCGCACAACTTGCTGTGTCGCCGCGGGTGATCTCGCGGTCGGGAAGGGGCCGCTTTTGGAATTTTTTTGCACCGGGAGCCAAATTTGGAATTTTAGATTACTACGGTGCCACATGTGTCCAAAATTCACCACGTGAATATCATCTCATCCTATGTAATGAATATTTGACTCTGAGTTTTATTATCGAAGTTTGAGTTTGATCTTATGTCATTTGTATTTTTTGGTTTTGCTGTCAGGTGATTAGCGGTCTGACTGGTCGTGGGCGGCGGTCTAACCGACCATGAGTAGTGGTCAGACTAGAGAGCGGTTGTACTGGCCCATAGTTGACGGTACATTTATTCCAGAGGTATCTTTTTTGCTGTGCAAAGGTTTTGAGAGCGGTACAGCTGGCTGAATGATGACGGTCCAACCGAGGGTGTGTCGAGTGGTTTGATAGGCAGTCAAACCGGCTCCTTTGTTACCGAGGTTTGACTAGGGTTGGTTGGGACGGTCTGACTGGCCTTTGCTGAATGGGTGAGCTGAGTTTTTTCTCTGTTGTGTTGTTACTCTAGTAGTTTTTCAGTAGTCCTTGCAACGTGTTAGTCATAGTGGGAGTTCATGCAAGTGTTGATCATAGCGTGAGTCCATGCATTATGTTAATCATGGCCGAGAGTATCATGTGGTGTTTGCTAACAAGAGTCAAGTGCATGTCACTTATGCATAGGGACGATTGCTTATTCTTTGATGGGTAGGACACTTGGTGATTATTGGTGATCAATGATAAAACCGAAGTTAAGGGAGGAGCCCGAGGCTACGGAGTATCGCGTAAATTCGGGTGAGACTACATCTCAAGAGGAAAAACACAAGAGAGACAAGAATCGTGATGAGACAAGTGCATGCATATGATGTGCTATTGAACTTGGGTTGTTTCAAATGGAGACGATCTGGGAGATTGTGGGCTATAGGTTTGGCGGCAAGTCATTGGGTATCATAGACTTCGTATTGGAGTTTGTTTCAAGAAGAAGTATCATAGAGATTGGTGGGTAGCAATTGCGTAAATTGTCCAATACCGATGGAGAGACGGTTTGCAAAACCACGATGGTGGCCTAAGATAGATTAGGTCATGTCATGGAGGATGTAGTGTCTTATTGGGCTATTGAAGACATTGAGAAAGTCACGTTTTGAATATTATGCAAGTGTGTAAGTGTAAAATTCGTTTGTGTGTAGGTTACCAGTTTTTTATTTATAAGTGGTTGTATCCACTAAGTGTAGATTGGTTGTTAGGGTTATGTATGAGGTGAGGAGCATCCACTATACAAGCCCTTATGTGTGTTGAGAGAAAATATCTCTTGTGCTTGGAAGGTCACTTTAGAGTTTCCTTGTGTTGGAAGTTTTGTATGAGTGTTTAGGGTTAGAGCTCTATCATCTATGATGGAGTGGCTATAATAATTCATCTTCAAGTATTAATAGATCCACCAAATTCATCTAAATCTTTGTACTCAAGTAGAAGTTGTTCATTTCTTGATTTAGTCCAGTTTTTGGAGTTTCCTTCTTCCCTCTTGATTTTTCATTATACTAAGGACGTGTAAGTGGTGGAGATATTCTTTGAAGACTAAATCCCATCCATCTAGGCACTTTCTATGAAAAGGTCTTGAGTTTCTCCAGTTTGGCTCAAGAATGGGTGTTTTCAAGGGTTTTGATCTTGAGAGCTTTTGGCTTAGGTTCTTACTATTGTTAGACTTGTTAGGACGTGGAATAGATCCAAAGTTATCTTGACCATCCATTACGCATGTAAGCTCGAGGAGGTCGATTAGAGGGGGATAAATTGGTGCTTCTAAAAACTCTTTGGCAAAAACCGAGTTTGTAATGCAGAAGCTCAAGTCAATTTAGTTTTACACATGTAATATCCTGATCGTCGATTCGGCGTAGGTTTCTAAAATAATCCGGAGTTTTCTGATTTTTCGGTAAATCGCGGGAGGTGAAAATTAAATTGTAGAATTGTCCAAAATTAAAAAAAATTAAACAATTATTTTAGATATTTTGGGCTGTCTGGAGGGGTGGGCCAGCCGGCCCAAAGGGGGGCGTACCCCCTCCCAAACCCTAGCACCCTCTTTATAAACCCCCTCCCTTGACCTCTCTCTCCTTTTTTCCCCAGCTGGACGCCACCCCCACCTCCTCCCTGCGCCTCCACCTCTCCCCCATTGTTGTCCCTTCGTGCTAGGAGAAAGCGAGAAGGAAGTAAGAAGAAGGGAGGGAAGGAGAAGAAAGGAAGGAGGAAGAAGAAGGGGAAGAAGATGGGTAATCCCAATGGGATCCCCTAAGTAACTCTCCCTTATCCCAAACCCCTCTGATTTTGCTGTAATTAGGGTTCTTAGCCTAAGAATTGTTGGGGATTAGCAATTAGATTCCCCGATTAGGGAATTCCTGCTGCTGTCTGTAGATCAATCCGCACAGCGCGACTGTTTGCGTAGTTTAGACCTACGAAAAGATTTTTCCTGCGGGTCTTCCCCAAATGAAAATTGTAGAGGACATTGAGAACCATCTACTGTAATTGTTTTAGATTTTTTGGCCACGGGATTTGGGCGTAGCAGGGTCGGGAACCTCGCTATCCGTCAGGGGTGCAGATTGGGGCATATTGCTGTTCAGGTGTGAATTAGGGGTAGTAGATGATTTTTTTTGTTTTTGGTCACAATTGAGAAAAATGTAGGGAATTCAGTAATCTAACTACTGTATAGAAATCACAATTGTTAGAGCCTGTCACTGTGTTTGGGATGTGTTACAATCTGGCTGCCCAGATTGCCAGAACAGAGAACGTCCTCTGTTTTGCGCATTAAGTTACGCCTTGCTAGGAACAAAATAAAAATATGTGATGTACATGAAAAGTGAAGGTATTTAAGTGAGGAATCCATAAATTTATCTGTCTTTGTAAATGGTTTAATAATATTAAAGATACAAAAAAAATTAAGCAATACTGCAAATGAGACAGAGTGTAGAACCGTTAAACGGAGAGGAATGTTGTGGGGATTTGGGGTTTAGCGATATCTTTACTTCTTAAGATGCGTTTTCATTGCTGTTGTATTGTGCTGAGAGGTACTTTTGGACAAGTGGTTTTGCTCCTGAACGCACGTGATTGCTTCGCTTCAACGGTAGAGGCAAGTAAACGTAGCGGTTGTGCTACTGTTTAACTCGTTAATTATACTACATTCATATTAATTAATTCTCTTAATTTGAAGTGCTATGTCATTGTTACATGCTTACTTAATATGATCCATATGGTAGTATTTTAAGAATTCAATTGTTTATGATCTTGATGGTTTAATTGTGGATATGCGGAATTGTTCTTGATGAACCAATATAGTTATGGGATGGAATACTTTATGAGCATATTGTGGTCTAGGTGGTAGTATTCTTAGTGAATATGTGTGGTTGTGGTAGTAGCATTCTTGATGATTATATTGTGGTCTATGTGGTAGAATTCCCTATAGATCAATGGATTATGATCTTGGTGAACCGCATGTGGGTTATTGGTAATGATCTTATGAAATATTGGTATTGTGCTTAATGAGACACAGTTGGGTTATGAGGAAGTATTCATGATGATTAGGTTGATGACCTTTGTGGTTAAATTCTTGTGGTTTATGATTATCATATCATTCATAACATGTCATGACATTTGCATTATGGATGTTGCTGCATTTAGCCGCGACCGTACCAGTACAACATCGTACATTGCCGTAGTACGATGCACACTCTTACCTTGTTGGTTAAGGGTGCAGTGGATCATACGCATTCATATGCATTACATTGTGGAAAGATCATTTGCATACCTATGCAATGTATTGTGGTGAAGTTATTTTGCAGTCAAATACAACTTCATAGTTGTAATATGGAATTGGCTCATGTGAGTTACTTGTGGTATGAGGAATGTGGCTGTGGTCGTGGAATGGGGTTCGTCCCTTGTGGTATGGTAGGGGTTGTGATTGTGGCATGAAATTCTTTTCTCTTGAAGTAACTGTTGATTGTAGTTATGGATGTGAGAAATAATAAAGTACTGAGGTAAAACAAAAATATGCTTTATTGTCTTTGGTAGTGGTAGTGGTTGAGGTTTTAAAGTAGTCAAACAAGATTTATTTGCTAATGTTTTGCTGTCGTTGGTGGTGAATTGAGGTTGAGGATATAAACGTGGTCATTGTGGAAAATAAATGTTGATGGTTAAACTGTTGTAGTTTAATTAGCCTATTAAATAGTTTGCTTGTTGAGATTTTTATCTCACTCTTGTTTTTCCCCCTTCCAGGTAATTCTCAAGCATGCATGGGATGGGTAAAGCAGCACATCACTGTCACACACCATATCATGTTTCATACTATAATAAATTATCTCCAGTTACTCATTTTTATCTCTTATTGCTAATCACTTTTAATTATTAAAGATAGGTTGTGGTTCGCTTTAATTGGTTAAAGTTATTAGCGATTGTTCTTTAATTAGCAGTGTTCCTTTACCTTTGTTTTAGTATGCTTTCGCTTAGGTTAACATGATTTAGAAATTGTTGCCAGTTTATGTTACCTTGTAAAGTAAATTGGCTAGCTTGTAGTGTGGTTTAGTGGCATCCCAGGGTAATGCGACTCCTGGGGTGTTACAACACAATTAAGGTCTAAATCAACTAGTTTCATTAAGTGGACCAACAACCTAAGTATATATCAAATATTTGTAATCGTAGGTTGACAAGCAACCAATTTAATTCTACAAATGTAAATTGAGAACAAGAGAACAAACCACAATGACATGGTTCCTTTTCACTGTGGTGTTCGGAGACTTGTCAATGTCCCCTAATTGGACCGGCTACACGAATTAAGCTAAACACCTCAATCCACTAGTGGTAACTCTTTCCCGCTCTAGGTACGTGAGCTCCAACCTTCACAATCACGTCGGGTCTTCTCACAATCTTCTTTAAGAAGATCACCACACACGATGCCTCTAACACCGTCTAGGAGTCGACAAACTTCAATAGTAATAAGTCAAGCCCCTTGCTTGACTCTCACCACGTGCAATGAATGCACAAGCTCAATTGGATACGAAATCCATCTCTTGATGTAACACATGCAATTTAAAGACCTCTCTCCTTGCTCACAAGGTGCAACACATGCACAATTGAGAGGAGAAGCTCATACTAACTCAAGAGAGTGAAGTGGAGTAAAGCAACATCTTCAACTGGCCACAAGGGGGTATTTATACACCACACAAGGAAATTAGCTGTTAGAGCCAAAACCCCTTAAAAATTAGGGCAATAGATAGTACCGCCGTTATATGGCCGGTATTACCGCTCCCATTTGCAACGGTCAGAAACTAGCCGTTATGACTGGAAAGGTGGTCATTACCGTCGATCATTGTCCGGTACTACCGTGTTGCGGTAGTACCGCTCGACATATGCCGAACTACCGATTTTTCAGGGAGGAGAAGACTTACACAAAGTTGTCTCTCTAGAAAAAACATATCGCTACATAAGCGGTCGTACCGCAACTCTGGTCATACCACTCACAAAGAGCCAGTACTACCAGTCGTCAACCACACAGGTCTTCAATCATGTTGGTCTCCGATTACGCTGGCCTCCGACCACATAGGTCTTCGACCACACAAATCTTCGACTACACAGGTTTTCGACCACGTTGGGTGGTCGATCTTTGACCGCACAGGTCTTCGACCACACAACCACGTCGGTCTTCGACCACGTGACCACGTTGGTTTTTGATCACGTCAATCTTCAATCACAT
Source organism: Bonia amplexicaulis (assembly GCA_036346245.1). Classification (NCBI taxonomy): domain Eukaryota; kingdom Viridiplantae; phylum Streptophyta; class Magnoliopsida; order Poales; family Poaceae; genus Bonia; species Bonia amplexicaulis. Next base: position 11,650,214 of record CM070766.1, read on the forward strand.
AGGTCGATCTTCAACCATGTTCGTTCGACCATATCGACCATGTCGATCTTCGACCACGCTGGTCTTCGACCACGTTGATCTTCATTCACACAGGTCTTCGACCACGCTGGTCTTTGACCACGTTAGTTCGACCACGTTGGTTCAACCACATAGGTCTTTGACTAACTGATGGATGCGGTACTACCGTGAACTTAGCGCTGGTATTACCGCCAAGTGGTAGTACTATAAGTTACACAGTAGTAGTTCTGATTTTTCTAAAAAGTACATATACCTCAACAGATTTTACAAAACACATTTGCAAATAATAGTATCATACACACAAGGATCAACCATGATTTCCAACAAGTTGCAAAACACATTTGCATATTTTTAGAATTAGAACACAAGATATAGGTACATGGACTTAACACATTTTGCAAAACACATTCGTAAACCTAAGTAACATGCTACAAGGATTATATATGAGCTTGAACCATTTGCAAATATAAGCCTCATACCACAAAGAGTAGGAAACATGGACTTCAAACACTTGCAAAACACATTCACAATGTATAGTCCAATGTTACAAGGATTCAATACATGAGCCTCAACTATTTGCAAAACACATTCGTAAATAATAGCATCATACCACGGAGAGCTAGACCAGGTGAGATTGTGCTATCAACACATGATGAGACTCAAGCTAAAAGATAAGACCCCTAATCCTAGCTAGTAAAAGATAAGGAACACATCCTTAGCCCTACCTAGTCATACCTTTGCCTTGAGCAACCTCTTGACGCTTTATGATACACATCTTCACTCCAAGTCCAGGTCGTTGTCTTGATATACATCCATCCATGATGCATACTTCACTTGATCTACATCAACACATGATGGGTGTTCTGTTGACTTGATGACTAACTCATAATCATTCCTCTTGGACATGCATCAACTCATGATACATCCTTTTCTTGATGGCATTTAACTCATAAATCCATCTTCCATCCCGTACCTTGACTTGATCTTCAACATATGAAGTCATCCCAAGTCATCCTCATTTGTTGAGCCTAACTTATTCAGCCAACTCATGGAAAGTGTTAGTCCAGAAATCAATTGTCATTAATTACTAAATCTTCACCTTTAACTCATAATGGACGGACATGATTCTATAATCTTCCCTTTTTGGTAATTGATGACAATATCAACAAATAATGAGATAAAATATTGATTTATGAGTATACAACATGTACATAATAATTCTATACTTTAGTATAAGGTTTCAAAGTAATTAAATCATTCTATCTTTTGACATTAATTGCTACCAAAGCTTATACATCCAGTTGTCATTAATCATCCAACCATTAACACATAATGGAGGAATTAGATGACAACCCGATTGCAAATGATTGAGTTTGAATTAATCATGAGTATATATGAACTATACAAGTTTTATATACTCAAGGATACATTTTAAAGTATAAATCCTAATATATGTTGAAAGGGAAGCATGGATCAATACTTAATGAAACCCCAAAACATAAAGTGAACTCCCCCTAAATGTATGTAGACAAAAATATATAATAAAAACATATATACACATATTAAAGTTAGTCTTTTTGGTGGAGTCCTGTAACATCCCAAAAATTTAAATTTGGAAATATAAAACTTTTGAGTCATTTTTGCCATATATTCTATTTGAATTTGGATTATGGTGCTTCATAAATTTTAGTTGAGGTTCCACAGACTGTAAATCGATAAAAGAAGCAAAACAAACATTAGAGATGTCATGAAAGGGACTATACAAATAACAGGAAAACAAGATTTAAAAATACGAATATGAAAAGATGATCCATTAAAAGAGAAATATAGCTTGGTCCCAAAAATTTGGGAAATTCTATTGTTGGAATTTCGATAAAGAAATGATAGGTAAGAATAAAATAGAAATATATATAAATATAACTATATATGTAAATATATATACAATGTAGAGGAATAATAAAACTGAAGAAATATGTGCAAACAAAATCTTCATAAAAATAGGTTTGGAAAAATATGTATATACATAAAAAAATATATATATACACATAAATATATATATATATATAAATAATAAAAAGGGGAGGTCAGTAGGCCGGGCCACGATAACCGCCCAACCCCGCCAAAGACGCTTCCCCTAGCTACTGCTTTTCTTCCTCCTCCGCCGCCCTCCCTCGCTCGCTTTCTTCGGGGCAGCCAACACAGTGCTCTGCTCACGACACAGACCCGGCCCGCGGCGCCTAAGACCAGCGGTCGCCCCTCTCGGACCAGCGGTCGCCGCCGCCCTGGACACGCCACCTTGACTCCTGCCGCTCGCCCCTTTTCACGCCCGCTTTGCTGCCGTCGCCTCTTTTTCTCGCCCGCTCCGTCCGGTCCTCGAGCCGCACAGGCCATCATGGCAACTTCGGTGGATTCCTCCTCTACACCGCCGCCTGCTCTGCCGTCCACCGAAGTGACCACACGGGCAATTCCCCGATGCCGGCCCTCCTCACGCGCCTATAAGAGCCACCGAACGCGCTTCCGTCCTTCCCACGCCCCTAGCTCCCTCTCTTTCCAAGAAATTGAGTTTTAAAGCATTCCCCACCGCCGGCCTCGCCCTCCTTCCCCGCCACCGGCCACCGGGCTCCCCGCCGACTCCCACCATAAGAGCCCAATTCCAGCTACCTACACCACCCCCGGAACGTCACAAACTCATCCCCGGTCTTCCCCGCACCTCCCGATGACCGTACATCGCCAGCTTCGGAGCCCTTCCCGAGCTCGCCGCAGCCACTCGTCGCCGGCTAGCTCCGACGCTCCTCGGGCTCCGCCGATGCTCCCACTAGATTCACCAGCCCGCGGACAACCTATTTTGGCGGTCCCCGAACCGCTCCGGCCACCCCTCGCCGCCGGCGCCGCCGCCCCGAGCTTCCTCTGCCTCCGCCCCGCTCGTTCTATGGTATAAGGGGATTTATTCCCCTATAGGGGTAAGCAACAACTAAATGGTTCCCCTGGCTATCGACGCTGCTCTCCCCCCAACTCCCCGGTCGCGCGCGTTCGAGCCCTCGGCTCCGTAGTGCGCCGGGTTGAGTTTTCTTTTGTTTCGGTCTGACTGGTGGGCCCCACCTGTCATGGATACAACACCTGGAATAACAAAATAAAAGGAATGAATTAAAAATGCAAGTGGGACCAACCTGTCAGGATTTCTTATTTTCTGGAATTTCTTTGGACTAAGAACTTTAAATGAGCATAACTCCTTCAATTTAATCCCAAATTGAGTGAGAAAAATTTCTAAATTCATCTAAATTCATGATCTATTCAATGGAACTGAAATCATGATTTTTAGAGTTCATTTGAATTTCTGGTGTTATTTGGATTGATTCGTTGTTTTGCTTTTTATCCAAATATTCGCGCATAATTAAAATAGCATACGAGGCTCAGGAGGAAGAAACTGAGGCAGCCACCTTAGAAGCTCAAGATCACCAAGAACCAGACCACTGAGACCAAGGCGAGTCAATATTTTGATCATGTTGAAACTACATTTTCTGCAAATTACTTTCGTTTGAATTATCAAATTGCATGCTATTATTTTATATGCAAATGCATGTTTAATTTCAAGATTCTAGTTATAAGCCTACTGTTTGCCCGGATTAATATTACACCCCCTTTTGAATATTGAATATGCGAACCTTGTCGCTCTAGCAAAAATTATGGTAGTAACCTTTTGAAAATAAGTCCGGAATTATATGCCATGCTTAGTATTGCATAGATATTCAGGGGCACCAAAATGTAACATCCCAGCCAAACAATGGCCTAAAATGCTACCAACTTCTAGCCAAAATTAAAACTTCTAATAATTATTCCAAAAGATTCGACCAAGTCTTATCTATTCAATCATTAATAGCAAATCTAGATAAACAGAAATAGTTCTATTTCCATAATAAAGAACGGAAGCGATATCAAATAGTTCTAATTATTATTACATTTAATCTGATGAATAATAAAATGATCCAATTAAACTAATCAGCCACTAAGATTATAATGACTGTCTTTATTTCTTATTGAAGGAATAGTGCACGTGCATCTGGTCTAGTCATTCATGTCCCCATGTATGTTGATCTCACATTGGTACCTAAAATAAACAAACAACAACAAGGGTGAGTCCAACGACTCAGCAAGTATAAACTGTAAGAAAAACAAGCATTAACATTAACTGTCAAGTTAATCATGTTTCATATGAATTTCATGCTATGCAATATGATCAAAAGTCTTTTCTCATTTCTTCGCATTTTACCGGTAATACGGAGTGTGCATCCGTCAATGCACACCCATGCCTGTACCCTCGGGTACAGGGACCAATTGCCCACACTCCACAAGTGTGGGGACCTCGACGATTGATCACCACGTGAATTATTCTTTTAAATCAAATCCTCACCGAGAATTATTCGACAGAATCAATTTATCACTCCATGAATCTCAAACGACTTGACACCCACAATTCCACCAAAATCGATCACATAACAACACTAACCAGTTGCCATACACCTCTTAAAGGTCTTTGCAACCCAAACTGCTTACCCCTTTCTTGGAGAAGCAAAAGAAGGAAATTTCAGCACAAAGTCCATCTGCAATAAACACAAGACCAAGAAAAACAAAGATCTTGGACAACAAAGGATAAGACCACAGTTGAAAGCACATACCTCCTTAAGAAGAAAACATCAAATCTCAACCAATACGAATACAGTATTGTCATTTGAGCCCAAGAAACTCTTAAGCGGCGAAAATAAGAAGTCAAACACACTTCACAAAGATTACACAACTTGACTTCAACCTCCAAAACTTTTATCAAACTTTTCCTTTTAACAAAGAGAACAACCTTCTTTGATTACGGTATCACCTCAACAATTCCAACAAAGAAGAGTTGAAGACCACAACACATTAATTCTTTAAGAACTAACAAAACCCCTCAACACGACACTTTGCTTAAAACAATTTCAGCTACCACATAAATCATGAGATCAAAGATAGCATACACACTATCAAAACTTTTGATTTAAATAGTACCAAGGAATTTATTCAAATTCTTCTATTTAATGAACCTTCAACACTACCATCATAACCACAAATGGACCAACATACTAACATCAGAATAATACATTCTTAACAAGCATCATCATATCCTCAACTCCTTCATAAACTTTTCCAAAAGAAACATAAGAAATCACTTCATCATGTTTCTAATATCTAAATAAGGTTGCAACTACTTGATCTAGGAGAACCTAGTGCATAAGCCACATAAATAGAACAAAGCTCTTAAATAAGATGATACTAGAACATGACAATCTCACAAAACATACTAGCATAAATCTCTTACTAGATTTTATATATTCAATTCTTATGGATGCTCAACTTTAATTTAGCACAAATTCATTGTACTCTAGTCATTACTGGTAGTAATTGATTATTATTTTATCGCAACGGCATTCATGATCCTAACTTCGTTTTACAATCATAAAACAATCATGAACATAGATTCAGTATCCTACCTTACATTCGAAACTAGAACGGAAATGACTTTAAACTTAAATAATACCGACTTGTAAGACAAGTTCCTACTAGTCAATACCTCAACCCTCATCTATTTCTTTATACATTCTTCAACAATCTAGCATGGTAAAAGATAGATGAAACTAGCAATTGTGCATGCTCATAAAGCATCTAAATAAAAGACATATTAAAGGTCAATATTACCAAGGTAATATTCTAACACCTCCTTACTTAATCATTCCAAACGGTCGGATTAATTACTAAAGACACGATAATTCAATTTATCCAATCATGATATAAATTTAAACAATCATAATAATCATTCGGTTCTTATTACACACTCCTCAATAATTCCATGAGTTACTATCATGAATAGACAAATTCTTAATCATAGTTCTTCTAAAACTATTACAGGGCAATATCAAATTAATCCACTACACTTCCAAAGATGCTAGTTGGAATTAATTATGCACCACGCTAACATATCAACTTGATAATTCAAACCTTATGAATTAGTTTATATGATTACCACCTTCCACTTAAGCATAGCAAAACAACATAAAGGATTTTAACACTCTCTTTCAAAAAGAAGAGGAACAACAAACTTCAACGCTCGAGATAAGGAAATACATAGATCCAAGACTTTCACATATCAATGAGTTTTGCAACTCAAAACTTGCATTAACAAGAGAAAATACCAAGCGAACCAATAAGTCATGATTCACAACAAGACAAAAGTCCCACGAAAAAACTAACCTTACAAATCAATAATAAGCACAGGTAGCAAAGTATCTCAGTAGTCCGGAATGAAACAATAACTGCTTCAAGGAACAGGTAGAGACCAATTGCATACCCTCAACTGCAAGATCCACAATCTCAAAAGAAATTCATTAACTGCAATAAACAAAGGATTAGCCGAAATCAACTTAAGGATATTAATAACTTTTCTAAGAACCTCACCCGCAACACCTACAATTAAGTTACCTGAGGTAACTGCATTGCTAATCCTTATACTACAACCAACGGTATAATCGGCAATGCCAAGGCAAAGACATCACAACATCTACATCATCTCATTGACTATTCCCACTCATAACAGTCATAGGAGCAAATCATAATCATACAAGATTATCAATAAACATACAAGATTATCTCATAATGTAAATCATCAATACAACATGTCAAAAGCATAAATGCAATGCTTGACCCATCCCATCCTCATGTGCACCAAGGTGTCAATTTAATAATTTAATTACCACGGACCTAAAGCCCGCTCGATACCAATCAGTAACATCCCACCAAACAATGGCCTAAAATGCTACCAACTTCTAGCCAAAATTAAAACTTCTAATAATTATTCCAAAAGATTCGACCAAGTCTTATCTATTCAATCATTAATAGCAAATCTAGATAAACAGAAACAGTTTTATTTCCATAATAAAGAACGGAAGCGATATCAAATAGTTCTAATTATTATTACATTTAATCTGATGAATAATAAAATGACCCAATTAAACTAATCAGCCACTAAGATTATAATGATTGTCTTTATTTCTTATTGAAGGAATAGTGCACGTGCATCTGGTCTAGTCATTCATGTCCCCATGTATGTTGATCTCACATTGGTACCTAAAATAAACAAACAACAACAAGGGTGAGTCCAACGACTCGATAAGTATAAACGTAACAAAACAAGCATGAACATTAACTGTCAAGTTAATCATGTTTCATATGAATTTCATGCTATGCAATATGATCAAAAGTCCTTTCTCATCTCTTCGCATTTTACCGGCAATGCGGAGTGTGCATCCGTCAATGGACACCCATGCCTGTACCCTCGGGTACAGGGACCAATTGCCCACGACAAGTGTGGGGACCTCGACGCTTGATCACCACGTGACCAAGACTTGAACAATTCTCAGCATGATGCATATATGTGAATGTATCAACAAGATAAATAGGCATTCAACATACTATGCATCAATTTAATCTCAAAAATGCTATAATGTAAACAGAACATAAATAGCATTATCAACTCATAACTTTACTAAAATTCACAAGTAAAACATTCATAACTCAATCATCACTCATATCATCCAAATCATCAAATCACATAGATTAATCATAGCAAAGTTATACTTGCCTCAACCGTGAGACAACGAAGAATGAGCAGAAGGCGAAACCCCCGGAATCCGCTCTCCTCCTGAATAATTAATTAATAATTACTAACATAACAGTAAATGGTTTCTAGATACAAAATATTAGCAACCCCAATTACCCCAATAATTTATCTCAATTAAAATCCCCAACTCCTCTCGGCCAAATCTGCCCAACCATAGACAGCCGACTTCAAAAATCCATAACTTCCAGTACGTAAATCCAATTAAGTGTTCTCAGACTTTCTGGAAAGATAATTAAATTATCTAAATAAACTTAGTTGGGAAGCCTCTCTGATTCTGCCATTTTCTACCCGATCCAATCCCTTTTCTAAAACATCAACAATCACGTCGGACTCTCTGGACAGCGCACTAAAACGATCATAACTTCCACCCAGAAACTCAGAATCCAGACTTATTTACCTCTCTGGAAAGGTAAGAAACTTATCTACAACTTTCCCAATTTGAAGGACTCCTGAATCGCCACAATTCCCGTCGCACAAACCGATATACTAAAATCTGTCCAGAACTACCCCGATCTGCAGAACAGCCGCACCAGAAAATTCATAACTTTCGCTACACAGATCCAATAATGTGTTCTAGTACTCCCTGGAAAGATAATCACGTCCTCTACAATTTTCTAGAAGGGGTCCAGACCTGAATCAAGACGAATCTACCCCAAAACTGCCGACTAACAACTTCTGTCCCGGCAGCCCAGAAAACCGACGAATCTAACTCGATTAAAAACTCATCTAGAGATTAACAGGGATTACCCTTGACGACACGACGACGAACACGTCGACGAACATGACGAACACGATGAAGAACACGACGCACTCGCCCGCGATCTCCTCCTCTCCTTCCTCCGGATCCACGCGGTGCAGCGACGGACGAAGACGACGGCGCAGCGCACGATCGCAAGACAACTGGCGCGCGGCTTGCCACGGCCGGCGGCAGGGAGGCGGGGCAAGGCGGCCTGGCGGCAGCTCGCCACGGGCACGGCAGGGGGGCTCCGGCAGGTGGCGCAGGCAGCAAGCGCCGCTACCGGTTGCGGCGGGGCAATGGGGGCGGCGGCTGCATGGGGAGGGGTGGGCTAGGGTTAAAGGTGGCCTCCCCTCTTGGGCCAAGAACTCCTCTTGGGCCAAGGCCTAGGCCCAGGTTGTCTCGCATTTTCAGAAAACCCCTCAAACAAACACTATTTTAATCTTTCTCCCCACGTCCTTCGCTTTAATTTAATTAAGCAATTAAATACAATATTCCGGGGTATTACATTCTACCCCTCTTAAACAGAATTCGACCCCAAATTCTAACTGCAACCTCAACAGGAAACAAAAACAACCAACTAGCAATTAACTCGACCGACGTGAACAACGCCGGTTGCTTTCATGCATGCGAGACTCCAACTCCCAAGTTGCTTCTCTCTCGGTCTGCTGCGACCAAAGCACTTTGACATAATTTTTTTTTTCTAAATGCTTGCACCTCGCGCATAGGCTCTAGAAGATCCAAGTGGTTTGCCAACTTCCCGATCCTTGCTCCTCACATCTGCATAACTTTGCAGCCCGCTCTGGGCAGCCAACAGATTCTGACTCACCAAGGCCACTCGTTCAACTTACGCCCCTACAACACTTCGAATGGTGCAGCTTTAATTCTTGAACGGTGGCTGGTCTTACTCGTTGGTCAACGGTTTTAATGAAACCCACGCTCCAGATCTTTCAAGTTCTCCTCGATACGGGTCGTACAAAGCGTCAGGTATCCCACACTAGAACCCAAGGTAGTCCTAGTGATACACAAACCCCTAAAACTTCGCAATTAACAAAAGCGATTAAATACACATCGGGTTATCATTCCCTTTAGTACCAACCCACACAATCACACAAAGACATATATCTCATGTTTCCATTCTCAATCGATCTCTTTACCTTAGCAATGAGCACCCCTTAAACACGGGCGCACCACGTGGCTCAAGGTAAACCCACTCTTTCACGATAGAATTCAACCGAACATAAAGAATTATCATCGCAACCACACAAAACCAAGTCCCCATAAAAAAGGTCAAATCAAAAGAAGAGAAAATGAGGATTCAAAGACGAAAAACCTCCCCACTTTCAAGTAGGTAGTTTGCACATAAGCAACACATATGTAAAAGGGGAATCACTCAAATATCACACCCGTCCATTTTTTTAGGAATAAACTTCCTCTTGAATCACGAGGTTCCAAATCATCCCATATCGTACTAGCTCAATTCTCTTAAATTGGCAACATCAACTCTATGTTCAAACCGAGTGCATCCAACACACTTTTGTAGAGGGACTCTACTATTCTCATAATAACATACTCTAGTCAACTCCTCTACCCACATGTTACTTTAGCGAATAATTTCCATTGCACCTCATCGTTATTTTCACCCACCATCACTTCACCACAATCCCTTAAGGATAATCAACTTGAAATTCTCACTCACACACTCATTTTATACACCCAAAGGATACTATCAAGGAACATCACATTATTTAGAATCCATTTGTTCCACTATTCCCACACAATGTTATTATCCTCCAAGGTTCTAGCATAGATCACCAACCAAAATTTCCCATCTCCAAGGCTTCTATACATATACTTCGATATATTTAATATAAAGACTCTTAAATTCAGTGACTAAAATTTCCACAATCAACCATACTCAATCGTTCACAACCACATGAAAACATAATCTCAACCTGATTATCTATAAGAAGATTCTAACTCCTGGAGGGTTACTTTCTGAAGCCAAGTCATACATGGCCATAATTTTCAACAATCCTTACTATCCCAATAATTCCTCAGAACGGTTGGGCTTCTTCACAGTTATATACTCATTAACTACACCATCATAATCATCCTACTAATCCTTGCAAAGTACCCAATCATGATGCTCCATTAAAATTGATCAAGATTCCCATACTTACAATAATTATAACGTTCCAACAAAATGAACGTAACACTCATGAACCATAACTAGGTTCTTCTAGTTGCGACAATATAACTAGTTAGCCCCAAGGACAACATCTTCTTTTAAATCAAATCCTCACCGAGAATTTTTCGACAGAATCAATTTATCACTCCATGAATCTCAAACGACTTGACATCCACAATTCCACCAAAATCGATCACATAACAATACTAACCAGTTGCCATACACCTCTTAAAGGTCTTTGCAACCCAAACTGCTTACCCCTTTCTTGGAGAAGCAAAAGAAGAAAATTTCAGCACAAAGTCCATCTGCAATAAACACAAGACCAAGAAAAACAAAGATCTTGGACAACAAAGGGTAAGACCACAGTTGAAAGCACATGCCTCCTTAAGAAGAAAACATCAAATCTCAACCAATACGAATACAGTATTGTCATTTGAGCCCAAGAAACTCTTAAGCGGCGAAAATAAGAAGTCAAACACACTTCACAAAGATTACACAACTTGACTTCAACCTCCAAAACTTTTATCAAACTTTTCCTTTTAACAAAGAGAACAACCTTCTTTGATTACGGTATCACCTCAAAAATTCCAACAAAGAAGAGTTGAAGACCACAACACATTAATTCTTTAAGAACTAAGAAAACCCCTCAACACGACACTTTGCTTAAAACAATTTCAGCTACCACATAAATCATGAGATCAAAGATAGCATACACACTATCAAAACTTTTGATTTAAATAGTACCAAGGAATTTATTCAAATTCTTCTATTTAATGAACCTTCAACATTACCATCAGAACCACAAATGGACCAACATACTAACATCAGAATAATACATTATTAACAAGCATCATCATATCCTCAACTCCCTTCATAAACTTTTCCAAAAGAAACATAAGAAATCACTTCATCATGTTTCTAATATCTAAATAAGGTTGCAACTACTTGATCTAGGAGAACCTAGTGCATAAGCCACATAAATAGAACAAAGCTCTTAAACAAGATGATACTAGAACATGACAATCTCACGAAACATACTAGCATAAATCTCTTACTAGATTTTATATATTCAATTCTTATGGATGCTCAACTTTAATTTAGCACAAATTCATTGTACTCTAGTCATTACTGGTAGTAATTGATTATTATTTTATCGCAACGGCATTCATGATCCTAACTTCGTTTTACAATCATAAAACAATCACGAACATAGATTCAGTGTCCTACCTTACATTCAGAAACTAGAACGGAAATGACTTTAAACTTAAATAATACCAGCTTGTAAGACAAGTTCCTACTAGTTAATACCTCAACCCTCATCTATTTCTTTATACATTCTTCAACAATCTAGCATGGTAAAAGATAGATGAAACTAGCAATTGTGCATGCTCATAAAGCATCTAAATAAAAGACATATTAAAGGTCAATATTACCAAGGTAATATTCTAACACCTCCTTACTTAATCATTCCAAACGGTCGGATTAATTACTAAAGACACAGATAATTCAATTTATCCAATCATGATATAAATTTAAACAATCATAATAATCATTCTGGTTCTTATTACACACTCCTCAATAATTCCATGAGTTACTATCATGAATAGACAAATTCTTAATCATAGTTCTTCTAAAAACTATTACAGGGCAATATCAAATTAATCCACTACACTTCCAAAGATGCTAGTTGGAATTAATTATGCACCACGCTAACATATCAACTTGATAATTCAAACCTTATGAATTAGTTTATATGATTACCACCTTCCACTTAAGCATAGCAAAACAACATAAAGGATTTTAACACTCTCTTTCAAAAGAAGAGGAACAACAAACTTCAACGCCGAGATAAGGAAATACATAGATCCAAGACTTTCACATATCAATGAGTTTTGCAACTCAAAACTTGCATTAACAAGAGAAAATACCAAGCGAACCAATAAGTCATGATTCACAACAAGACAAAAGTCCCACGAAAAACTAACCTTACAAATCAATAATAAGCACGGTAGCAAAGTATCTCAAGAGTCCGAATGAAACAATAATCGCTTCAAGGAATGTGAGAGACCAATTGCATACCCTCAACTGCAAGATCCACAATCTCAAAAGAAATTCATTAACGCAATAAACAAAGGATTAGCGAAATCAACTTAAGGATATTAATAACTTTTCTAAGAACCTCACCCGCAACACCTACAATTAAGTTACCTGAGGTAACTGCATTGCTAATCCTTATACTACAACCAACGGTATAATCTGGCAATGCCAAGGCAGCACATCACAACATCTACATCATCTCATTGACTATTCCCACTCATAACAGTCATAGGAGCAAATCATAATCATACAAGATTATCAATAAACATACAAGATTATCTCATAATGTAAATCATCAATACAACATGTCAAAAGCATAAATGCAATGCTTGACCCATCCCATCCTACTGTGCACCAGTGTGTCAATTTAATAATTTAATTACCACGGACCTAAAGCCCGCTCGATACCAATCTGTAACATCCCACCAAACAATGGCCTAAAATGCTACCAACTTCTAGCCAAAATTAAAACTTCTAATAATTATTCCAAAAGATTCGACCAAGTCTTATCTATTCAATCATTAATAGCAAATCTAGATAAACAGAAACAGTTTTATTTCCATAATAAAGAACGGAAGCGATATCAAATAGTTCTAATTATTATTACATTTAATCTGATGAATAATAAAATGACCCAATTAAACTAATCAGCCACTAAGATTATAATGATTGTCTTTATTTCTTATTGAAGGAATAGTGCACGTGCATCTGGTCTAGTCATTCATGTCCCCATGTATGTTGATCTCACATTGGTACCTAAAATAAATAAACAACAACAAGGGTGAGTCCAACGACTCAGCAAGTATAAACTGTAACAAAAACAAGCATGAACATTAACTGTCAAGTTAATCATGTTTCATATGAATTTCATGCTATGCAATATGATCAAAAGTCCTTTCTCATCTCTTCGCATTTTACCGGCAATACGGAGTGTGCATCCGTCAATGGACACCCATGCCTGTACCCTCGGGTACAGGGACCAATTGCCCACCACAAGTGTGGGGACCTCGACGCTTGATCACCACGTGACCAAGACTTGAACAATTCTAAGCATGATGCATATATGTGAATGTATCAACAAGATAAACAGGCATTCAACATACTATGCATCAATTTAATCTCAAAAATGCTATAAAATCTGTCCAGAACTACCCCGATCTGCAGAACAGCCGCACTAGAAAATTCATAACTTTTGTTACATAGATCCAAATAATGTGTTCTAGTACTCCCTGGAAAGATAATCACGTCCTCTACAATTTTCTAGAAGGGGTCCAGACCTGAATCCTGACGAATCTACCCCAAAACTGCCGACTAACAACTTCTCTCCCGGCAGCCCAGAAAACCGACGAATCTAACTCGATTAAAAACTCATCTAGAGATTAACAGGGATTACCCTTGACGACACGACGACGAACACATCGACAAACATGACGAACACGATGAAGAACACGACGCACTCGCCCGCGATCTCCTCCTCTCCTTCCTCCGGATCCACGCGGCAACGACGGACGAAGACGACGGCAGCAGCAGGCGGCACGGCACAGCCGGGCGCGCAGCTTGCCACGGCCGGCGGCAGGCGCGCAGCCCGGCGCGCAGGGAGGCGGGCAGGGCGGCTGGCCCGCAGGGGCTCCGGCGGCGGCAGCGCAGCAAGGCGGCAAGGCGCCGGTGGTTTCAGCAGGCGCAGAGGGCAATGGGGTGGCGGCTGCATGGGGAGGGTGGGGCTAGGGTTAAAAGGTGGCCTCCCCCCCTCTTGGGCCAAGAACTCCCTGTTGGGCCAAGGCCTAGGCCCAGGTTGTCTCGCATTTTCAGAAAACCCCTCAAACAAACACTATTTTAATCTTTCTCCCCACGTCCTCCGCTTTAATTTAATTAAGGAATTAAATACAATATTCCGGGGTATTACACAAAATGCTCCAAGCATCACTTTCAATCATGAGAAAATTTGGTTGGGCAGTCATGGTGGTAATGACTGGTATATGTTCGATATGGTTATTTTATGCTCCCAAAGACCTCAACTTGCTTGAATATCTGGGCGGATGGTTCGTGGGTGTGTGAGTGGTGCAGTGGAAGTACAAAGTGGTTAGTGGTAGAACCGCCCAGATACCACTAAGGACCGAATCTTGTCATGGCCGCCTATGTAAAACCGTACAACCACAAGTCTGTAAAATACAACTTTACTAAGTAAATTTATCGAAACTCCCGGACTCATCTCACTGGTAGTGGAGTGAAGTGGATACGCAAGGGCAAGGGGAGGCCTAAAAGGACACCAAGGGGAGGGTGAAGTTTTCCAGCTATACTAGCGTTGCGGGAAGTGGAGCCCGACTGCGTTAGTGACTGTGGGGAACATCCTGTGCATAGATGGGACCCACCGCAAGTGGGAGAAGCCCATAAGGTGAGATGACAAAAGGAGCTAGATACTTTGAAAAGTCACTGTGATGGTCTGTTCAACTGCATGACTAAGGAATCATGTGGGGTAACGAGTTGATTGTCTCTTGTGGTGAAAGTGTACAAACTCTACAGAGTCAAAACTATTCGAATAGACGTGCCCACGGTCATGGGCGGACATGGGAACTTAACCAGATATAGTTCTATTTCAAAAACTTTGTGGGTGGGAATGGAAAAGTGGAAGGCCCTGATTTGTGTTGCCCTGGGTGTCGCCCCAGTGATAATGTAAGTGGCTATAACGCTGAAGGATTAAGCATATGGTGCAAATGCCATGTAACGGTGGATGGAATCTGAATCGCTATTGTTATTGCATTCTCTTATTCATTATGTTTTTGTTCAAACTGCTAGGTCTCAGGAAATTTCTACGTATTATATTTTTAAATGATGATAATACTTCTCACCAAATCAAAGGTCATGAAGAATAAACAGAAGTGTGGAGAAGGAGATAGTTGTTATGGTAGAAATATAAAAGATGCTGGTGGATTCACGTCGATCATGAAAGAGAAACGATAATGTGGATTCTGTGAGTAAATTGGTGGAGTCTAAATGAATATATAGGCTAGGTAGATGATTTAAATGATTCTTGGAGAATTAGGGAATGCAAAGGTAATTGCTGGATTACGATACGGATAAATAATATGAATTCTTGGGAGATGTTGGCGATAATGAGATTTATAGGATTCGATCAAATACTAGATGGATGAGTTGAATTTTTGGAAACTTGGAGATATGATAATTGGGGTATAAATTTGATCATTGATATTCTTGGTGGAGGTGTACTAGTAAATCAAGTAGAGATAGATAATATAAAATAAGGTGGATTATTGGAAGAGCCAATTTATGGTTTTGGGGATCAATGACCGAAATGATTGGATTGTTAGGAAGTCCTAATACAAATGATTTATGTGGAATAAAAAGTAATTATGTTAGGGGATTATTAGAAATTGCGAGGTGAAAAATTGATGAATAGCAATCACAAGATTGGATTATTAGGAACTTATGATACAACAGATATCGGTGGATACAAAAATAAAGGGCACCAGATTTTCACTAGAATGATGAGCTAATTAAATTGTTGAATAATGAGCCTAAGGTTGGATTTATGAATTGGTGGTAGATATTCAGACTCATGTACGGAATTGGTAACTTCGATTCGGTTATTGAATATTTTGGATGATGAAATAGTAATCACTTGATCGGTGGGTCACAAGTAAAGGTGTTGGATTATAAATAAGTTGTGTAGTTAACAAGTTGGCAATTGGTGGATCTGAGATCGGGATTATACGGTTCTGGTGAAATCTGAGATTGGAGGAATAAATGTATGGGGAAGCTGGATTGTGTGAGAATCAGACACCCATGGCTGGATTAATGAAATGGTGGGTTGCGAAATGGAAAGGGTATAATCGGTGGAGTAAATAAATGATGACACTCGCTGTTCGGAGTTTTAGACAACCATAATAACACCATGATTAAATAATAAGAAAAATGGTAAGAGCAATTTTTGGCAAATAAAACAACCTAAGCCCCTCCTTTGATTAGCCATGCATACTATCTAATTGCATTCTGTGTATTGGCTCGCGGAGCACGGTGGTTAGTGTGCTCACACTCGCTCTCACAACAAATCCAGTATCAAGAATCAGATCACTACGCCTCTGCAACATTATTGGTTATGATGGCAAAGAATATGAAGATGTCAAGGGCTAGGTCATGAACCTCCAGTTGGCTACCTGTGGGCATGTCCTGAGGGTTCACCCGGTGTGCTTCATTTTCCGCTGCTGCAATTTACTAATTTCGGCCTAATCGGCCCATGAGTAAGTTTCCTATGTTATTTATGCTTCCGCATGGTATGTATTTGATATTCATTTTCTGTATCTGTGAGCACTATCTACTGATCCAGGGAATAGTGCATTAAATCATAGAGGATTCCAGATAGTAAAATATGGGGTCCCTACAAGTCCATCCTATATTTTGGATCTAAAGAATGTAATAAGATATAAGAATATGATGTCGAATGCATACCTCTATGATTTTCGTCTTTTTATCCAAATGAGGCTAGGCAATATCATAGTTAATAAATAATTTAGTATCATAATTGTATTTGTTATTATCACCAAAACCAACTTAATAGAGCATGAACTTACAACCAACGAGTAAGACTTGATTCAAGTTCTTGTATTTTGCTTGATTTTTGGTGCAACCTTCTTTCAAGAGGAAAAAGGTCAGAACTTTGGCAATGATCTTGATATTTGATTGGAATAAGTTCCTAACATCCTAGAATAGTTGCATGCCAAATTTCAAGTGATTTGGAGTCTCAGTTTGAAAGTTGTGAAAGTTTCTCCCTGTCGTTGTTGTGCTGATTCTATCGAGAGGTCAGACCACCTATGTAGGAGAGATCAGACCGCCTAAGGCTGGTGAAATGGCTGGAGGAGAGGTCAAACCACCCATTGCACTACAACTAGACCGTCTGGTCAAGTTTAGACTCTTTTGGGTTAGTTTTTATACGTTTGGCTTGAAGGCTTCGTGTGTTTGATCTGTAACTGCTTGTTTCGAAAATGGAGACTACCCGGAGGTTTAATTTGATATCGAAGAAGGGTGAGCTCCTATTCACCCCCTCTAGTCACTGCCTTTGTTCCTACACACTAGCATTGCTGCTACCCCAAAACTTGGGCCATGACCCCACTGCTTGCTCTGGCCTTGGTGCTGTCCGCCACATTCAAGCTCGATCCAGTTTGAGGGAGGCGATAGGGAGGAAAGATCATGGGAAGAAGTGCAACACCTTAGTGACTTCCATTATCTAAAAGCCAAAGTGAGCTATGGTCATCCGTCATCAAGAGTGGAAAGAGCATGGGAAGATGGGAAAGGCTTACGATCATCGTAGTGAGATGTGAGCCAAGGGCATTATCGAGGCGAGGATGAGGTTAGCGGGGCTTGTGGCACTACTTCGTGTGCCAACTTCTGCTGGGAGTTAGATCGATAGTGAGGGGCATAGCTAGCTAAACAACTGAGCAATAGGGTCACAAACTATTGCTCACGAAGCCATATCTGGAGCCTTGGGTGCCATAATGGATGATAGAAGACTTGCCGCGAGCCGTAGGGGCAATTATTAGCTTTGCATAAAGATTCAGTCTTGGAGATGAAACCAAATCCTAGCATTCCATCCAAATTAAAGTGCAGATAATTTCAATTCGGTGTAGGGCTAGATTCATGGAACTAACATTGGACCTTGGTCCAGAGCAAAGCAGCCATCGATAGGGAACAACAAGAAGAAGAATAAGGGGGCGTGCTGATAGAGGAGAAGAATGAACTCTTGTGGATAGTGTAAGACCATGCGGATGCCATCCCATGTTGTGATGAGTATTTGACAGTGTTAGTACTTCGATGTGAAAGTTTGAGTTTGATTTTGAGTAGTTGCATCTTTTCTTGTTGCTTTTGTTGCTGGCGGTATGATCGGCTTAGGGACTGTGATCATACCGGCCAGGAGCTGTCTGAATGGCCTATGGCTAGCAGTCTGACCGGTGGCAGTGCGGCGGTCATATAGGCTTGGGATCCATGTTATGACTGGCTGAAGCGGTAGTACTAGCCCGTAGTTGGCGGTAGCTATTTTTCAGAGAGGTCTGTGTTGAGTTGCGAGGAGCAAAACTACTGATATTGTAACGATGGTACTACCAAAGCATGTTGGGCGGCCAGACTGGCATGTGTGCCGTAGTTTGACCTGTCCCTTGTAACCAACAGTTGGTTTAGTGCAGTACGATTGGCCATTGGTTGGCAGTAGTACCAACCTTTGTTGAGTTGGTTTCAGTTATATTAGTCATGGCAGAGTCCATGCAAGTATTAGTCATGGCTGGACTCCATAAAAGTGGGTCATAGCATGTGTCCATGCATGATTTAATTTACTAATGAGAGTCAAGTGCATGTTATTTGTGTTTGGATCAGCCACTTGTTATTTGATGTATTGGGTGCTTGATGATTGCTGCGGTCAGTGGCAAGACCGAGGCTATGGAAAGGGTCCTGAAACCATAGCGTGTCACATAAGTCCGGGTGGAGCATCTTCTCAAGCGGAGAAGCATGAAAGAAATACAAAGATCATGAGGGGGCAAGTGTGTTCATATGGTGTGCTAATTGAATTTATGTGTTTTAAGTGGTGACAATCCACGGAGTAGGTGTACAACTTGGCAGCAAGAAATTAGGCATCACGGACTATAGTGTGATGTGGTGACAGCCTCAGAGCAGACGTACGATGTTGGCGGCAAGGCATTGGGCATCGCATCTTCATGTGGAGTTCGGTGGGTGACAATTGAGGAAATTGTCCAATATCAATTGGAGTACCGATTTGCAAAATCGCGGCATTGGCCTAAGTGGCTTCAGTCACGTCTTAAAGGATGGAGCCTCTTATTGGGCTATTGGAGCCATGGAAGTCATGCTTTAGAAAACGTGCAAGTGTGTGTAAGTGTAAAACCCATTTGTCTATGGGTTATCGGGTTTTTCCATTTGTAAGTGGTTGTACCCACTAAGTGATGTTGGTTGTTTAGGGTTTAGTGAGAGGTAAGGAGCATTCTCTATATAAGCCCTTGTGTGTAATTAGAGGGTGAGAATACTTGAGAGAGAGAGATTAGGGTTTCCTTTGTGTCGAGCCTTGTGTGTGTGCTCTAGGTTTAGAGTTCTATACTCCATGAGTGGCTATAAAACATTCCTCTCTAAGCTAAATGAACATCCAATGTTTTTCGAAGTGAGTTATGCCTTGGATTCTTCCTTGTGCTTTGATTTGCTTGAATTTCTTATTTGGATTTCTCTCTTCTTGATCTTTCATGGCGCTAAGGACTTGTAGAAGGTAGAGATATCTCTTGAAGATCAAATTGCATCCCTTTAGGCCCCTTCTGAGAGTTCTTGAGTTTGCCCGGTTTTTTCTCATGAGAGAGGTGATTTTGGGGTTTTGCTCTTGCGGGCGTTTTGGCTTGAGTTCTTGTTGTGATTTAACTTGCTATGATATATAAGAATTCATCCAAGGTCATCTAGATCATCATGAACTCACGAACAAGAGTAGATCAAGGTTTATCTCTTTTGCCCATTTTTGATACAACCTTCCTTGTTTTGGATAAAAATTAAAACTGTGGCATTGATTTTCATGATCCATGGTTCGGATAAGTTCCTGACATCTTAAGGAGGATTTGTGGCAAGTTTCACTACATTTAGATTAGTAATTTAGAAGTTAGCATTTTTCTTGAAAAAATGCTAAATAAAAAAGTCAGCATGTTCTAAAGGGCTTAGCCATCGCTGTCTGGAGGGGTGGCCAGCTGCCAAGCATCAAGCGGTATTCGTATGGGACATGTCTCATAAGAGTTGCAGTCAGACATAATTGAACGTATTTAGAAGAATTCCATGACAGAGTCTGATTAATCTATAACATGGAGATTGGTAAGTTACAACTAGCAGACGATTCACTATTAGTATGTGTCCAGATGACATCCTAGCCGTTATAATATATGTGGGCCATAAGATCTTTTCTTTTTCAATTGATAAACATCGGAATTTCTAGATTTTTCTTTTTCCTAAATTAAGGATTATTGTGGTAATTTATAATCTTCAAAGCGAAGGAGATACCTTTAATCTCACCAATACACACACACAAACATACATATATATATATATATATATATATATATATATATATATATATATATATATATATATATATATATATATATATATATATATATATGTATATATGTATATGCATATATACATAAACATATACATATATATATGTATGTATGTATATATGTATACATACATACACACGTGCACTCACACACACACACACACATATATATATATATATATATATATATATATATATATATATATTATATATATATATATAGGAGAATGATTCCATACTCTTGGGAGTACGTACTCCCACTTCTTATATACCGCTTAAGCGAACAAGTTATATCTCTTTATTCTTTTAAGCATACTCTAATAATGATTATAAGATACTCCAAAGTGAGTTCTATGAAAAATTTCATCAAAATCCACTTTTGTAGCCTAATTTATGTATATACTCCTTTTACAGGGTATATAGGAAAAATAAAGGGCTCTGGTGAAATTTTTTCAACCATGTGTCAGACCCGAAATTTGCATTATGAACCCTATGTGTTTACCATGCTAACCCCATGATCAGTTGCTAGCACACATATTCAACAACATTCATATCACACCACACATGATAAATTTAAAACAAGATAGTGTATATATGTAGCGAATGAACATAAGCCTACGCGACAAGGTTTATAATACATGGGTCCACGACCCAAATAGAACGTACAATAAAATAAGTTCAGCAGAAGCGAAAAAATAAAAAGGCATCAAAATCCAGCAAGTATGCCTCAACCCATATCCACAGGCAATTGACTGGGGCAAGACTCTAGAAATTGACGTCTTCATCACCAAAACCAGCTGCATAATAATAACTACAAAATAGGTGTTCTTCTGCATCCTCTTAATATGTTCAACAAGCAACATTGAGTACGAAAATCGTACTCTACAAGACTTATAAAGTATAGATATATATAGTATGCAGATTGAGTCAAAGGTAGCTGTCTAGTCTTGTTCAATTTGCAAAACATGCTTTTAATTGAAATAGCGGGTAATAGATTACAAACAGAAGTTGCAAGGGAATTTAATTTGATAAGTAAATAATGGTAAAACATAAATAGCATAATTTAGAACTAGAAGCTTGCTGCCCCAAAACCTCAAAAAGCGGCAATGACTTTGCCAAACACGCCATGCATTGATATCCCATCATACTTTTTTGGAACCATTTTTGTAAAACATAGAGCTACTTATTGTGGGATTTCACCAAGCTTTGTCCATAATCGGGGACATGGTTATTCAAATAGATTTACACTTTACGGAAGTTACACATTTCAATCTTTGCTTCATGTTCTCCATTCATGTGATGAATGGTTGATGTAGGTGTGGGCGTTGACATGATCCATAGCCTCATCGGTCCATGGGCCATTGACAGTGTAGCCTTTGCATTGGCCACGCCTGTCTATGCCGTTCGACCTCGTCGGTATCGAATGACATATAGAATTAAGGTGGTTAGAAGAGTGCATGATTCATGTCAAGCATGACTGATCTGACGATACAGTAGCAAAATCGACGTAGTAGATATAATTTATGTGGTGAGGATAGCAGAGCAGGATTGTAGGGTCAATTATCGATGTGGTTGAAAGTGATCACTGGGAAAGACTCCTCAGAAGCTAGAAGCCATCGACACTTGGGAGTGGTATGTAGTCAGAAGTCGAAAGCCATCGACAATCGAAAGTCGATAGTCAAAAGCTAGAAGCCATCAGTAATTGAACGTAGTCGGTAGTCGAAAGACGAAAGCCATCGATAATCAGGCGTACTTGGTGGTCGAATGCCTGACGCCATCAACAATCGAAAGTAGTCAGTAGTCGAAAGCTAGAAGCCATCGGCAATCGAAAGTAGTCGGTAGTCGAAAGATAAAACCATCAGCAATCGAAGATAGTCATAAGTCAAAAGCTATCAGATGGCTCAACTGGTTCCTTTAGCACAACTAGTTATTGTAGTTGTGGTCATAAGAGTCTGAATACCAAAGGTGGTCACAAGCATCTAAGTACTGAAGGCAGTTAGTCATAAGCGTTAGAGTACCGAAGGCGGTCGTAAGCATCTAGTTACTAAAGGATGTTAGAGGCGGTCAGAAGTGTCTGAGTATAGGAGACGATCATCAGTGACTGAGTATTAAAGGCAGTTGGAGGAGCCCATGTACTGAGGGTGATTGAAGGCATCCAAGTACCGAAGGATATCGGAGGCCTCCGAGTATCACTAGCGGTCGAAGATGTCCATGAACAGTGGGCGGTCGAAGGTGTCAAAGTACTGAAAGATGTTGGAGGCAGTCATAAGCGACCGAGCATCAAAGGCGATCGGAGGAGCCCGAGGACCGAAGGATGTTGGAGGTGTCCGAGTATCAAAGGTGGTTGGTGACTTCCAAGTACTGCAAGTGATCGGAGATGAACGAGTATCAAAGGCGGTCAACAATGTCTAAGTATAGCAAGTGGTCGTAAGCAACTGAGTATCAAAGGTGGTCGATAATGTCTGATCACAGTGGGCAGTCGTAAGCTTCTGAGTATTAACGGCGGTCGACGTCGTCCGAGTATAGTGAGTGGTCATAACCTTCCGAGTATTAACGGTGCTCGACGATGTTTGAGCACCACCGATAGTCGAAAGCATTCAAGTTCTGAAGGATGTCAGAGGTGGTCAGAAGCGCCCGAGTGTAGGAGACGGTCGTAAGTGACCGAGTATCAAAGGTAGTTGGCGACATCCAAGTACATCGGGCGATCGAAAGCATCCAAGTTCCGAAGGATGTTGGAGGCACTCGAGCACAACGGGTGACAAAAGACGATTGAGTATCAAAGACAGTCAAAGGCACCGAGCACAGTAGATGGTTGTAAGCGACAGAGTATCAAAGGTGGTCGATGACGCCCGAGCACAGCAGGCGGTCATAAGAAACCAAGTATCAAAGGCGGTCGACGACGTTCGAGCACAGCAGACAGTCGTAAGCAACCAAGTATCCAAGACGGTCAGAGGCATCTGAGAACAGTGGGCGGTCAGAAGCTTCCAAGTATCAATGGTAGTCCACAACATCCGTGTACCATGTGCGGTCAGAAGCATCAAGGTTCCGAAGGATGTCAGAAGCGGTTAGAGTACACTGGGTGATCGGAGATGACTGCGTATCAAAGACAATCAAAGCCATCCAAGCACAGCAGACAATCGTAAGCGACCGAGTATTAAAGGCAGTAGATGATGTCTGAGCATAAAAAACGGTTGTAAGCGACCGAGTATCAATGGTGGTTGACGATGCCCGAGCACAACAAACGGTCATAAGCGACCGAGTTTCAAAGGCAGTCGATGTCGTCCAAGCACAACATGTGGTTGTAACCGACCAAGTATCCAAATTGTCAGAGGCATATGAGCACAGTGGGTTGTTGTAACCGACTGAGTATCAAAAGGCGATCGATGACATTTGAGTACTGGAGGTGATCGAAGACGATCGGGTATCAAAGGCGGTCGGCAACGCCCGAGTACGACAAGCGACCGGAGACAACCAAGTACAAAATATGGTTGAAAGTGTCATGGTGGGTAATGTAGAAGATGCCTGGGACAACTCCAATGTGGTGAGGGCACACAGCAGGAGAAACACCAAGATCACGAGGGCAGGTCATTCTCGTTAGATTGTAGTGACAGTTGGTGATGTCACATGTCCTAGGCATCAAGAAAGACTTGCGACTAGCGCCAACTACCTCACCTTGTAGAGGTATCATCAGATTGGAGGTATACACATACATCACCCATTGATTCATGCATGTGTAGTTATGTATTACCATGCTTTGGTATCAAGTCGAGTAGGATGTCGATGATAGACGCGATGCGCTCAACAGCAAACAGGACTACGCTGGTACCTACAGATCATCACGGTCGTACAGCTTGGCTAGGGCGCTCGCCACATGTAGGAGCGGAGGGACTTCATGCCTCAAGCGCAGCGAGTTGGAGAGCGGATGGCAATCTTGACAGCCCTGACGTCGTAGTAGCGGGCTGCACAACAATGAGCTCCAAAGCCCCTAATCGATGGCATTATCGGCAGTGACTGTAGGCGTTTGGCGACATTGCCATCATTGCCGCCATCCATTGGCATGCAAGCTAGCTAGATAAATGAGAAAGAGAAAAGGAGAGGTTCTTTGCCATCTTGAGTATAGTACACCATGGCTTGGACTGGCTTTGTATAGATTGCTTCTTTCTACTCCCCCACCTTCTCATCCTCCTTGTCTATGTATGTCTTCTATGTGAATGTATGCTAATGGCGCATGTCATCCTTCTCTATGTGTATGTACGTCTGCTCATGGGACTGTCCCTCCATGTATCTGTTTGTGCTCTGTGTATGGGTGCAATTGGGTGTCTCCTCCCATGGCTTCCTCCATCTCTCCTTTTATAGGCATGAACAAGGGCCGCAGGTAACATACGTGGCTCCCACACGGTGCCAATCATGCCATTGATTTTTGAGATTGAATTCCTGATCGATTACTGATTCTTGCCTTCTAGATCTCTGCTTTCCATATTGATGAACTGATGTTGCGCCAATCTTTTGATGAGAAGATAAATTCGATAGTAGTTGCTTAACCCTCACAATCCTGGCTACGACCTCACATGGCCCGAAGCCACACAATCGTTGAACTGCTCGACAAGTCGTTATCAACCGTGTATGAATACCTGGATAACCTGATCATGAAGATCAATTCCTGCACACACCGAAGAAGCATGCAAGAACAAGATAAAACACAATCTAATGTATTGCAAATATATGATTGAGTTCAAAAGGTGGGATTCCACAGAAGTTCTTTATGGTTGGTGTAATCGACACAAGTAAAGAACTAGAGTTTTCACAATGGAGAAACTAAGCAAACAAAATCCAAACCCTAAAGTGTATCACACATTAGACTATATGATGATGACATACAGAGGGTGGTAGCTAGGGGAGTAGGTGCACGCCTCTAGGGTTACAAGGCCCATGGGCCCAAGTGGAGATGGTGCAGCACCAGCCTAGTTCGGAATCAGAGATAGCCACACACTATTTTGTAGATTGCAGTGCACTCAGAAGGAGTTGGGGGCTGAATCCAGATCCGTTGGAAAGAGGACAAAATAAGCTTTCAATCAACTACTTGTGGAGCTCAAACGGAGTCCATATGTAAAAGTTATGCTCATTTGAAATGGGTGCTGTCTCCGGAGGCCGAATTGAATTGTGCATGTTTTTCTTCATGGTCAGCTCCGAAGTTCCAGATTAAAAAAACATCACATGCATTAGGCTGCAGCATATTCTTATTAAAAATAAAATACACTCCTAGAAACAAAGTTACCTGATAGTTCAATTGACGTGCACGAGCTGTTGTGATTGGACCTTGCAAGTGCATAGGTTCAGATCTATTGGTTGTATATATAGAAGTGATGTCCTCATTATCCTCCCCTTCTTGTATTTTAGTCGTCCTCGACTCAAACTCATCTTCTTCTCCCAAATATGGCTTCAAATATGTAATGTTAAATGTGGGACCAACCCCGAAGTCTGCAGGGAGATCAAGCTTATATGCATTATCATTAATCTTAGCAAACACCTTGAATGGACCATCAGTTCTAGGCATCAACTTAGACTTCTCAATTTATAAAATCTATCTTTGCGCATATGTAACCACACTAGATCACCAGGTTCAAAAGTTAAACTCTTTCTACCTTGACTACCAACAACCTTATACTTAGCATTCATGCGCTCTATGTTTTCTTTAGTTGTTTCATGCAATTTAATCAACATGCTTCTTAGCATCTAAATTTACTTTTTTTAGAAGTAGGAATAGGCAATAAATCAATAGGAGTATGAGGATTAAAGCCATATACTACTTAAAAAGGGCTCATCTTTGTGGTAGAATGTAGCGATCTGTTGTAAGCAAACTTGACATAAGGTAGACATTCTTTCCACATCTTCATGTTCTTCAAAATAGCCCTCAACATAGTTGATAACATGCAGTTGACAACTTCAGTTTGGCCATCTATTGGAGGTGACAAGTAGTAGAAAACATCAGCTTGGTTCCAAATTTCGCCCAAAGGGTGCGCCAAAAATGATTCAAAAACTTTGCATCCCAATCTGAAACAATGGTATTAGGCACTCCATGTATTCAAATGACCTCTCTCAAAAAATAAGTCAGCAACATTTTCATCGCTCTTATGACAAGGTATAAAATGTGTCATTTTAGAAAATCTATCCACAATAACAAAAACACTATCTCTCCCCTTTTTTGTTCTAGGTAGTTCTAAAATAAATTCCATTGAAATATCTTCCCAAGGAATGCTAGGTACAAGAAGAGGCATATATAAACCATATGGATTAAGTTGAGACTTAGCTTTATTGCATGTAGTGCATTGAGATATGTAGCGCTCAACATTGCGCCTCATCCTTGGCCAACAGAAGTGTTCCACAAGGATGTCCTCCGTCTTTTTGATGCCAAAGTGACCCATTAGTCCTCCCTATTCACCTCCTGTAATAACAAAAGACGAACATAACTAGCTGGAACACATAGCTTGTTAGCTCTGAACAAAACTTCATTATTAAAAACAAATTTATTCCAGCATCTACCATTTTTCAATTGGACAGGGCATCTCTAAACTCATCATCAGAAGTATACAATTCTTTTATTGCCTCTAACCGAAAAGTTCTACAATCAAGTTGAGACAACATTGTATACTATCTAGACAAGGCATCAGCAATCACATTTTCCTTCCCTTCCTTGTGTTTTATGACATAAAGAAAAGATTCAATGAATTCAACCCAATGAGCATGCCTACAGTTCAGTTTAGCTTGACTTTTAATATGTTTCAGTGATTCATGATTAGAATGGATAACAAATTTTTTGGGCCATAAATAATGTTGCCATGTTTCTAAAGTTCGAACGAGAGCAAGTAATTCCTTATCATAAGTAGAATAGTTCAAACTAGACCCACTCAACTTTTCACTAAAATAAGCAACATGTTTATGTTTTTGTAACAACACACCTCCAAGTCTGTCGGGACCCGGATTTCCAAATCCCTCCTCCACCCCTCGCACGGCGGCCGGCAGCGAGGGGTGGAGGAGGGAGTGGGAATGGAGGGGAACTCAATTCACCTTGGCGCGGAGCTCGGCGGTGAACGGAGGTGGCCGGCGGTGAGGGGAAAGCGGCGGCGCCTCGGGTGCTACGGCGCGGCGGCGATAGAGCGGGCAGGAAGGGTAGGGGAGTGGAGGGGGAGGTGGTGCGGAGTGAGAGGAGGCCGGGGGTGGTATTTATAGGGGTGGAGGGGCGCGGAGGCGGCGCTAATTGCTCGCCGGCGTGGGAGGTGGGCGGAGGCGGTTACAGGCGGTTGGGGAGGTGGGGGCGCGGAGAGAGATGGGGAAGTGGGCGCGGTGAGTGGGGGTGGTTAGGGGCGGTTGGGGGTAGTGGGGCGGGGAGAGAGGGGAAAAGCGGAAGGGCGGAGGTGGTTGCGGGCGGCGTCGGTCGGGAAGGAGAAGGTGGCGGGGGAAGACGGCCCCCCGGTGGTGGGCAGGCGGCGAGTGGGGAGGCGGCGCGGCGGAGATCGAAGCGGCGGGCGACGTGGCTCGATCGACTTATATTTTGGAGATAGTTTGGACTTATATAAAATATTTTCAACTTATTTTGGTATTAAATTTTTAAACTAAGATTTTTTTTAATTCTAGAAATTGATTTTAAAAACTGGAAAAACTCAAAAAAAATTCAAATAAGATCCAATTTCTTTAAAGTAATTAATTTGAATTTAATTTTTTTAAAAAAAAAATCACAAATTTTGGGATGTTACAAACCAACCCCCCTTAGGTGAGTCTCGACCCCGAGATTCGGATGGACTGGGAAAAAGATCGGGAAACTCTGATCTCAAATCTTCTTCACGCTCCGAAGTTGCTTGAGACTCAGAATGATTACTCCATTGTACTTTACAGAATTTGATGCTCTTGCTTCTGGTTCGGCGTTCCACTTCATCCAAAATTTTGACTGGATACTCTGGATATGTTAGGTCCTCTTTCAAAGTCACTTCTTCTAAAGGCATTTGTTCTTCTGGCACTCTGAGACACTTTCTTAACTGAGACACATGGAAGACGTCGTGCACATTCGACAACTGAGGTGGGAGCTTTAACTGGTAAGCAACTTCTCCCCTTTTGGCTAGAATAGGGAATGGTCCAATAAATCTCGGAGCAAGTTTCCTAGTAACACTGAAACGACGCAAACCCTTGAGAGGTGAGACTTTCAGATACACATGATCTCCAGGTATAAATTCTAAAACTCTTCGACGATTATCTGCGTAGCTTTTCTGTCTTGTTTGTGCTGTCTTTAATCTGTCCTGAACCAGACGAACTTGCTCTTTTGCTTGCTTCAACACATCAGGTCCAGATACTTGTCCTTCTCCGGTTTCTTTCCAATACAATGGTGTTCTGCATTTTCTGCCATACAATAGTTCAAAAGGAGACATTTGTAGGCTAGATTGGTAACTATTATTGTAGGAAAACTCTGCATAGGGCAAACTTTGATCCTAATTTGCTTTATTTGCCAAGGCACAGGCTCTCAACATGTCTTCCAATATTTGATTTACTCTTTATGTTTGACCATCAGTCTGTGTGTGATATGCTGTACTGAAATTTAGATTTGTGCCCAAAATTTCATGCAGCATCTGCCAAAATCTTGAACTGAATTGAGGTCCTCGATCTAACACGATCTTCTTTGGGATTCCATGCAAACACACAATCCTTGACATATATAGTTCTGCGAGTCTATCTCCAGAATAGGTGGTCTTTACTGGAATGAAATGTGCGACCTTTGTCTGTTGGTCCACAATAACCCAAATTAAATCATACCCTGACTTTGTTATTGGCAATCCAGTTATAAAATCTATGCCAATTTCTTCCCATTTCCATTCAGGTATCTGCAAGGGTTGCAAAAGTCCAGCAGGTCTCTGATGTTCAGCTTTAACTCGTTGGCACACATCACATAAGGCTACATATTCTGCAATTTCTCTCTTCATGCTTAACCACCAGTATCTTTCTTTCAGATCTTGATACATCTTTGTACTTCCAGGGTGAATTGAGTATCCTGATTTATGTGCTTCCTTCAGGATTAACTCTTTTATTTCTTTTCTTTCGGGTACGAGGATTCTTTTTCCAAACCAAAGGGTACCTTCTTCATCTTCTGAAAATCCTGGTGCTCTACCTTTCTTCATATTCTCTTTGATTTCTTTGACATAACTGTCCTCTCTTTGAGCTGCCTTGATCTGTTCTTCTAAAGTTGGTTGAACTTCCAAAGTGGCTAGGAATTCTTCATTTACCACTTCTAAATTGAGTCGCTGGAACTCTTCATGAAGTGCAGGCTGACTGTCTTTAATCATCAGATTATTGCAATAGCTTTTTCTGCTTAAGGCATCCGCTACTACATTAGCTTTTCCTAGATGATAATGGATTCCAACATCATAATCCTTTATTAACTCAAGCCATCTTATTTGTCTCGATTGAGGTCAGGTTGGGTAAATATATACTTCAAACTTTTGTGGTCCGTGTAAATCTCACAATGATTACTGATCAGATAATGCTCCATATTTTTAGAGCATGCACAACGGCAGCTAGCTCTAAATCATGAGTTGGATAGTTCTGCTCATGCGGGCGTAATTGCCTTGAAGCATAGGCTACTACCTTTCCTTCTTGCATCAAAACACAGCCTAGACCTTGTCTGGATGCATCACAGAAAACTTCAAAATCCTTCCTGATATCTGGAAGTATTAATACTGGTGCAGAAGTTAATCTCTTTTTCAGCTCTTGGAAACTGTCCTCACAAGATTTACTCCATTCGAACTTCTTTTCTTTCTTTAGTAACTGAGTAAGAGGTCTTGCAAGCTTGGAAAATCCTTCGATAAAGCGACGATAGTATCTGGCTAAACCCAGAAAACTTCTGATCTCTGTTACTGACTTGGGTTGTGCCCAATTGAGTACATATGTTACCTTTTCAGGATCTACAGACACTCCTCCTGCCGAAATCACATGTCCCAAGAAAGCTACCTTCTTCAACCAGAACTCGCACTTGCTGAACTTGGCGTATAAATGATGTTCTCTGAGCTTTTCTAACACTATCCTCAGATGTTTGGAATGCTCTTCCTCATTAGGGGAGTATATCAGGATGTCATCAATGAACACGACAACAAACTTGTCCAAATACTCTATGAACACTTTGTTCATCAGATTCATAAAGTATGCAGGTGCATTGGTCAAACCAAAAGACATCACTGTAAACTCGTATAATCCATAACGAGTGGCAAATGCTGTCTTTGTTATATCTTCCGGTCTAATCTTCATTTGATGATAACCGGACCGAAGATCAATCTTCGAAAAGACACATGATCCTTTTAATTGATCAAATAAATCATCTATCCTGGGCAAAGGATACTTGTTCTTGATTGTCACATCATTCAAAGATCTGTAGTCCACACACATACGAAGACTGCCGTCCTTCTTCTTTACTAGAAGTACTGGTGCTCCCCAAGGTGAAGAACTTGGTCTAACATAACCTTTCTCTTGCAATTCCTGAATCTGCTTCTTAACTTCCGCTAGGTCATTAGCACACATGCGGTAGGGTCTCTTGGAAATTGGAGCTGTTCCAGGTACCAGATTAATGACAAATTCAACTTCTCTATCTGGTGGCATTCCTGGCAGATCTTCAGGGAACACATCTGGATACTCACTTACTATAGGTACCTTTTCCAGAGTTATTCCTTTCAAGCTGTTTAGCCCACATCCATTCGAGGACATGCTCGGCTTACACTCTACTTGGATTCCTTCGAGTTGGTAAGAGTAATGGCACGATTGGCACAATCTATCTGTCCTTTATACTTGGTTAACCAGTCCATACCAAGTATTACATCTAGGCTATTGGAATCTATTATAATAAGATTCGCTAGGAATTTGACTCCATTTATATCTACAGTTGCTCTAGGGCAAACTGTATTAGTCCTCATTTCTTTTCCCGGTGATTGGACTAACATATGGTTCTTTAACAAAAGTGCATCCCACTTATGTCTTTCAACAAATCCTTTGGAAATAAAAGAATTGTGAGACCATGTGGAGGTCACCCATGGTTGTGATGAGTAATTGACCTTTGGTCTAGAAAGATTGAGTTTGGTTTTTGAGGTTTGGGCTGACTTTGCAAAGTTGTAAACCTTGAGAATAGTCGGCAGACCACCTACGACCACTCTGTTCGTAGTTAGAACCAAGTAATGCATTGAACTGAGTGGTCGGAAGGCTCTTCGACCTTATTGGTCATGATCGAAAGACGTGCGACCACGTTATCCAGTGTTGACAGCAGAACGCAACTGTGGTCGGTAGTCGGAGGCGCCGAATGGCCTTGATCGGAAGTCGGGACTTCGGTCAGGCTGCGAAATCTTCACTGGGAAGTCGGTAGACTTCAACTTCATGCTATGAAGTCCCTGGTCTTCGACTGAGATTACACTGAAAAGTCGGCGGACTTCGCTCACATTTTCGCAAAGTCGCTCTCCTCACGCTGATTGTGGTCGGATGTGGCGCATGTTTACGATCACGTTCGGAAGACGTTTGCCTCGCCTGGCCGTGATCGAAGCGGTTACACCGACACAACCAATGTCGGAAGTCGCCAGACGGTCTTACGACCACGTTGGTCGTGGTCGGCAACGATGGCGTTTCTCGAGTAATCGGAAGTCGCTCTCCACACGTTGGCCGTGGTCGGATGTCAGTAGATTGGTTTACGACCGCGTTGTCCTTGGTCGAAACCTCGTAGATGCATTTTCGAGTGGTCAGAAGGCTCTACGACCACGCTGGTCATGGTGGAAAGCCATGCGCCTTGTTTCGACCATTTTGGGCATGGTCAAGGTCACCCAAGAGGTTTGCGACCACTACGGTCGTGGTCGGAGGGCACCAAAGGAAGTTACGACCACCGCGAGCAAATTGAACGTAGTCGGAAGAGTTTAAGACCACCTTGACCGTGGTCGGGTGGCGTACAACCACGTTGAAGGTAATCGGAAGCCAGCCGGGGAGTTTACGACTACGTTGGTCGTAGTCGGTAGTCGTGGTGGGGTTTACGACTACGTGGTCGTGGTCGGTAGTCGGCGCCGGTAAGTCGACCACGCCAGGCGCCAAGCTCGACCACGATTGTGACTTTCGCATCGACCACGCTGGCGCAATTCGGTACTCGGTGGATCGACCACGTGTTGCGATCGGTGGCTCGGTGTCGACCACGCTGGCGATCGGAGCATCGACCATGTTATCACGGATTGAACGTGGTCGAAACGCGTTCGACCACGTTATCGGCGAAATGACCGTGGTTGGTCGAGTTCATTCAAACCGGTCGTATGAGCCCATGTGATGTCCGATTATGTTGGGACTTGATCGTATGGGTTCCTGGTGATGTTGTGGACCTTGTGGACTTGTTGGTTCATCTTCTTGACAGGTTTTGTCAATGTCTATATTCTGAGGAAAAGGTGTGAGCTCTGTTGAGCTATGCAGAGTGTGGTCTGCTTGTTTAGTGCGGTGCTATGTGATGGTTTGCTTGTCCGTGGTGGTGCAGGACTTGAGCTATTTCATGGTGAAGCGTGGGAGGACCGGGACTAGGCACGGGAGGTGTTGAGGTCCGACGGTCGGAGACGCCAAGATGATCGAGGCCGGTGAGGTGGTTGCGGCCGAGAGGCGAGGAACCGATCCGTAGCTACCGTGATGGTCACGACATGCAACGACATGGAGGACCGTGACTAGGCTCGTGGAGGAGCCGAGGTTCGATGGTCGAAGTCGGGTGCGATCGTGTGTGGTGAGATGGACCGGGATTAGACTTAGGAGAAGTCAAGTCCACCGGCCGGAGATCGGGCGCAATCGGTGTGGTCCGATCGATCGAAGGCGAGCTCGTTGTGGCGAGGCATGGACGGATGGGACGAGACACGGGCGTGTCGGGGTCCGTAACGACCGGGAGGTGCCAAGACAACGAGGTCTCAAGTGGGTGCAAGCGTGGGCGGGAAGGCGGTGTGAGGGCATTTTGGAGAAATGCCAAAGCGCAAAGGAAACCGTCCCTCCGGGAAAGCACCGAGAAAAGAAGTGGATTCGCTTGGCGCTAACGGCAAAGTGCGGTCTCATTGGGGTTAACAGCAAAGCATTTGAGTTAGCGGCCAAAGTGAATGATAAAACCCGGTGTTAGGTGGGGTTTTCGGGTTATCCCCAGTGAGGACTAATGGATGGATCCATTAGGTCTGGTCTCACGTGTGAGGCTATAAAAGGGAGAGGGGAGGCAAGAGTTAGGGTTGAGTTGGTCGGCTAGGCCTTGGAGGCAGCCGCCTCTCCCTCCCTTGGGAGTGTATCTGTGTGTGTTTGCTCTAGGGCTAGAGCTTGTCCTCCCAGGGGGAGTGGTTGCAGAAACCTCCCGTGTTATGATTTGAGAGGACTCATCTCTCTGTACTTGTTAGAGTTTATCTATGAGATGGGTCCGTGTTTGTGATCCGGGTTGAGAGGTCGTTCTTGAGATATTTTCATTGATTTATTTGTCATCTCTTCATTCTTAGTTCCTTCTGTATTTCCTTTTGAGAGTTGGCTTAAATTTGATTTGCTCAGAATAGAGAATCTGGCTCAAGGCAATTTGGCCAGTTCATTCCCGAGAGCAAGGTCGAATCGGAGAAATTTCTGTGTCTCTCGGTCATGCGCCTCGCCTCTGCTTTCATTTTTGACCATGTCGTTCTAGCCGACCATTGAAAAGACTTTAGATTTTCTAGGTGATTTCTCTTCCAGAGGATGCTGAATCTTTGTGGTTAAAATATCTCCTCATTTCGTTTGAAGATTTGCAAGTTATCTGGATTTTGGTCTTTGCGGTCGCACTTTGTTTCTTGTTTCGACCGCTCGCTTTTATCTTGTCGTCATCTTTTGTCGGTCAGACGATCACGCAGAGATCGGTCTTGCTTCGAGCTCTCATTTTTCAGCTTGATTTTTGTTGGAGGATTCTCGACTTCTGCTTTGTCTCGGATCGCTTGAAAGAAGGAGTCGACCGCTGATATCGACCACGATCGCCGATGACCACGTGATGGTCTACGACCACGTGTATTCGACCAGAGAGCGAATAGCTGTCGACCGTCTGGATTGAGCGTCCTCGAGTTGGCTTTCGACCACAGCAGAAAGGTCGAACGAATACTCTATGTCTTTCCGACCAGCTCGTTTCTCTATCTTTTCGGTCTCGATCAGCTGCAGTCTTTCTCTGTGTTTTCTCTGTTTCGAGTAGAGCAATCGATCTCCTTCTTCATAGCTCTCTAGCTATCGGAGAAAAGATCGGTGTAATATTTAGAGAGCTTTTAAGGCACCATTCACCCCCCCTCTGTTGCCATTTCGGTCCTTCAATTGGTATCAGAGCGAGGTTGGCTCTGTGTTTGATCTTAATCGATCTGGAGCTTGGCAGTTAGTAGGGAATTTTGTGATCTTTTCTCTGCATCTTGTAGGGGTGTTCTTGCCAATGATGTCTCTTGAGACAAGAGGCTTGATTTAGACTAAGAGGATGTTTTTAATTTGCAAGAAACCACAAGTATGAGCTTTGTGGTACATTCTTTACCCTTGATTGATCAAGTGCAAGGAAGGAGAAAGCCTTGGAGAACACGTGGAAAGGACTTAGACTTTAGTGGTTTAGAGATGGCATGAAATTTGATTTCTATAGTCGTAAGACTATCATTTTGTTACCCTCAAAGTTTCATTGCCAGAGGATAAATGAATTGGGAGTAATTTGGATTTTTGGGTCATCCTGTTAGTTTTCGGTTTTTTTGTCCAAATCCAAATTCCTTGGTCTTCTGTTGAGACTGATTGATTTCTATAGTCCTAGTACTATTTAGATCAAAGTCTCACTTCTTAGACTCAAGGAGATCACCATTTTTTTTCTACCAATTTCTCGGTCCTCAGATCGTAAACAGTAATTACTGTTTTTGGCCGCCGGCGCTCTTCTCTGTAAGACATTCGACCACACGGTTCTTCCTGTTTGTAGCAAAGACTTTGGATTTTCTTTGGAGATTCACTTTTAGATATCTTGCTCTTGCTCTGTTTCAAATTTCATAAGATTTGGATATTTGTGGCAAAAGTTATCAAGAATCTCCTTCGGATGGTCGTGCGCTCTCCTCTGTTTCTCTATTTTCTCGACCATGGCACGTTTCTCTGTTGACCTCGTTCTCGGGTTGCAGCCGCTCTGCACTGCGTTTTCAGTCTTACGACCACGGCTCGGCTCACGGTCGCACGCTTGCAGCAGCTCTTACGACCATGGCTGCCGTCGCTACGACCACGGTCAGACGACCACGTTCTGTCCGTGTCACGGCGATCGATATAGCGCTGCTACATTTGCGTTCGTTTGTTGTTTCGTCTGCCGGTCGGCTTTGGGAAATAGAGTATCGACCACAG
The DNA here is from genome assembly GCA_036346245.1 of Bonia amplexicaulis. Classification (NCBI taxonomy): domain Eukaryota; kingdom Viridiplantae; phylum Streptophyta; class Magnoliopsida; order Poales; family Poaceae; genus Bonia; species Bonia amplexicaulis. The sequence continues at coordinate 11,686,422 of CM070766.1, forward strand.
TCTCTGGAGCTTTCGACCACGTATGTGTCTGCTACGACCACGGCTATTTTGTGCATGCTCTTCCGTTCTTTTTCGGTTTCGACCGTGGTTTTTGGGCTTATGACCGCAGCCTACTGTTCTGTGTGTTTTCGATCACGATCAGATCACAGGGCTTACGACCACACACTACATTTGCAATTTTCAGTCGTGGTCGTAATGACCTACGATCACGACTCTCGGCTGTAGTCTTTCAAGACCACACCTCCCGTGCTACGATCATGTTCATTCCTTCTCGATTACAGCCGTAGCACGCTTCGACCAATCCTTTTCTACTGAGTGGCTGTGTGTGTCAAGTCTTGAATTCCCAAGTACATGTTTACTAACCCTTCGGGATCCAAGACTTGGGCATTTTGGTCTTATCATTTGTAGGTATCCAGACACTTGTTGGAGAACATGGATTTGATTGGGTTTTGATCTTCTGTTTCATCATATGACCAGAACATTCATTGGCTCTCCACTTCATGGCCTCCAAGAGGCATGTACCTTCATGTTTGGCGTCTCCACCTACTTTGTGAGCTACTCTATACCCTCATGCCCTTATACTCATGTTTGACCATATTGGCATGTTGTGCTTGTTCATGTGCTCACTTGTACCATATTGGCATGTTTTCTCTCAATGCTTTCATGTCATGCCTTTATGTGTATGTCGCTAAGTATCCATGTACCTTGTTGTATTTGTTAGATGCTTAAGCTTTGACTTGACTTCATGAGCTAAGTAGAATGTGTGCATTAGAAGTCAAGTATCATCATGACCTTGTGCTCTGTAGTATCTATCATGGTTCACATCTTGCTTCTTATGTTCATTCATCATTATTTATACATGTTAGCATACTTTTCATGATTTTGATTTGTCATGTTGTATGTCTACATGATGTATGCACATGTATGGACAGTATGAGCTTGGGTGTATCTTGGATAGTTTCTCTGTGTCATGATGCTGCGTCTATTCATGCCTTTGTATATTTTCTATTATACATGCTTTTATCCATGCTAGCATATGCTTCGTGGACTGCTTCTCATCACCGCTATGTGTATGGTTGTGATTCATTGTGATACATGTATATCTTGATCTTACTCATTTAAGTTTTGGTATGAAATAAACTGTACAACATCTTTGTAGCATTAGTCTGTGCTTATGCTTAGATATCATGAGATTTGTGGTTAGGTCACAAGCTTCTTCTAGTATTTGGTGGCTCTAGGCTTGCTGCTCTAGATGCTTTTGTTGAGGGCTAGATTGAGCTTGTGGCGGTGCGTGTTCTCATGTGTTCTATGTCTTTAATACTAGTGATGCTACTGTTGTTATCATTTGTCTCAGTACTGGTACCATGTTGTATATTATTTACCCCAGTACTAGGACACCAGCTGTTCCCCTATGTTTAATCCGCAGGTTATGAATGAGGGGAGAGTGGTACAGCTGTTTACGACCGCTTCTTGGTCTTTACGACCACGTCGTAGTGTCTACGACCACAATATGGACTCTCGGCTGAACCCATACACGACCAAGAGCCGGATTCGACCACGACTACGATCCGGACTCAACTTTGGCCACGACTCGGACTCAACCCCGACCAATCCTCAGACGCGAGTTCGATCACACCACCATGGCCCGGGCTCGCGTTCGATCACCTCGGACTCGACTTTGATCAAGACCAGGACGCGATTACTACAATTGGTAACATATTCGACCTCGACCACTACAACAACCTCCCGAGCAACTGTAACCAAGGTTTGCTCCCTTGCGACCTTTAGTGTTTTGCTTCCCTCCACTTGGCTTTGCTTTGTTTATCTGTGCTAGTGGGAGGAAGAGTCCGATTGGTTAGACAGGAACCGACTCTAGGTGATATTGTCTGGATCACACTTCTCATCCAAATGGTTCTCTACGATTATTTACTACCTAGTTTGGGCTTTGGTTCTCTAGGATTCTCTTCTACCTAGATTGAACTTTTTCTTGGCCACTAGAGTCTTTTGCATTGACTTAGTGTGCTTCTGCTCCGTGGTATGAGGTTATAGACTAGAGACCATGAGGATAGAGTATGTTTGGGAATCACCTCCTTGAGCTAGAACCTCCTCTTTCTGGTTTTTGCGCCAAATTTCTTGGTTCTTCTCAGTTTGCCTTCTCTAGGGGGAGTTGGACCCTTTCTGTCTGTTCGGATTATTTTTCAGGGGGAGTTCATCTCGTGTGCATTCTTTTGTCCCATAGTGCATACCATTCACATGAATGCCTGTACAGTCTTTGGAGCCCTGAATATTATCTTTATGTGACATGATATCATGTTTTATATCTTGCCATGACCTGTGATAGCTTGATTTATCATGTCCTTCTATGTGTTGCTTAGCTCTTGCCATACTAGCTTAATTAAATGAGAACAACTTGAATCAAATCATGTCTTGTTCAAACTTATGAATAGTCTGGCTTCAGTGATCCTCTCTTGATTCAGGTCATGTCAAATAGGCTAAGTTGAGTCTTGAATCTATTTTTGAGGTTTAGATTGAGCTAAGTTAGTTCATTAGTGATGCATGAGTTAAGTTAACTCTTTGTTCATGAACTAATTCAAGTAAATGCAAAAAGATCTCTTTTGTGCGAAAAAACTGATTTCACCAATTCTTTCTCATGAGACGGCTTGCCATTGTACTCGGCATGAACTCAGGGGGAGTTTTGGATGACCAAGATCACCTCTTTAAGCTTATTGCTTGGAGTGATCGCATAAGGCTTGAGATCTAGCACATGGCTAAGAAAACAAATCTTTGTGAAAAATGGTTGGAGCCAACCATTAATTTATGAAAAGTGCCAAATGTGTTAATTTTGCTCAAGTATTCTACAAGTGGTATCCAAAGTACTACAAGTAGTGAATTACTTGTGATATCTAGTGCTTGAACAAAATGTCTCATTTTTGAACTTATAGCACTCTAAAATTGACTCAACGATAGCTTCTTGGTTCCACTTAGAATATTGACATGGCTTGACTCACGATTGGATACCTTCTTCTAGACTATAATCTTGAGTGACTCGACATGCTAATCAAACCATTTAATTTAAAGATCATGACTTATTTGGCTTGAGCTTGGCAATACATGGTTTGTTATGATCTAGATAGCATTGTCACAGTTTATGGCTTGCTATAATTTTCTGTGAAGTCACTTTAGATAATCTTCATGACTCCCATAGCTCCTATCGCTTAAATCAAATCAACTGTCGACACTCCATTTCATTCATACTCTATGTTTCTTCCTTGCATCTTGATGACTTTATTGACAAAAAGGGGGAGAAGGATAGAGAAAAAGGCATTAAGGGGTGCAAAAGGCATTAAAATGGGAGAATGCATTAAGGTATGGGAGAAGGATAAAAAGGCGATAAGGGAGAATGCTTGGTCATCTTGCTATGACAATGGTCATGTGAGCATCGCTTTTGGACCATGAGTAAGATTGGACTTTTTGTGTGATTTGGAGCTTCTGTAGAAAATTTGATCCTTCTCTGTCTGCTCCATTTCATTCTGTGTCAACATGGTCATGAGTTCCTTCTTCATTCTTTTAGACTATGTGTGACTTTTGCATCTCCTTGCTTTTTCTTCTGTTCAAAAACAAACTCATGCTTTTTCTGTGTTTGTCAATATACTCATCAAGGGGGAGATTGTGAGACCATGTGGAGGTCACCCATGGTTGTGATGAGTAATTGACCTTGGTCTAGAAAGATTGAGTTTGGTTTTGAGGTTTAATGACTTTGCAAAGTTGTAAACCTTGAGAATAGTCGGCAGACCACCTACGACCACTCTGTTCGTAGTTAGAACCAAGTAATGCATTGAACTGAGTGGTCGGAAGGCTCTTGACCTTATTGGTCATGATCGAAAGACGTGCGACCACGTTATCCGGTGTTGACAGCATAGCAACCGTGGTCGGTAGTCGGGCGCCGAATGGCCTTGATCGGAAGTCGGGACTTGGTCGAGTGCGAAATCTTCACCGGAAGTCGGTAGACTTCAACTTCATGCTATGAAGTCCCTGGTCTTCGACTGAGATTACACTGAAAAGTCGGCAGACTTCGTCTACATTTTCTGCAAAGTCGCTCTCCTCACGTTGATTGTGGTCGGATGTGAGCAGACAAGTTTACGATCACGTTCGGAAGACGTTTGCCTCAGTTGGCCGTGATCAGAAGCCGGTTACACTGATTACAACCAATGTCGGAAGTCGCCAGACGGTCTTACGACCACGTTGGTCGTGGTCGGCAGCCGACAGTGGCGTTTCTCGAGTAATCGGAAGTCGCTCTCCACACGTTGGCCGTGGTCGGATGTCAGTAGATTGGTTTACGACCGCGTTGTCCTTGGTCGAAACCTCGTAGATGCATTTTCGAGTGGTCAGAAGGCTCTACGACCACGTTGGTCATGGTGGAAAGCCATGCGCACTGTTTTCGACCATTTTGGGCATGGTCGAAGGTCACCCAAGAGGTTTGCGACCACTCTGGTCGTGGTCGGAGGGCACCAAAAGGAAGTTACGACCACTGCAGAGCAAATTGAACGTAGTCGGAAGAGTTTAAGACCACCTTGACCGTGGTCGGGTGGCGTACAACCACGTTGAAGGTAATCGGAAGCCAGCCGGGGAGTTTACGACTACGTTGGTCGTAGTCGGTAGTCGTGGCTGGGGTTTACGACTACGTGGTCGTGGTCGGTAGTCGGCGCTCGGTAAGTCGACCACGTTGTGGCGCTCAAGCTCGACCACGATTGTGACTTTCGGCATCGACCACGTTGGCGCAATTCGGGTACTCAGTGGATCGACCACGTGTTGCGATCGGTGGCTCGGGTGTCGACCACGTTGGCCGATCGGAGCATCGACCATGTTATCACGGGATTGAACGTGGTCGAAACCGCGTTCGACCACGTTATCGGCAGAATGACCGTGGTTGGCTGAGTTCATTCAAACCGGTCGTATGAGCCCATGTGATGTCCGATTATGTTGGGACTTGATCGTATGGGTTCCTGGTGATGTTGTGGACCTTGTGGACTTGTTGGTTCATCTTCTTGACAGGTTTTGTCAATGTCTATATTCTGAGGAAAAGGTGTGAGCTCTGTTGAGCTATGCAGAGTGTGGTCTGCTTGTTTAGTGCGGTGCTATGTGATGGTTTGCTTGTCTGTGTGGCTGCAGGACTTCGGAGCTATTTCATGGTGAAGCGTGGGAGGACCGGGACTAGGCACAGGAGGTGTTGAGGTCCAGACGGTCGGAGACGCCGAAGATGATCGAGGCTGGTGAGGTGGTTGCGAGCCGGGAGACGCGGAACCAGATCTGTAGCTACCCGTGATGGTCACGACATGCAACGACATGGAGGACCAGGACTAGGCTCAGGGAGGAGCTGAGGTTCAGATGGTCAGGAAGTCGGGTGCAGTCGTGTGTGGTGAGATGGACCGGGATTAGACTTAGGAGAAGTCGAAGTCCAGCCGGTCGGAGACTGGCGCAGTCGGCTGTGGTCCAGTCGATCGGAAGGCAGGCTCAGTTGTGGCGAGGCATGGACGGATGGGACGAGACACGGGCTGTGTCGGGGTCCAGAACGACCGGGAGGTGCCGAAGACAACGAGGTCTGCGAAGTGGGTGCAAGCGTGGACAGGAAGGCAGTGTGAGGGCATTTTGGAGAAATGCCAAAGCTGCAAAGGAAACTGTCCCTCTGGGAAAGCACCTGAGAAAAGAAGTGGATTCAGTTGGCGCTAACGGGCAAAGTGCGGGTCTGTTGGGGTTAACAGGCAAAGCATTTGAGTTAGCGGCCAAAGTGAATGATAAAACCCGGTGTTAGGTGGGGTTTTCGGGTTATCCCCAGTGAGGACTAATGGATGGATCCATTAGGTCTGGTCTCACGTGTGAGGCTATAAAAGGGAGAGGGGAGGCAAGAGTTAGGGTTGAGTTGGTCGGCTAGGCCTTGGAGGCAGCCGCCTCTCCCTCCCTTGGGAGTGTATCTGTGTGTGTTTGCTCTAGGGCTAGAGCTTGTCCTCCCAGGGGGAGTGGTTGCAGAAACCTCCCGTGTTATGATTTGAGAGGACTCATCTCTCTGTACTTGTTAGAGTTTATCTATGAGATGGGTCTGTGTTTGTGATCTGGGTTGAGAGGCTGTTCTTGAGATATTTTCATTGATTTATTTGCCATCTCTTCATTCTTAGTTCCTTCTGTATTTCCTTTTGAGAGTTGGCTTAAATTTGATTTGCTCGTAGCAGAGAATCGCTCAAGGCAATTTGGCGATTCATTCCCGAGACAAGGTCGAATCGGAGAAATTTCTGTGTCTCTCGGTCATGCGCCTCCAGTTCTCTGCTTTCATTTTTGACCATGTCGTTCTAGCCGACCATTGAAAAGACTTTAGATTTTCTAGGTGATTTCTCTTCCAGAGGATGCTGAATCTTTGTGGTTAAAATATCTCCTCATTTCGTTTGAAGTTTTGCAAGTTATCTGGATTTTGGTCTTTGCGGTCGTACGCCTGTTTCTTGTTTCGACCGCTCAGTTTTTACTGTGCGTCATCTTTTGTCGGTCGTATCGATCACGCAGTAGACTGCGGTGCTGCTTCCGAGCTCTCATTTTTCAGCTTGATTTTTGTTGGAGGGATTCTCGACTTCTCTGTTTTGTCTCGGATCGCTTCAGCAAGGAGTCGACCTCTGCTTGATATTGACCACGACTGTCGATGACCACGTGATGGTCTACGACCACGTGTATTCGACCAGAGAACGAATAGCTGTCGACCGTCTGGATTGAGCGTCCTCGAGTTGGCTTTCGACCACAGCAGAAAGGTCGAACGAATACTCTATGTCTTTCCGACCAGCTCGTTTCTCTATCTTTTCGGTCTCGATCAGCTGCAGTCTTTCTCTGTGTTTTCTCTGTTTCGAGTAGAGCAATCGATCTCCTTCTTCATAGCTCTCTAGCTATCGGAGAAAAGATCGGTGTAATATTTAGAGAGCTTTTAAGGCACCATTCACCCCCCCTCTGTTGCCATTTCGGTCCTTCAAGAATGCGAAGCTCCAGAATCGAATAATACTGATGCAGGTACTGAGTTGACAAGAAACTTACCCAGAACTACGTCTAGTGCATCCTGGGCTACTTCTGCAGTAACATGGTTAACATGTCCTCTATTCATCCCTTGCGGAGTTCTTTGAACTTGAGGTGTCCCACGGCCTTGTCCTGCAGGTGGGGCTCGTGCTGGTGTAGTCCCCAAGTTAAAACGAACAGGGGTCACCGCTGGGCGTTTCTGAGGACAATTATTGGCATAATGTCCCATGTTCTTGAAATTGAAACATTGTACTACTGCAGTTGAAGTCTTGTTCTGCTGAGGTTGGCCCCCATTATTAGCTCGTGGAGCTTGTGGAATTGGGCGAGGTCCACTGAATGGTGTCCTTGGCACACTTGGCGCTGGAGGCCTACTGAAATGCGATTGATTAGGACGATGACGAGAACTGCTTGCACCCTGTTGGGCTTGGAATTTCCTCTTAGAATCTCATATAATCGGCGTTGAGCATCTTCTTGTATAATAGCCTTGTTTACCATATGCTGAAATGTTGGGTAATCATTGGACACCAATTGCACTTTGAGGTTGGGGTCCAGTCCTTGCATGAATCGCCAAATCTTTGCTGCATCTGTTGCAACATCATTTGGTGCATACCTGGCCAATTGTGTGAACTTATTCAGGTATTCAGTCACACTAAGGTTTCTTTGCTGCGGCTTGTGAAATTCCATTTTCTTCATATCCATTATCCTTGTAGGAATATGTGCAGTACAGAAAGCTTCATCAAATTCAGCCCAAGTGATACCTTGCACATTTTGATGAGCTGCACAATAATTATCCCACCAATTAGCTGCAATTCCTTTTAACTGATGGGCAGCATACAACACTTTCTCACGATCATTGCACTGAGCCAAAGTCAATTTCCTCTCCACATCCTTAATCCAGTCATCAGCTTCCATTGGATCTACTGAACCATTGAAGGTTGGCAGTCGAGTTCTCATAAATTCTCCTAGCTTGGACTACGGTGCAGGATTGGAGCCTGTGGAGCTGGCTGGACTTGATTCTGAGCAAGAGCTTGCAGAAGTTGCAGTTGCATAGCCATCATTTGTTCCAAATTAGGGGCCTGAACAGGAGGGGGTGGAATTGGTTCATTGGCTTCTGGTTGAGGATTGGTACCACGGCTGTTGCCGGTGTTGTTTCTTGTGTTCACCATCTGAAGAGGTAACCGGATTTAGCAAAAGATAAGGGGGAAGTAGGTTTAGCCAAGAGATCAGGGGAGACTAACAACATCCCAAACCAACACACAAAAAAGAACACAAACAACAAATTGGAGGAACTCAACTTTTGCATTCAAATTAAATTTTGAAAATGGCTGTACCACAAATGCACAAGTGCTTTGGTACAGTCCATCTAGCACCAATATATAGCAATAAAACGTTCTAAGGAAGTAAACATTAAATTGGATGCTACTGTCTCAACAACTACTCGTCCTCCTCAAAGATGCGCTCCTCAGGATCCTCCTCTGGGTCTTCTTCAGGATCTTCTTCTGGGTCTTCCTCGAGCTTACCCACTTGGAGCTGTCTACAACCACACATGGGATGGTTGCAAGATGCGCGGGTGTGGGTATGGCTATGACTGGAGGCAGTCGACCGAGGCGAGGCAGGAACGAGAGACTACGTCTTTGTTGGAATCTTCAAGGTTGATGTCGGGTGGTGGACTAGGGCGCCGCACACTCTTGCGTCTTTGTGAGCAAGGTGCGGGTCTGTCGTCAGTCGGCACTGTTGTTGGCGATCGCTGCATGCGGTTCGAGTCGCCCACTCAAACTCTCCGCCTAGCTCGGATGAGCTGAGCACGGAGGGTGTCGGAGTGCTGGTAGCTAGAAGTAAGAAGCATTCGAAGTTGTCCAATCTCTTCCAAGGCACTGGCGTAGGTGGCTACCATCGCCTGAGTAAGCTGCACCTGGTGCGATAGTCGAGGATCATCCACTGAGATCTCGAAGGGTTGCGGATAACTCGTCCCGCTCGAGTGGATGAAAAGAAGCGATGGGTGATCGTAGTGCTCTCCTTGTGAATCGGCACAAGTCGGCTATAGCCAAACGAGCCGCATCCCGAGGCGTCGAGGCGGTCGGGGCAGAGGATGATCGATAGGGTATCTGTGGGAGTTGAATTCCTTTTCCGTGCATACGTGAATGCTTCCATCGACCAAGAATCTCGGACCATAATTTTGACTTTCCGCCCTCTGAAAATAGGCGGTTGGCGATACCGAATCTTGCATGAGTTGACGAAGAAGTTCAACAAATGCACCCTCATTCTCGCCGTGAGAAATGAAGTCCCACGAGTCAACGGAGGAAGAACCGGCCATCTACAAGTTGAAATAATAGAAAAGATTAGTAAGAAATTTTTGAACAAGAGAATATAAATAGAGTGGGGGTAAAGAGGTATATAAAATTTTCAAAAATATAAAATTTTTAATAAATATAGATCCTTAAGGTTTTTGCTATTCTAAACTAGGTCACGTCCTACAGTCAAGTTGGCTCTGATACCATCTCTGTCGGGACCCGGATTTCTAAATCCGGTCCCTCTGTGTATTTCAGCACTAGTCCCAGATCAAAACTAGTACACACAGTTAAACAGTGATGATTACATTGCCAACAACGAATATTACAATAATAGAGAGTACCGACCAAAAGGTCTTTTCATTACAACTGAGATTTCAAGACCTCGCAAATAAACAAAACACAGCGGAAGCAAATAAACTTGATAAAGACCCATCAATACGCCACAGGCAATTGACTGGGGAAACACAACCTAGTTCTCCGGAAATCCTTCGTCGAATCCACACGCGAAGTAGTCGTAGTCTCCTTCCTGAGCTTCGTATTCCTCTGAGATTTTATTTTTAAGTGTAGTATGTGAGTACATAAAGTACTCCGCAAGTCTTGGGAAAATGCATTAGATGCAAGGCTCAACAAGGAAGGTTATATGGTTCTTTTGCACGAAGCAATACTTTTATTTTCCATATCGTTAAACATATTTGAAGGCAATATTTTAACAAAGTAATTATCTTAACTGAAACTATTAAATATTTTAAAGTGAAGGTTATATCCACCATTTCTGGATAACTGGTTCCAACCACCAAATTACAAATCTACGGGTTCCAACCACCCATACTAGTTTCAACTATTTGAACAACCCCGAGAGTTTCATCCACTCTCGGATTCCCAAAACTTTACTTTAAACCAAAACCAAAGTTCTACCATGTGAATGCATTCCTTGCCCGCCCTTGACCGTGGGCACGGCTATTCGAATAGTTTTAACACTCTGCAGAGGTTGTACAACTTTACCCACAAGAGACAAGATATCTTAATAGCCAGCATGCTTCCTTAGGCATGAGACCCAGATAATTCGTCACAAAGCCTTTTCATTACTCTAGTCTAGCTAGTTACCACCCGCTGAGGTTTCACCGCTGAAGGGTTAAATCCACCACATTGAAGCCCCTCTTGCGTCGTATGAGTACGAAAACACCGCCCTCACCGTGAATAACCAAGACACCGGCACTCACTTTCCACTGGTGGTACCTAAACTAGTCTATTGTAAGTTAATCAGCTAGGTCATACCCATTTAGACATGTGGTTGTACGGTAGTGCTCAGTTTGGACAAACACAAGCGTCGGTCCTTAATTGACTTGGGTGGAACGTACACTTTTCAAGTTCTCGTGCTAAACAGCACCAATCCAATCTTACCATCCACCCAAGTCTAAAATAGTTTTCACCAACTTAACAACAATAACAATATTGATTGCTACTCGATAAAATCATTCCTTTCTATTTTCCACCCGAGGGTTATACTGATCGACTAGTTTGTCTAAGCATTTACTACCATTCTAAAATTATCAAATTCATAATAATCTCATTACTGAGACAAAGGAGATCTATGGTGACAAAGGTATATGGTTGTCAATGTCAAATGAGGGTATAACAATTATCGGTTTAACTATTATCCTTACAACATAAATTGACATTTTATGTAACATAGCACATGCAATAAATTTAAAATAATTAAAAACATTTCACAAACATAGGTTCAAAATGTTCAAAGGAGACTTGCCTTCGTGTGCGATATCTTGACTTTCTTGTTGCGGGTCTTCGAATTCTTCAACAACGTTGGATTCTACGCACAAAACGATAAAACAAACAAACAAATAAATACAAATAACATTACAAAAATATAATGTAACTACTGGAAAGGAGTTTATAATTTTATAAGAAATTAGGAGAAAGTTTCAACGGATTCGGAGTTCGGACGAGGGAGAAGGGATTTTTGGAAGTTTAAATGAAAAAGAATTTGAATATAAAATATCTGATCTTAGAAAAATAATATAATTTTATGGATATTTTACAAGGTTGGATTTGGATCTTTGGAGGTGTACAGAAAATTTGGGATGAAACTGAGATTTTGAAAATGAACTGGGTGTTTGAAATTTGAAATTTGAATTTTAAAGTATTACAAAAATTTCAAAAATTTAAAAGGATGGCGGAAATGAATAGTTTGGAATTTTTGACGAATTTAGAAATTTGAATGGACTCAATCGGAGTTAGGATGAAAAAGTACAGCATCGGGAAGTTTAAAATGAAAGAAAAGAATAAACTAGATTTTGGAATTATTTTTCCAAAGGAAATTCGAATTATGACGTCACCGAATTTCTTTTTCGCCGAATTATTTTCTACGAAAAATCGGATTTATGACGCCAAGATGACGCCGACCACAGGGTGGGTGGTGACAGTGGACCCGGTCCATGTGGACTGAGTCCACGGACCCGAGGAAACGCTGAGGTGGCACGGGGCTCGGGTGGCGGCGACGCGGCGGCCACCGGCCGAGTTGGCGCCGACGCAGGTCGACGCGCCACACCACCGCCACGTGGGCACGGGTGGCGGCCACGACCGGAGGTGTCGGCGGCGATGGCGCTCCGGCGGCGAGGGGCGGAGGAGGAGATGGAACGGAGGAACTCAATTCACCTTGGCACGGAGCTCGGCGGTGAGCGGAGGTGGCGGCGGCGAGGCGGCGGCGCCTCGGGTGCTCTGGCGGCGATAGAGCGGGCGGGAAGGGAGGGAGAGGAGGGAGGTGGTGCGGAGTGAGAGGAGGCCGGGGTGGTATTTATAGGGGTGGAGGCGCGGGCGGCGCTAATTGCTCGCCGGCGTGGGAGGTGGGCGGCGGTTACAGGCGGTTGGGGAGGTGGGGGCGGGGAGAGAGATGGGGAAGTGGGCGCGGTGAGTGGGGTGGTTAGGGCGGTTGGGGGTAGTGGGGCGGGGGAGAGGGGAAAAGCGGGAAGGGCGGAGGTGGTTGCGGGCGGCGGCGTCGCGGGGAAGGAGAAGGTGTCGCGGGGAAGACGGCCCCGACAGGTGGGCCCGGGCGGCCGCGAGAGGGGGAGGCGTGGGCGGCGGAGATCGGCCGAGCGGGGCGACGTGGCTCGATCTGAGCCGTCCACGTGTCGGCCACAGAGAGGGGGTAGGCGGGATGGAGAGGCGACGTGGGCCGCGATCCGGTCGTCCATGTGGCGGCCGGAGAGAGGGGCGGGGTTAATTAAATTTTCTTTTGTGATTTTTAATTTTTAGAAAAGCCTAAGAAATTAAATATAGCTCAGAAAATTACAAAATAAACTTTAAAAATTCTAGAAAAATTCACATAAGCTTTTGGAGATATTTTGGACTTATATAAAATATTTTCAACTTATTTTGGTATTAAATTTTCAAACTAAGATTTCTTTTTAATTCTAGAAATTGATTTTAAAAACTGGAAAAACTCAGAAAAAAATCAAATAAGATCCAATTTCTTTAAAGTAATTAATTTGAATTTAATTTTTTTAAAAAAAAATCACAAATTTTGAGATGTTACAAAGTCCAATTCCTGTAGCATCACATTCAAGCTCAAAAGTCTTATCAAAATAAGGAAGTTGAAGAAGTGGTGCATTTATGAGCTTCTCTTTTAGAAGATTGAAGGATTATTCTCGTGTAGGGCCCCAATAGAAAGGAACACCTTTCTTGGTGAGTCCGTTCAATGGTGTGGCAATAGTACTAAAATCCTTGACGAAGTGTCGATAAAATCCAGGAAGTCCATAAAAACTTCGCACTTGTGTGACTGTGTTAGGAGTCAGCCAACTCTGTATGGCCTCGATCTTGGCTGGATCAACTTCAATGCCCTGTGGAGTAAGAACATAACCTAGAAAGGATACTCGATCGGTGCAAAAGGTGCACTTCTCAAGGTTACCGAATAAATGTGCATCACGTAGAGCATTAAAAATAGTCTGTAACTGATCAAGATGTTCCTCAAGTTACTTGCTATAAATCAATATGTCATCAAAATATACCACCACAAATTTTCCAATGAAAGCACACAAAACTTCGTTCATCAATCTCATGAAAGTACTAGGTGCATTAGTTAAATCAAAAGGCATCACTAACCACTCATATAAACCAAACTTAGTTTTGAACACTGTTTTCCATTCATCTCCTAATTTCATATGAATTTGGTGGTATCCACTATGCAAGTCAACTTTAGATAACATAGTAGAGCCACTTAATTCATCAAGCATGTTGTCAGGTATAGGATGACGATATGTACTGGTAATATTATTGATAGCTCTACAATCAACACACATACGCCATGATCCATCTTTCTTTGAAACAAAAAATACAGGAACATCACATGGACTAAGGCTCTCGTGTACGTACCCTTTGTCAAGAAAGTCTTACACTTGATACTCAATCTCCTTAGTCTCCTCCAGGTTGTATGGTGCACGGTTGGGTAGGAATGCTCCTGGGATCAAATCAATTTGATGTTCAATACCCCTAATTGGTGGCAGCCCTGGGTGTATCTCAGCGGGAAAAACATCATTAAATTCCTACAAAAGGTTAGTGACATCAGGAGGCAAATAAGCAGGAAGATCCTCAAGTGAAAACAAAGCATCTTTGCACAAAAAAGTATAGCAAAAAAGAATTATTCACTTTCAACTCATTCAAATCATATTCGGTAGCTAATAGAACAGTCCTTTTCAATTTAATTTCATTATTCCTAGCACTTGTTCCTTTTGTATCTTTCTTTTTAGACGGAAAACATTCTTTAGCTATAATCTGATTTTCACTCTTTTCTTTCTCCTTATTTACTCATTCAACATGCTTAATTTTATCTTTTAAAATAGCTTCAGGAGACATTGGAAGTAAAATAATTTTCTTGCCCTTATGCATGAGAGTATATTGATTAGTCCTACCATGATGTGTAGTGTCTTTATCATATTGCCATGGTCTACCTAATAATAATAAACATGCTTACATAGGTATGACATCGTAATCAGCATAATCATGGTATGAACCAATAGAAAAATGAACTCTCACAATGTGAGTTTCCTTCAGCTTACCGTATTAATTAAACCATTGAATGTAGTAAGGACGAGGGTGTTGTTGTGTGGTCAAAGAAAGCTTCTCAACCATATCAATGCTAGCCAAATTATTGAAACTTACTCCATCAATAATAACTCGACAAGAACGCTCATTGATCATAAATTTTATTTGAAACAGATTGTGGTGTTGATTCTAGTCTGCACGCTCCATTTGAGCACTAAGGACACGTTTCACAATTATGCTAAAAAACTTATCACTTGCTTTAGCTCCAAAATGTTCTTTGTCATATTCAGATTCATCTTTCTCACTTGCGGGATTAGTTACAAGCAGTGCATGCTCTTCATCAATATCACTCATGGAAGTGTACTGACCATCTTCTCTCACAATAAGAATTTGCTGACTTGGGCAATCACGCATGAAGTGCTCAAATCCTTTGCACTTGTGACATTGGATGTCCCTTGTATGTCCAGTGAAAGTAACTGAAGATGTACTCTTTATTGGAGCAGATTTTGTAGGAGCTTGAATGGTTGTCGCCTTGCTTGTTTCAAGTGCATGTGGGGGGTGTGGAAGTAGATGTAGAGCACCCTCGGATTTGTGGAGATGGAAAGGGCGTCCTTGCTCTCCCGGCACTTTGTTTGGAGGAAAAATAGGTCTAAAATGACTCCTTGTTCTCATGTGTCGACCTTGTACTTCCTTTTCTGCTTTGCAACCAAGATGAAATAAACGAGTGACAGAATTGTATTCCTTATAGTCAAGTATATCCTGAATTTTCTGATTAAGCCCTCTAAAAATTCTAGCCATTTTAGCTTCTTTTATTTCTTCTAAACCACAACGCAATAAACCAATTTGCAATTTCTGATAATATTTCTCTACTGACTTATTGTCTTGTTTTAAGCATTGTAATTCATTTAACATGTCACGTGAAAAGTATAAATGCACAAATCTAGCTCTCATGACTCTTTTCAATGCATCCCAAGTTCTAGATATGTGTTGTTCATTACGACACAATTTATTCCATCAAATAGATGCAAAATCAGTTAACTCACTAGTAGTAGCCCTAGCCCTTTTATTTGCAAGAAATTCACGGCATTCAAATTTTTGGTCTATGGCTAACTCCAATGTAAGATAAGCATCAAGATCATATGTACCAGCAAATAGAGGCATAGTGAATTTAATTTTACCAAGTGCATCATTACAATCACATACCTCACGTGGTGGGTCTCTTCTCATACCTTATAGATTGAAGCGTCGTTGTCAATGATCACGATCATTGTTGGGATTGAAATCACCCTCGGACTCCGTATCAGCAACGTATAGGCTCTCTTCATCTTGTACCTCATCGGCCCATGAGCGAGCAATGGATGGGTTACGGCACAGTTGTGCAACACCGATAGTAGAGGGGGTGACAGTAGGAGGTGAAGCTCTTTCTAGCTGCTCCACACATGTAGCAATCATAGCAAGATCGTTAATGGTGCGATCTAGAACCCCCTCAAGATGCACCGAATGTTGACTCAATAAGCATGAAAATTTCTGCATGATGACTATCATGCAAAGTGTGAGAGGTGCATCTTCCTCAATGTTGGGCCTGCTATTCTCCCCTTGTGACCCTGAATTTGCCATTGTTAGTATCAACAAGAAAAATGAATGAGTGTATAAAATTCCTTATGAACTAATAGGAGCTGGTCAGGTCGAATCGAGTCACTCTCTCACAGCGTCTTACCAAGTTCTTACCAATGCAGCAAGGAAGTGGTACAACCAGTGGCTAGTTTGTGATACTCTGTGAATAGCCCAACAATTGCGAGGAACGATACCTGCTGAGTTAGTAGGAAGTGGAGCTTGGAAGGTTTCAATATGGTAGCAAGGATTAGCAACAATCAAATTAATAATTGCAAGTTGAATAATTGTACAAAGTACTAGTCAATGCTGCTGATCCTAACCTAGAAAAAGCTAACTAATGAAGCACAGTGTATGAATGCACACACAACGATCAATGTAACTTGATGTAAGCAAAGAAAAATCTCACACCAAGTGCTAGGAGAGATGCTAGCCCACTACTCAAACTTCTATCTAAGGGCACAAGATTGTTCACACGATGTAGAGAGCAAACACAAAGTAACGGTGCAATGTAAACAACCCTTTAGTGTGGGCAGAAAATAATAGCTTGTCTGAAAGGTGAAAGGGCAAAGTTTTATATGGCTTATATATGCTTGTTTGAAAGGTTCTGATGAGATCTACAATTTTACAGTTGAGGCGAAACCCAAATTCCGAAGGGAAGACCAAGAAAAAGGTCAAAAATAGAAACCAAAAGCTTATAACACAAATTTGGGTCTAAAGATGGCCAATTTTGGGGGTCCGAGAGGGCGATAAGTACAAACTTACTGAATTTTTTGTGGAATCTTGTGGCAATATGTAGAGGGTCTCCACCAATTTTTGCTGCTTTTGGCAGAAGTTTGATGCACATTTCAATTTTCGGAAAAGGTGGACCTAAAACCAACTCTTCCTCTTTTTCTCTCTATTTTTTTCTCTTTTTTTTCTTGAACCCGAAACCAACTCTTCCTCTTTTTCTTCTCTGTCACAAACTGAAATCAATCTTGGTTAGGGTTTGCCACAGTAGGTGATTGATGCTGGCGCGGCAATGACTGGTGTTGGCTGCGGTAGTGGATTTTGGGGTGGCACAGAAGGGATTGGTGGTGGCACGGTAGGGAGTAAAAACACACAAGATGCACAATAGACAATGATCAAATTAGACTCCAACTAGAACTAGAAATCATCAACTAGACATGATGATGCAATAAAAAATTCAACAAGCAAAATACCGAAAAGAAAATAGCAAGGCACATATTGGTTTGGACAAGATGAACTAACCCTAATAATATTTTTAGTTTTTCTTGGACTTTCAGAATTAAGCAATTTAACTATGAAAGGCAGTAAACTCTCACTAAACAACCTTGAGCTCTGATACCACTTGATGAATTGATGTTGTCCCAATCATTCAATGGAAGATAAATTAAGTAGTAGTCGCTCAACTCTCATGATCATAGCTATGAACTCGCAAGGCCTGAAACCATGCAATCGCTGAACTGCCCGATAAATTGTTATCAACCATACACGAATACCCAGATGACCTTATCACGAAGATCAATTCTTTCATACACAAAGAGGTATGCAAGAACAAGGTAAAACACAATCTGATGTATTGCAAATATATGATTAAGTCCAAAAGGTGGGATTCCGCGGAGTTCTTTACGGTTGGTCTAGTCAACACAAGCAAAAAATAAGAGTTTTCACAATGGAGAAACTAAGTAAACGAAGTCCAAACCCTAAAGTGTAACACACATTAGACTATATAAGAATGATGGCTAGAGGGTGGAAACCAGGGGTGGGCGCACGCCTCTAGGGTTACAAGGTCCATGTGCCCAAGTGAAGGTGGCACAGCACCAACCCAGTTCAGAATCAGAGATAATAGAGGACTATTTTGCAGATTGCAGTGCACTCAGAAGGAGTTTGGGGGTGCGGCCAAATCCGTTGGAAAGAGGATGAGATAGGCTTTCAATCAAGTACTTGTGGAACTCAAACGAAGTTTGTATGCAAAGTTACAAGCATTTGAATTTGGTTTGAATTAAAAATATTGAAAAGGAAAATATACTGTGCTTGGATTTTCCATTTTTAATTTTCTTTCCAAAGGAAATCCTGGGTTTATTGCATCATTGGGTTGACAGGTGGGGCCTACTAATTAGAGTTTTATTATTTTCTAAAATTAATAATAGGTGGGGTTCATGTGTTAATGACTCATTGTTTAAAACTTGTTTAAATTAAATTTTAACTTGATTAATTTACTCAAGCCCACATGTCATAGATTCATTAGGTTTAATTGAGTTTAATTAGTGTTAATCCAATCTTGCCTCGAGTGGGGTCCACTGGTCAACGAGACAGGGAAGAGGAGCACGACGGCAGCGATGGCAGAGCTTACTGCCGAGCTCACTGACAGCGATGGCGGAGCTTACTACCGAGCTCACCAACGGCAACGAGAGGGCCAAAGAGGTTGTGGCAATGTCAGGAATAGGTAGAGGGACTCTCAGGGAGTTCATTGGTGGTGTTGGCGACTAGAGGGGTGGTCGAAGGAGGGCTCTCGGTGCTATGAGGCGGCGGTGAAGCCCGACAAACTGGGATACAGCGAATAGGTGCAATAGTGGGGCAAAGGGGCATAGATACGGCTTCCTGGGCTAAGTGCAGTGCTAAGGGTGGTGGCTCGACAACCAATTGTCATCAGAGGTAGGTCGGCGGCGATGCTTCGCGATAGCGCAGAATGAGCTACGGTGGTGATGGCAAAGTCGACAACTTTGAGCTAAATTAACTAGCGCATAAGTATCAACAGCTCACCAGGAACACAAATGTGAGAACAGCAATGACGGAGGGGGTTCAAGGCAACCGAACGACAATGAGCTGTGGTAGCGGTGGCGATGTACACGGTGATGGCTTTTTGAAGTGGGAACGAGCTGCAATAGAGCACGACATCGTGATCAGAAGGGTCAGGGGATGGCGAAAATGACCATGGTGGGGTCTAGGGCTCGATGGAGCGGCAGAATCAAAGCGGCGGTGATGGTGACCAGTGCTGAGGACAATGAGGGATTTCCAGCGATCAGTGCACCAAATTCCAATTAAATGCGGGGACAGCTGGAGGTAATAGAAAGGAGCATGATGACATAGAAAAGAAGGCTCGGATCTCACCGGAGTGGGAGAGGAGCTCAACAGAGCACCGCGGTAGTGTTCACCAGAGTTGGAGACAATGAAGGCGTTCCGGGCGAACTAGTGGTGGAAAGGCTTTGCTAAGGGACAAAATGGAGACGACATGGTGCGGTGAAGAGAGGGCGAGCTTGAGTGGAGTTAAAATAAGTGGAGCTTGTAGATTCACTCGGAGGCATTCCTATATAGTGACACAGGCATGGTGCTCATGAGCGCTGCGATCAACAGGATGGCTCGTGTAGGTGCGAAAGAGGATTGGGGTGCTGTAGAGAAGCTACCAGTGGAGCGACGGGGTTAGTGGCTTTGGCATAGGGTTGTATATACACACACACATATATATATATATATATATATATATATATATATATATATATATAGGAAGCCTTTTCAGACTTAGGAGTACATACTCCCAGTTTTAATATACCATTTAAACAAATATTTTATACCTCTTTATCATTTTTGTTATACTTAAATACTAATTCTAAGATACTCTAGTGCGACTTGGTTGATAAATTTTAATCGGAACCCTTTATTTTTGCTATGTAGACTTTTTAATGTATAAAAACAATACATACACAAACTATGCTATAAAAAGTGGACTTTGATAAAAAAAATTTTATGAAACTTACTTTGGACTTTGGAGTATCTTATAACCATTATTAGAGTATGCTCAGATAGATAAAGAGGTATAACAATACTATTAAAGAGGATAAATTAGAAGTAGGAGTATATACTCTCAGGAGTATGGAACCATTTTTCTATTGTATATATATTTGTATATGTGTGTGTGTATTCACATGGAATTTTCACTACATTCCTGTATGTAAGAATCGAGGATCTAATGTTAGTTTAGAATTCTAGTGGTGTGAATTGATAATTGTTCTGGTATGCTACTAGTGCAATTCAGGAAAGCTTAGACACATTAAAACACAAAATTAAGTATGGTTGTTTGCTGTTAGTGAAAAAGTCATCAATGAAAATTTCTTCTGTATTTACATAACCTGATTTTTCAGGTAATGAAAACAGAATTTTAGAATTACGATGAAAAGTACCTTAGCCTTCCGTTGCGTATCTTCAGCTCCAATAAATTGGCAGATGCGAAATAGAAAATCAACTCCACTTGCAATAGAAGTGGGAGTAGATCTAATGTCATCTTGGCTATCATTTACCCACGGGCAACTTGATTCAAGTAATTGTGTTTTGCCATATTTTGGAGCTACCTTTCTTCAAAAGGAAAAATGTCAGACCTTTAGTAATGATCTTCTTGATTTTTGATTGAAATATATTCGTAACATATTAAAGAAGCTGCATACCAAATTTGAAGTGATTTTAGAGTACCAAATTTCTCTCTCTCTCTCGCTGTTGTGCTTATTCTATCAAGAGGTCATACCACACATGTAGGAGTGGCCAGACCGCCTAAGGCCCGTTAGACTGCTCCTGTAATATCCCAAAAGTCTATCGAGAAATAATTGTTTAATTAGAGAGAAAGACCTTAAAGGAAAGAATAAAATAACAAGTTTTGAGGGGGTTTTCTAAATTTTCCAGGCAACCTGGGCTTGGGCTTTGGCCTGGTGGAAATTCGGCCAAGAGGGGCGCCCACCCCATCCAACCCTAGCCGCCTCCCCACCCCTTGCCCATTGCGCACCGCCTCCCCTGCCCTTGCTCCGCCTCCCTGCACCCTTGCACGCCCAGAGCCCTCCTCCCTCTCCTCCATTGCCGATGAAAAAGATCTCCATTCGCTGCCGGTCGAGCGGAGGAAGGAAATCAATCGCAGCGAGGCGATTGGATCCGGAGGAAGGGAAGAGGAAGGGAAAAAGAGGAAAAGGTTAAGAGGAGTTCGTAGGGCGTTCATCGTAATCTACATCGCTTTGTCAAGGGTAATCCCCGTTGTTTCCCAATTAGATGCATTTTACTAGTTGTTGCAGTGTCGGTATTCTGGATTGCTAGGACAGATTATGTTAGACGGCTATTTTGGGGTAGTTTCGTGGGGATTCAGATCTGGACTTCTCCTAGATAGTTGTAGAGGACGTCGTTGTCTTTCCATGAAGTGCTAGAACGCGTCATTCGGATCTTTGTAGCAGAAGTTATGATTTTTCTTGTAGGACTGTTCTGCAGATCGGGAGATTTCTGTCAGGTTTTGGTAGATTGTTTTGGGCGATTAGAAAACGAGAGAATCAGAGGATCACTTGAAAGTTGTAGATAATTGTCTTAGCTTTTCAGGAAGGTTAAGAAATCAGGATTCTGATACTCGGGGTGAAAGTTATGGTAGTTATAGTGCGCTGTCCAAAGAACCCGACGTGAAATTGAAGTTCTAGAAAATTGGATGGTACGGTTAGAATATGGCCGAATCAGGGAGGATCACCAACTAGGTTTAGTTAGATAATTTAATTATCTTTCCAGAAAGTCTAAGAACACCCTATTCGGATTCCTGTACTAATATATATAAATTGTTGAAGTTGACTGTCTACAAAGTGGGCAGGATGACCTGTAGGATTTGGGGATTGGAACCAAGTTAGACGAATTTACTAGTTCGTGATTGTTTTTATTTGTGAAAAGGTCCTCTACTGTTGTCTTAGCAAATATTATAATTATTATCTACGTGGAGGATGGATCCTGGGGTAGCACCTTCTGTACGTCCCCCGTTTTCTCGCGGTTAAGGCAAGTATAATAATGGTTTAAAATTGATAGTGAGGATCGTTGATGTTTGATGGATTGTTGATGTTTGTTCTATATTATGATTATATATGTTCATGGTTGTGGTAAGGATATATTGATGTTGTTTATGGTCGATTGCAATTTAAAGTGTTCATGAGTATTTCTGATGCATAGTTATTGTGGATACAAGTTTTATTTATTGAGACATTCACGCATATGCATCATGTTGATTTATTGAAGTCTTGGTCATGAGATGACCAAGCGCCGAGGTTCCCGTCATGTTGATGACATGACGGGCTAAAGGTCCCCCTACTTGTGGAGTATGGGCAATTGGTCCCTGTACCAGATGGTACATGCATGGGTGTGCATCGACGGATGCACACTTTGTATTACCGGTAAAATGCAAAAGAGAAAGAAATTTTTGACCATATCGCATTGCATGTGTTTTGATGTGACAGTTGGATGTTCGTATGGAATGATGTACATGTATGCTTATCATGTGTTGGTAAGTAATTGTTGGAGGTTCTTATGGAATGATGTACGTGTATGCTTATCATGTGTTGGTAAGTAATTGTTGGAGGTTCTTATGAAATGATGTACATGTATGATGTTGTTACCATTTATTATATTTGATGAGTTGTTAGACTCACTCTTGTTGTTTGCTGTTGTTGTGTTTTTTTAGGTACCATTATGAGATCGGCATGCATGGGGAAAAGGAAAGATTAGTCTTATTGCACTTTGCACGATCTACCTACAATGGAAGAAAGGAAGAAAATTAAATACCAGCTGCACGAATTACTTAAGTAGTAGTTGATTAATGATTGTCGGATTTAAATTGTGATAAAGGATTAGAATTCTTTTATGATGCTCCCGTTCTTTATCTAAGTATTGTAATTATGAATGCTTTAGTAAACTTAATCTAGTTTTGCCTAGAATTTATTATATTGCTTGATGTTATTCATTCCTTTTAAATATGCCTGTTGAAACCCCTGATTTAGACAGTAAACAAAGGAGGTTCTGCCTAATTTTTGTATGGCGTATTTAGTTTATCCTTGTTTTATTTCTAGTTTGGTAGCATTCTGGGCCATTGCTTGGCTGGGGTGTTACAGCTCCTACCAAATCAGACCGCCCATTACACTACAGTTAGACCACCTCGACAAGTCTAAACTTTATTGACTCGGTTTTTGCATAGTTGGCTTGTAAGTTTCTTATGCTTGATCTTTCGCTGCATTTTTCGATTCTCTCTCTCTCTCTCTCTCTCTCTCTCTCGATGTTGTGCTTATTCTATCAAGAGGTTAGACCACACATGTAGGAGTGGTTAGACCGCCTAAGGCCTGTCAGACCGCTCCTACCCAGTTAGACCGTCCATTACACTATGGTTAGACCACCTTGGCAAGTGTAAACTTTATTGATTCGGTTTTTGCAGGGTTGGCTTATAAGCTTCTTATGCTTGATCTTTTGCTGTGTTTTTCGACTCTCTCTCTCTCTCTGTTGTGCTTATTCTATCAAGAGGTTAGACCACACATGTAGGAGTGGTTAGACCGTCTAAGATCCGTCAGACCGCTCCTACCCAGTCAGACCGTCCATTACACTACGGTTAGACCACCTCGGCAAGTCTAAACTTTGTTGATTCGGTTTTTGCAGAGTTGGCTTGTAAGTTTCTTATGCTTGATCTTTTGCTGTGTTTTTCGACTCTCTCTCTCTCTCTCTCTCTCGCTATTGTGCTTATTCTATCAAGAGGTTAGACCACACATGTAGGAGTGGTTAGACCGTCTAAGACCCGTCAGACCGCTCCTACCTAGTCAGACTGTCCATTACACTACGGTTAGACCACCTCGGCAAGTCTAAACTTTATTGATTCGGTTTTTGCAGAGTTGGCTTGTAAGTTTCTTATGCTTGATCTATTCACCCTCTCTCAAGGCGGCCATTATTGGACGTGTCGGTGCACACATTACAGCTGTGGCATTCCGTGCTGCCAGTAACATTTCGTTCTGTAGACGTTGCAATCCGTGGATCTAGCTAACAGGAGCTGAGAGGCTTAACGGCTTGTCACATGTGTACATGACAACTGCATTGTAAAACTAAAGGAATCATTCTATTTTTTATCAAAAATCTTGTAACCAAGCGCACAACACTTGCATTGTATTTTATTTTTCTTGAGAACTCCACGGAGAGGGGCTTGATTAGCCGCCCCTTGAAATCAAATTGATGAGAGCTCAAGCGGCTACAAAGAACAGTGACTAGGCTGGCAGCAGGTTACAAAAGGGGAGAAGTGGGGTTGAGAATGACAACGTGGAGCCATAGAGAGCAAAACCAAACTTGTCAAATTGAACCAATCAATTTCTCGTAGGTGATAGCGAATTACCAAAACAGGAGTGCTCACATTTGTCTTTCAAATTGAACCAATCAATTTGGGCTCAAAAAATGGTTATAGAGACTCACTAGTATACATAACAATGCTCCCAGTTCTTCTAGAGAGATAAAAAAGCTCACAAGTTCCAACAGTGCCATAGTTGACTTGTTTTTACGAAAGTGCCAGAAAAGGGTCAATTTCTCGCCAGGGACCTAATTGGGTGTGCTCTGGCCGATTGAAAAAAAAAAACAGATGGTGTTGTGTCGGTGCAGATATGTGAGCTCGGATGAAGTAATTGATTGCTGGCTGCAGATCAAGTTTTTTAGGCACCGAGCCACACTGAGGCATGGAGGCAACGTTTCCTGCGATGGTACATCCAGTCCAACAAATGAGGATGCCCAAACGCTTTGTTTTTTTTCTTTCAAGAGAATACGCAGGAGGAGATTCATGCCTGTAATTTTAAAGAGGCAACGTAGATGATCAACCTACCAAAATTTCGCATGTTCCACTAAAAAATTATGAACCTCTCCCAAATTTCTCAAAAATCTCTGCCCTTAAATTTTCTTTTTTCGAACATCCCTCTAAGAAAATTATGAGTTCTCTCTAATTTCCTGGGAGTCTCTGTGTCCTGTAGTTGGCTGAAAATATATATCCTGTTCGTAGAGTCATGATATTTCTTTCTTCAAAAATTGAGCTACTCAAGTATATGAATCTTTCTGAAACAACAGTATGGTGATAATTTTAAGTATAATCTAAATTCATTCAAGCCTACTATGAGACTATATGGAGGTCATCCCATACTTGTGATGAGTAATTGATTTTTGGATTAGAGTTTTTGTGGAGTTTGAATTTGGTTTTTGAGGATTTTGCAAAATATCACATTTTGTCTGACAACTTTATGGTTTACGAGTTTGTCTAGACTGCGATTACTGGAGTATTCGAAATTTACGACTTTGTAGTCGAGCGGTCCGAATGGCCTTTTGTTGAGTAGTCCGATGAGCTAGTCC
The DNA here is from genome assembly GCA_036346245.1 of Bonia amplexicaulis. Lineage (NCBI taxonomy): Eukaryota > Viridiplantae > Streptophyta > Magnoliopsida > Poales > Poaceae > Bonia > Bonia amplexicaulis. The sequence goes on from CM070766.1 coordinate 11,711,567, forward strand.
GAAGGTATTTTGTAGTCAATAGGACTCGGTACTCAGTAGTCGAGAGGCCTCGGTACTCGATGGTCGTAGCTTACTGCCTAGTTGGTGTTCAGTAATCGTAAGCCTTGCGATTGGTGCTCGTAAGCTTTTGTGATGAGTAGTCGTAAGCCTTTGTGATCGGTGGTCGTAGCGATCTGTTGTGATGGTCGTAAGCTTCAGGGTAGGTACTCGTTGGCTTCGAGGGCCTTATTTCTTGAATACCCGAGTACTCATGTCAGACCAACCAGTGGTCTGACTGGCCTGTGCTTGGCGGTCAGAATGGCTTCTCTTGGTGTTCTGAGGTTGTTCTTTAAAATTCTTGGGGTTTTGGTCATGGTTTGAGCTGGGTGTTGTTGCTAGTGTGCATATGGGTTTATTGTTTGATACTAGGTTTAGGATCAGTAATTTGGGTGCATACATTTTGCATTGCGCATTGTATGGATGAATTGCGCAAATTGATATCGGTTTGCTTGTTTGTGTTGGTTGTAGGACTTCAGAGCTAGGTTGTGGTGAGGCGTAGGAGGACTGGATCTAGGCAGAGAGTGGTGCTAAGGTCCAGAACGGTCTGGGAGATGTTGAAGATGATTGAGGCTTGCGGGGTGGTTGCAAGCTGGGACGACAAGGAACCGAAGTAAGAGCTATAGGTGGTGGACATGACGGGCAATGACAAGGTGGACCGGGACTAGGCTTAGGGAGGAGTTGAAGTCCAGACGGTCAAGAAAGCTAGGTACTATCATGTGCGAGAAGAAACATGTGGTGAGCCAAGTGACTTGGGTCGTTTGCAAGCGAGCACGATTCGGTGGGATCCGGACACGTAAGAGGCTTGGTGGCAAGTCATTGGGGCCACGTAGAAGATGGAAAAGTTGGGCGATGCTTCGTGGAAAAGGAAGCGGGAATCTTCGTCGAAAGTGGTAGAGGGGCATTTTGGTAAAATTGCTCAATACCAGAGAAACGCGCGTGAGTAAAACTCAGTGTTAGGTGGGAGTAACGGGTTATCCTCTGTTTGGCCTAATGAGTGGATCCATTAGACTTTGGTTCAGATTGTGAGTCTATATAAGGGGAGGGGAGGCAAGAGCTAGGGTTTGAGAAGGTTGGCTAAACCTTTTGGTGGCTAGTTCCTCCTCTCTCCCATGGGAGATAGGTTAGAGAGAGTGTGTGTACTCTAGCTTTAGAGCTCTGTCCTCCTGAGTGGAGTGGCTGTAAAACCAATCATCTCAAGTGAGCAACACATCAATCTTTTATCTACCTTTTGTGTATCTCCTTGTCTAATTGATTTTGCTCTAGTTTTGAGTTGGTTTCTCCTCTCTTCTCTCAACCCCTTCTTGAATTCATCTGGTTTATTGAGTTGCTCTTGTTTCAGTTGATTTGATCTCTTTTCTGCCCTTCTCTTGATATTGCTGTGCTAAGGACATGAATGTGATAGAGATAATCTCTTGAGATTGACCTCCAATCATCTAGGCACTTCAATAGCAAGATTTTCAAGAAACCATGTTTTTGCTCATTCTTGGCCTAATCAGTTGATTTCTTGATTTTAGAGTTTCTAGGTTGATTCATTCGGTGATCTTGTTTGCTGTGACATGTAGGAACATGCTCAAAGCCATCTTGGCTATCTTCTACCCACAAGCAAGATATGATCATCAATTTGGTTTTTAGTTTTCAGTTAGCGTGTGCTACTTTAAATTGCAAAAATATCTCAAATTTGTAATGGATTTTTTTGATCTAGGATTGGAATAGCTTCCTGAGACCGTAAGAAACATGTGTGCAAAGTTTCATAGCTTTTGGTTCAGTCGATCAAAAGTTTTGTGGATTGGGATCTTGTGGTCGGGCTAAAACCCCTGTTCATATGGTAGAAACGGTAGTACCGCAGGCTGTGTAGCGGTAGTATCGCAACTCCTATTCTCCGACCACTTTGGTTTTTGACCATTCATTGGTCGCCGACCTCACTGGTTGAGGTTCAGTTTGGTTCGACTTCTTTGGTTTCGATCACTCGTTGGTCGTAGACCACTCTGGTCATATTCTAAACTGTTACAACTACTCAGGTCATTGACTACATGATTGATTTTCCAACCACAGCTCTTGGTCATCGACCATGCTGGTTTCAACCACACTGGTTTCGACCACGTTGGTTTCGGCCACGTTGGTTTTGACCACATTGGTTTCAACCACGCTGGTTTCAACCACTCTTTGGTTGCTGACCACTCGAGTCGTAACTCGACCATGTTGGTTTTCGACTATTCTTTGATCATCGACCACACGAGTTGTTTTCAGACCACTCAGTCTTCCGCGTGATTGCGGTAGTACCACGGAAACAACAATGGTTGTATCACACCTATAGTTTTGCATAGTGACTCAACTTTGAGTTTCTCCAGATTTTAAGTAGGGTTCCTATCCGAATCTTGATAAGTTTGTAGCTATCGGAGCAAAGGATAAGTGAATACTTGGGGAAAAAATTTAACGGCACCATTCACCCCCTCTGTTGCCATCTTCAATACTACAATTGGTATCAGAGCCATGTTTGCTCTTTGGTTGATCTTTACTGATCATGAGTATGGAAACTAATAAGGAAACTTGTAAGCTCTTCTTTGCATCTTGTCAGGATATTTTGACAATGATGTTCTTTGAGACAAGAGGCTTGAAATCAACTAGAGAGTGATTTTATTTGCAAGAAACCACATGTGTGAGCTTTATAGTACATTCTTTACCTTTGATTGTTCAAGTGTCAGGGAGAAGAAGCTTTTGAAGTCCATGGATGGTGATGATAATATTGACAAGGAGGACAAGCTTCGACTCATCATGAGCAAAGTAAAATCCCATGTGACCTTGGCTTTGTCCAAGATGAATATACTTGCTTTAGGAATAATGTGAGATGGCTAGATGATAAGAATGCTAGATTGCTTGATGATGATTTTGCTAGGTTGGTATCTCACTTACCATGTGTAGGTTGTGAATCTTTGCATGTGGATGTTGAAAATTTGAATACTTCTCTTGCATACTTAAAATATAAAAATGAAAAATTAAAATTGACTCACCTTATATGTGTAGAGTAGCTTGAGTTAGCTAGGCCTGGGATTAATGAGCCAAGTGCTTCTGTTCATGATTCTTGTATAGTCTCAAGTGTCTCTCATGTTGATAGCCTAGCTTCTCTTGTTTAGTGTTTATACTAGCTATGTTCCTCTTGTTGATCTAATTCATTGGTTGCTTGCCTTTTTCATCTTTTGCATATATTGTCATTCTTTGAGAGATGGTGTAGATGCTTTGAGGAGAGAGCGCGATGATGTAAGCGTTGAATTTTGCAACTTAGTCACCTCCTTGCATTTGAATTTGGATCTTTCTAGTAGTGAGTTTGGTTCTATCGATGTTGGAACTTGCATCATAGCTTTAGATGCTCCTACTTTGGCTAGTACAACACTTGTTGGCTCTTATAGTGTTGTTCAAGGGATTTCTAGCAATGACGGTGCTTCTACTTCATTTGGTACTACTTCATGCAAAATTGAGTACCAATGTACCTATTGCAAGAAAGATGGACATGAAGTTGAATTTTGTTCTCGTCATGCCAAGCATAAGAGTCGAGTATGCCGTCGGGATCATGCTTCTAAGTCTCTTGGTGCCCATAGTCTTGCCCATGACATGAACTATCAAGTGCAGAGCAAAATACCTCGATTTTGGAACTCAAAGCACAACGACAGCCTTGCTGTTTTGGGTCTGGATCCAGGGGAGCGTTCATACCGCTATTACTCCTACGATTAGACCGCAAGGCAGTCAAACTGACTAAGCAATGGCGGTGCGACCAGCCCTGAGGTGACTTGTCCCTCTTTTCTTGGTTTTTAACGGGGTTCTAGTTCTGTGTCATGTGGTTCTTCTGTCTCTACTGAGGGGACTTCTTCCATGAGCCTTGCTGATGTTGTGTCCTCATGGACCGTGTCTCCTATTAGACCTTTGCATCACTACTTATTCTATGAGAAAGATGGGCCTAGAGTAGAATCTTGCTTATGGCATGCTAAATACATGCATCGAGCCTATGCTTCTAAGTCTTCGAGTGGATATAGTCTTTCTCGTGACATGACCACTTATCAGCATAGCATGAGGGCTCACTTAGCTTATGGGTTCTTTGTCACTTTTCCTAGTGATATCATTCAGTATCGTGGACATGGTTCTTATGTCTTTGTTTTCAGTCCACATGCTGTCCCAAGGAACATTTTTCGTTGTTTCTCAAGTGTTGGACCTCATTCTCCCCATCAAGCTGCGCACATACGATAAGGAGTAGTTGTGAGTTCTTCTGGTGCTTCTGTTGGTTCATATCTTGGTGCTTTCAAGTAAGGCATACGCCGCTTTTTCAGAGATGGCACTTGTTTTACTCGTCGAGTTGTCCACTTGCGGTGTACCTCTAGGATTGGATTCTCTTGCATGAACCATCTTTTGCATCATGCTAACTCACATACTTCTATTGTGGGTGTGTCAAAGTTTTGAGTTCCCAAGTACCTGCTTACTAATCCTTCAGGATCCAAGACTCGGGCATTTTGTTCTTCTCATGTGTAGGTGCCGGGACGCATGATGGAGAATATGTGCTTGATTGAGTTCTAGTCTTGTGCTTCATCACATGATTATAACACTTGTTGATTCTCCACTCCTTTTGATGGCCTCCAAGAGGCATATGTTTTCACGTTTGGCGTTTCCACCTACTTTGTGAGCTATCTTATATCTTCATGCCCTTATATTCATGTTTAATCATGATTGGTCATGTGCTCACTTGTACCATATAACATGTATTACTCATGTTACATTCTTATCATGTCTTTATGTGTATTTTGCTTGTATATCCATGTGCTAACTAATTATTCATCTTTTGTGGATATATGTGTTTTATCTTAATGAGTATGAGTTACTTGTTGATTGTGTGTTTAAGGAGTCAAGTATCATCGTGACTTTGTGCCTTGTTGTATCAATCCTATTTTATTGCTTACATCTTGCTCTTATGTCCATTCACCATTATTTATACATGTTAGCATACTTTCCATGATTTTTGTTTGTTATGATGCATGTTTGATTATAGACATTTTGAGCTTGATTATATCTTGGATAGTTCTCTATATCATGATGCTATATCTATTCATGCCTTCTTATCTTCTTGGTACATGTGTACATGTTTATACTTGTATCCATGCTAGCATATGATTTTATGACTTTTTCTTGTCACCTGCTGATGAGGATAGAATAATCCTCAAATTAGTACGTCATTACGTTCTTTGAATATATCCCTTATTGATAAGAGATAAATGTAGCAGAATGGTCGTAAGCCCTTTTATGACCATATAGTCGTAAGTCTTACTGTGACTACCATATGGTCGTAGGTCTTTCTACGACCACGTGGGCGTAAGTCTTACTGTGACTATCATTTGATCGTAGATCCTTCTACAACAATGTAGTCATAAGTCTTACTGCGACTATCGCTTGGTCGTGATCCTTCTACGACCACGTAGTCGTAAGACTTAATGCGACTACACTTGGTCGTAGATCCTTCTACGACCACATAGTCGTAAGTCTTACCATGGCTATCACTTGGTCGTAGATCCTTCTACAACACCACGTGGTCGTAAGTCTTACTGTGACTACCCCGTGGTCGTAGGTCCTTCTACGACCACGTAGTTGTAAGTCTTACTGCGACTGTCACTTGGTCGTAGATCCTTCTATGGCCACGTAGTTGTAAGTCTTACCACGATTATCGCTTGGTCGTAGATCCTTCTACGACACCACATGGTCGTAAGTCTTATTGTGACTACCCTGTGGTCGTAGGTCTTTGTACGACCACGTAGTCGTAAATCTTACTATGACTATCACTTTGTGATAGATCCTTCTACAACCATGTAGTTGTAAATCCTACTGTGACTACTCTCTTGGTCGTAAGTCCTTCTACGACCACTTAGTCGTAAGTCCTACTACGACTACTCTCTTGGTCGTAAATCCTTCTATGACCAAATAGACATAAGTCTTCTTGCGACCACTCTTTAGTCACAGGGATTTCTACGACGGATCTATCTCCAACTTGTCTACAACACTACATAGTCGGTTTATCTGACAAGACGGTTGGAACGTGCGTTTATCCACTAACTGCACACAATCTCTCACTAACAACAACCGCTACACAGTGAATGGCATTTTATGTCTCTCTAACAGTACTTCCATCAGGCAGTTATCATCCAAAGAATTAAGGTATCTTCTGGCGCGGGACAATTGTCGTTGCTTCATAGGCTATATAAAGGTTAACGTTACTGGTTAATGCAAGCCATTCGCATAATTCTCTATTGTAATTCTCTGATTAACAATTGCATAAGACGTATGGTTGTTATTCTCTCACGAGAAGGCCCGAACCTGGATAAAATTCTCGTGTCATTACTTTGCATTTCCATATTCTAGGTATGTTGAGAAAATCCTCGAATCAAAACAAATCATACGTAAGATCAATATTAAAACATCGACAGTTGGCACTGTCCATGGGGATTTCCTTTTCGAGACCTTCATTGAAGACTCCGGTACTCTCCTTGTCATCAGATTCTCCTTTCGTTCTTGTTGATGTCTTCATGGTAGATGAATAGAATGGGGAGAAGTGGTTCAACTTGGCTAACTACGCGAGTATCGACATGGGGGCTGCTATGACTATAGCAGACCTTTCTTGCTTCCAACAGTGAATGTTGCCCTGGAGATTCATCCAGAAATCTCGGAGACAATGCCGCTGGAAAGGCTTATGAGGGATCAAAGTTCCCCACAACAGTACGCCCAACGAAGGACTCATCTCCCCCAAGCGGCAAGGGTCAATCCGACCATGATGAGGACTTGTAGCGCAGCGATGGGTTAGTTCCCAAGCGCTCGAGTCCCACGGCGTCACCCCGTACAATTTCAGAGAGCCCCAGTCTTCGCCGATCGGGAGGCACACCGCCAACTGCTAGTGGTGACTCTTTGGATGACCCGGCGAAGGCCATGGGTGCGCACACTACATGTTCGTCCACATTCTCACAGGGAACAGATGAGGTTGGGGACGGTTATAACCCAGACTTCCCCTACCTAGCAGGGTATACTCCAGGCTGCCAGACAGTCTCCCTCGATAATTCTTCGGAGGAGGGGGCCTCCCTCAGAAGTGGAGATTCTGGACAGGAGGTTTTTGCCCTGTCCTCAGATTCTCATCATCCTCTCAGAGGAAGGCCTAAGGATGCTCCCCAATGATCACACTCTCCCTCCTCTTGTGGGGATGGTGATGAGACCTCCAGTGATGAGCCTGATTAGTACTCTGATGAGCATGGGAGAAATCCTAGAAATACTCGCTCTCCTCTGAGGCAGCACCAGTTTGCATCAGGGGTCAAGGAAGTTGGGTGCTGTCTTGTGTGAGAAGAAGCATTTGATGAGCCAAGTGACTTGGGTCATTTGCAAGCGAGCACGGTTCGGTGCGATCCAGATGCGCGAGAGGCTTGGTGGTAAGTCATTGGGGCCACATGGAAGATGGCGAAGTCTGGGCGATGCTTTGTAGAAAAGGAAGCGATAGAGGGGTATTTTGGTAAAATTGCTCAATACTGGGGAAGCGTGCGTGAGTAAAATCCGGTGTTAGGTGGGGTTAACGCGATATCCTCGATTTGGCCTAATGAGTAGATCCATTAGGTTTTGGTTCAGAATGTGAGCGTATATAAGGGGAGTGGAGGCAAGAGCTAGGATTTGAGAAGGTTGGCTAAGCCTTTTGGTGCTAGCTCCTCCTCCCTCCTATGGGAGATAGGTTAAAGAGTATGTGTGCGTGCTCTAGTTCTAGAGCTCTATCCTCCTGAGTGGAGTGGTTGTAATACCAATCATCTCAAGTGACCAACATATCAATCTTTGATCTATCTTTTGTGTATCTTCTTGTGAGATTGATTTTGCTTTGGTTTTGAGTTGGTTTTGCTCTCTTCTCTCAACCCCTTTGTTGAATTCATCTGGTTAATTGAGTTGCTCTTGCTTTGGTTGGTTTGATCTTTTTTCTGCCCTTCTCTTGATCTTACTATGCCAAGGACATGAACGAGATAGAGATAATCTCTTGAGATCGACTTTCAATCATCTAGGTACTTCAATAGCAAGATTTTGAAGAAACCCTATTTTTGCTTATTCTTGGCCTAATCAGGTGATTTCTTGATCCGAGTGTTTTTGGGTTGATTCCTTCAATGATCTTGTTTGTTGTGACATGTGGGAACATGCTCAAACCCATATTGGCTATCTTCTACCCACGAGTAAGATCTAATCATCGATTTGGTTTTTAATTTTCAGTTGGTGTGCACTGCATTAAATTGCAAGAAGATCTCAAATTTGTCATAGATTTTTTTGATCCAGGAATGGAATATCTTCCTATGACCGTAAGAAATCTTCGTGCAAAGTTTCACAGCTTTTGGTTCAGTCGATCGAAAGTTTTGTGAATTTGGGATCTTGCGGTCGGGCTAAAACCCCTGTTCATATGGGAGAAACGGTAGTACTGCATGCTATGTAACGGTAGTACTGCAACTCCTGTTCTCCGACCACTTTGGTTTTCAACCATTCATTGGTCGTCGACCTTATTGGTCGAGGTTCGGTTTGGGACCTCTTTGATTTCGATCACTCATTGGTCGTAGACCACTGTAGTCATATTCTGAACTGTTACGACTACTCACGTCATTGACTACATGATTGATTTTCCGACCGTAGCTCTTGGTCATCGACCACGCTGGTTTCAACCACTCTCTGGTTGCTGACCACTCGAGTTGTAACTCGACCACGTTGGTTTTTGACCGTTCTCTAATCGTCGACTACACGAGTCGTTTTCAGACCACTAAGTCTTCCGACCGGTTGCGGTAGTACCACATAAACAATAGCGGTAGTACCGCACCTGTAAATTTTGCATAGTGGCTTAGCTTTGAGTTTCTCCAGATTTTAAGTAGGGTTCTTATCCGATTCTTTGTAGCTATTGGAGCAAACGATAAGTTGATACTTAGAGAAAAATTTTTAAGACGCCACTCACCTCCTTTATTGCCATCTTCGATTCTACACTTGTATCACAAGAAAGAACGTTTTCATCACACAACTGTACAAAATGTCCTTTAATGTGATTAAAAGTGCTCAATTGCATCGATACCTCGTAAGCTCTGATGAAATCGTAGGGGGAGCGTCCACAATTTTCCTTGCATCGTACATCAGAGCTTTCGCCAATCCTCACAACAGCAGAAATTAATGGATCGCGAGTAGGCTACGAGAGCAGAAAACAAAATTTTTCTACCGCGCACACAAGAACATCATGCTTAAGGAGGGATCATGGATCGTTACCACTAGACGCGCGCAATGAAGAAGAGTTGGAGAAGCCGATCCAACCACGCCGCGTCAGTAGTAGTGGAAGTAGTCGATCGTCCCGAACCGATCGTCTCCTCCACGCGATCAACCACACCACGAGCGGATCCAATCAGAGGTTGTTGATGCCGATCAACGCCGAACGAGCGGCGCCTCCACCGGTATCCACACGTCCGGGTGGGCGCCGATCGCGAGTGTACCAAAGACTCATGAGCGGCTAGGGTTTGGCTCGGAGGTGGCGGCTACGGATTAGCTCGGGATTATTAGGTGCGTTCCTCACCCCTCGCCTCCATATATAGACCTCCTCACTTGGGCCTCGTGGACCGAGGCCCAATAGGAGTCTATCCGGATCTCTATCCGAATTGAGCCCATATCCGAATCACATTCAATTAGTGTTCCAACCCGTTAAGTGTGCGACCACAGCAGGTTCACGTATACTTGGTCGCGACCGAAACACCTTCCGGTCACCACATTAATAGCGGCCTCTAGCAAGACATATTAACCCCAAAGTATACGTAAAGATCATATCAATTTGAACTCGTAATGTTCTCATGTACTAATCCCTTTGCCTCACGATATAGATTAAGCTCAAGGCGAGACTGTGTCATCCTCTTAATAGCTCAATCACTCTCTCGATTCCGTGATGGATTATAAACTCGTGATTGACTCCTCAATCACCTTGGCATGGCCATGCACTTTCATAATCCATTACATCGAGGGGCCGAGATATCTCTCCCATAAGGAGGGCAAATTCTATCTTGATCATTCACATCCCACTACATGTTTCATGGCAAACCCAAAGACTACTTTTATGACTACCCGATTCACGGAGTAGTGTTTAGTAGTCCCAAAGTAGCTACTACGCATCTTGGGAACCATGATGATCTCAAGTCTATGGATTCCACATAAACACTACTTGAGACCAACCGATGACACTTGGAATCTCTGCGGTGTCTCATGGCGGGTCTATCCAACATATGTTCACTAACACATGTCCATATTATTGATTTGGTATCTCCATACCATGATCCATGAGACATGATCATCAATCAATACATATCTTGATCTTTGAATCATATTTGTTCCTCATATGAAATATAATCGGGGATCATTTAGAAATAGCAACATTTTGGCATTAAGAGTCTCATGAATAAGTCACATACTCATTGATCAATAATGATAATGTCTATTTCAAGGAACAAAGCAATGTATCATAAACATAGTATGTGATATATTCAACATCTCCATGTTGCCTCTAGGGCATATCACCAACATCTCCCACTTGCACTAGAGTCAACCATGTAGGTATCTAATACCCATTGCCCTAGTGTGAGCCTCATGCTTTGGGCGGGAAGCGGCTTTGTCAACGGATCCGCAATGTTCAAATCCGTGTGTACTTTGCATATCTTAACATCGCCTCTCTCACAATCTCGCGGATGAGATGAAATCGCCAGTAGAATGTGCTTGGACTTACAGTGCGATCTAGGCTCCTTGGCTTATGAATGGCTCCACCGTTGTCACATGAGGTCCATTGGGTGGAGGCACTAGCCATCACACCAAGCTCGAAACAAATTTCTTGATCCAAACGACCTCTTTAGCGACTTGAGCCGCTATGTACTCGGCTTCATTGTAGAATCAACAACTGTCTCCTGCTTGGAACTCTTCCACTTACCGCACCGCCATTCAGCGAGAACACAAATCCAGTTGCGATCTAAAATCATCTTTGTCGGTTTGGAAGCTAGCATCGGTGTAACCATTTACAACGAGCTCTTCCTCACCCCATAGACGAGGAACACATCTTTAGTTCTTCTCAAGTACTTCAAGATGTTCTTTACGGTAATCCGGTGACTTTCACCGGATCGACCGTATCTACTGTAGCACTTAAAGCATACGAGACATCCGGGCGTGTACAAAGCATGGCATACATAATGGATCCAATAGTGAAGCATATGGAATCGCATTCATTTTATCCGCTCATCGGTGTACTAGGACACCGATTCTTGCTAAGATTTATACCATGTGACATAGGTAGGAAGCCTTTCTTGGAATCTGCATGTTGAACCTTTTCAACACCTTGTCAATGTACGTATCTTGGCTTAATCCAATCGACCTTTTGATCTATCTCTATAGATCTTGATGCCCAGAATATATGTCGCCTCTCTAAGTCTTTCATAGAGAAACTACTTTTCAATGAAGACTTAATGATTCGAGCATAGGAATGTCATTTCGATCAATAATATGTCATCCACATATAAGACCGTAAACACGAGTGCGCTCCCACTAGCCTTTTGTAAACACAAGGCTCTTCTTCGTTCTTGATGAAACCAAACCCTTTGATTACTTCATCAAAGCGAATGTTCCAACTCGAGATGCTGCTTTAATCCATAAATGGATCTTTGCGCTTGCATATCTTTCTAGCGATTGCGGATCGACAAAACCGTGGGGCGTGTCATGTACACATCCTCACTCGATTTCCATTAAGGAAAGCTGTTTTGACATCCATTTGCCATATTTCATAGTCGAAATAAGCGACAATCGCTAGAATGATCCGAATAGACTTTAGCATTGCGACGGGCGAAAAAGTTTCATCATAATCAACACCTTGAATTTGTTTGAAACCTTTGGCCACCAATCGCGCTTTATAGATGTGAACATTTCCATCTATGTCTATCTTTTCTTGAAAACCCATTTGCACTCAATGGTTTTAACACCATCGGTGGATCAACCAAGTTCCAAACTTGATTCTCGTGCATGGATTCAATTTCGGATCTCATGGCTTCAAGCCATTTCTCGAGTCTGGTCCCACCATTGCTTCTTCATAGGTCTTAGGTTCATCGTTGTCTAACAACAACATATCCCGTTGTTGAGTAGTCAAGAACATGTACCTCTCGGTACACGACGTGACCTCTCGACCTACGTGGTGCGGTGTGTCCACAATGGTTCTTCAACGCTTGTTCATCCTGTTGTGGTTCGTAGGAGCTGAAACGCTTTCAGGTGTTTCTCGAATTTCTTCAAGTTGCACCATGCTCCCACTATCCCTTCTTGAGAGAAACTCTTTCTCTAAGAAGACACCATGCTTGAGCGACAAACACTTTGCCTTCTTCTTGATTATAGAAGTAATATCCTTTTGTTTCCTTAGGATACCCGATAAAGAAGCATTTATCGATTTAGGGTGAGCTTATCGATTGTAAACGTTTTACATAAGTCTCACATCCCCAAATCTTAAGAAAAGACAAGCTAGGGCGTTGTCTGTCCACATCTCATATGGTGTCTTTTCTCGATTTTGATGGAACTCATTTAGTGTGGCGGTACATTTCAAGAGCGTACCCCAAAAAGACAACGGAAGATCACGTGGCTCATCATGGGCGCACCATATCTAATAAGGTGCGATTTCTCGTTCGATACCCCATTCCATTGAGGTGTTCCAAGCGAGTCAATTGTGGAACAATTCCACAATCCTTCGATGATTACCAAACTCATGGCTCAAATACTCGCCTCCACGATCGGATCGTAGAAACTTGATTGTCTTGCCTAAATGATTTTGCACTTCATTTTGGAATTCTTTGAACTTTTCAAAGGATTCGGACTTATCTTCATCGGTAGATATATCCATATCTACTAAAGTCATCGATAAAGTTATGAAGTATCGAAAACCACCTCTGTCGTTGAGCTCATTGGTCCACATACATCGAATGTACGAGTGCCAATAAGTCACTTGCCCGTTCACCTTGACCGGTGAAAGGTGCTTTTGTCATCTTGCCAAGTAAACAAGATTCGCATGTCTCAAATGATTCAAAATCAAATGAGTGCGAATACCATCTCTATGGAGCTTCTCCATGCGTTTCTCATTTATGTGACCTAAGCGACAGTGCCAAATAAGCGTGGATTCAAATCATTCGATCATTGCCTCTTTGTATTAATGTTATAGACCGATGACTCTTCAAGAGTAAGAACATATAACCCATTCACCAATGGAGTATGACAATAGAACATATCTTTGAAATAAAGAGAACAACCATTGTTCACGGATCTAAAGTCATAACCTTCGCTTGTAAACATGAAGCGAAAATAATGTTCTTGGAAAGAGATGGAACACAATAACAATTATTCAATTCCAAAACTAATCCTCGAAGGTAAAGACAATGGCATGGTGCCAATGTACCACCGCACAACTTTTGCTCCATTGCCAACGCCAAGATCCACTTCGCTCCTCCTCAAACTTCTACTTCTTCTTAGCCCCGCAACGATTTGCAAATGTGAGCAACCGATCCGGTATCAAATACCCAAGAATCGAGTAGATGAAGTAGCAAGATTGATTTCTATAACATTTATACCGAGCGGAAGTCGTACTTCCTTCTTTTCTCAAGATCCTCCAAGTACTTTGGGCGGTTCCTTTTCCAATGTCCCGATTGCTTCTGAGTAGCAATCGCATCGAGAGCAGGGCCCTTCTTGACTTGCTTGGCCTTAGAACCGCTCGCGATCTCATCGGAGCTAACTTTCTTTGACCGCGCCTTTCTTTACATAGGGCTTACCTTGCCTTTCGCATCATCATCACATGATGGTGCTTTTCTTAATGCTTTCCTCGGTGATTTTAGCATCCCATGCAACTCGACCAAGGTCTTGTCCATGTTGTTCATGTGATAGTTCGAAATGAATGGCTCAAAGCTCGAGGGCGATCAAGAATCACATCGAGCCAACTCTTGGCTAAGGGGAAAACCAAGCTTTCCGGACTCTCAATGTAGCCAATCATCTTAATCACATGAGGGCTGATGGGATTCCCTTCTGCAAGCCTGCACGCAAACAAGGACTTTGAAGTGTTGAACCTCTCGGCCTTGCTTGGTTCTCAAACATACCACGCAACCCCACAATGATATTGTAGGCATCGTGTTCTCATATTGCTTCAAGCTCAGAGGACATTGTGGCAAGCATGAGACGACTCACATCAAGGTAATCATTCGTTTGCTTCTCATAAGCTTTCCGTGCACCCACGTAGCATTATCGGGCAAGTCATCGGGATAAGGAGACTCAAGGACATGCTCCTTGCGCTCTTGCTTGAGAACAATTCTCGGGTTGCGATACCAATCCAAAAGTTCGTTCCATTGAGTTTTTCTTTCTCAAGAATAGATCGCAAATTAAAAGAACTGGATGCGGCATTAGTTGACATGATCTACAACAAAGAATATGCAAAGTTTAGCACTATGTTCATATTTGATCTTCCATTAAACAATTTAACAAAGATACTCCCACTATATGTTTTGTAATCGTCTTCCTCTAACGACATATAGTGGTCAAGATCCATGTTCATCTAAGTTCTAGTGAGCTTTGGCATCACCGCTAGAAACCTAGTGACGTGGTAAGCAACACTTGCTAATCACATCTTATGTGACTCTTGTTTGTTGGGTGGCATCCAATGCCCGGCTCCCAACACCATGCCCCAAGGCCCAAATCTAATTTGATAGCCTTGTCAAGTAAACCAATACTATGCATGTGGATGTCCGACATCCACCCTATTAGATCAAGATAGTTGATGGTACTCGCTTTGGCGGACCTACCAAACAATGATCATGATTCTTATAGGCGCGACAATTGGAAGGGCATCAAAACAAATTCTTAATTTTTCTTGAGAGAAGCTATTCTATCATGAAAAACTAACCCTTAGTTGGTATGGCATGAAAGAATAGTATGACAAGAAATAAACATCACATGCATATAATCACATTATACTGTGAATGGTATGGCATTTTGTATCGTAGTGGTTGCCATCGCCATGGTTCCACAGTGATATTCTTCGCCACACTTCTTGTCCTCTTTGTCATCATGCTTGAAGCCTCCATAGCAAAGAACTAAACTATTACAACTAATAGGTAGCAAATGAATTACATGAGGAGCTCAAGCATCACAAGTCGACACGCAGTCGTTATACAATTAAAGAACGACCTCAACCCTACTGTGATTAATACGACACACAGTAGCCAAAACACACATGCATCACATATGCATCTATGCCATACCATTCACATCATTCCTGCAAAAACAAGTTAAGCGTAGAACATATTCTACCGCCCTGACATGAATGTGTTTCTATAACAATCTATGCGTGTACGCAACGGCGGTCCCGCTGGCCGATCAAATCGCTATGAAAATCCCTGCAAAAACCTCACGGAATTACATAGATCGCATCTATGAAATCGCTATGAAAATCTCATCGGGCCGATCAAATCAACCCAAATCCGAGCCATTCAAAATGTCTCAATTTTCATTAGATCAATCACATCAATCATCGCGGTCGGTATGCTTGAGGAGACCGCAACACAAGACCTCGATCCGTTGGCTCAATCTCCATCGACTTGTGCGCTATTAGCCCGATGGTGTTACCGGTAGGTGGGGCAAGTCGCGCGTACATCAAAGAAGGAGCACGAACTAATCTTTTGGCCACATGATGCTATCAACTCATACATATTCCAACCCCTTATGACCGATTGATCTAGTCCGTAATAGATCCAATCTATTACAACCGCATATCAACATATGCGCGATCCGATCGCAAACTAAGCAAGATGGCTCGATACCACTAATGGATCGCGAGTAGGCTACGAGGCGAAAACAAAATTTTCTACCGCACACACAAGAACATCATGCTTAAGGAGGATCATGGATCGTTACCACTAGACGCCAGCAGCAATGAAGAAGAGTTGGAGAAGCCGATCCAACCACGCCGTCGAAGTAGTAGTGGAAGTAGTCGATCGTCCCGAACCGATCGTCTCCTCCACGCGATCAACCACACCACGAGCGGATCCAATCAGAGGTTGTTGATGCCGATCAACGCCGCAACGAGCGCGCCTCCACCGTATCCACACGTCCGGAGTGGAACGCCGATCGCGAGTGTACCAAAGACTCGAGCGGCTAGGGTTTGGCTCGGAGGTGGCGGCTACGGATTAGCTCGGGATTATCGGTGCGTTCCTCACCGCCTCCATATATATAGACCTCTCACTTGGGCCTCGTGGACCGAGGCCCAATAGGAGTCTATCAGGATCTCTATCCGAATTGAGCCCATATCCGAATCACATTCGAATTAGTGTTCCAACCCGTTAAGTGTGCGACCACAGAGGTTCACGTATACTTGGTCGCGACCGAAACACCTTCCGGTCACCACCGTTAATAGCGGCCTCTAGCAAGACATATTAACCCCAAAGTATACGTAAAGATCATATCGGTGAACACGTAATGTTCTCATGTACTAATCCCTTTGCCTCACGATATAGATTAAGCTCAAGGCGAGACCGTGTCATCCTCTTAATAGCTCAATCACTCTCTCGATTCCGTGATGGATTATAAACTCGTGATTGACTCCTCAATCACCTTGGCATGGCCATGCACTTTCATAATCCATTACATCGAGGGGCCGAGATATCTCTCCCATAAGGAGGGGCAAATTCTATCTTGATCATTCACATCCCACTACATGTTTCATGGCAAACCCAAAGACTACTTTTATGACTACCCGCCACTGGAGTAGTGTTTAGTAGTCCCAAAGTAGCTACTACGCATCTTGGGAACCATGATGATCTCAAGTCTATGGATTCCACATAAACACTACTTGAGACCAACTGATGACACTTGGAATCTCTGCGGTGTCTCATGGCGGGTCTATCCAACATATGTTCACTAACACATGTCCATATTATTGATTTGGTATCTCCATACCATGATCCATGAGACATGATCATCAATCAATACATATGCTGATCTTTGAATCATATTTGTTCCTCATATGAAATATAATCAGGGATCATTTAGAAATAGCAACATTTTGGCATTAAGAGTCTCATGAATAAGTCACATACTCATTGATCAATAATGATAATGTCTATTTCAAGGAACAAAGCAATGTATCATAAACATAGTATGTGATATATTCAACATCTCCATGTTGCCTCTAGGGCATATCACCAACAGAAATTTCAAACATACCAACTCAAGGAAGCTGAGATTTCTTTTTCGTCTAAGTTAACTTGCAGCATTGTTCATGAATATATAACATCTTACAATGCCTCGCCGATACACACATCCCAATCCAAGCTTGTCCATATAGCTTGCAACCCAATCTTACATACACTCCACACAAAGCAAAAGAGTGAGGTGAAG
Source organism: Bonia amplexicaulis (assembly GCA_036346245.1). NCBI lineage: Eukaryota > Viridiplantae > Streptophyta > Magnoliopsida > Poales > Poaceae > Bonia > Bonia amplexicaulis. The sequence continues at coordinate 11,729,054 of CM070766.1, forward strand.
AAAAAGAGAGGAAGATCCTTACACATGCAATTCATCCATTAATCCTTACCACACCTACTGATCCAGCAAAGGGAAAAAAAAGAAAAAAAGGAAAAGAAAAAAGGAACAATAAAAGAAGAAGCAAAATAGGATTACATTTCAAGAAGCCACACATTGCAGGAGCTAGAGATCCTCATTGGTTGACTCATCCAGCAACCTAGGGATCTACATCCCTGCACCTGGTGATGCTCTCACATCCCCTGGTGTAAGGGTTGGCGGTGGTCATGATCCTGCAGTTGTAGTAGGGCACCCCTGGCCTCGAGCAAGGCACCACGTCACCCCTCAGCGCATCGTAGCTGATGTACCGCCTGCTGGTGGTTGCCTCCCACAGCAGTCGCTTGTGAGCCTCAGAGTCCATCTCCATCCCCATCTCCATGTCCAAGCCGATGGTGCAGTGTCCTCCTCTCCCCTGAAGGAGGAGCAGCAGCAGCAGGGAGGCTGCCCATGAGAGCAAGATCAGCCTGGTGGCTGGTGGCATTGTGCGGGGAGGATCGAGATCTCTCTCTCCCCCGTTCTCCCTCTTTTAGAGTTTTTCTTTCCTCCTCTCTCTCTCTCAGGGTCTCAAACAGTGCCTCTCTCTTTTGCCCTGGATCTTCACTCTTTTCCGGATGGATCCGGCCCTGCTACGAGTGAGTGAGGGAGCGGTGGAGGTGGCCTTAAATGCAGTGCCGGACAGCCAGTTGTAGCACCTGCCATTGTGTCCTGGAGGGGCATCTTTACCATGGGTTTGGACTTTGGGCAGTAAGCAACTACATGGCCAATGCCCCAAAGACAAGGTAGGCACAAATGTTTAGAGCAAGGCTGTTTTTTAGCAATTCTAAGAAAGAGAAGAATTCCTTCAAAATTTCTGCAATTTTCCTCCATTTCGAACAAGATTTTCTTGCTAGAAAGAACATAGTCCACCATTTCTCTCTCTCAAAAAAGAACACAGCCCACATTCTAGTCTCCCAACTTCTGGTCACTGATGAGATAACTGATGAGCCTGAATATGGCTCAGGTCTCAAACTCCCAATTTCTAATCGGACAACAAACAGGCCTGCAAGGGATTGAATAATTGAATGGCGAGCATGGTAGAGGATCCTCCTCTCATGCGTCATCATGAGTTTTTGGCACTTCATGTGTCACGAGATGAGTAAGTTGTCTTGTTGCCAGCATGGATGCCTGGTAATTCTGGGCATGTATTCAGTGGTTCAGTCCAAGATAATCTTTTTGTGCAATCCAACAGTTGTGAAATAATGTCAGGTGTCCTCACTGTCACAAAAATATTCATGCTTTTGGTCTTTAAATTATGATGATTTGTATGTGATGCAAATTACTTCGAGACGAGTTTCATTGGCGAAGTGGCCCCACTTCACCCAACTGGCCCACCGGGAATAGGGTCAAGTGTACATATAAATAAGAAAGGAAACTCATGAAGGTCATGCCAAGGAAATAGTATGTCTACCCCCACTATTAGGACCTAAAATGGGGCATCTGTGTAACCCCCTTACCTATGTCTATAAATATGACCCCTTAGGCACCATAGAGGAGAAAGAGAACATGTTGGGTGTAAGAAACAGACTTGAGTTGAGATTGAATACTAGCCACACTACACTACTCCACTCTCGGGCCACTGGAAGCCATTTGTATCCTTTGTTAGATGAATAACCACAACAGTTGGCACCGACTGTAGGAGCGGCGTAGAGGCTACGAGTTGAAGCAAAGACACTTGGGTCGGATGGCGCCGAAGAGGAAGTCGATGTCCGGCTCCCAAATGAAAGAGAAGCACCAAGGCTGAGACCACAACCGCGAGAGCAAGGGAGCTCGCTGTCGAGGGCCCCACCCCTGTGACATGGTGTACCGGGGCAGCAACACCTGAGGCCGTGGCGGGTAATGAAGATGGCTCTCCGGCAGCGGCGTGGGCTATGGAGCGGGTAACATCGCAAGTAGAGGACCCCACTTCGATAGCCCCTGGTAGTTCCGGTGCCCTCAGCGTCAACGCGATGACCTCCGGCAGCCCTAACACCTTTGTCGCTACCACGCAATGAGCAGAGGGCGCCATGGTGCCCGTGCCTGGCCCAAGAAGTGGTGCCCTAGAGACTATCTGTGGGAGATGCAGGAGGTGCGGAGCAGTAGGCCCTGTCATCACCGTGGCAGAGTTGGCCGCAGAAAGGATGGAAAGACTGGATGCAACCATCAGCGCTCGTAGCACCCCCTAGTGGGTGGACCCCAAGTTCCCCTCAGCATGGACTTGCAGCGGTGCGCCTGGCCTAAGGATTTCAAATTGTCCACGTTGGAGCCCTACAAGGGCGACACCGACCCCCTGTGAGTTCCTACGTGTCTATGAGACGACCATCGAGGCCGCGAGAAAAGACAACTCGATAAAGGTAGAAGGGCAACCATTCGCCCTGTAGGGGATCACACTGTCCTAGTTCTTCATGATCGCCCCTAGCTCTGTTTACGTGTGGGAGCAAGTATATGACCTTATGTACAACAACTTCCAAAGCAACTACGCGGAACATGTTGATGCTAACTTGCTCTTCCCGATAAAGTAGGCCCCAGAGAGAAACTACGAGAGTACTTTAGATGTTTTGTGAAGGCTAGATGTGAAGTAAAAGATATCAACAAGACAACAATCATCAATGCCGCCATCCGAGGCCTTCGGAAGGGACCCCTTGCAAAGTGCAATGCTTGGAAACTTATAAAAACCATCGCTAAGCTCTTCGACAAAAATAGAAGAATACACGAGGTCCGAGGAGGATGCGATGAGGTGTGAAGTCGACATCACAGGGATCACCGCGGAGGCCAAGCCAGCCCTCTTGGCCCCGAAGGAGTGCACAAACTATAGATAACAAAGGGGGCCCTGAGGCAGCTATGTGCTCGACATTGAAGGAGGTGGTGATGAGGTCTCTGCCCCTGGAGGCTGGACCTGCTGTAGAGGCCGTGGCCGCAGAAGGGGGTGAGGCCAAGAGGATGGGCATTAACAAGGGGTGTGGTGCAAAGTACATGACAAGGGGAGCACACAGCAAACCAGTGCCCCACCATTGTGGCGCTCCATGAAAGCATGGCCAATGATCGCGCCCAAGATGTGAGGATGTTGGTGGTGGCACACGTACAGTAGCCTCCGTAAGTACAACTCGCCCGACCACCACCGAGCATGTTGTGGATAGAGACCGCTGACGCTGGACCTCACTGAGTGATCAATGCCATCATAGGCGGTTCATCCCTTGAATTCCCTTCTAAGCGACAATGGAGGGCCTATGCGCACTGCATACACCACGTCGCCACATACCTAGCATAGGTGCTCCCGACATGGGCCCGAGTCGACATCACCTTCATGGCGGAGGATGCCTCACGGGTAAACTTCCTTCACCAAGACCATTAGTTGTTGTGACCAACATAGCAGGGTGAGAAGTGAGATAGGTCCTAGTGGACGAGTGTAGCTTCGCAGATCTCTTGTTTCTCAATGCCTTCAATCATATGGGCATTCCAAGAAGTAGGCTCTAGCCGCACGTGATCCTGCTACAAGGCTTCAGTGGAAGCTTGGTCAGGGCGCTAGGCCATGTGGCGCTCGAAGTAGCCTTCGGCCAAGGCAAGCAAATAAGAGTGGAGATAATCAACTTTGTCGTTGTGGAACTCCCATATCCATACAATGCCATACTGGAAAGGGCTACCCTCAACTCATTTAGGGAGGTTCCACACCACAACTACCTATGCATGAAACTCCCTAGCCCTAAAGGGGTCATCATAGTAACTGGTGACCAGGGCCTCACACGGCAAATCGAAGTGGGCACGTGAAGCCCACATCGAAAGGTGCATGGAATGAGCGAGGGCCATGCCCCTCCCTCAGATACACCCCTCCCTACACCGTAGGACGGATGCCGAAGTCGAACCTCAGAGGAAGAGCGAGGCCTGCTTGAAGTCCTACAGAAGAATGCAAATGTCTTCACATAGTCCCTCACCGACATTACAAGAGTCGATTGATCTATCATCGAGCACAAGCTAGCGGTGCGCCCCGATGTGAAGCTCGTTAAGTAAGGAATGCAAATGATGTCCCTCGATAGAAAGGAGACCGCTAAGGGCAGAGGTAGCGAAGCTGATCGCCTCTAGCATTATACAGGAGGTGGTCCATCCCGACTAGCTTGCCAACATAGTGCTGGCCTACTTGAAGACCTCCAGAAGAATGCAAATGTCTTCACATAGTCCCTCACCGACATTACAAGAGTCGATTGATCTATCATCGAGCACAAGCTAGCAGTGCGCCCCGATGTGAAGCTCGTTAAGTAAAGAATGCAAATAATGTCCCTCGATAGAAAGGAGACCGCTAAGGCAGAGGTAGCGAAGCTGATCGCCTCTAGCATCATACGGGAGGTGGTCCATCCCGACTAGCTTGCCAACACAGTAATAGTCAAGAAGGCAAACAGGAGTTGGCGTATGTGCATCGACTTCACCACCCTTGATAAGGCATGCCCCAAAGACAATCACCCCTACCACGCATCCACCAGCTGGTGGACACCACGGTTGGTTGTGAGATGGTGAGATTCCTCGACATGTATTTCGGGTATCATTAGATCCACATGGATAAAGAGGACGAGGGCAAAATCAGCTTTATTGTCCCTGGCAGGACATTTTGCTTCATCAGGATGCCCTTCAAGCTAAAAAACATCGGGGCTACGTTCACTAGGCTTGTAGCATTGGTCCTCGTGCCCCAACTAGGCCAGAACATCGAAGCCTATGTAGACAATGTGGTCATCAAGAGTAGGCGCGCGGCTTCGCACGTGGCAGACCTCTAAGAGACCTTTGACAACCTCTGCCAGGTTGACATCAAACTCAACCCAAAGAAGTGTGTCTTCGAAGTCTGGGTAAGCAAGCATCTCAGCTTCCTGGTATCTGACAGAGGCATCGAGGCTAACCCTAACAAAATTGATGCCATATGGTCCATGAAGGCTCCTAAGACTGTTAGAGAGGTCCAGAGGCTAGCAGGCCACCTCGTCACCCTCAATAGATTCCTATTGAGGGTAGCAGAGCGTGTGCTCCCCTTTTTTTGAAACCCTTTGCGGCTCCAGCGATTTCCAATGGACCGATGAGTGCATGTGAGCATTCCAAGAACTAAAGGAAGACCTTGCAAACCTCCCCAAGTTCGCATGCTCAACACAAAAGGCTCTGCTCCTACTATCAGGGCAGTCTTGGTGCTGGAGGAAGGACACACCCAGCGCTCGGTGTATTACGTGTCTAAGGCGCTACAAGGAGCAAAGACATGGTACACCAAGTTGGAGAAATTGTCCTATGCCTTGCTAATGGCTTCACGAAAGTCGAGACACTATTTTCTATTACACAAAATTACCGTGCCCTCATCCTTCTCCCTCGGAGAAATGTTGTAGAACAAGGAGTCCACAGGTCGCATCGGTAAATGGGTAGCCGAACTGCCACACTTCTCCAGCACGTACGTCACCCGCACCGTAATAAAATCGTAGATCCTGGTGGACTTCATCGTGGAATGTAATGGATTACGCGAAGGCTACGATAGCAGAAAATAAATCTTTTCTACCGCACACAAGAACATCATGCTTAAGGAGGGATCATGGATCGTTACCACTAGACGCCAGCAGCAATGAAGAAGAGTTGGAGAAGCCGATCCAACCACGCGCGTCTAATGGATCGCGAGTAGGCTACGAGAGCAGAAAACAAAATTTTTCTACCGCGCACACAAGAACATCATGCTTAAGGAGGATCATGGATCGTTACCACTAGACGCAGCAGCAATGAAAGAAGAGTTGGAGAAGCCGATCCAACCACGCCGTCGAAGTAGTAGTGGAAGTAGTCGATCGTCCCGAACCGATCGTCTCCTCCACGCGATCAACCACACCACGAGCGGATCCAATCAGAGGTTGTTGATGCCGATCAACGCCGCAACGAGCGCCCTCCACCCAGTATCCACACGTCCGGGAAGTGGAACGCCGATCGCGAGTGTACCAAAGACTCGCGAGCGGCTAGGGTTTGGCTCGGAGGTGGCGGCTACGGATTAGCTCGGGATTATCGGTGCGTTCCTCACCCTCGCCTCCATATATAGAGACTCCTCACTTGGGCCTCGTGGACCGAGGCCCAATAGGAGTCTATCCGGATCTCTATCCGAATTGAGCCCATATCCGAATCACATTCGAATTAGTGTTCCAACCCGCTTAAGTGTGCGACCACAGAGGTTCACGTATACTTGGTCGCGACCGAAACACCTTTCCGGTCACCGTGTTAATAGCGGCCTCTAGTAAGACATATTAACCCCAAAGTATACGTAAAGATCATATCTACCGAACACCGTAATGTTCTCATGTACTAATCCCTTTGCCTCACGATATAGATTAAGCTCAAGGCGAGACCTATGTCATCCTCTTAATAGCTCAATCACTCTCTCGATTCCGTGATGGATTATAAACTCGTGATTGACTCCTCAATCACCTTGGCATGGCCATGCACTTTCATAATCCATTACATCGAGGGGCCCGAGATATCTCTCCCATAAGGAGGGCAAATTCTATCTTGATCATTCACATCCCACTACATGTTTCATGGCAAACCCAAAGACTACTTTTATGACTACCCGATTCACGGAGTAGTGTTTAGTAGTCCCAAAGTAAGCTACTAAGCATGCGGGAACCATGATGATCTCAAGTCTAAGGATTCCACATAAACACTACTTGAGACCAACGATGACATATGGAATCTCTGCGGTGTCTCATGGCGGGTCTATCCAACATATGTTCACTAACACATGTCCATATTATTGATTTGGTATCTCCATACCATGATCCATGAGACATGATCATCAATCAATACATATGCTGATCTTTGAATCATATTTGTTCCTTATATGAAATATAATCAGGGATCATTTAGAAATAGCAACATTTTGGCATTAAGAGTCTCATGAATAAGTCACATACTCATTGATCAATAATGATAATGTCTATTTCAAGGAACAAAGCAATGTATCATAAACATAGTATGTGATATATTCAACATCTCCATGTTGCCTCTAGGGCATATCACCAACAAATCGAGGTAGTAGTGGAAGTAGTCGATCAGTAACACCCGTACCAAACAATGGCACGAAATGCTACCAAACTAACAACATAATAAAACTATGCTAAGGCATTCTATAAAATTTCGTCAGAGCCTCCTTTGTTTATTGATAAAAATGAAGTTCTAACAATATTATCAAAAGGTATGAATAACCGCAAGCAAAGTAATTTGGCTACTAAGAAGAAACATCTATAAAACTTAAGTAAAGCACGGAAGCAATATAAAGAAGTTCTAATCCATTATTACATCTTAATCTGAAGGTCATAATCAAATACCACTTGAACTAATCAACAAATAATAATTAGAGTTCTCTATCTTCTCCATGGTGAATATTTCGTGCAAGTGCAACAATACTAATCCTCTTTATTCCCATGCATGCCGACCTCGTGAAGGTACCTAAAATAAACAAACAACAACAACAAAACAACGAAAGAGTGAGTCCAATGACTCGGCAAGTATAATCAGTAACAAATGCAAGCATGAACATTAACTCTCAAGTTAAACATATTACATATGAATTTCATGCTATGCATTATGATCAAAAGCTCCTCTTTCTCATCTCTTTCGCATTTTACCGGTAGACGCGAGTGTGCATCCGTCAATGCACACCATGCCCATGCCCTCAGTGCAGGGACCAATGCCCACACCGCAAGTGTGGGGACCTCGATGCTTGATCACCGCATGATCAAGACTTCAACAATTCTCAATATGATGCATATATGTGAATGTATCAAAAGATAACGAGCATTCACCATACTACGCATCAACCAATCTCATAAATGCCATAATGTAAACAGAACATAAATAGCATTCTCAATTCATCACTTACTCATACTCACAATTTAAACAGTCATGATTCAACCATCATCCAAACAATTCAACAAATCCATAAACACACGATTTTCACATCACAAATATACTTGCCTCAACCGAGAAAATGAAGAACACGTAGAAGGCACAACCCGGAATCCGCTCTCCTCCTGAATATTTAATTAATAATTACCAACATGACAGTAGCGGGTTTCTAGATATAAAATAACAGCAACCCCAATTAACCCAACAATTTATCTCAATTAAATCCCCAACTCCCCTCGCCAAATCTGCCCAACCAAAGACAGCCGACTTCCAAAAATCATACCTTTCAGTACATAAATCCAACTTAAGCGTTCTTGGACTCTCTGGAAAGATAACTAAATTATCTACAAAAACTTAGTTGGGGAGACTCTCTGATTCTGCCATTAACTAGCCGATCCAAACCCTTTTCTAAAGCATCAATATTCACGTCGGACTCTCTGGACAGCGCACTAAAACAGTCATAACTTTCACCCAGAAACTCGGAATCCAGACTTCTTTACCTCTATTGAAAGCTACTAAACTTATCTACAACTTTCCCAATTTGAAGGACTCCTGAATCGCCACTATTTCCGTCGCACAAACCGATCTACTATACTCTGTCCAGAACTACCCCGATCTGCAGAACAGTTGCACTAGAAAATTCATAAATTTTGCTACACAGATCCAACTAATGTGTTCTTATTCTCCCTGGAAAGATAATCAAACCCTCTACAACTTTCTAGAAGGGTCCAGACCTGAATCCCGACGAAACTAGATCAAAACGCGAGAAACAACTACTATCCCAGCAGCCCAAAAACCGACGAATCTAACTCGATTAAAACCAATCTAGAGACTACCGGGATTACCCTTGACGACACGACGACGAACACGTCGACGAACACGACGAACACGGCGACGAACACGCCGCGATCTCCTCCTCTCTTTCCTCCGGATCCACGCGCACAAGAACGAACGTCGGCGGCGGCGCGGGGGAGGAGACGACGACGATGAAGACGATGACGGCGCACCGGAAGAAGACGTCGGGGCAGCACGGCGGCGGCTGGGGGTGGAGGCGCAGGGGGGAGGCGCAGGGGTGGGGGCTGCCTAGGGTTTTAAGAGGTGGCCTCCCTCCCTCTTGGGCCAAGAAAACCCACAGGCCAAGGCCTAGGCCCAGTTGTCTTAAATTTTCATAAATCCCCTCAAAACTCTTATAAATTTAATTATTTCACAAAAGTCCCTCTCTCTATTAATTAAACAATTTCCGGGGTATTACACGATCGTCCCGAACCGATTGTCTCCTCCACGCGATCAACCACACCACGAGCGGATCCAATCAGAGGTTGTTGATGCCGATCAACGCACAACGAGCGGCGCCTCCACCGGTATCCACACGTCCGGATCGGGCGCCGATCGCGAGTGTACCAAAGACATGAGCGGCTAGGGTTTGGCTCGAGGTGGCGGCTACGGATTAGCTCGGGGTTATCAGATGCCTCCCCTCAGCCCCTCGCCTCCATATATATAGACCTCCTCACTTGGGCCTCGCGGACCGAGGCCCAATAGGAGTCTATCCGGATCTCTATCCGAATTGAGCCCACATCCGAATCACATTCGAATTAGTGTTCCAACCCGTTAAGTATGCGACCCTGTAGGTTCACGTATACTTGGTCGCGACCCAGAAACACCTTTCCGGTCACCGTGTTAATAGCGGTCTCTAGTAAGACATATTAACCCCAAAGTATACGTAAAGATCATATCGGTGAACTGTAATGTTCTCATGTACTAATCCTTTGCCTCACGATATAGATTAAGCTCAAGGCGAGACTGTGTCATCCTCTTAATAGCTCAATCACTCTCTCGATTCCGTGATGGATTATAAACTCGTGATTGACTCCTCAATCACCTTGGCATGGCCATGCACTTTCATAATCCATTACATCGAGGGGCCCAGAGATATCTCTCCCATAAGGAGGGCAAATTCTATCTTGATCATTCACATCCCACTACATGTTTCATGGCAAACCCAAAGACTACTTTTATGACTACCCGATTACGGAGTAGTGTTTAGTAGTCCCAAAGTAGCTACTACGCATCTTGGGAACCATGATGATCTCAAGTCTAAGGATTCCACATAAACACTACTTGAGACCAACTGATGACACATGGAATCTCTGCAGTGTCTCATAGCGGGTCTATCCAACATATGTTCACTAATACATGTCCATATTATTGATTTGGTATCTCCATACCATGATCCATGAGACATGATCATCAATCAATACATATGCTGATCTTTGAATCATATTTGTTCCTCATATGAAATATAATCAGGGATCATTTAGAAATAGCAACATTTTGGCATTAAGAGTCTCATGAATAAGTCACATACTCATTGATCAATAATGATAATGTCTATTTCAAGGAACAAAGCAATGTATCATAAACATAGTATGTGATATATTCAACATCTCCATGTTGCCTCTAGGGCATATCACCAACAGAATGGACATCAACGTGCCAACCGAGCTATCAACCACCCCTAGAGCCAGTGTGGGACCCACACACTGACACCAGGTGGGGTGCCTCAGGGGCCGAGGTGGGGGTCATCATCACAACCCCCGAAGGGTGAAAGCTAGACTATGAAGCATGCCTTGAGTTCCCATGCACAAACAATGTGATTGAATATAAGGCCTTGTTGTTCGACCTCTACAAAGTGAAAGCGCTCGGAGCTAGGAGAGTGCTCGTTCATAGAGACTCATGACTGATCATGGGCCAAAATGACAAATCATACTAGGTTAAAGACCCTGACCTCGCAAAGTATCTAGCTATAGTCAATCCAACAGAGCTACACTTCCTGGGTGTCACTGTTAAACCAATACCGAAAGATGACGACATGAAAGTGGACACCCTAGCAAAAGCAGCTAGCCAAGGATGCGAGCACCCCTCCGGTGTGTTTTTCAAAGTCCTCACATCTGTAGACGCCCCACATGAGTAGATAGACACCCTCAAGGTCTTAATCATTGGCCAAGAAGATGATTGGATGCAGCCTATTATCACCTACCTCCAGGGGATTAAGGAACCAGATGACCCACATGAGCTCTGGAAACTAACACACCGGGTGAGGACCTTCGACATGGCAGATGGAGTGCTATACAAGAGAGGCATATTGTAACACTACAGGACCTACATTACCCTGGAATACTACTAAAACCAGACCACAACTAGCCAATTTACAAGATAAACTAAACTAGCAACAATACTAAACAAGATAGTATAAGCGGAAGCATAAATAACTAAGGAACAACGGGATAGTGATAGCAATTCAATATTTAAAACATCCTCTAGCATTTAATCTAAAACATAGTTCACAATTTTAACATTATTAAGATAATGTAAACAAAGCTATGCAAAGGTCTAGAATCCTTTCAACTTTATTATAGCATAAAAATATGATTCACGTGCATCCGTGCGGTGCCGCTCTACCCTTCCCATGCATGCTCAAAGTTCCACCTGTAGGGAGGGGGAAACAAGGGTGAGATAAAATCTCAGCAAGCAAACTGTTTAACAGGCTATTCAAACTACAAATAATTATACATCATCATTTATAATTCCATACAACCACAACCACAATTCAGTTCCACAATTATTAAACCACCACAAACTTCCATGAATCAAACCTCTTCAATTTTGGATTTAATTGGCAATGAATGTAGTCATTTTATCCATAATTAAATGCAAATGAAACATTTAATCTTCCACAATTAACAATGTTTATATCCTCAACCTCAAATCACCATCAATGACGGTAAAGCATTAACAAATAATTCTTGTTTGACTACTTTAAAACATCAACCACTATCACCACCAAAAACAATAAAACATATGTATGTTGTACTTCAATACTTCATTATTTCTCACATCCACAATTGCTATCAACAATTAATACAAGAGAAAAGAATCTCATGCCACAATCACAACCCTTACCGTACACAAGGGACAAACCCCATTCCACGACCACATCCACATACCTCATACCGCAAATAGCTCACATGAGCCAATTCCACATTACAACTATGAAGTTGAATATTCCATATTACAACTATGAGTTGAATATATCACAAAATAACTTCACCATAATATATTGCATATGTATGCAAATGATCTTTCCACAATGCAATGCATATGAATGCTTTCATGCTATGCTCCACATCACTCTTTCCACGCGAGATAGAAGGTGCATCGTATTACGGCAATATACGATGCTCCTAGCGGGATAAGAGGTGCATCGACACTGACAATATACGATCTTTGTCAGAGTCTGATCGCGCTAGGTGCGGCGACATCCACATATGCAAATGACATGATATGACATAAATGATATGATAATCAATAATCACATTAATCCATCCTCAAAGGAGCATTATCATGCTCGCAATATATCCACATCCACAAGTTCACCACATGTTTATTTTCATATTCCACATTTGCTCATTAAGCAAAAATTCCACATGACTACTAGCAATTTATCAACATATCAATTGATCAATACATGCTATCATCATCACATTTAAAATATCATGCAATCATGGCATAATGTATCAAATTACGATAATAATGTAAATTGCAAGTAGAAGGAATAACGAGTTAAACGGTAGCAACCACTGCTACGTTTACTTGCCTAAACGACGAAGCGAAGCAAAAATCAAGAGCGCTCAGGATTACCAGATTACCAGATTCTCTACAACTTTATCAATTATGGCCATGATCATAAAAATCATTTATTACCTAAAATTCACAGATTAATATCAGTCTGTCCAATTCTGCTCGCCTAACGAACAGCGGAATTCCCACCCTGTAACTCGCAGATCCCACGACCAAAAATTCCGAAAAACATACAGGAGATGTGTTTTGAAGTCCTCTACAACTTTCCTTTTGGGAGGGTCTGCAGCAAAATCGTTCTTGGGTCGAAACCGCACAAGAAATGACACGCAGCGCGAATCAATCTGAGCGCATAACAGAAATCTCTAATCGGGTAATTAAACTATTAATCCCCTTCAAAATCCGTGCCAAGAACCCTAATTATTCTAAAAAACAGAGGCTTTAGGATTAGAAAAAATTACCTAGAGTATCCCTTGGGATCATCCCTCTTCTTCCCTCCTCTTCTTCTCCTTCTTCCCTTCTTCTTCCTTCTCTTTCCTTTCTTCTCTTCCCTTTCTTTTTCTCCTTTGTTCCAATGGACAGCAGCTTGTGGGGTGATGGAGGGGGGGAGGCTGCGCCAAGGGTGGAAAAAGGGAGAGGGGCCAAGGAGGGGTTTATAAAGGGGTGCTAGGGTTTGGGAGGGGGTGCGGCCCCTGTTGGGTGGGCGGCCCAAAGCGGCTGGCCCACCCCTCCGGATAGCTCAAAGCATCTAAAATAATTGTTTTAATTTATTTGTTTAAGTTTGGATAATTATGCAATTTAATTTTCACCTCCGCGATTCTCAAAAATCGGAAACTCATGATTATTTTAAAAACTTACGCCGTATCGACGATCATGATATTACATTCTCCCCACCTAAAAAGGATCCGTCCTCGAATCTCGCTCCTCAACCCACAAAACAAAAGAACAATCAAGGAAAGAACAAAAGAATAGAGCATCCCAAGGATAGAACATCACAAGGGAACAACAACTACGGGTTCTCACCCGCCTCGAAGAACTCGGGTCCTTCTTCTACATTTGAACTTCAAGCTCCCACGTCACCTTCCGCTCGGACGGATTCGTCAAGAGAGCCTCCACATACCTGGTGGCCCTCTTCCTCAAGACCAACTCCGACGAGTTCACGACACGCGCCGGTCAACACCGAGCACCAGCAACTCTTGTGCCGGCTCTGAGCAGCCAAAAGATCCTGCCGTTTTCGCAAAATTCTCCGCCACAACTATCAAGCTACTACCTAATATCATCCTCCTTCTTAAAACTTTTTCCTCGATATATTATAATCGGGATAGTACGTTGTACCCCTTTTAAAGAATTCAACCACAGATTCCACTCAACATTTTACTCGAAGCACAAACAACATCTCTTACAAATGTAACACAACCACAAGAAGAATAAAGCATTCTCAAGCAACACACTAGCAACCAACTTTCCTTCAAAGGACCACGGTCCAAAACATAGAATTCACAACTAAACCATTTACATTTTCCAAATAGACATTTGTAGAATCCACACTGCATAAGCCAAGAGTGAAAATCACTCGACAGACCAAAACAATCATTTTCTTTTCCTAACTGGAAAAGAATACACCTCAACATATAACAACTCAATTTGCAGATAACCTCTGCCATAAACACACAGTTTAAACAATAATCAAGAGAGCATATTACTGCTCGAGATATTATTATTTTCCCAATTCATTCCCTTTGAAAATGTAACTTCTTTGAACCAAGGATTTCCAAATCATCGCCTAACATACCAACTCATTTATCTTAAGTTGGCAACTTCGACGATGCGCTCCAACTGAGTACATCATCCACACCCTTGTAGAGAGACTCTACTGTCTCCACAAAAATACATTCTAGCCCAGCCCTCGACCAATGGAATTACTTTGACATATAATTCTTAAAGCACCTCAATCCTTTTAAGGATAACAACTCGAAATTCATATCACACCCACAATCTCACCAAAAATCAATCGCATGACCACACCAACTAGATGCCATACACCTCTTAAAGGTCTTTGTAACCCAAATTGATTACCCCTTTCTTAGAAGAGGCAAAAAGAAGAAAATTTCAGCACAAAGGAAAATATTACCATCTGCAATAAACACAAAACCAAGAGAAATAGCAATAATCTTGGACGACAAAAGATAAGATTATTGTTGAAGGCACATGCCTCCTCAAGAAGAAAATATCAAATCTCAACCATTAAGAATACAGTATTGCCATTAGAGCTCAATAAACTCTTATGAGGTGAAAAAAAGAGTCAAACACACTTTAAAAAGACTGCACAACTTGACTTCAACCTCCAATACTTTTACCACAATCTTCCTTTTAATCAAGAGAACAACTTTCATTGATTACGGTATTACCTTGACAATTCCAACAAAAGAGATTTGAAGACAACAACACATTAATCCCTAAAGAACTAATAAAACCTCTCAACGCGACACTTTGCTTAAAACAATTTCAGCTGCCACATAAGTCATGAGATCAAAAAGATCGCGTATGCAAATATTAAATTTTTGATTTAAATAGTATCTTGGACGTTATCAAATTCTTTTATTTATAGAACATTCAACATTATCATCTCAACCACATTGTAGGACCAAAATGGCAACAGAGGGGGGTGAATGGTGCCTTCAAACCGCCCCCAGTATCCACACAACTTTCTTGTCCGATAGCTATATAAGCTATGAAGCAAGAAAGTAAATGCTCACTGAGACTGAGAGAGAAAACAGAAAGCAGAGAGAAACATGACTTACAGAAAACCTGAAGAAAAAGAGAGCCGAAGAAACTTAGACCAGAAATTGGTCGGCAAGGGCAGCAAACAGATAGGCTACTGAAAAGAAAAGACTGCGACTAGAAAGGAAAAAGCAAAACAAAAAACAAAAAGGAAAAACCAACACTGAAAAGAACACAGACACACAAACAGACTGAACTCTGAAACTTTGAACAACAGACGACAAAAGAAACACAAAGCTACAGACCAAAACTGAAATTTACTGCCAGCCGAGAGCAATCTTTACTGCCAAGAACTGAAAATACAAGCTGCTGCAAATTGATTGAAAAATACTAGAACAGCAGGTACAGACACAGAAACTGAAATCTGCAAAGAATGGAAATAGCCCTTGCTGAAAACTGTTTACTGCAAATCAGTTCTAGCTGCAAAACCGAACAACACTTCAGTTTCAGGTCTAACCGAAAACAGGATTCACAAATTCAGAGTTTTGGTTTTGAGTTTCAGTTTTTCACGTGAGCTGAAAGTAGAGGAACAGTCCCTGGCCGAAAAAAGAAAAGGAGAAAGACTCCAAAGCTGAAACTGCAAACAAAGTAAAAACAAAAGCTGAACAAGAGCTGCAGAGAACCGAAAATAGCAAAAAGGAAATACTGCAGACAACTAAGACAATGAAAAATTCTTCAAATGTGGTTGTTCCTTTTTGATTAAATAAGCAGGACTCTGTCTCAAATAGCATGAAGACCACATGGGAAGGAAACTACAATCAGAGAACAACAAGGTAGCAAAATCATTACTCAGAGCCGTAAAACTTGGACTCTCTCACAAAAGAGACTGAAAGCCCAAGAGACAAGCGATTCTCAACCTTTCTGATTACGAGACAAGTGATTTCATCTAGGAATGATCTTACATCGAGACAGCACAAGCCAAGAACAATTAATTTACCAAAACACCAAGAAACCATCCTTCCCCTGCCATCAAACCCTAGAGAGGACAAAACAGAGGAACTCCATCGAAAAAGCAATTTGGAAGAATATAGCGATGAAGAACCTTGCTCATGGATATGATCTGGCCAAGTGGCCTTTAGGCAATACCCAGTTCAGAGCACGGACGATCTGCAGCTAAACAATCAAGAACTCAAAACAAAACGAGAAGGGAAAGAAGAACTGAGAACAACACCGAAGGAAACAGAAAAAGAAGTCGGATCATCTCAAACAAAAAGGGGGTCTCAAATTCATATAGAGACATGTATGAATATATATAAGCAAATGATCATATCTAGTTCATGCCATCTCTCATAGAGATCAACTCAAGAAGAGCAAAGAAATACAAAAGAAGGCACTGCAGCCTACAACTCTCATAGCAATAAAGAGAAGGGAAAAACACGCACACACATGGAGAGCAAATGCACAAAAACCCTCAAGTGGCTCTAGAGAACACCCTCTCTATTTATAGCCTTCCACTAACGGGTTCCCCATTTGCTTTATCCATTTAACTCACAACAACTCTGCGCTTTATCCATTAGCACCAACCGAATCCGCTCGCGAGCCTGAGTCAATTTTCCCGAATTGCCCCTCACGCTCCTTCCCGGAAGCTTCCTACTCGCACAACTGCAACCGGCACCCTGACCGTCTGGACCTCGACTCCTCCCTGAGCCTAGTCTCGATCCTCCTCGCCGTCGCCTGTCGTGTCCACCTCCGGTAGCTCCAGCTCCGGTTCCTCGTCTTCTGACTCGCAACCACCTCAGCAGCCTCGATCATCTTCGACATCTTCGACCGTCCGGACCTCAACACCTCCTGTGCCTAGCCCCGGTCTTCCCACGCCTCGCCATGACCTAGCTCCGAAGTCCTGCATCCATACAGACAAGCAAACCGTCATATAGCACCGCACGATACATGTAAGCATAATAAAGTCCAAATCCATCGAATCATTAGAATATGCATCCTAATCCCATACGACCAAGTTTGACCAAGTCCGACCGAGCCCGTTACACCACGCAAAGTCTTGGTCCGAACCAACCAACTCAAACTCGACTTTCCTAAACCGATGTCAATTACTCATCATACACACAAGATGACCTCCACATGGTCTCTCACACATACTGACCATCATATTAACATCAGAATAATACATTCTTAACAAGCATCATCATATCCTCAAATCCCTTCATAAACTTTTCCAAAAGAAACACAAGAAATAACTTCATCATGTTTCTATTATCTAAATAAGATTGCAACTACTTAATCTAGGGAAAGCCTAGTGCACAAGCCACAATATTGAAGCAAAACTCTTTTAACAAGGTAGTATAAATCTTTTATTAGATTTTATATATTCAATTCTTATTAATGCTCAACTCTAATTTAGCACAAATTGATTGTACTCTAGTCATTACTGGCAATAATTGATTATTATTTTATCATAACAACATTCATGATCCTAACTCCGTTTTACAATCATAAAACAATCACGAGCATAGATTCAGTATCTCACCTTACGTTCAGAAATTAGAACGAAATAACTTTAAACTTCAATAATACTAGCTTTGTAAGACAAGATTCTACAAGTCAATACATCAACATTCATCTATTTCTTTAAACATATTTCAACAATCTAGCATGATGAAAGATAGATGAAACTAGCAATTGTATATGCTCATAAAGTATCTAATAAAGGATAGATTAAAGGTTAAAATTACCAAGGCAATATTTCAACACCTCCTTACTTAATCATTCCAAACGGTCAGATTTAATTACTAAAGACAAAAATAATTCAATTTATCCAACAGGGTAGAAATTTAAACAATCATAATAATTATTCCAATTCTTTTGCACACTCCTCAATAACTCCATGAGTTACAATCATATATAGACAAATTATTAATCACAGTTCTTCCAAAAAATATTATAAGGCGATATCAAATTAATCAACTACACTTCCGAGGATGCTAGTGAAATTAATTATGCACTACTCTAACATCTCAACTTGATAATTCATACCTTATGAATTAATTTATATGATTACCATCTTTCACTTAAGCGTAGCAAAACACCATAAAGGGTTTTAGCACTCTCTTTCAGAAATGAGAGGAATTAAACTTCAACACTCGAAATAATCTAAAAGAAATACGTAGATCTAAGGGTTTCACATATTAATGAGTTTGCAACTCAAAACTTTCATTGATAAAAAAAATACCAAGCGAACCAATGAGTCATGATTCACAGCAAGACAAAACTCCCACGAAGGGACCATCCTTACAAATCAACAAAGTTCACAAGCAGCAAAAGTGTCTCACTAGTCCGAAAAGTAATAATTGCTTCAATGAGCAGGTAGAGACCAATTGCCAAAACCTCAACTGCCATGAACCACTAACTCAAGATAAATTCATTAACCACAATAGGCCAAGAATTGGCCAAAATCAACTTAAGAAAGATAGCAACTTTTCTAAGAAACTCACTCACAATATTTGCAATAAAGTTACCTGAGGTAACTACATTGCTAATCCCCATGCTACCAAAATTGGGATATCTCAAAAATACAGAATTTTAAAATCATTTCTGTATTTTGTTGGCATTTAAATTTCCTTTGAAATGTTAGTTGAAATCTTTTGAGATTTGTGGCATGCAAATTAAATATCAAAGGGTAACCCCAGGGCAAATAATAGAAAACTAAAATTTTAAATACGAATATGAAAAGATGATCCAGAATGGGAGGGAGAAATTTGAATTAAAATATAAAATCTCATCTTGCAAATAATGACATGAGTAGCAATAAAAGTGAATGATTAAATACAAACCCCTAGACAAAGATATATACAAATGTGCAAGGAAAAGTTTAGCAATATAGGAAATAAAATATATATATGTATATGCAAAAATAGAGAGCAATAATCTAAAATGTGAAATAACAATTTAAATTTAAAAATCCAAATCTTGAAGTGATGCTTGAAGCTTTTATTTTCCTTATCATTTTCTTCTCCTCCCTCTCTTCCATGTGGGCCCCACTTTTCTCCTCTCCTCCTTTCTCTTTCTTCCTCCCATTTCTTTCTCTCGTCATTGGGCCATTGAGTGGCCCCTCCTTCCTCCTCCTTTCCTTGCGTCCAGGCCCCCCTCACTCTCTTTTTCCTCCCGTGCGCGCCGCGCCCGTGTCACTACCTCCCGCCTGCTGCCGCGCCTTCCCTCGCCCGACCGGTTCCGTCGCTCGCGCCGACCCCGCCTCCTCTGGCACCAGCAGCCCCTCCCGTCGCCTCCGCGTCGCCATCGCCCGGCACATGGCGCCATGCCGTCGGGTGCTTCCACGCCGCCCGGTCGGCTCAGGGGATATAAGGGCGAGAGAGTGCTTCCGTCCACTTCGCCTCATCCTCTCTTCCTCCCACCGCAGGGAATCGGCCCGGAGCCTTACGGCGCCGCGGACACGCCCATCTTCTCTAGCTCCGACGAGGCAAGAACCGCCGATTGAGGTGCCTCGGGTCAATCGCGCTCGGATGGAGCAACCCTAGAGCTGGAGACGCCATCCTCGCTGCTTCTTGGAGCCGTCGCCGCTTGTGCAAATCGGCACCAGTGCGCCACCGCCGCCCGACCCCGACTTCATTGCCAAGATTCCTCGCCGTCTCCGCCCATAAACACACCGGTGAGCTTCCCATTACCTCCCACATGCTTGTGCGCACACCAAATTACTGCCCTCCTGCCCGCCGACGCCACCACCCCATGTCACCCCAGACTCGGCCGCCGAGCTTGGCTGGCTCGCCTCAAGCTCCTCGGCTCGTGCTAGCGCCTCCTTGGCTTCCTTGTACTCCCAAGACCCATTTTTCCGTCCACCCACCTCCCGGGCGCCGCTTTGGCAGCCCTCGACCTGGCGTCGGCCACCTCCTCTGCTCGGCCCCCCCTTCAGCACCCGGCTTAAGGGAATAAATCATCCCTTATGGGTAGGCAACGCCTAAGAGCTCGGATGGTTATCAGCGTTAATTCTCTCCCCCCTGGGCTCCCCGGCGCGCGTTCGAGCCCCCGCTCCGCGCGCTGAGGTTGAGCCTTTCTTTTGATTTTCCCGACTAACAAGTGGGCCCCACTTGTCGTGGCCGCCTGCAGCGTTCGTGACCAAGCGGGTCCCACTGGTCGGCCATGGAAGGGGCGGGCCATGCCACCCGGCCCGCCTCGGCGCTCGCGTGGGTGAGCCAATGCCGCCGGCCCCACTGTCGACACCAGCGTGGCCTGGTCACCGACGATGGGTCCCACATGTCAGATTTTGTTATTTTTAGGATTTAACCAGACCGAAAAGATTTAAATGGGCATAACTTATTCATTTTAATTCCAAATTGAATGAAACAACTTTCTAAATTCATCTAAATTCAAGATCTATCCAATGGAACCGGAACCAATATTTTTGAAGCTTATTTGAAATTAGAAAATAATTTAGAAAAACTAATAAATTTAACTAGGTTGTAAATAAGATTATTGAAAGATTTAAAGTTAGACTAGACCATACATGGCTAAGTAAAGTGGTTTGAGCAATCATCTAAAAGGGCTAATTATTAAATTCAAAACCAATAAATATGACTTAGTTAAGTATTCACACCTTATAAAGACTACTCTTAACTATAATATATGCCCTAATATTCATCATATCGCCATTAAAATAACTCCCCATGGTAGATTTAGATAAATAGTGATATTGCATTAAGAATTTGTAAGACAAGCCTTGTTAGACAAATAAAATATGAACTAGAAATAAAGCTAAACGTTGTAAGCGTTGCTTAAATAAAACTTGAGCCCTGAATATAGCACTCGATAAAATAATGCTGCACTAATCTCGTACATTGAATCATGAGTCTGACCTGACTCATGGAACTTCCTAAATAAATATACAAATAATAAAAAGAGATTATTAATAAAAAGACCGAATCATCGTATTCTGCCACCGACCTTGCCTCAAACCACCCGGATCACCCATTAACTCATAATAAAACTAAAATTAAGTTTATTCGGATTTATTTGGATCTTTTGAGTTATTTGCCTTTATATTGAATTCAGTTGCTTAGCACGTAATTAGAACTGGAGTTCTGAAGAATTGAGGAATCAAGAGAGATCAAGTGCAAGTGAAGATAAAGATCAGAAGCTCCGCCCTTCGAATGAGATCGCTTTGAGTGAGCTCAAGGCATGATGAGACCGCGCCAAAGTAGTCAATACTTTGATCATATTGAACCTACTTTCTGCAAATTACTTTTGTTTAAATTATCAAATTGCATGCTATTATTTTATATGCAAGTACATGTTTAATTTAAGATCCTAGTTATATGACCATGTTTACCTTGACTAATATTACACCCTCTTTTGAATACTTGATTATGTGAACCTTGTCACCCTAGCAAAATTATAATAGTAATCTTTTGAAAATAAGTCCGTAACTATATGCCATGCTTAGTATTATTTAGAAATTCACGGGCGTGAGAACGCCCAAGCATCTCTTTCAAACATGTGAGAATTTTATTGGGCAGTCATTGTGATGATGACTGGTATATGTTGGTATGAATATTTTATGCTCCCAAAGACCCCACATGCTTAAATATCTGGGCGGATGGTTGGAGGGTGTGAGTGTTTGAAGGGTGCCGTGATAGCACAAATTGTGATAGAGTGGTGCCGTGATAGCACAAAGGAGATCGTGGTAGAACCGCCCAGATAACCATTAAGGACTGAATCTTGTGATGACATCCCAAGGTACAACAAGTACAACCACATGCTGGCAAAGTGTAGGCAGGGCTAACTAATTTGCATCAACTTAGTAAGAGTTGCGCTGGTGTGAACACGGGTGGGTAGAGGATGGCCACATCCTCCGACGTGATGGCGCAAGAGGGGGCTTCTGGAAGGGTGGTCGTACCCGGAGGAAGTGGAAACCTTAGTGGACGTAACTCTGCTAGGAAAAATGCACTTTATGTGATCTGTGATAGTCTACTCAACTGCATGGCTAAGGAATCATGTGGGGCAATGAGCAGATCTATCTCTTGTGGGTAAAGTGTACAAACTCTACAGAGTAAAAACTATTCGAATAGCCGTGCCCACGGTCATGGGCGGACAC
Organism: Bonia amplexicaulis; assembly: GCA_036346245.1. Lineage (NCBI taxonomy): Eukaryota > Viridiplantae > Streptophyta > Magnoliopsida > Poales > Poaceae > Bonia > Bonia amplexicaulis. The sequence continues at coordinate 11,751,477 of CM070766.1, forward strand.
GGGAACTTAACTAGATATAGTTCTGTTTCAAAAACTTTGTGGGTGGAAATGGAAAAGTGGAGGGCAGAGAAAGGCCCTTATTTGAATTGTCCTAGGTGCCGTCCCAGTGGAATTGTCCTGGGTGTCGTCCCAGTGAAATTGTCCTGGGTGTCGTCCCAGTGGAAATTGTCCTGGGTGTCGTCCCAGTGGTAATGTAAGCGGTTATAACACTGAAAAATTAAGCATATGGTGCAGAGACTATGAAATAGTGGATAGAATCTGGACCCTTATTACTATTGCATTCTGTCACATTATGTTTTGTTTAAATGGCTAAGTCTCAGGAAGTTTTTATGTATTATATTTCAAAAGCAAATAATGGCAATGCTTCTCCTAAAATAAAATGCCAGGAAAAATAAATAGGGTCGTAAGAAAAGAAAATGACTGTTGGGGTAAATACTTAACAACGCTTGGTGGATTCGTGTCAATCATAAATAAGGGAATGGTAGGAAGGAGTCTAGGAGAAATAAATTGGTGGAGTTTAAATGAATAGATATGCTAGATAGATGACGTAAATGATTTTGGAAGATTAGAAGGGTGAAAAGGTAATTACTGGAATGAATGGGATTAATAGGATTTGATCTAGATGGATGAATTGAATGTGTGGAAATTTTGGAGATATGAGAATTGGGATGTAACCTTGTTTCAATCTTGGGAAGAGATACCGATGAATTAGTTAGAGATAGATGATGGGTAGTAAGGATTAAAAATGGGCAGAGTAAATTACGGAATTGGATCAAGAACAAAGGATTGAATTGTAGAATATCTTGATACAAATGATTTCGATGGTTCAAAAGTAATCATGTTAGAGAATCATTAGAATTCAGAAGTGAAGAGGTGGTGATTAGTGATTGCAACACTGGATTATTATGAATACGGAATACAAAGGTATTGGTGGATTTGAATAGAAGCATGTAAATAAAAGTTGTATGTTCGGTGGATTAAATAAATAATGTCGACATGTTCGGTGGATTAACTAAATGATGTCACCGCTGCTTGGAGTCTTAGACAGCAGTCAGTAAAGAAATATGTCCTTGGTGGGTTAAGTCAATTATGGTAATCGCCGTGTGGAGTCCTAGGTTGCAACTATATCACTAGGGTTCAATAATGGCAATGCTACCAAAAAGAGAAGTTGTTGGCAAATAAAATAACCCGAGCCTTTCCTTGATAAGCCATGCATACTGTTTATCTGCATTCTGTGTATTGGCTCGCGGAGCACGGTGATTAGTGTGCTCACACTCGCTCTCACAACAAATCCAGAGTCAAGGATAAAATCACTGTGCATTAGCAAGACTACAGATCATGATGGCAAAGAAGATGAAGATGTCAAGGGCTAGGTCGCGAACCTCCAGTTGGCTGCCTGTGGGCAAGTCTTGAGGGTTCCCCTGTGTGCTTCGTTCTTCTGCTGCTGCAATTTTCTGATTTCGGCCTAATCGGCCCCTGTGTAAGTTTACTATGTTATTTACGCTTCCACTTGATATGTATTTGATATTCATTTCTGTAGCTATGAGCACTATCTACTGATCCAGGGAATAGTGCAATAAATCACAGAGGATTCCGGACGTAAAATCTGGGGTCTGACAGGCATGGTATCAGAGCATGTTGACTGCAGGTCGTGACCTAGTTAGCCTGGCCGTTAGTTTCCTGATTAGAATTATTTCCTCCGTACCTAATTTCAAAAAAATATAAGAGCATTGCTCAATCTCCTCTCTCTTAGATGATTCCCTCTCATCTCAGATGTCGCCTTAGCCGCTTTTACTTTTAGAGCTCTCTTACCCCGAATTCAAAATGATGAAAGTCCAGGACTCTGTTTGTAAACTCTCTTTGAAAACCTATTTTGGGGCTAGGAACCATGATGTTTAAATTTAAGACTTGATTACAAAAATTGTTTATCCTTGGAGGATCGATTGTCCAATTATTTGCAAAATCCATTTTCAAACTCATTTTAATAAGCCTGGATCTTCCAAGGAAATGTCCGTAAGCTTAACTACTTACCTAAAACTTATTCGAAAATTTATCTTGGTTTCTCAAATAGTTCAAAACAAAGTGATTTCCCTAAAGCTTTCCTCAACAAGGACCTTGACTTTCAAAACAATAGATCCTAAGGGATTAACCTTGGGTGTTACCTTGAAAGAGTATGTTGGTGAAAACCTATTTCCCACATTTGGCTTTGTCACCCTAATTAAAAATAAAATCCTCAATTTTGCCACAAAGTTTCATTAAAATATTAATATTAAGAATGCTAACACTGAAATGATTATTGATAGCAACCAAAATACCCCAAATGCTTTCCTCTTCTGTCTATTGATCAAACAGGAGAATTTTTAATCCTCTTCTCGTACCTTACTCCAAAAATTTAAGGTTAGGAACGCTGACAATGTTCATGAAGATAAGATGGTCCTATTTTAAATAGACTATGTAGACGAACCCTGTACTCTCTTATGTGTGATCCCCCGAATAGACGTTGCGTTGTCGTAAGATTTCACCTTGGCCCTGTGCACTGCCTTCTTGCCCTCGAGCGTCCTACTTCGCAGTCACGGGAAAAGCTTGTTTCTAAAAATTGGTATGGTTTTGTATCGCCTCAGTTATTCGGGGCATACTCTTTTAAAAAGTTAAATGGGTTAGATCACCTTATCCCCCACGACTCAATCCTTATCTCATGCTATTCCTCTCGCTACATTGCTACAAACCTAGTCAGATCTACCAAAGCAGAGTAGTAGCTAGCCAAAGCCAAGGCAATCAAGAACAAGTGGAGCCCTCACCGCTTTCCAGCTAAAAGCCTCATCCGGCACAAAGATCAAGACTCTGCCCTGCTAGCATTCTCTCCTTACCCACCTGGAGGACCGTAGATCAAATCGCCTCCAAGTAAACCCAACGACAAGCAATACGTCGACGTTGTGAAGAGAGAAGACACCACGCATACTAATGCTCCGTGAACTATTCCTACAAAGATGACCATCAACATGGAGAATGCCCTTCCATCAAGGTCATATGTTTTCTCTGTGGAAGACAAGACCCCTAACCCGAAGATCGCTTCCAAACCCTGTTGCCGACCAAGCAGCTGAAGTACCATGGATGAATCTCCAATAGGACCCGTCATGCCTGGAGCCCGAAGAGACGAATAATGACTAGTGGTATCCATTTTAAGGGGGGTAGCACTACGAGACAAAAATGACGAAGAGCTACTGCTACGTATATTTTAGAGGTGCAACAACCTGGATTCGGAGTTAGTCAAACCAGTACAAGAAGATTCATAAGGCTAGGAATTTTATGGAGCACCGACTGCAAGCCACCCCTATAGTTAAACCATCGTGTTTAGCAGAGCTAAAGAATAGGTAGGTGAGTGCAGTAAGGACAAAAGACCACCATATAAATGTCCATCCTCGTACAGTCATCCCTCAGACCATCCGCTCTATGGGGCATGGGCCAATGATATGAATTCTATGCCCATCACCTGCCCCATAGATGATGCAACTGCTCTGGACTGCGACAACGTGAAGACAACGACATCAAGAGCAAGTAATTGGGAGTCTACGACCTATCCCGGAAAACAAGGTTTCTCTTTTCCCTTTTTGCTTCTCCAAGTTCTAATCCCTATTGTGCAGATTCTCACCTCTCCGTGAAGCTAAAGAATTGAACGTCGAATAACACCCAGAAACCCATTACTAGCCTTAACTAAAGTAACCCCACCTACTTTCTCTCTAATCTACCGGAATCTCGGGGTCGAGATTCATTTAAGGGGGGTAGATTTGTAACATCCCAAAATTGGGATATCTCAAAAATACGGAATTTTAAAATCATTTCTGTATTTTGTTGGCATTTAAATTTCCTTTGAAATGTTAGTTGAAATCCTTTGAGATTTGTGGCATGCAAATTAAATATCAAAGGGTAACCCCAGGGCAAATAATAGAAAACTAAAATTTTAAATACGAATATGAAAAGATGATCCAGAATGGGAGGGAGAAATTTGAATTAAAATATAAAATCTCATCTTTCAAATAATGACATGAGTAGCAATAAAAGTGAATGATTAAATACAAACCCCTAGACAAAGATATATACAAATGTGCAAGGAAAAGTTTAGCAATATAGGAAATAAAATATATATATATATATATGCAAAAATAGAGAGCAATAATCTAAAATGTGAAATAACAATTTAAATTTAAAAATCCAAATCTTGAAGTGATGCTTGAAGCTTTTATTTTCCTTATCATTTTCTTCTCCTCCCCTCTCTCTTCCATGTGGGCCCCACTTTTTCTCCTCTCTCCTCCTTTCTCTTTCTTCCCTCCACATTTCTTTCTCTCGTCATTGGGCCATTGTGTGGGCCCTCCTTCCTCCTCCCTCCCGCCAGCGCCCAGCCCACCTCACTCTCTTTTTCCTCCCGTGCGCGCCGCCCTGTGTCACGCGCCTCCCTTTCCGCCTTCCCTTCCCTCGCCGACCGGTTCTGCCGCCGCGCCGACCCCGCCTCCTCCGCACCAGCCCCCCTCCCGTCGCCTCCCGCCGCCATCGCCCGAAGACATGGCGCCATGCCGTCGGGTGCTTCCACACCGCCCGATCGGCTCGGGGATATAAGGTCGAGAGTGCTTCCGCCCACTTCGCCTCATCCTCTCTTCCTCCCACCGTAGGGAATCGGCCCGGAGCCTTACGGGCGCCACGGACACGCCCATCTTCTCTAGCTCCGTGAATCAAGAACCGTCGATTGAGGCTGCCTCGGGTCAATCGCGCTCGGATGGAGCAACCCTAGAGCTCGGCGACGCCATCCTCACTGTTCTTGCCGAGCTGCCGCCGCTTGTACCGCCGCGCGCGCACTGCGCGCCACTGCCGCCCGACCCCAGCTTCCGCCGCCAGCCTTCCTCGGCGCGTCTCCCGCCCCGCAAACACACTAGTGAGCTGCCCATTACCTCCCACATGCTTGTGCGCACACCAAATTACGGCCCTCCTCCCCGCCGACGCCACCGCCCCTTGTCACCCCGACTCGTGCCGAAGCCGCCATCGGCTCACCTCAAGCTCCTCGGCTCGTGCTAGCACCTCCCTTGGCTTCCTTGTACTCCCAGCAACCCATTTTTCCGGTCCCTGCCACCTCCCCGGGCGCCGCTGCCGGCGGGCCAGTGCATGAGCCAGCGGCCACCTCCTCTGCTCGGCCCCCCCTTCAGCACCCGGCTTAAGGGAATAAATCATCCCTTATGGGTAGGCAACACCTAAGAGTTCGGATGGTTATCACCGTTAATGCTCTCCCAGGGCTCCCGTGGCCGAGGTTGAGCCTTTCTTTGATTTTCCCTCTCGATAGGTGGGCCCCACTGTCGTGGCCGCCACAGACGTGCGCTCGTGACAAAGTGGGTCCCACCGTCACCATGGAAGGGGAGGGCCACCACCACCCGCCCTTTGTCGGCGCTTCGCGTGGGTGAGCCAATGTGCCGGCCCCACTGTCGGCACCAGCGTGGCTGGTCACCGATGATGGGTTCCACATGTCAGATTTTGTTATTTTTAGGATTTAACCAGATCGAAAAAGCTTTAAATGGGCATAACTTATTCATTTTAATTCCAAATTGAATGAAACAACTTTCTAAATTCATCTAAATTCAAGATCTATCGAATGGAACCGGAACCAATATTTTTGAAGCTTATTTGAAATTAGAAAATAATTTAGAAAAACTAATAAATTTAACTAGGTTGTAAATAAGATTATTGAAAGATTTAAAGTTAGACTAGACCATACATGGCTAAGTAAAGTGGTTTGAGCAATCATCTAAAAGGGCTAATTATTAAATTCAAAACCAATAAATATGACTTAGTTAAATATTCACACCTAATAAAGACTACTCTTAACTATAATATATGCCCTAATATTCATCATATCGCCATTAAAATACCTCCCCATGGTAGATTTAGATAAATAGTGATATTGCATTAAGAATTTGTAAGACAAGCCTTGTTAGACAAATAAAATATGAACTAGAAATAAAGCTAAACGTTGTAAGCGTTGCTGAAATAAAACTTGAGCCCTGAATATAGCACTCGACAAAATAATGCGGCACTAATCTCGTACATTGAATCATGAGTCTGACCTGACTCATGGAACTTCCTAAATAAATATACAAATAATAAAAAGAGATTATTAATAAAAAGACCGAATCATCGTATTCTTCCACCGACCTTGCCTCAAACCACCCGGATCACCCATTAACTCATAATAAAACTAAAATTGAGTTTATTCGGATTTATTTGGATCTTTTGAGTTATTTGCCTTTATATTGAATTCAGTTGCTTAGCACGTAATTAGAACTGGAGTTCTGAAGAATCGAGGAATCAAGTGAGATCAAGTGCAAGTGAAGATAAAGATCAGAAGCTCCGCCCTTCGAATGAGATCGCTTTGTGTGAGCTCAAGATCGCTATGTTATTTACGCTTCCACTTGATATGTATTTGATATTCATTTCTGTAGCTGTGAGCACTATCTACTGATCCAGGGAATAGTGCAATAAATCACAGAGGATTCCGGACATAAAATCTGGGGTCTGACAAAATGACATGATATGATAGAAATGATGTGATAATCAATAATCACATGAATCTATCCTCAAAGAAGCATTATCATGCTCACAACATATCTACATCCACAAGTTCACCACATGTTTATTTTTATATTCCACATTTGCTCATTAAGCAAAAATTCCACATGACTACTAACAATTTATCAACATATCAATTTATCAATACTTGCTATCATCACCACATTTAAAATATCATGCAATCATGGCATAATGTATCAAATTACGATAATAATGTAAATTGCAAGTAGAAGGAATAACGAGTTAAATGGTAGCTACCACCGCTACGTTTACTTGCCTCAACCAACGAAGTGAAGCAAAAATCTAGAGCGCTTAGGGACAAAACCACCTGTCGCTAGAACCTCGAACCCGCACAAACTCCTCTCCGCTCAACAATTCAGCAAACTACCTTCTGCAGCAGCACTGCTTAACAATTTCATATCTTTAAAAATATTTATCCAATTATAGCAAACGATACCTCTCTGGATTCATCACTTAAAATACTACATTTTTCATGTAGAACACATATTTTTATTTTGATCACAGCTTGGTGTAATGTAATGCCCAAAACAGAGGAAGATCTCTGTTCTGGCAGACGGGACATCAGCATTCAAATGCGTCCCAGCAACAGTATAAGGGTCTAAAAATTCTTAATTTTCTACAGCAGCTAGATTACTAGATGCTCTACAACCACACAGGTCTCCGATTTCACTGGTCTACAACCACGCTAGTCCCCAACCACGTTGTCCGGATCAACCACATAGGCCTTCGACCACGCTGGTCTCCAGCAACATTAGTTTTGACCACTCAGGTCTCGACCAAGTCGACCATATCGATATTCGACCATGTTGGTCTCCGATCACACAGTTCTCCGACCACTACATTGATCTTCGACCACGTTGTCCTAATCATGTTAGTTCGACCACGCCGATTTCGACCGCACAGGTCTCGACCACGTCGATTCAACCACGCTAGTCTTTGATCACGCAGATCTTGACCATGTCTGATCTGACCGTCTTGGTTTGACCACGTTGGTCTTCGATCACACAGATCTTGACCATGTCGATTTCGACCACACTGGCTTCAATCACACAGATCTCGACCACATCGGTTCCGACCATGTTGGTTTCGACCACTTCGAACTTGGACTATGTTGATCTTCGACCACACAGGTCATTGACCACATCAATCTTCGACCTTGTTGATTCGACTATGATGGATTTGAACATGCTTGTTCCCGACCACATTGATGCTCGACCGCACAGGTCTTCCGACCACCAACAGATGTGGTAGTTCCATGATTACAATGCCGATAATTCCGACTAGCGATAGTACCGTAGAATACACTGTGAAAGTTCCGATTTTAGAAGTGCATATACTTCAACAGATTGTGAAAAACACATTTGCAAACTACAATATCTTCCCAACAAATTGCGAAACATATTTGCACACTTTTAGAATCATGACACAAGGATTATATATATAAGCTTCAACCATTTGTAAAATATATTTGCAAATATAAACCTCATACTACAAGCAATAGAAACATGGACTTCAAACACTTGCAAAACACACTTACAATATATAGTCCCATATTACAAGCATTCAACACATGAGCTTCAACTATTTGCAAAAGACATTCACAAATACAAGCCTCATGCCAAGGAGAGCTAGAAGAGGTGAGGTTGAGCTATCAACACATGATGAGACTCAAGCTACTAGACATAACCCCACTTAAGAGTACGACAACCTACACTAGCAATCCGATCTTCCAACCAAAAACTAAGACTGGTAAAAGACTAGGAACACATCCTTAACCCTAGCTAGTCATACATTTACCTTGAGTTATAGTCTTGACATGCATCAACTCATGATGTATCCATTACTTTAACTCTATCAACACATGATGGGTCTAATGGATCGCGCGAAGGCTACGATAGCAGAAAACAAAACTTTTCTACCGCGCACACAAGAACATCATGCTTAAGGAGGGATCATGGATCGTTACCACTAGACGCCAGCGCAATGAAGAAGAGTTGGAGAAGCCGATCCAACCACGCGCGTCGAGGTAGTAGTGGAAGTAGTCGATCGTCCCGAACCGATCGTCTCCTCCACGCGATCAACCGCACCACGAGCGATCCGATCTGTAGGTTGTTGATCCGATCAACGCCGCAACCGAGCGTCTCCACCGTATCCACACGTCCGGTGAACGCCGATCGCGAGTGTACCAAAGACTCGCGAGCGGCTAGGGTTTGGCTCGAGGTGGCGGCTATGGATTAGCTCGGGATTATCGACACGTTCCTCACCCCCTCCATATATATAGACCTCCTCACTTGGGCCTCGTGGACCGAGGCCCAATAGGAGTCTATCCGGATCTCTATCCGAATTGAGCCCATATCCGAATCACATTCAATTAGTGTTCCAACCCGTTAAGTGTGCGACCACAGAGGTTCACGTATACTTGGTCGCGACCGTAAACACCTTTCCGGTCACCGTGTTAATAGCGGCCTCTAGTAAGACATATTAACCCCAAAGTATACGTAAAGATCATATCACCGAACTCGTAATGTTCTCATGTAGTAATCCCTTTGCCTCACGATATAGATTAAGCTCAAGGCGAGACCCGTGTCATCCTCTTAATAGCTCAATCACTCTCTCGATTCCGTGATGGATTATAAAATCGTGATTGACTCCTCAATCATCTTGGCATGGCCATGCACTTTCATAATCCATTACATCGAGGGGCCCAGATATCTCTCCCATAAGGAGGGGCAAAATCTATCTTGATCATTCACATCCCACTACATGTTTCATGGCAAACCCAAAGACTACTTTTATGACTACCCGCCACGGAGTAGTGTTTAGTAGTCCCAAAGTAGCTACTACGCATGTTGGGAACCATGATGATCTCAAGTCTAAGGATTCCACATAAACACTACTTGAGACCAACCGATGACACATGGAATCTCTGCGGTGTCTCATGGCGGGTCTATCCAACATATGTTCACTAACACATGTCCATATTATTGATTTGGTATCTCCATACCATGATCCATGAGACATGATCATCAATCAATACATATGTTGATCTTTGAATCATATTTGTTCCTCATATGAAATATAATCGGGATCATTTAGAAATAGCAACATTTTGGCATTAAGAGTCTCATGAATAAGTCACATACTCATTGATCAATAATGATAATGTCTATTTCAAGGAACAAAGCAATGTATCATAAACATAGTATGTGATATATTCAACATGTCCATGTTGCCTCTAGGGCATATCACCAACAGCCTCCCACTTGCACTAGAGTCAACCATGTAGGTATCTAATACCCATTGCCCTAGTGTGAGCCTCATGCTTTGGTCGGGAAGCGGCTTTGTCAACGGATCTGCAATGTTCAAACTGTGTACTTTGCATATCTTAACATCGCCTCTCCACAATCTCGCGGATGAGATTAAATCACCGTAGAATGTGCTTGGACTTACGGTGCGATCTAGGCTCCTTGGCTTGCAAGAATGGCTCCACCGTTGTCACAAGAGAGGTCCATTGGGTGGAGGCACTAGCCATCACACCAAGCTCGAAACAAATTTCTTGATCCAAACAAATTCTTTAGCGACTTGAGCCGCTATGTACTCGGCTTCATTGTAGAATCAAGAACCGTCTCTTGCTTGGAACTCTTCTAGCTCACCGCACCGCCATTCAGGCAGAACACAAATCCAGATTGCGATCTAAAATCATCTTTGTCAGTTTGGAAGCTAGCATCGGTGTAACCATTTACAACGAGCTCTTCCTCACCCCATAGACGAGGAACACATCTTTAGTTCTTCTCAAGTACTTCAAGATGTTCTTTACTGTAATCCATGACTTTCACCGGATCGTGACCGGTATCTACTTGTAGCACTTAAAGCATACGAGACATCCGGACGTGTACAAAGCATGGCATACATAATGGATCCAATAGTCAAGCATATGGAATCGCATTCATTTTATCCTGCTCATCGGTGTACTAGGACACCGATTCTTGCTAAGATTTATACCATGTGACATAGGTAGGAAGCCTTTCTTGGAATCCTGCATGTTGAACCTTTTCAACACCTTGTCAATGTACGTATCTTGGCTTAATCCAATCACCTTTTGATCTATCTCTATAGATCTTGATGCTCAGAATATATGCCGCCTCCTAAGTCTTTCATAGAGAAACTATTTTTCAATGAAGACTTAATGATTCGACATAGGAATGTCATTTCCGATCAATAATATGTCATCCACATATAAGACCGTAAACACGAGTGCGCTCCCACTAGCCTTTTGTAAACACAAGGCTCTTCTTCATTCTTGATGAAACCAAACCCTTTGATTACTTCATCAAAACGAATGTTCCAACTCCGAGATGCTCGCTTTAATCCATAAATGGATCTTTGCGCTTGCATATCTTTCTAGGCGATTGTGGATCGACAAAACCTCCGGGCAGTGTCATGTACACATCCTCACTCGATTTCCATTAAGGAAAGCTGTTTTGACATCCATTTGCCATATTTCATAGTCGAAATAAGCAGAATCGCTAGAATGATCCGAATAGACTTCAAGATTGCGACAAAGAAAAAGTTTCATCATAATCAACACCTTGAATTTGTTTGAAACCTTTGGCCACCAATCGCGCTTTATAGATGTGAACATTTCCATCTATGTCTATCTTTTCTTGAAAACCCATTTGCACTCAATGGTTTTAACACCATCGTGGATCAACCAAGTTCCAAACTTGATTACGTGCATGGATTCAATTTCGGATCTCATGGCTTCAAGCCATTTCTCGAGTCTGGTCCCATCATCGCTTCTTCATAGGTCTTAGGCTCATCGTTGTCTAACAACAATATGTCCCGTTGTTGAGTAGTCAAGAACATGTACCTCTCGGTGCACGACGTGACCTCTCGACCTTCGTGGTGCGGTGTGTCCACAATGTGTTCTTCAACAGCTTGTTCATCCTGTTGTGGTTCTCAGAGGAGCTGAAACGTTTTGGTGTGTTTCGAATTTCTTCAAGTTGCACCATGCTCCCACTATCCCTTCTTGAGAGAAACTCTTTCTCTAAGAAGACACCATGACAAGCGACAAACACTTTGCCTTCTTCTTGATTATAGAAGTAATATCCTTTCGCTTCCTTAGGATACCCGATAAAGAAGCATTTATCGATTTAGGATGAGCTTATCGATTGTAAATGTTTTACATAAGTCTCACATCCCCAAATCTTAAGAAAAGACAAGCTAGGACGTTGTCCCGTCCACATCTCATATGGTGTCTTCTCTCGATTTTGATGGAACTCTGCTTAGTGTGAAAGCGGTCGTTTCAAGAGCGCACCCCAAAAGACAACGGAAGATCACGTGGCTCATCATGGAGCGCACCATATCTAATAAGGTGCGATTTCTCCGCTCGAGATACCCCATTCCATTGAGGTGTTCCGGCGGAGTCAATTGTGGAACAATTCCACAATCCTTTAGATGATTACCAAACTCATGGCTCAAATACTCGCCTCCACGATCGATCGTAGAAACTTGATTGTCTTGCCTAAATGATTTTGCACTTCATTTTGGAATTCTTTGAACTTTTCAAAGGATTCAGACTTATGTTCATCGGTAGATATATCCATATCTACTAAAGTCATCGATAAAGTTATGAAGCATGAAAACCACCTCTGGTCGTTGAGCTCATTGGTCCACATACATCGAATGTACGAGTGCCAATAAGTCACTTGCCCGCTCACCTTGACCGGTGAAAGGTGCTTTTGTCATCTTGCCAAGTAAACAAGATTCGCATGTCTCAAATGATTCAAAATCAAATGAGTGCGAATACCATCTCTATGGAGCTTCTCCATGCGTTTCTCATTTATGTGACCTAGCGACGATGCCAAATAAAAGTGGGATTCAAATCATTTGATCGTTGCCTCTTTGTATTAATGTTATAGACCGATGACTCTTCAAGAGTAAGAACATATAACCCATTCATCAATGGAGTATGACAATAGAACATATCTTTGAAATAAAGAGAACAACCATTGTTCACGATCTAAAGTCATAACCTTCGCTTGTAAACATGAAGCGTAAATAATGTTCTTGGAAAGAGATGGAACACAATAACAATTATTCAATTCCAAAACTAATCCTGAAGGTAAAGACAATGGCATGGTGCCAACACCACCGCAAAGAACTTTTGCTCCATTGCCAACGCGAAGATCCACTTCGCTCCTCCTCAAACTTCTACTTCTTCTTAGCCCCGCAACGATTTGCAAATGTGAGCAACCGATCCGTATCAAATACCCAAGAATCAGAGATGAAGTAGCAAGATTGATTTCTATAACATTTATACCGGAGCGGAAGTCGTACTTCCTTCTTTTCTCAAGATCCTCCAAGTACTTTGGGCGCCCTTTTCCAATGTCCCGATTGCTTACAATGAGTAGCAATCGCATCGAGCAGGCCCTTCTTGACTTGCTTGGCCTTAGAACCGCCGCGATCTCATCGGGAGCTAACTTTCTTTGACCGCGCCTTTCTTTACATAGGGCTTGCCCTTGCCTTTCGCATCATCATCACATGATGGCTGCTTTTCTTAATGCTTTCCTCGGCTGATTTTAGCATCCCATGCAACTCAGCCAAGGTCTTGTCCATGTTGTTCATGTGATAGTTCATAATGAATGGCTCAAAGCTCGAGGGGAGCGACTGAAGAATCACATCAGTAGCCAACTCTTGGCTAAGGGGAAAACCAAGCTTTTCCAGACTCTCAATGTAGCCAATCATCTTAATCACATGAGGGTCGACGGATTCCCTCTCAAGCTCGCACGCAAACAAGGACTTTGAAGTGTTGAACCTCTCACCCTTGCTTGGTTCTCAAACATACCACGCAACCCCACAATGATATTGTAGGCATCTGTGTTCTCATATTGCTTCTGAAGCTCAGAGGACATTGTGGCAAGCATGAGACACTCACATCAAGGTAATCATTCGCTTGCTTCTCATAAGCTTTCCGTGCACCACGGTAGCATTATCGGGCAAGTCATCGGGATAAGGAGACTCAAGGACATGCTCCTTGCGCTCTTGCTTGAGAACAATTCTCAAGTTGCGATACCAATCCAAAAGTTCGCTCCATTGAGTTTTTCTTTCTCAAGAATAGATCGCAAATTAAAAGAACTGGATGCGGCATTAGTTGACATGATCTACAACAAAGAATACGCAAAGTTTAGCACTATGTTTATGTTCATCTTTATTAAACTATTTAACAAAAGACTCCCACTATGTGTTTTGCAACAAAACTCCCTCTAAGTTACATAGTGGGTCAAGATCCTCATTTCATTAGTTCCTAGTGAGCTTTGGCATCACGGCTAGAAGACTAGTGACATGGGTAAGCAACACCTTGCTAATCACATCCCTATGTGACTCTTGCTTATTGGGTGACATCAATATGTCCCGGCCCCAACCTATGCCCCAAGGTCCAAAACTGTTTTGATAACCTTGTTAAGTAAACCAATACTATGAATGTGGATGTCCGACATCCACCCTATTAGATCAAGATAGTTGATGGTACTCGCTTTGGCGACCTACCAAACAATGATCATGATTCTTATAGGCGCAAAGAATTGGAAGGGCATCAAAACAAATTCTTAATTTTTCTTGAGAGAAGCTATTCTATCATGAAAAACTAACCCTTAGTTGGTATGGCATGAAAGAATAGTATGACAAGAAATAAACATCACATGCATATAATCACATTATATTGTGAATGGTATGGCATTTTGTATCGTAGTGGTCGCCATCGCCATGGTTCCACGGTGATATTCTTCGCCACACTTCTTGTCCTCTTTTGTCATCATGCTTGAAGCCTCCATAGCAAAGAACTAAACTATTACAACTAATAGGTAGCAAATGAATTACATGAGGAGCTCAAGCATCACAAGTCGACACGCAGGTCGTTATACAATTAAAGAACGACCTCAACCCTACTGTGATTAATACGACACACAGTCCGCCAAAACACACATGCATCACATATGCATCTATGCCATACCATTCACATCATTCCTGCAAAAACAAGTTAGCGTAGAACATATTCTACCGCCCTGACATGAATGTGTTTCTATAACAATCTATGCATGTACGCAACGGTCGAGGGGGGAGCCGCCCCGGGGTTTCGTGGCGCCACCGAAACCACACGGAATTACATAGATCGCATCTATGAAATCGCTATGAAAATCTCATCGGGCCGATCAAATCAACCCAAATCCGAGCCATTCAAAATATCTCAATTTTCATTAGATCAATCACATCAATCATCGCGATCGGTATGCTTGAGGAGACCGCAACACAAGACCTCGATCTGTTGTCTCAATCTACTGATTGTGCGCGTAGTTAGCCCCGATGGTGTTACCAGCCGGTAGGGGCAAGTCGCGCGTACATCAAAGAAGGAGCACGAACTAATCTTTTTGGCCACATGATGCTATCAACTCATACATATTCCAACCCCTTATGACCGATTGATCTAGTCCGTAATAGATCCAATCTATTACAACCGCATATCAACATATGCACTGATCCAGATCGCAAACTAAGCAAGATGGCTCTGATACCACTAATGGATCGCGCGAAGGCTACGATAGCAGAAAACAAAACTTTTCTACCGCGCACACAAGAACATCATGCTTAAGGAGGATCATGGATCGTTACCACTAGACGCCAGCAGTGCAATGAAGAAGAGTTGGAGAAGCCGATCCAACCACGCGTCGAGGTAGTAGTGGAAGTAGTCGATCGTCCCGAACCGATCGTCTCCTCCACGCGATCAACCGCACCACGAGCAGATCCGATTTGTAGGTTGTTGATCCGATCAACGCCGCAACCAGCAGCGTCTCCACCGGTATCCACACGTCCGGGGCTGGAACGCCGATCGCGAGTGTACCAAAGACTCGCGAGCGGCTAGGGTTTGGCTCGAGGTGGCGGCTATGGATTAGCTCGGGATTATCGACACGCCCTCAACCCTCGCCTCCATATATATAGACCTCCTCACTTGGGCCTCGTGGACCGAGGCCCAATAGGAGTCTATCCGGATCTCTATCCGAATTGAGCCCATATCCGAATCACATTCGAATTAGTGTTCCAACCCGTTAAGTGTGCGACCAGAGGTTCACGTATACTTGGTCGCGACCGAAACACCTTTCCGGTCACCGTGTTAATAGCGGCCTCTAGTAAGACATATTAACCCCAAAGTATACGTAAAGATCATATCTACGAACTCCGTAATGTTCTCATGTAGTAATCCCTTTGCCTCACGATATAGATTAAGCTCAAGGCGAGACCATGTCATCCTCTTAATAGCTCAATCACTCTCTCGATTCCGTGATGGATTATAAAATCGTGATTGACTCCTCAATCATCTTGGCATGGCCATGCACTTTCATAATCCATTACATCGAGGGGCCCGAGATATCTCTCCCATAAGGAGGGCAAATTCTATCTTGATCACTCACATCCCACTACATGTTTCATGGCAAACCCAAAGACTACTTTTATGACTACCCGCCACGGAGTAGTGTTTAGTAGTCCCAAAGTAGCTACTACGCATGCCGGGAACCATGATGATCTCAAGTCTAAGGATTCCACATAAACACTACTTGAGACCAACTGATGACACATGGAATCTCTGCGGTGTCTCATGGCGGGTCTATCCAACATATGTTCACTAACACATGTCCATATTATTGATTTGGTATCTCCATACCATGATCCATGAGACATGATCATCAATCAATACATATGCTGATCTTTGAATCATATTTGTTCCTCATATGAAATATAATCAGGGATCATTTAGAAATAGCAACATTTTGGCATTAAGAGTCTCATGAATAAGTCACATACTCATTGATCAATAATGATAATGTCTATTTCAAGGAACAAAGCAATGTATCATAAACATAGTATGTGATATATTCAACATCTCCATGTTGCCTCTAGGGCATATCACCAACAGGGTCTTCAATTGACTTGATGATCAACACATGATCATCTCCTCTTGGACATGTATCAACTCATGATGCATCCACCACTTGATGATCTTCAACACATGAAGTCATCCTAAGTCTTTCTCGTTTGTGGAACCAAACCTATTCATCTAACTCATGAAAAATATTTGTCCACAAAACAATTACCATCAACTACCAAACTTCACCATTAACACATAATGGAGGGACAAGATTCTACAATCTTCCCTTTTTGGTAATTCATGACAATCTCAACAAATAATGAGGTAGAAATTGAATTGCGAGTATACAACATGTACACAACAATTGTATACTCTAGAATAAGCTTTTAGAGCAAAGCTTACTTATCTGGTTGTCATTAATCATCCAACCATCAACAAATAATGGAAGAACTAAATGACAACCCGATTATGAGTATATATGAACTACACAAACTATTTAGACTCAAGGGATATGTTTTAGAGTAAAGATCCCTAATATGTGGAAATGGAACTTGGTATAATACTAATGAAACTGCAAAACATAGAGGGAACTCCCCCTAAATGTGTGAAAGCATATGCACACATTCAAGTTTGACTTTTTTGGTGCAGTTCATTCTATATTTCGGATCCGAGGAATGCAATAAGATAAGAATGTGATATTGAATGCATACCTCTTATGTTTTCACCTTTTCATCCAAATGAGACTAAACAATATCATAATCAATAAACATATTAGTCTCATAATTGTAGTTGTAATTATCACCAAAACAAACTTAATGGAGCATGAACTTACAATCTTCCTCTTTTTGATGATGAATGACAAATCCATTTACAATAATAGCATTTGGATGAAAATAAACATATGATAGAAAATTTAACTAAGGTGAAAGCATAAATAAGCATAATAAAGAATTTTCCCTTTTTAGCATCAATGTTATTCTCCCCCTTTTGGCATTATACACTTTAAAAACAATGCAATTATTCATTCTTCTCCCCCTTTTGGCATTTATTATCAAAAAGGAAGGAAAAGCAAATGTAGCCAAAATGGAGAAGTTCCAACACATGGAGCTTGATACCAATTGATTTAATTTACTTTTGGTCATAAAGAGTATGAAATAAACATATGTGACCAAGAGAAAAATTGAGGTAACTAAATGAAAAGATATTTGAAACATATTCAAATAATCTTACTCATGACAGCTCCTTGAAGGCTTTGAAGTTCCCCCCGTTTGACATTGGATACCACTTGTAGCATTTGAAGCACACTCCAATTTGAAGTTTCAGATTTTCATGATTTTTGACATTTCAATTTAGCTTTAAAAGTGAGCTGAAAACCTGACCTACAGATGTCCAATAAATCTGAAAAATTGTCAGTACAGGTCAATAATAGGGGATCAAAAGTCACTATTATGCCTTCCTCATATTATGAGCACACTGAAAGATATAAAAATCACAAAACTGTTCAAAATCATGAAAGGTTCTGAAATTTTGGCATTTTGTTAAAAATGAGAAAAGTACACAACTTTCTCAAAAGAAGTTGAAATGCTTTCAAAGTTTGCAGAAATGAACTTTGGACTCCTAAGAAACTTTTTGAATAAGAATTTTTGAAAAAAGGGGTCTCCATTCATAAGTTATGCTAAAATGCACTTTAAAAGCATAAGAGAGAATGATTTTTCAACTAGAGCTCAAAAATCAATTTTCACTTCATGAAAGCCAAATGAAGCAAATGAGAATGAAACACATTCATTCATAAGATCCATAAATATTTTGAGCTAATAGATCAAATAGTTTCCCCAATATTAATACTTTATCCCTTTTGCTTTAGTCGGCCTAAAATACTATATAAGTTTTTCAGAAAGAAAAACTCCCCCTTACACAAAGGTTTCTCTTGGCATTTCTTTCTTCTTCCCCTTTGACATACAAAGGATTCTTCTCTTTCTAGTTTTACTTCTCTTTTCATATTTCTTCCCTTTTGTTTAACCTTTCTCTCCTTATGTCATCTAGCACCAAATATTAAATGTACCTGTTGTGGCTATAGGTCAAATAGTAAAGAAGGGGACTAGTATAAGAAGAGGAGAGCCAACACGGAGAAGATATGTGGAAACTGAGCGAGTAAATAATGAGAGGATGCCCACCTCATGTCCCTCGTAGGGGTTTATATACATGAGTAGGGTAGGATGGGAATTTCCCATCCTACCCCTTAGTACTTACAAAGGATGAGGGTGCATTGGTATATTCCTCTACACTATTGGGCCTATTACATATTGGGCCAGTTGCAAGGCCCAGTCACGGGGTTGGGCCACCCCACAACAAGACCCTCGACAAAGAAGCGCAGAGGTCTCGATGGGCGAGCTGATGTGGCAAACTATCACAGCCCCCGTTCCCCATAGCAAGCGCGAGGGTGCCGACTGGCGAGCCGATGCAACTAGTAGCTTGCAGCCCCCTGAGCCGATGCGACGAAGCCCTACTCTGAAGCCAGGTTCCAAGCCTGGCCGTCCCTCCGAGGCAATGCCTATGAGGCGGACGGCAAAGTCATACACCGAAGCCAGGCCGTCTCGCCGAGGCGACGCCTACAAGGCTAACGACGAAGTCGTGCCGCCTCGCCGAGGCGATGCCTACTAGGCTGGCGGTGAAGCCTTGCCGCCCCGCCGAGGCAATGCCTGCAAGGCGGACGGCGAAGTCATGCCGCCTCGCTGAGGCGATGCCTACGAGGTTGACGACGAAGTCGTGCCACCCCGCCGAGGCGATGCCTACGAGGCGGGCGGCGAAGCCTTGCGCCCCGCCGAGGCAATGCCTGCAAAGCGGATGGCGAACCCTTGCCGCCCCGCCGAGGCGATGCCTACGAGATGGGCGGCGAAGCCTTACCGCCCCACTGAGGCGATGCTTACAAGGCGAACAGTGAGGTCACGTCGCCCCGTCGAGGTGATGTCTACATTGTGGGCGGCAAAGCCCTACTCCGAAGCTGGGTTGTCCCACCAAGGTGACACCAACAAGGCGGTGGCGAAGTCACGCCGCCCCACCGAGGCGATGCCTACAAGGCGGGTGGCGAAGCCCAGCTCCGAAGCCGGGCCGTCCCACCGAGGCAATGCCTACAAGGCGGACGATGAAGCCCTACGCTAGAGCCGAGCCGTCCCGCCGAGGCGATGCCTATAAGGCGGACGGAGATGTCGCATTGCCCTATCGAGGCGATGCCTACAAGGCGGACGACGAAGCCTAGTTTTGAAGCCGGGCCATCCCACCGAGGCAATGCCTACAAGGTGGATGACGAAGTCCTGCACCGGAGCCGAGCTGTCTCGCCGAGGCAATGCCTACAAAGTGGATGACGAAGTCCTGCCGCACCGCCGAGGCAATGCCTATGAGGTGGACGACGAAGTCCTGCACCGGAGGCACGTTACCCAGGAGGTACGCCGCTAAAGAGATGCACTCCCTGGTGCGACACACGCGAAGACGCATTATCAAGAGGTATCGTGTGAATTTTTTATACTCCGAAGAGTACGCTGAGGCCACGCGTCTTATTTATACTCACGTAGAGTGCACACGGAGGCCACGCGTCTTATTTATACTCACGTAGAGTGCACACGGAGGCCGCACATCCTGTTTATACTCACACAGAGTGCACGCAGAGGCCGCGCGTCAGGTTTATACTCACGCAGAGTGTACGCAGAGGCCGCACGTCTTGTTTATGCTCATGTAATGTGCACGTGGAGGCCGCATGTCTTGTTCACGCTCGCTGTAACACCCCAGCCAAACAATGGCCTGAAATGCTACCAAACTAACAACATAATAAAACTATGCTAAGGCATTCTATAAATTTTCTAGAGCCTCCTTTGTTTATTGATAAAATGAAGTTCTAACAATATTATCAAAAGGTATGAATAACATAAGCTAAGTAATTTGGCTACTAAGCGAAATATCTATAAAACTTAAGTAAAGCACGGAAGCAATAAAAGAAGTTCTAATCCATTATTACATCTTAATCTGAAGGTCATAATCAAATACTACTTGAACTAATCAACAAATAATAATTAGAGTTCTCTATCTTCTCCATGGTGAATATTTCGTGCAAGTGCAACAATACTAATCCTCTTTATTCCCATGCATGCCGACCTCGTGAAGGTACCTAAAATAAACAAACAACAACAACAAAACAACGACAAGAGTGAGTCCAATGACTCGGCAAGTATAATCGTAACAAATGCAAGCATGAACATTAACTCTCAAGTTAAACATATTACATATGAATTTCATGCTATGCATTATGATCAAAAGCTCCTCTTTCTCATCTCTTTCGATTTTACCGGTAATGCGGTGTGCATCCGTCAATGCACACCCATGCCTGCACCCTGCATGGGACCAATGCCCACACCCGCAAGTGTGGGGACCTCGATGCTTGATCACCGCATGACCAAGACTTCAACAATTCTCAATATGATGCATATATGTGAATGTATCAAAAGATAACGAGCATTCACCATACTACGATCAACCAATCTCATAAATGCCATAATGTAAACAGAACATAAATAGCATTCTCAATTCATCACTTACTCATACTCACAATTTAAACAGTCATGATTCAACCATCATCCAAACAATTCAACAAATCCATAAACACACAGATTTTCACATCACAAATATACTTGCCTCAACCGCGAGAAAATGAAGAACACGTAGAAGGCACAACCCCGAATCCGCTCTCCTCCTGAATATTTAATTAATAATTACCAACATGACAGTAGCGGGTTTCTAGATATAAAATAACAGCAACCCCAATTAACCCAACAATTTATCTCAATTAAATCCCCAACTCCCTCGGCCAAATCTGCCCAACCACAGACAGCCGACTTCCAAAAATCATAACTTTCAGTACGTAAATCCAAATTAAGCGTTCTTGGACTCTCTGGAAAGATAACTAAATTATCTACAAAAACTTAGTTGGGGAGACTCTCTGATTCTGCCATTAACTAGCCGATCCAGACCCTTTTCTAAAGCATCAATATTCACGTCGGACTCTCTGGACAGCGCACTAAAACAGTCATAACTTTCACCCAGAAACTCGAATCCGGACTTCTTTACCTCTATTGAAAGCTAAGAAACTTATCTACAACTTTCCCAATTTGAAGGACTCCTGAATCGCCACTATTTCCGTCGCACAAACCGATCTACTAAACTCTGTCCAGAACTACCCGATCTGCAGAACAGTCGCACTAGAAAATTCATAACTTTTGCTACACAGATCCAATAACGTGTTCTTGTACTCCCTGGAAAGATAATCAAACCCTCTACAACTTTCTAGAAGGGGTCCAGACCTGAATCCCGACGAAACTAGATCAAAACCGCTGAGAAACAACTACTGTCCCAGCAGCCCAAAAAACCGACGAATCTAACTCGATTAAAACCAATCTAGAGACTACCAGGATTACCCTTGACGACACGACGACGAACACGCCGACGAACACGACGAACACGGCGATGAACACGCCCGCGATCTCCTCCTCTCTTTCCTCCGGATCCACGCGGTACAGCGACGAACGCCGGCGACGGCGCACCGGGGAGGAGACGACGACGATGAAGACGACGACGGCGCACCGGAAGAAGACGTCGGGGCACGGGGCGGCGGCTGGGGGGGAGGCGCAGGGGTGGAGGCGCAGGGTGGGGGCTGCCTAGGGTTTTAAGAGGTGGCCTCCCTCCCTCTTGGGCCAAGAAAACCCACAGGCCAAGGCCTAGGCCCAGGTTGTCTTAAATTTTCAGAAAACCCTCAAAACTCTTATAAATTTAATTATTTCACAAAGTCCTCTCTATTAATTAAACAATTAATTAAATAATTTCCGGTATTACATTCTACCCCCTTAAACAGAATTCGACCCGAATTCTAACCGCAACCTCAACAAAAACAAAAACAACCAACTAGCAATTAACTAGCACCGACGTGAACAACGCCGGTATCGCTTTCGCATGCGAGACTCCAACTCCCAAGTTGCTTCTCTCTCGATCTGCGACCAAAGCGCTTTGACATACTAAATATTTTTTTTTCTAATTGCTTGCACCTCGCACATAGGTTCTTGAAGATCCAAGTGGTTTGCCAACCTCCCGATCCTTGCTCCTTACATCTCGCATAACTTTTCACCGCGCTCTGGCAGCCAATGATTCTCGACTCACCAAGGCCACTCGTTGAACTTACGCCCTACAACACTTGAATTGTGTAGCTTTAATTCTTGAATGGTGGTGGTCTTACTCGTTGGTCAACGGTTTTAATGAAACCCACGCCCGGATCTTTCAAGTTCTCCTCGATCCGAAGTCATACAAAGCGTTGTGTATCCCACACTAGAACCCAAGGTAGTCCTAGTGATACACAAACCCCTAAAACTTCGCAATTAACAAAAGCGATTAAATACACATCGGGTTATCATTCCCTTTAGTACCAACCCACACAATCTGCACAAAGACATATATCTCATGTTTCCATTCTCAATCGATCTCTTTACCTTAGCAATGAGCACCCCTTAAACACGGGCACACCACGTGGCTCAAGGTAAACCCACTCTTTCACACACAGAATACAACTGAAAATAAGGGATTCTTATTGCAATCTCGCATCACCCACTCCTCACCAAAGGGTCAAATCATAAAGAAAATCGAGGATTCAACATAAGAACCTCTCCACCTTCCAAGTAGGTGGTTTGCAAACAAACAACACATACGCCAAAGGGGAATCACTCAAATGTCAAACCGTCCATTTTTTTTTCCTAAACCGAAAAACCACACAAGCCAACAAAAGTCAACTCAAACCACAAAAGACTTTTCTCTCATCACGTAGCTCAAACAAGAATCGGGAGCATTTTACTACCGATTTTTTATTAAACTTCCTCTTGAATCACGAGGTTCCAAAATTATCCCATACCATACTAGCTCAATTCTCTTAAATTGGCAACATCAACTCTATGTTCAAACCGAGTGCATCCAACACACTTTTGTAGAGGGACTCTACTATTCTCATAATAACATACTCTAGTCCACCTCTTCCCACATGTTACTTTAACGAATAATTTCCAATGCACCTCATCGTTATTTTTCACCCACCAACACTTCACCACAAATCTTAAGGACAATCAACATGAATTTCTCGGCTCACATACCCATTTACTACATCCAAAGGATACTATCAAGGAACATCATAATATTCAAAATCCACTCCTTCCACTATTCTCACGCAATAACATTAGCCTCAAGGTTCTAGCATAGATCACCAACCAAAATTTCCCATCTCTAAGGCTTCTATACATATACTTGATATATTTAATACAAAGACTCTTAAATTCAAAGACTAAAATTTCCACAATCAACCATACTCAATCATTAACAACCATATGAAACATATTCTCAACTTGATTATCTCAGAAAGATTCTAACTCCTAGAGGGTTACTCACCGAGCTAAGTTATACATGGCAAAATTCAACAATCCTTAGTATCCCAATAATTCCCACAACGGTTGGGCTTCTTCACAATTATAAACTCATTAACTACACCATCATAATCATTCTAATAATCCTTGCAAAGTACCCCATCATGATGCTCCAATAAAATTGATCAAGATTCCCATACTTTCAATAATTCCAACGTTCCAAAAAATGAACGTAACACTCATGAACCACAGCTAGGTTCTTCTAGTTGCAACAATAAAACTATTTAGCCCCAAGGACAACATCTTCTTTAAATCAAATCCTCATCGAGAATTATTCAACAGAACAATTTATCACTCCATGTGGAGGTCATCCCATTGTGAGTGATGAGTAATTGACATCTGTTTCCAAAAGTCGAGTTTGAGTCGGTTTGTCCGGACCCAGACGTTGCATGGTGCAACGGGCTCGGTCGGACTTTGGTCAAACTTAGTCATATGGGTTAGGATGTATATTCCATTGTTGCGACAGTTTGATCTTGCTAATGCTATTTGCGCTGCTCATGTATCGGCGGTGCTATGTGACGTGTTTCTTGTCCGTGGCGGCGCAGACAATGAGGCGGAGTCGTGGCGAGACACGGTGGACCGGACTAGGCGCAGTGGCGCCGAGGTCGAATGGTCATGAGGTGTCGAAGACGACGTGGACTCGACGTGTTGCGGGCGTGCGAGGCAAGGAGCGCGAAGCTTCCGGAAGGTGCAAGAGGGGCTAAACGGAATTTCGCAAGGCTGCACAAGCGGAAGACGGCTCCGTTAGGGTTTAGCCGGGCGAACGGGTTGGAGACCCGTTAGCCAAGGGCTATAAATAGAGGTTGGGGCTGCATACCCTTAGGACACTTGAGAGCTTATTCATATCTTTGTGTGTGTTGTGTTCCTCCCAAGAAGCATGTGAGGCTCTTGGTGTTCTTGAGGATTGAGAGGAGAGGATGGATTGAAAATCTTGTAATCTTTCATGTTCGAGCTTCACGATTCGATTCTGTTGAAAAAAAATCTGCGCCTTTGCGGTTTTCTTCTTTCGGGTTCTCTTTCTCCTTAGTGGTTGTTTTGTTTGGCGCAAGAATGACTCTTGTCTTTGCAGTTCTAATTGACAAGTCTTTTCAAGTTTTGGCCGGAGTGCTAGTACCTTGTCTGCCAATCTTGGCTCTGGTTCAAGTAAACGATATGCTTCTTAATCTCTTGGTTCGATCTCGGAAAAACCGACGACAAGTCTTCTTTGGCGATAGTTTCTTTCGTCGAGGAGAGCAGCAAAGATCATTTTGGTTTACTTTTGATCCTGCTTTAGTATTAAATGTTGTGTCCTCTTTTTGTTGTTATGCCGACTGATTTCTTTTGATCTTTCTCGGTGGGGTAGAAAAGAATCTTGTTTCTATTGTCTTCCCAACCGTTCTCCTTCTTTTTCTTTTTTGGCTAATCAGTGTTGCTGCAGTTCTCTTTTTCAGTCTTTTTCAGCGAGCTCAGTTCAGGACATCTTCTAAGCAGCTTTTCTTTTTTTCTTGCTGATCTTTATCGATTTTGCATGCAGACCAAACGACAATATTTTCAACTGAAATTTTTACTGACTACTCTCGATTTATGCTGAATTTTCGATGTCGCATGCTCCAAATCTCAGAAGATTAATTTTAATTTTCTCGTGAGGTGCTTTGTTTTGCATCTTTTGAAAAACAAAGGTACAATTCTCGGGGCAATTTTAGAAGAGAGCGACATTCACCCCCCTCTGTCGCCATTTCGGTCCTACAATTGGTATCAGAGCCGGTTAGCTCTTCTTTGATAGATCTTTAACCGGTCTCAAGAGCCATGGCGACGGACAAGTACTCGACCAAGCCCCCGATCTTTGATGGGATGGATTTTCCATTCGAAGAGCCGGATGGAGACCTACATCCGTGCTCGTGGCTACGCCATTTGGCGAAAGGTCAAGGTCCATTCGTTGTTCCGTACCGATGAGAACATCAATGCCGGAATATGGTCGATGTTGAGGCTAACGCAAGAGCGAGGAACATCATTGTTCGTGGTTTGAGTAGAAGCGAGTTTGATCGCATCTCTCACCGACGTCGGCCTTCGATATTTGGGTGACCTCAATGCTTACCATGAGGGCACCACCCAAATAAAGACGGTGCGACAAGACCAGCCTCAAGCGACTACAACAAATTTGAGATGCTTGCTGGTGAGTCCCTAGACGAGTGCTTTTCTCGCTTTCATAAGATTCTGAGCAACCTCCGAGCCGTCGGTCTCACATACTCCGACTCGGATAACGCCGATGCATTCTTTCCGCACTCGATCTTAGGGTTTGGGAAATGAAGGTGACCACCATCAAGGACACCACGGACCTCTCGACCGACTCTTGATGCGCTTTACTCGCCTCAAGACTCACGAGATTGACATAGTCTCTCGTCGGTCAAGTCTCGATCGATGGCTTTAGTCACTGATCCCACTGCTGCTTCTGGTTCTTCTGCTGATTCTCTTTGCGGGTTCTCCCTATCTGCTCTCTGTGATGTAACTGATGATCAGTTAGAGCAGCTAGAGGATGAACAGCTGGCCCTTCTAGCTCGGAAGTTCTCCCATGCTTACAAGAGGAGGAGGGATGGAAAGAGAAGAGGACCATTGATTTGCTTTGAGTGTGGTGGCCCCAACCACATTCGAGCAAACTGTCCCAAGTTGGGGAAAGGCAAAGTCGACTACGGCGGTTCCGCAAGAACGACTACTCCGACAAGAACCGCAACAAGAAGGCCCCAACTCCGACGCAAGGCAAGAAGCCGTTCGCGACTTTGGGAAGGCCAAGAAGCTCTTCCACCGCGTCCTCGCCGCCTTCGACGACCTCGACCTCGACGAGGTGGAGGGATGGAGCGACGACGACGGGACGGGTGATCAAGAACCCAAGAGCGGCGACGACTTCTCCGGCATGTGCTTCATGGCCCTCGAGGGCGAGATCAGCGACAGCGATCTCTATTCCGACTCCGACGAGGTATGTCCCTCCTATGACCAACTGAATGCAGCTTTTCTTAAGCTAGGAGGTTTTCATGCTAGATCTAGAGCTAGATGTAGCGAGTTGGAGAAGGAAGTAGATCGTTTGTCACGGAGCTTTCTTTACTTATATCTGCTCCCTCCGTGACGATTGTGATACATGCACCGCTTTGCTAGGAGATATGGAGAAGTTAAGGACTTCTCATGATAGTGTGACCTCGAGCTTGATTTGCTTAAGGTGGAGAATATTAGTCTTCTTCTTTGAGATTGAGATGAGTAGGGTGGTTCCTGTTTCCTCTACTACTATTGAGACCATTTCTTGCACCTCATGTG
Organism: Bonia amplexicaulis; assembly: GCA_036346245.1. NCBI lineage: Eukaryota > Viridiplantae > Streptophyta > Magnoliopsida > Poales > Poaceae > Bonia > Bonia amplexicaulis. The sequence continues at coordinate 11,778,807 of CM070766.1, forward strand.
AGGATAAGGATAATGCTTTTAGAGGTCTTTACACTATGCTTCTCGATCTGCCCGAGACTTGTGAAAGTTGTAATAACTTAAAGATGAATCTAAAGCAGGCGGATCATAAAATTGCTTGAGTTACAAGCCTTTTTACTTGAGCCTATTGCTTCATGTGTGAATTGTCCTAAAGCGATCACGAGCTTGAATCATACCAAACAATTTCAAGAAATGATTGATCATGATAAGAAGTTGGCTCGGTTGCTTCTAAGGACCTGTTAGCTCACCATGCATTAGTTGTAACAAACTAAAATCTAACTTGATTGCATTGGATGAGAAATGTGAAGCTAACTAAGGACCTACTAGAGAAGCCACCTTGTGCTTGTAATGTGGTTGTGGAGAAGGGGAGAAGCCCCTGTAAGGTAGAGACGCCTAGCGATGCGAACCAACCTGCTAGCGTGGGGATCGTCCCTTCTCGCCGGTACCGTGCGTGGACAAGCCGCCTTCCCTCTGCTGCTGGTTTCTCCTGCTCCCTTAACCTGCTGTTTCTCCTCCTCCTTGCTCTTCGTGCACCTCTCTTTCGGGAGTGTCGGTACCTTATGAACACTCTCGAGAAATTTGTAGGAGGCAAGAAGGATCTCAATCTTATTCTAGACCAATCAAAGATTTGCAAGTTCAAACAGGGTCTAGGATATGATTTCCGTGAGGATGTGAGGAACGCCCACCGCCGTGCTCGGACCCATAGCCGCAGGTGTGATCGAGGTCAAGCCCAAGAACAAGAAAGTTCAATTTAGATCGTGGGCTTTGTCCAAGGGATTTCGACGACAAGGTGATTTCACCGCAGCTTGACCTCTCGTAAGCCATCTCATGCTACTTCACCCCTCGGCGGTATCATTGCACCTTCCGCCGAAGGATGGGCATTTGTTTGACCATTGCTTCAAGCGCCAAGATCGCGCCAAGAGACCGTGTTGAGTCTCTTAGGCGTATTCGTGGTCGCCCGGACCTTGAGTGCACCTAAGACCAACACGAGGTCTAGGCTTGCTACTGTTGGTAGTTTTGGGCAGCACCGAGGACTTGGTTTTTCTGAGTCTTCTGTTTTTCGTCCTCGTGCTCCCTCTAGTCGTGACTTCCGCCATCCCGAGGGTAGATCTCGCTTCCATCGAGATAGCTACCCGCGGCGTGATCGGCGTCTTGCCGGTGCTCCACTCGCTCTCCGTAGCGGTCGGACCCGAAGAATGCCTTCTGTGTCGCACATAGACCTTCGCTTCTTTGAGCGACGGAGAGCGTGGGGTAGTTAGAGGTCACCGTCTGTGACTACTTCTTCGCTCGACGTGTGACTCAAGATTGGGTGCCAAAATCTATGTTGATTTATCCCAAGATCGAGACTTTGCTCTCTTGTTGACTCGAGTTCACGGCGAGGAAGGAAAGGTTTGGCTTGTAGACTCCGGGTGTTCACGACATATGACCGGAGATTCCCGTTGGTTTTCTTCCCTGCCGTGCTCCGGTGATGAGACGATCACCTTCGAGACGCCTCTTCCGGGCGAGTCATCGCCAAAGGCAATCTTGCATTAATGATTCATTTGTTTTAAAAGATGTTGCCTTGGTTAGTAAGTGCGGTACAATTTGCTTTCGGTCTCTCGACTTCCGATGACGATTTCGAGGTGAGTTTTAAGAAAACAACGCAAAATTCTTGATTCTTCTGTAGTCCGGTTTATGGATTTCTCGCTTTGGGAGGATCTTCGTGCTGATTTTTCCGAGTCTTTTGGTGATCCTCTCCGTTGTTTGGTTGCTTCTGAATCCCGCGACCTTTCCTTCTGGCATAGGAGACTTGGTCATATTGGATTTGACCATTTGACTCGAGTTAGCGGCCACGATCTCATTCGTGGTCTGCCGAAACTCAAGATGGTCAAAGATCTTGTTTGCGCTCCATGCCGGCACGGCAAGATGGTTGCCGCTTCTCATCCTCGGTCCACATTATTATGACCGATGCACCGGACACCGCTCCATATGGATACGGTTGGACCAAATGAGTGCGATCGGCCAGGAGGGAAGTGGTATGTTCTTGTCGTAGTCGATGACTTCTCGAGGTACTCTTGGGTGTTTTTCTTAGCCTCGAAGGATGAGACGTTTTCACATTTCCGAGGTCTTTTCAGTAGGCTTTCTGTTGAGCTTCCAGGTGCCTTACGAGCGATCCGCAGTGACAATGGCACGGAGTTCAAGAATTCCTACTTTGAGAGTTTCGTGGTGAGACAGTGTAGAGCACCGCCTCTTCTCCATACGTCCCTCGGCAGAATGGCGTTGTGGAGAGAAAGAACCGTACCTTGGTCGAGATGGCCAGGACGATGCTTGATGAGTACTCTACACCGCGGAAGTTTTGGGCTGAGGCTATAGCCACCGCGTGCCATGTTTCCAATCGAGTTTTTCTTCGGGCACACTTGCACCGCACTTCTTATGAGTTGAGATACGGGCGAAAGCCCAGTGTTTCTCATTTTCGTGTGTTTGGTTGCAAGTGTTTTATTCTAAAGTCCGGGAACCTAGATAAGTTCGAGTCACGATCTTGTGATGGACTTTTTCTGGGCTACTCGACTTCTTCGCGGGCCTATAGGGTCTGGAACTGCGAGTCTAGTAAAATGGTAGAAACCTGTGAGGTAACTTTCGATGAGGCCAGTCCGGGGACTAGGCCCGATATCTCGTGTTCACTAGAGCGATCGAGACCATCTTTGTGGATGATGAGGATGATGGAGATGAGGGTTGTCTACCCGATCCGGTCCCTTCTCCACCCCTTGAGGTGCCTTCTTCCACCGCACCTCGAGGCGATCGCCCTACCTTCGCCTCTTCTCGAGCTAGTGGCTCTGCTCCTACCCGTCGTAACGAGGTAGAGGCCACTTCTTCATCTCATCCAGACCTCCAAGACATATCCAAAATCTCATCCTTCCGAGCGGATGATTGGAGATCTATTTGAGCGAGTCACACGCCCAAGTCTCGGCGTGTCACTTTTACGCCTCCACTCGCCTTCAGAGCTTCCTTTGAGCCCAAGGACGTTTGCCATGCTTTATCCGATGAGTCTTGGGTCAACGCCATGCATGAGGAGCTAGAGAGTTTCGAGAGAAACAAGGTCCGGACGCTTGTTGAGCCCCCGAGATCAAAATATCATTGGAACCAAATGGGTGTTCAAGAACAAGTAAAGTGAGGATGGGGTAGTCATTGAAACAAGGCTAGGCTGGTTGCATGGGGTACTCCTGTGTTGAGGGTCCGGATTTCGAGGAGACCTTTGCCCTGTAGCTCGTCTTGAGGCCATTAGAATTCGCTTGCCTTTGCGCTTCTAAGGGTTTCAAGCTTTACCAGATGGACGTCAAGAGTGCCTTTCTCAATGGCTTCATTGAGGAAGAAGTCTATGTCGACGACCTCCGTGTTTCGAGAACCCCAAATACCCTAGTCATGTCTTCAAGCTTTCCAAAGCATTGTATGGACTTAAGCAAGCCCCTAGAGCTTGGTATGAGAGGCTTAAGTCCTATCTATTGAGACATGATTTTGAGATGGGTAAAGTTGACAAGACCTTGTTCATTCGCGGCTTGGCAATGACCTTCGCCGCCTAAATTTATGTCGATGACATTATCTTTGGCGGCTCTTCTCATGCTCTAGTTTCACGCCTCTCGATGTCATGAGCACCGAGTTTGAGATGAGCATGATGGGTGAGTTGACTTTCTTCCTTGGCTTCCAAATCAAGCGAGACTCTGGAGGGTACCTTCTTGCATCAAGGCAAGTACACTCGAGACCTCCCGAGACGCTCGACATGAGTGATGGAAAGCGGTGTCGACTCGATGGCTTCTCTGCTTCTAGACCCGTATGAGGACGGTGAGCTACCGATCAAAAGGAATTGAAGCATGATTGGCTCTCTTGTACCTCACCGCCTCGAGACCGGACATACACTTCTCCGTGTGTCTTTGTGCTCGATTTCGAGCTTCTCCTCGCGTGTCTCACCGCCAAAGGTGAAGCGCATCTTCGGTACCTTCGAGCTACCATTGACTATGGTATCGGTACTCTTCCTCCTCCTGCTCATCCCTTAGAGCCTTTTCGGATGCGCACTTTGCAGTGTAGGATAGATAGGAAGAGCACCGGCACCGCCAGTTCATTGGCACTTCCCTCGCTTCTTGGTCTTGAGGAAGCGATCCGGTGTTGCAGGTCCACCGCAGAGGCCGAGTACGTTGTCGCAGCCGATGTCTTTGTAGCCAAGTGCTTTGGATGGTCTCGACTGCGGGACTTTGGGTTAGCTATCGATCGTGTTCCGCTCTTCTGCGATAACACGTCTGCGATTAGCATTGCTAAGAACCCAGTACAGCACTCTCGGACCAAGCACATTGATATCGATATCACTTCCTTCGAGACCATGTGGAGAAGGGTGACATAGTGCTCCGCCAGGAGAGTGACCACCGCTTGGTGATATCTTCACCAAGCCTTTGGATAGCTCGAGGTTTTCACTCTGGGAGAGCTTGGGGTGGTTTGTCCTTATGGACTGTTGTGAGGGGAGCTTGGACTTCTTCGCTTTACTATATTGATTATGCTTCTGTCTCATTTCTGTTGCATTGCATTTGCGGGTGCATTGGGATTAGTCCTTCTAGCATAGGTTAGAGTGTGTCTCTTGCTGAGTTGCTTAGACTTCTTGCTCTTATCTTGTGCTTTCAGGATAGCTGTTTCTTATCTCACTAGGTTGAGCTCACTCACTTCTTTTAGGTTCTAGCGAGGGTGGGCCACCCTCAGACAGTGCAGTGCGTGTTTGCTCTCTAGTGTGTGTTTTTCTCGACAATTGTTGTCCCGAGTCATATGGGGTAGATAAGAGTTAGTCCGAGCCATAATATCCTCTATATCTTATCTATGCTTTAAGGACCATTGCTTTCGTGATTTATTTGCCAGCTTCTCGTTTTATTGCTTTGGTTCAGGGGGAGTTCATTTGAGAACTTCTAGATATTAATGTTGACATAACTCAACTTGAACTAAAAGTTGTATCTCAAGTTAAGGGGGAGCTGGATGTTCTTCATTTGATTTGTAACATAACTTAATGGAGCCTTGATTATTATCCTTTCATGACATGTTTTCATTATATTATATCTTGCCATGATTTATGCTCCATTGCTAATTTGATCATGACTTTATATGTGTAGTCAAGTCTTTGCCATGATAGGTTAATTAAAATGCTAAATTTTGACCTAATTCATGTCTTGTTCATATTTGAGACTAGTCAGCTTTGTGTTATCTTTTTATGGTTCTTGCCATGTCAAATAGGCTGAGTTGAGTTTTGAATCTTAGTTGAGCAATAGATTGAGCTATACAGTTTCTTGATGACACATAAGTTAGTACAATCTATTAAAAAAAGATCTCTTCTGTGCGAAAAAACTGATCTCACCAATTCCTTCTCATGAGACGGCTTGCCATTGCACAAGGCATGAACTCGGGAGATTTGATGACCAAGATCACTTCCTTAAGCTTCTCGCTTGGAATGATCGCATAAGGCTTGAGGTCTAGCACATGACAAAAATATGATTGAAAACAATCATGAGATCTCTAAAGAAAATGTCATTTGTGCTCAATTGCTAAAATGTTCAATGTACTCCAACAATTGTATCATTCTTGAACAAATAGCACTCTAGTTTGCTCAACACTAGCTTCTTGATTCCATTTAGCTTATTGACATGGCTTGCATCATTTGTGGATATCATTAGCTAGACTAAAATCATGTTTGACTTGACTTGCTAAGTACTTCAATTAAAATTCAGATTATACCTTATGTTGCTTAGCTTCTCTTTACATACTTAGTCATGATCTTTATAGCATATTTGTATGTTATGGCTTGATGTAATACATGATGGTCATTTTGGATAATTCTCATGGCTCTACATACTTAAAAATGATCAAATCAGCCTTTCATCCATTTTCATGACTTTTTTCTCCTTCCTTCCTTCTTGATGGGTTTATTGTCAAAAGGGGGAGAATAGTGGTAGAAAAAGCCACTTGGGAGCTTTGAAGAAAATTGTTCTTTCTTTTGCTCCTTCTGTCGATATGGTCATTAGCTTCACTCTTTACTTATGGACCATGTTAGACTCTTTTCAAACTCAACTTTGTGCTTTTTCGGTGTTTGTCAATATACTCATCAAGGGGAGATTGAGAGACCATGTGGAGGTCATCCCATTGTGAGTGATGAGTAATTGACATCTGTTTCCAAAAGTCGAGTTTGAGTCGGTTTGTCCGGACCCAGACGTTGCATGGTGCAACGGGCTCGGTCGGACTTTGGTCAAACTTAGTCATATGGGTTAGGATGTATATTCCATTGTTGCGACAGGTTTGATCTTGCTAATGCTATTTGCGCGTTCATGTATCGAGCGGTGCTATGTGACGTGTTTCTTGTCTGTGTGGCCGCAGGACAGCGAGGCGGAGTCGTGGCGAGACACGGTGGACCGGACTAGGCGCAGGTGGCGCTGAGGTCAGAATGGTCATGAGGTGTCGAAGACGACGTGGACTCGACGTGTTGCGGACCGTGCGAGGCAAGGAGCGGAAGCTTCCTGAAGGTGCAAGAGGGCGGCAACGGAATTTCGCAAGGCTGCACAAGCGGAAGACGGCTCCGTTAGGGTTTAGCCGGCTCACGGGTTGAGACCCGTTAGCCAAGGGCTATAAATAGAGGTTGGGGGCTGCATACCCCTTAGGACACTTGAGAGCTTATTCATATCTTTGTGTGTGTTGTGTTCCTCCCAAGAAGCATGTGAGGCTCTTGGTGTTCTTGAGGATTGAGAGGGAGAGGATGGATTGAAAATCTTGTAATCTTTCATGTTCTGAGCTTCACAGATTCGATTCTGCTGAAAAAAAAAATCTGCAGTCTTTGCAGTTTTTCTTCTTTTCGGGGTTCTCTTTTCTCCTTAGCTGGTTGTTTTGTTTGGCAGCAAGAACAGCTCTTGTGCTGCAGTTCTAATTGACAAGTCTTTTCAAGTTTTGGCCGGAGTGCTAGTACCTTGTCTGCCAATCTTGGCTCTGGTTCAAGTAAACTGATATGCTTCTTAATCTCTTCGGTTCAGATCTCAGAAAAACCGACGACAAGTCTTCTTTGGCAGTAGTTTCTTTCGGTCAGGAGGAGAGCAGCAAAGATCATTTTGGTTTACTTTTGATCCTGCTTTAGTATTAAATGTTGTGTCCTCTTTTGTTGTTATGCCGATCGATTTCTTTTGATCTTTCTCGGTGGGGTAGAAAAGAATCTTGTTTCTATTGTCTTCCCAACCGTTCTCCTTCTTTTTCTTTTTTGGCTAATCAGTGTTGCTGCAGCTTCTCTTTTTCGCCTTTTTTCAATGAGCTCGATTCAGGGACATCTTCTAAGCAGCTTTTCTTTTTCTTGCGATCTTTATCGATTTTGCATGCAGACCAAACGACAATATTTTCAACTGAAATTTTTACTGACTACTCTCTGATTTATGCTGAATTTTTCAGTGTCGCATGCGTTCCAAATCTCAGCAAGATTAATTTTAATTTTCGTGAGGTGCTTTGTTTTGCATCTTTTGAAAAACAATTATACAATTCTCGGGGCAATTTTAGAAGAGAGCGACATTCACCCCCCTCTGTCGCCATTTCGGTCCTACAAAAACTTTTATCAAACTTTTCCTTTTAACAAAGAGAACAACCTTCTTTGAATACGGTATCACCTTAACAATTCCAACAAAAGAAGAGTTGAAGACCACAACACATTAATTCTTTAAGAACTAATTAAAATCCTCAACACGACACTTTGCTTAAAACAATTTCAGCTACCACATAAATCATGAGATCAAAGATCGCATACACACTATCAAAACTTTTGATTTAAATAGTACCAAGGAATTTATTCAAATTCTTCTATTTAATGAACCTTCAACATTACCATCATAACCACAAATGGACCAACATACTAACATCGAATAATACATTCTTAACAAGCATCATCATATCCTCAACTCCTTCATAAATTTTTCCAAAAGAAACATAAGAAATCATTGCATCATGTTTCTAATATCTAAGTAAGGTTGCAACTACTTGATCTAGGAGAACCTAGTGCATAAGCCACATAAATAGAACAAGCTCTTAAACAAGATGATACTAGAACAAGATAATCTCAGAAATCATGCTAGTATAAATTTCTTACTAGATTTCATATATTCCATTCTTTATTGGTGCTCAACTCTAACTTAGCACCAATTGATTGTACTCTATTCACTATTGGCAATAATTGATTATTATTCGGTCATAACAACATTCATGATCCTAACTCCGCTTTACAATCATAAAACAATCATGAACATAGATTCAAGATCCTACCTTACATTCGTAAACTAGAACGGAAAAGACTTTAATCTTAAATAAAAGACATATTAAGGGTCAATATTACCAAGGTAATATTCTAACATCTCCTTACTTAATCATTCCAAACGGTCGGATTAATTACTAAAGACACGATAATTCAATTTATCCAATCATGATAGAAATTTTAACAATCATAATAATCATTCCGGTTCTTATTACACACTCCTCAATAACTCCATGAGTTACTATCATGAGTAAACAAATTCTTAATCATAGTTCTTCTAAAACTATTACAGGCAATATCAAATTAAACAACTACACTTCCAAGGATACTAGTAAAAATTTAATTATACACTATGCTAACATATCAACTTGATAATTCAACCTTATGAATTAGTTTATACGACTACCACCTTCCACTTAAGCATAGCAAAACAACATAAAGGATTTTAACACTCTCTTTCAAAAAGAAGAGGAACAATAAACTTCGACGCTCGAGATACAGAAATACAAAGATCCAAAGCTTTCACATAACAATGAGTTTTGCAACTCAAAACTTGCATTAACAAGAGAAAATACCAAGCGAGCCAATAAGTCATGATTCACAACAAGACAAAAGTCCCACGAAGGAACTAACCTTACAAATCAACAATAAGCACGGTAGCAAAGTATCTCAAGAGTCCGGAAAGAAACAATAATCGCTTCAAGGAACAAGTAGAGACCAATTGCATACCCTCAACCGCAAGAACCACAATCTCAAAAGAAATTATTAATCGCAATCACCAAGAATTGGCGAAATCAACTTAAGGATAATAACATCTTTCCTAAGAAACTCACCATAACACTGCAATTAAGTTACCCGAGGTAACTACATTGCTAATCCTCATACTACAAACAATGGTATAATCGGCAATACCAAGGTAGCACATCACAACATCTACATCATATCATTGACTATTCTCACCATAACAAATATAGGAGCAAATCATAATCATACAAGATTATCAATAAGCATACAAGATTATCTCATAATGTAAATCATCAATATAACATGTCAAAAGCATAAATGCAATGCTTGACCCATCCCATCCAACTGCACCAAAGTGTCAATTTAATAGTTTAATTACCACGGACCTAAAGCCCGCTCGATACCAATCTGTAACACCCCACCAAACAATGGCCCGAAATGCTACCAAACTAACAACATAATAAAACTATGCTAAGGCATTCTATAAATTTTCGCAGAGCCTCCTTTGTTTATTGATAAAATGAAGTTCTAACAATATTATCAAAAGGTATGAATAACATAAGCGAAGTAATTTGGCTACTAAGCGAAACATCTATAAAACTTAAGTAAAGCACGGAAGCAATAAAAGAAGTTCTAATCCATTATTACATCTTAATCAAGGTCATAATCAAATACTACTTGAACTAATCAACAAATAATAATTAGAGTTCTCTATCTTCTCCATGGTGAATATTTCGCAAGTGCAACAATACTAATCCTCTTTATTCCCATGCATGTTGACCTCGTGAAGGTACCTAAAATAAACAAACAACAACAACAAAACAACGAGAAGAGTGAGTCCAATGACTCAAAGCAAGTATAATCAGTAACAAATGCAAGCATGAACATTAACTCTCAAGTTAAACATATTACATATGAATTTCATGCTATGCATTATGATCAAAAGCTCCTCTTTCTCATCTCTTTCGCATTTTACCGGTAATGCGGAGTGTGCATCCGTCAATGCACACCCATGCCTGTACCCTCGGCTACAGGGACCAATTGCCCACACTCCGCAAGTGTGGGGACCTCGATGCTTGATCACCGCATGACCAAGACTTCAACAATTCTCAATATGATGCATATATGTGAATGTATCAAAAGATAACGAGCATTCACCATACTACGATCAACCAATCTCATAAATGCCATAATGTAAATGAACATAAATAGCATTCTCAATTCATCACTTACTCATACTCACAATTTAAACAGTCATGATTCAACCATCATCCAAACAATTCAACAAATCCATAAACACACAGATTTTCACATCACAAATATACTTGCCTCAACCGCGAGAAAATGAAGAACACGTAGAATGCACAACCCCCGGAATCCGCTCTCCTCCTGAATATTTAATTAATAATTACCAACATGACAGTAGCGGGTTTCTAGATATAAAATAACAGCAACCCCAATTAACCCAACAATTTATCTCAATTAAATCCCCAACTCCCCTCGGCCAAATCTGCCCAACCACAGACAGCCGACTTCCAAAAATCATAACTTTCAGTACGTAAATCCAAATTAAGCGTTCTTGGACTCTCTGGAAAGATAACTAAATTATCTACAAAAACTTAGTTGGGGAGACTCTCTGATTCTGCCATTAACTAGCCGATCCAGACCCTTTTCTAAAGCATCAATATTCACGTCGGACTCTCTGGACAGCGCACTAAAACAGTCATAACTTTCACCCAGAAACTCGGAATCCGGACTTCTTTACCTCTATTGAAAGCTAAGAAACTTATCTACAACTTTCCCAATTTGAAGGACTCCTGAATCGCCACTATTTCCATCGCACAAACCGATCTACTAAACTCTGTCCAGAACTACCCGATCTGCAGAACAGTCGCACTAAAAATTCATAACTTTTGCTACACAGATCCAATAACGTGTTCTTGTACTCCCTGGAAAGATAATCAAACCCTCTACAACTTTCTAGAAGGGGTCCAGACCTGAATCCCGACGAAACTAGATCAAAACCGCTGAGAAACAACTACTGTCCCAGCAGCCCAAAAAACCGACGAATCTAACTCGATTAAAAACCAATCTAGAGACTACCAGGGATTACCCTTGACGACACGACGACGAACACGTCGACGAACACGACGAACACGGCGACGAACACGCCCGCGATCTCCTCCTCTCTTTCCTCCGGATCCACGCGGTACATCGACGAACGTCGACGACGGCGCACCGGGGGAGGAGACGACGACGATGAAGACGACGACGGCGCACCGGGAAGAAGACGTCGGGGCAGCACGGGGCGGCGGCTGCTGGGGTGGAGGCGCAGGGGTGGAGGCGCAGGGGGTGGGGGGCTGCCTAGGGTTTTAAGAGGTGGCCTCCCCTCCCCTCTTGGGCCAAGAAAAACCCACCTGGGCCAAGGCCTAGGCCCAGGTTGTCTTAAATTTTCAGAAAACCCCTCAAAACTCTTATAAATTTAATTATTTCACAAAAGTCCCTCTCTCTATTAATTAAACAATTAATTAAATAATTTCCGGGGTATTACACTCGCGCAGAGTGCACACGGAGGCCGCGCGTCTCGTTTATGATCACACAGAGTGCACGCAGAGGTCGCGCGTCTTTTTTTATCCTCACGCAGAGTGCACGCGGAGGCTGCGCGTCTTTTTTTATGGTCCCATAGAGTGCACACGGAGGCCACGCGTCTCGTTTATGCTCGCGCAGAGTGCACGCGGAGGCCGCGCGTCTCGTTTATGCTCGCGCAGAGTGCACGCGGAGGCCGCGTGTCTTGTTTATGCTCGCGTAGAGTGCACGCGGAGGCCGCACGTCTTTTTTTATGCTCCCATAGAGTGCACGTGGAGGTCGCGCGTCTCGTTTATGCTCACACAGAGTGCACGCAGTGGCCACGTGTCTTGCTTATGCTCGCGCAGAGTGCACGCGGAGGTTGTGCGTCTTTTTTATGGTCCCATAGAGTGCACACGGAGGCCACGCGTCTCGTTTATGCTCGCGCAGAGTGCACGCGGAGGCCGCGTGTCTCGTTTATGCTCGCGCAGAGTGCACGCGGAGGCCGCGCGTCTTTTTTTATGCTCACACAGAGTGCAAGCGGAGGCCGCGCGTCTTGTTTATGCTCACATAGAGTGCACGCGGAGGCCACGCGTCTTGTTTATGCTCACACAGAGTGCACACAGAAGCCGCGCGTCTTGTTTGTGCTCACACAGAGTGCATGCAAAGGCCACACGTCTTGTTTATGCTCACGCAGAGTGCACCCGGAGGCCACGTGTCTTGTTTATGTTCATGCAGAGTGCACCCTTAGGTCGCACGTCTTGTTTATGCTCATGCAGAGTGCACCCGGAGGCCACGCGTCTTGTTTATACTCATGCAGAGTGCACGCGGAGGCCGCGCATCTTGTTTATACTCCGTAGAATACGCCGAGGCGCGAGCCCATCGTGCGATTCAAATCAAAAAGAGGAACAAAACAGAGGGATAAAAGAAACGACCGAAGTCTTGCGACAATAAAATGCTCCAGAATGCTACACGGGAAAAGCATTAGATGCTACGGTAACCCAGAGCAGGCCAAAACCAGAGAAGCAAACATGGCCACATTAAATGCTCTTAGAACGGAACTATAGTCGTAGTAAATGATGTGATGAACAACTGTTTCTTTATTGCCATGCACGCAAGAAATGCAGCGGCGCTTATTAAATCCTCGCACGTAATCACATGCAGTGCGTACTGGGCGGGACGGTAGTGACGCGGAGTAGACTCCGCAGGTGCCGAGACCCTGACCGCACAGAGCTCGCAGGGACCTCGTCTTGAGGTGCGGAGCCGACGCCGTGAGTCACTGCTCTGATTGCGGCTGCCTGGCGTGATGCCTGGCTTGACATCGCTTGCACTCCACGTTTCCTCATGCATGCACGTGCATGTGCCATTCCTGCCATGTCGGGAAGGCAGCGCGGAGTCGAGGCGTAGGCCGGCGAAGACTTCCTGGAGTCGAGGTGAAGTGTCACTGGCTGGTCGGCAAAGTCATCGTGGAGCCGAGGCGAAGGTCGGCGAAGACTTTCTGGAGCCGAGGCGAAGTGGCACTAGCGGGCCGACGAAGTCGTTGCGGAATTGAGCGAAGGCCGACGAAGTCGTCGCAAAGCCGAGGCGAAGACCGGTGAAGACTTTCCAGAGCTGAGGCGAAGTGGCGCTGGTAGGCCAGCGAAGTCATTGCGGAGCCAAGGCGAAGACCGGCGAAGAGTTCCCGGAGCCAAGGCAAAGTGTCGCTGGTAGGCCGGCGAAGTCGTCGCGGAGTTGAGCCGAGGCGAAGACTTCCCGGAGCCAAGGTGAAGTGCCGCTGGCAGGCCGGCTAAGTCGTCGGCTTTGACCACGCGCAGAGGTCAATCTTGGCGTGGAGGCTTTGACGTGGAGCTTGGCACAAAGACCTCTATGCAGAACGCTGCTACTTGGAGCTCGGTGAAGATACCTCGACGCGGAAGGCTGCGACCTGGAGTCTCGACGCGTAGGCAGGGCGTCCAACAGAGCGTGGGTGGAGGCCAGCGTGCCAATGGCGTGGAAGCCGACATGGGTGGGCGAAGCCTGGCGATGCCCCACGGAGGCCTGACGCGAAGACGTGGAGGCGTGACATCGTGCGGAGGCTGGTAATGCTCGTGTGGTGTCCGACATGCGGAAGCGGAACCTGAGGTGCAGACACCGAGCTGGGGCCGACACTGCCCGTGCCGAGTCTGTCACGCAAAGTCAGGGCCCAAGTCATGGATGCCGAGCAGAGGCAGGGCCTTTCCATACGTAGCTTCTTGCGCGGTCGATGCCACGGAGCCTGGCTCGGTGAATGTAATATCCTAAACGTCGTTACGGCGTAAGTTTTAAAAATAATCGCGAGTTTCCCGATTTTTGGGTAAATCGCGGGAGGTGAAAATTAAATTGCATAATTGTATAAACTTAAAAAAATAAATTAAAACAACTAATTTTGATATTTTGGGCTGTCCGGAGGGGTGGGCAGCCGCTTTGGGCCAGCCAGCCCAAATGGGGGCCCGTACCCCCTCCCAAACCTTAGCACCCCCTTTATAAACCCCCTCCTTTGCCCCTCACCCCTTTTTTCCACCCCCTAGCCTCACCCTTCCCCCCCTCCATCACCCCACAAGCTGTTGTCCATGGGAACAAAGGAGAAAAAGAAAGGGAAGAGAAGAAAGGGAAGAGAAGAAGAACGGAAGAAGGAGAAGAAGAGGAGGGAAGAAGAGGGATGATCCCAAGGGAACCTCTAGGTAATTTTTTCTAATCTCAAACCCTCTGTTTTTCTAAATAATTAGGGTTCTTGGTACGGATTTTGAAGGGGATTAATAGTTTAATTGCCCGATTAGAGATTACCGCGCATGCACTCATGTAGATTGATTCACAGAAGGCGTCTGCTTCTTGCTGGTTTCGACCCAGCAAACGATTTTTCCTACGGATCTTGCCAAAAGGAAAATTGTAGAGGACTTCCAGACCCATCTCCTATATTGTTTCTAGACCCATGGCTGTTGTCTGTTAGGGGAACAGATTGGGATAGACTGCTATTAAACTGTGATTTAGAGGTACTAAATGATTTTTATGATTATGGCCACAATTGAGAAAGTTGTAGGTAAATCAGAAATCTAGCTGTTGTATAAAAATTATATTTTGTGGACTCTTGTACTGTTGTTGGGACACGATTTAATCTTGCTATCCAGTCTGACAGAACAGAGAACTTCTTCTGTTTTGTGCATTAAGTTACACCTAGCTATGATCAAAATAAAAATATGTCATCTACTTGAAAAATGTAGGCTTTTAAGTGATGAATCCAGATATGTATCGTTTGCTATAATTGGATTAATATTTTTAAAGATACGAAAATATTAAGCAGCGCTGCTGTAGTGGGTAGATTATTGAATTGTTGGGCGGAGAGGAGTATGTGTGGGTTCGGGGTTCTAGCGACGTCTTTAATTTTTAAGTCACGCTTTGTATGCTGTAGCATTGTGCTGAGAGGTACCTTGTGGACAGGTGGTCTTGCTCCTGAGCGCACGTGATTGCTTCACTTCAACGATTGAGGCAAGTAAACGTAGCGGTTGTGCTATCGTTTAACTCGTTAAATATTCTACCTTCACACTGATTAATTGTATTAATTGGTAATGCTATGTCTTTGTTACATGCTTCCTTAACGTGGTTCAGATGGTAGTTTTTTATGAATTCAATTGCTTATGATCTTGATGGATTAATTGTGGATATGTGGGATTGTTCTGGATGAATCTATATAGTTGTGGGGTAGAAATCTTTACGAGTATATTGTGGTCTAAATGGTAGTATTCTTAGTGAATACATGTGGTTGTGGTGGTAGCAATTATTGAACAATTGTTATGTTTGGATAAATTGCTCGTAATCATGTGAAAATTTGTTTAGTGTGCTAACGCGGAGTATGAAAACAAATATATGGTGGATATGTGGTTGAGGATATGTTGTGAGCATGTTGATGCTCCTTTGTGGTTGGAATTCATGTGGTTTATGATTATCATATCATTCGTATCATATCATGACATTTGCATATGTGGATGTCGCCGCACCTAGCCGCGACCGTACCGGTACAACATCGTATATTGTCGTAATACGATGCACCTCTTATCCCGCTGGGAAAGAGTGATGTGGAGCATACGCATTCATATACATATGTTTTATTGTCTTTGGTAGTGGTAGTGGTTGAGGTTTTAAAGTAGTCAAATAAGATTTATTTGCTAATGCTTTACCGTCGTCGATGTGATTTGAGGTTGAGGATATAAACATTGTTAATTGTGGAAGATTAAATGTTGATGATTAAACTATGGTAGTTTAATTAGCCTGTTAAACAGTTTGCTTGCTGAGATTTTATCTCACCCTTGTTTCCCCCTCCCTACAGTTGGACTTTGAGCATGCATGGGAAGGGTAGAGCGGCACCACACTAATGCACGTGAAACATATTTTTATGCTGTAATAAAGTTGAAAGGATTCTAGAACTTTGCATAGCTTTGTTTATATTATCTTAATAATGTTAAATTTGTGAACTATGTTTTAGATTAAAATGTTGGAGGATGCTTTAAAATATTGAATTGCTATCACTATCATGTTATTCCTTAGTTGTTTATTCTTCGCTTATACTATCTTGTTTAGTAATTGTTGCCAGTTTAATTTATCTTGTAAATTGTCTAGTTGTGGAGTGGTTTTAGTAGCATCCCAGGGTAATATGGGTCTTGGAGTGTTACAGTTGGTATCAAAGCGGGCGTTAGGTCCGTGGTAATTAAATTATTAAATTGACACACTGGTGCATAGTAGGATGGGATAGGTCAAGCATTGCATTTATACTTTTGACATGTTGTATTGATGATTTAGGTTATGAGATGATTTTGTACGATTATGATTTGCTCCTATGACTGTTATGAATGAGAATAGTCAATGATAAGATGTAGAGGTTGTATTGCTGCCTTGGCATTGCCAGATTATACCATTGTTCGCAGTATGGGGCTAGCGATGTAGTTACCTCGGGTAACTTAGTTGCAGATGTTCTGAGTGAGTTTCTTAAAAAAGTTGCTATCTTGCTTAAGCTGATTTTGGCCAATTCCTGCCTATTGCAATTAATTAATTTCTCTTGAGATAGCGGTTCATTGGAGTTGAGGTTTTACAATTGGTCTCTACCTGTTCTTTGAAGCAATTATTGTTTCTTTTAGGACTATTGAGACACTTTTGCTCTTTGTGAAAATTGTTGATTTGTAAGGATAGTTCCTTCGTGGGAGTTTTGTCTTGTTGTGAATCATGACTCATTGGTTCGCTTGGTTTTTTTTATTAATGAAACTTTTGTGTTGCAAACTCATTAATATGTTAAAGCCTTAGATCTACGTATTTCTTTTAGATTATTTCGAGTGTTGAAGTTTAATTCCTCTCCTTTCTGAAAGAGAGTGTTAAAACCCTTTGTGGTGTTTTGCTATGCTTAAGTGGGAAGGTGGTAATCATATAAACTAATTCATAAGGTATGAATTATCAAGTTGAGATGTTAGCGTACTGCATAATTAATTTCACTAGCATCCTCGGAAGTGTAGTTGATTAATTTGATATCGCCTTGTAATAGTTTCTAGAAGAATTGTGATTAAGAATTTGTCTATTCATGATTGGAACTCATGGAGTTATTGTAACAGCCCAGGATCCACAATACACTGCGATGCTACTAAACTACTCCACAACTAGCCAATTTATAAGATAAATTAAACTGACAACATTTACTAAACAAGATAGTATAAGCGGAAGCATAAACAACTAAGGAATAACAGGATAGTGATAGCAATTCACTATCTAAAACATCCTCCAACATTTTAATCTGAATCATAGTTCACAAATTTAACATTATTAAGATAATGTAAACAAAGCTATGCAAAAGTCTAGAATTCTTTCAACTTTATTACAGCATTAAACTATGATCCAAGTGCGTCAGTGTGGTGCCGTTCTACCCTTCCCATGCATGCTCAATGTCCACCTGTAGGGAGGGGGAAACAAGGGTGAGATAAAATCTTCCTTGGCACCATGGCAGCAGCAAGGGGGAGAAGTGTTGGTGATATGCCCTAGAGGCAACATGGAGATGTTGAATATATCACATACTATGTTTATGATACATTGCTTTGTTCCTTGAAATAGACATTATCATTATTGATCAATGAGTATGTGACTTATTCATGAGACTCTTAATGCCAAAATGTTGCTATTTCTAAATGATCCCGATTATATTTCATATGAGGAACAAATATGATTCAAAGATCGAAGATATGTATTGATTGATGATCATGTCTCATGGATCATGGTATGGAGATACCAAATCAATAATATGGACATGTGTTAGTGAACATATGTTGGATAGACCCGCCATGAGACACTGCAGAGATTCCATGTGTCATCGGTTGGTCTCAAGTAGTGTTTATGTGGAATCCTTAGACTTGAGATCATCATGGTTCCCAAATGCGTAGTAGCTACTTTGGGACTACTAAACACTACTCCGTGAATCGGGTAGTCATAAAAGTAGTCTTTGGGTTTGCCATGAAACATGTAGTGGGATGTGAATGATCAAGATAGAATTTGCCCTCCTTATGGCGTAGATATCTCGGGCCCCTCGATGTAATGGATTATGAAAGTGCATGGCCATGCCAAGGTGATTGAGGAGTCAATCACGAGTTTATAATCCATCACGGAATCGAGAGAGTGATTGAGCTATTAAGAGGATGACACGGTCTCGCCTTGACTTAATCTATATCGTGAGGCAAAGGGATTAGTACATGAGAACATTACGAGTTCACCGATATGATCTTTACGTATACTTTGGGGTTAATATGTCTTACTAGAGGCCGCTATTAACACAAAGGACCGGAAAGGTGTTTCGGGTCACGACCAAGTATACGTGAACCTCTGTCGCACACTTAACGGGTTGGAACACTAATTGAATGTGATTCGGATATGGGCTCAATCGGATAGAGATCCGGATAGACTCCTAGTGGGCCTCGGTCCACGAGGCCCAAGTGAGGAGGTCTATATATGGAGGCGAGGGGTGAGGAACGATCCGATAATCCCGAGCTAAACCCTAGCCGCCACCTCCCGAGCCAAACCCTAGTCGCTCATGAGTTTGGTACACTCGCGATCGGCGCCCGATCCCGGACGTGTGGATACCGTGGGGCGCCGCTCATTGCGGCGTTGATCGGCATCAACAACCTCTGATTGGATCTGCTCGTGGTGTGGTTGATCGCGTGGAGGAGACGATCGGTTCGGACGATCGACTACTTCCACTACTACCTCGACGCGTGGTTGGATCGGCTTCTCCAACTCTTCTTCATTGCGCTGGCGTCTAGTGGTAACGATCCATGATCCTCCTTAAGCATGATGTTCTTGTGTGCGCGGTAGAAAAGTTTTGTTTTCGCTATCGTAGCCTTCGCAATCCATTAGTGGTATCAGAGCCATCTTGCTTAGTTTGCGATCTGGATCAGCGCATATGTTGATATGCGGTTGTAATAGATTGAATCTATTACGGACTAGATCAATCGGTCATAAGGGGTTGGAATATGTATGAGTTGATAGCATCATATGGCCAAAAAGATTGTTATAGAAACACATTCATGTCAGGGCGGTAGAATATGTTCTACGCTAACTTGTTTTTGCGGGAATGATGTGAATGGTATGGCATAGATGCATGTGTGTTTTGGCGGCCTGTGTCGTATTAATCACACCGAGTTGAGGTCGTTCTTTAATTGTATAACGACTGCGTGTCGACTTGTGATGCTTGAGCTCCTCATGTAATTCATTTGCTACCTATTAGTTGTAATAGTTTAGTTCTTTGCTATGGAGGCTTCAAGCATGATGACAAAGAGGACAAGAAGTGTGGCGAAGAATATCACCGTGGAACCATGGCGATGGCGACCACTACGATACAAAATGCCATACCATTCACAGTATAATGTGATTATATGCATGTGATATTTATTTCTTGTCATACTATTCTTTCATGCCATACCAACTAAGAGTTAGTTTTCATGATAGAATAGCTTCTCTCAAGAAAAATTAAGAATTTGTTTTGATGCCCTTCCAATTGTCGCGCCTATAAGAATCATGATCATTGTTTGGTAGGTCCGCCAAAGCGAGTACCATCAACTATCTTGATCTAATAGGGTGGATGTCGGACATCCACGTGCATAGTATTGGTTTACTTAACAAGGTTATCAAAGCAGTTTTGGACCTTGGGGCATAGGTTGGGGCCGGGACATATTGATGTCACCCAACAAGCAAGAGTCACATAGGGATGTGATTAGCAAGGTGTTGCTTACCCATGTCACTAGTCTTCTAGCCGTGATGCCAAAGCTCACTAGGAACTAATGAAATGAGGATCTTGACCCACTATGTAACTTAGAGGAGTTTTGTTGCAAAACACATAGTGGGAGTCTTTTGTTAAATAGTTTAATAAAAGATGAACATAAACATAGTGCTAAACTTTGCGTATTCTTTGTTGTAGATCATGTTAACTAATGCGCATCCAGTTCTTTTAATTTGCGATCTATTCTTGAGAAAGAAAAACTCAATGGAACGAACTTTTTGGATTGGTATCGCAACTTGAGAATTGTTCTCAAGCAAGAGCGCAAGGAGTATGTCCTTGAGTCTCATTATCCTGATGACTTACCTCATAATGCTACTGTGGCTGCACGGAAAGCTTATGAGAAGCAAACGAATGATTACCTTGATGTGAGCTGTCTCATGCTTGCCACAATGTCCTCTGAGCTTCAGAAGCAATATGAGAACACAGATGCCTACAATATCATTGTGGGGTTGCGTGGTATGTTTGAGAACCAAGCAAGGGCTGAGAGGTTCAACACTTCAAAGTCCTTGTTTGCGTGCAGGCTTGCAGAAGGGAATCCCGTCAGCCCTCATGTGATTAAGATGATTGGCTACATTGAGAGTCTGGAAAAGCTTGGTTTTCCCCTTAGCCAAGAGTTGGCTACTGATGTGATTCTTCAGTCGCTCCCCTCGAGCTTTGAGCCATTCATTCTGAACTATCACATGAACAACATGGACAAGACCTTGGCTGAGTTGCATGGGATGCTAAAATCAGCCGAGGAAAGCATTAAGAAAAGCAGCCATCATGTGATGATGATGCAGAAAGGCAAGGCAAGCCCTATGTAAAGAAAGGCGCGGTCAAAGAAAGTTAGCTCGATGAGATCGCGGCGGTTCTAAGGCCAAGCAAGTCAAGAAGGGTCCTGCTCGATGCATTGCTACTACCGTAAGCAATCGGGACATTGGAAAAGGAACTGCCCAAAGTACTTGGAGGATCTTGAGAAAAAGAAGGAAGTACGACTTCCGCTCCAGGTATAAATGTTATAGAAATCAATCTTGCTACTTCATCTACTGATTCTTGGGTATTTGATACCGGATCGGTTGCTCACATTTGCAAATCGTTGCGGGGCTAAGAAGAAGTAGAAGTTTGAGGAGGAGCAAGTGGATCTTCGCGTTGGCAATGGAGCAAAAGTTGTTCATGGTGGTGTTGGCACCATGCCATTGTCTTTACCTTCGTGATTAGTTTTGGAATTGAATAATTGTTATTGTGTTCCATCTCTTTCCAAGAACATTATTTACGCTTCATGTTTACAAGCGAAGGTTATGACTTTAGATCCGTGAACAATGGTTGTTCTCTTTATTTCAAAGATATGTTCTATTGTCATACTCCATTGGTGAATGGGTTATATGTTCTTACTCTTGAAGAGTCATTGGTCTATAACATTAATACAAAGAGGCAACGATCAAGTGATTTGAATCCACGTTTATTTGGCACTGTCGCTTAGGTCACATAAATGAGAAACATGGAGAAGCTCCATAGAGATGGTATTCGCACTCATTTGATTTTGAATCATTTGAGACATGCGAATCTTGTTTACTTGGCAAGATGACAAAAGCACCTTTCACCGGTCAAGGTGAGCAGACAAGTGACTTATTGGCACTCGTACATTCGATGTATGTGGACCAATGAGCTCAACGACCGAGGTGGTTTTCGATGCTTCATAACTTTTATCGATGACTTTAGTAGATATGGATATATCTACGATGAAGATAAGTCCGAATCCTTTGAAAAGTTCAAAGAATTCCAAAATGAAGTGCAAAATCATTTAGGCAAGACAATCAAGTTTCTACGATCCGATCGTGGAGGCGAGTATTTGAGCCATGAGTTTGGTAATCATCTCAAGGATTGTGGAATTGTTCCACAATTGACTCACTTGGAACACCTCAATGGAATGGGGTATCTGAACGGAGAAATCGCACCTTATTAGATATGGTGCGCTCCATGATGTGCCACGATGATCTTCCGTTGTCTTTTGGGGTGCGCTCTTGAAACACCGCTTTCACACTAATGAGTTCCATCAAAATCGAGAAAAGACACCATATGAGATGTGGACGGACAACGTCCTAGCTTGTCTTTTCTTAAGATTTGGGGATGTTAGACTTATGTAAAACGTTTACAATCGATAAGCTCGGTCCTAAATCGATAAATGCTTCTTTATCGGGTATCCTAAGGAAGCGAAAGGATATTACTTCTATAATCAAGAAGAAGGCAAAGTGTTTGTCGCCTGGCATGGTGTCTTCTTAGAAAGAGTTTCTCTCAAGAAGGGATAGTGGGAGCATGGTGCAACTTGAAGAAATTCGAGAAACACCGAAACGTTTCAGCTCCTGAGAACCACAACAGGATGAACAAACTATTGAAGAACCTGTTGTGGACACACGGCACCACGTAGGTCGAGAGGTCACGTCGTGCACCGAGAGGTACATGTTCTTGACTACTCAACAACGGAACATATTGTTGTTAGACAACGATGAGCCTAAGACCTATGAAGAAGCGATGGTGGGACCAGACTAGAAATGGCTTGAAGCCATGAGATCCAAATTGAATCCATGCACGATAATCAAGTTTGGAACTTGGTTGATCCACCGATGGTGTTAAAACCATTGAGTGCAAATGGGTTTTCAAGAAAAGATAGACATAGATGGAAATGTTCACATCTATAAAGCGCGATTGGTGGCCAAAGGTTTCAAACAAATTCAAGGTGTTGATTATGATGAAACTTTTTCGCCGTCGCAATGCTAAAGTCTATTCGGATCATTCTAGCGATTGTCGCTTATTTCGACTATGAAATATGGCAAATGGATGTCAAAACAGCTTTTCTTAATGGAAATCTAAGTGAGGATGTGTACATGACACAGCCCATAGGTTTTGTCGATCCGCAATCAGCTAGAAAGATATGCAAGCTGCAAAGATCCGTTGACAAAGCCGCTTCCCCAGCCAAAGCATGAGGCTCACACTAGGGCAATGGGTATTAGATACCTACATGGTTGACTCTAGTGCAAGTGGGAGACTGTTGGTGATATGCCCTAGAGGCAACATGGAGATGTTGAATATATCACATACTATGTTTATGATACATTGCTTTGTTCCTTGAAATAGACATTATCATTATTGATCAATGAGTATGTGACTTATTCATGAGACTCTTAATGCCAAAATGTTGCTATTTCTAAATGATCCCGATTATATTTCATATGAGGAACAAATATGATTCAAAGATCGACATATGTATTGATTGATGATCATGTCTCATGGATCATGGTATGGAGATACCAAATCAATAATATGGACATGTGTTAGTGAACATATGTTGGATAGACCCGCCATGAGACACCGCAGAGATTCCATGTGTCATCGGTTGGTCTCAAGTAGTGTTTACGTGGAATCCTTAGACTTGAGATCATCATGGTTCCCGGCATGCGTAGTAGCTACTTTGGGACTACTAAACACTACTCCGTGGCGGGTAGTCATAAAAGTAGTCTTTGGGTTTGCCATGAAACATGTAGTGGGATGTGAATGATCAAGATAGAATTTGCCCCTCCTTATGGCGTAGATATCTCGGGCCCCTCGATGTAATGGATTATGAAAGTGCATGGCCATGCCAAGGTGATTGAGGAGTCAATCACGAGTTTATAATCCATCACGGAATCGAGAGAGTGATTGAGCTATTAAGAGGATGACACGGTCTCGCCTTGACTTAATCTATATCGTGAGGCAAAGGGATTAGTCATGAGAACATTACGAGTTCACCGATATGATCTTTACGTATACTTTGGGGTTAATATGTCTTACTAGAGGCCGCTATTAACACAAAGGACCGGAAAGGTGTTTCGGGTCACGACCAAGTATACGTGAACCTCTGTCGCACACTTAACGGGTTGGAACACTAATTCGAATGTGATTTGGATATGGGCTCAATTCGGATAGAGATCCGGATAGACTCCTATTGGGCCTCGGTCCACGAGGCCCAAGTGAGGAGGTCTATATATATGGAGGCGAGGGCTGAGGGAACGATCCGATAATCCCGAGCTAAACCACAGCCGCCACCTCCGAGCCAAACCCTAGTCGCTCATGAGTCTTTGGTACACTCGCGATCGGCGTTCGATCCCGGGCGTGTGGATACCGTGGAGGCGCCTCGTTGCGGCGTTGATCGGCATCAACAACCTACTGATTGGATCGCTCGTGGTGTGGTTGATCGCGTGGAGGAGACGATCGGTTCGGGACGATCGACTACTTCCACTACTACCTCGACGCGTGGTTGGATCGGCTTCTCCAACTCTTCTTCATTGCTTGCTGGCGTCTAGTGGTAACGATCCATGATCCCTCCTTAAGCATGATGTTCTTGTGTGCACGGTAGAAAAGTTTTGTTTTCTACTATCGTAGCCTTCGCGCAATCCATTAAGAAGGGGGGCGTCCAAGGGGGGGTGGCGGCTGGTTTGGGGTGGAAAGAGGGGAGAGGCCAAGGGAAGGGGTTTATAAAGAGGGGTGCTAGGGTTTAGGAGGGGGTACGGGCCCCCATTTGGGCTGACTGGCCCAAAGCGGCTGGCCCACCCCTCCAGACAGCCCAAAACATTCAAATTAATTATTTTAATTTAATTAATTCATTTTACAATGTTCTACAATTTATATTTTTCCTTCCATGATTCATCAAAAACCCAAGCGATTACGCGATTGATTTAAAATCTTATGCCGTAACGACGTTCGGGATATTACATTCTCCCCACCTAAAAAGGATTCGTCCTCGAATCTCGCTCCTCAACCCACGAGACAAAAAGAACAATCAAGGAAAGAACAACCAAAGAATAGAGCATCCCAAAGATAGAACATCGCAAGGGAACAACGACTACGGGTTCTCACCCGTCTCGAGGAACACGGGTCCTCCTTCTGCATTTGAACTTCAAGCTCCACGTCACCTCCTGCTCGGACTGATTCGTCAAGATGACATCCACATCAACTCCGATGAGTCCACGACATGCGCGGGTCAACACCGAGCACCCGCAACTCTTTTGTCGGCACTCAGCGGCCAACAGATCCTGTCTTTCTCGCAAAACTATCAAGCCACCATCTAATACCATCCTTCTTAATAGAATATTTTCCTCTCGAAGCATAAACAATTACTGTTACAAAAGTAACACAACCACAAGAAGAATGAAGCATTCTCAAGCAACACACTAGCAAACAACCTTCCTTCAAAGGACCACGATCCAAAACAAAGGATTCACAACAAAATCATTCACACTCTCCAAATAGACATTTTGGAGAAACCACACTGCACAAGCCAAGAGTGAAAAACACTCGACAGACCAAAACAATCATTTTCTTTTCCTAACTGGAAAAGAATACATCACAACATATAACAACTCAATTTGTAGATGACCTCTGCCATGAACACACAGTTTAAACAAGAATCAAGTGAGCATATTACTGCTTGAGATATTATTAATTTCCCAATCCATCCACTTTGAAAATTTAACTTCCTTGAACTAAAGATTTCCAAATCATCGCCCAACACATTCACTAGATGCCATACACCTCTTAAAAGACTTTGCAACCCAAATCAAATACCCTTTCTTGGAGAGGCAAAAAGAAGTAAATTCCAGCACAAAGAAAGATGTTACCATCTGCAATAAACACAAAGTCCAGAAGAAAAAGCAATAAATCTAGAGCAACAAAAGATAAGAACACAACTAAAGGCACATGTCTTCTCAAGAAGAACAAAAAATCAAATCTCAATCAATAAGAATACAGTATTGCCATTCGAGCTCAAGAAGCTCTTAAGCGGCGAAAACATTGCCATTTGAGCTCAAGTAACTCTTATGCGGCGAGAATAAGAGGTCAAACGCACCAAAAAAATGCACAACTTGACTTCAACCTCCAATACTTTTACCACACTCTTTCTTTTAATAAAGAAGATAACTTTCTTGGATTACGGTATTATCTCGACAATCCCAACAAAGAGAATTGAAGACCACCACACATTAATTCTTTAAGAACTAATAAATCCTCTTAACACGACACTTTGCTTAAAACAACTTCAGCTGCCACATAAGTCACGAGATCAAAAGATCGCATACGCAAATACCAAAACTTTTGATTTAAATAGTATCATGGAAATTATCAAATTCTCTTAATTATAAAATATTCAACATTATCACCACAACCACATACTGACCGTCATACTAACATTAGAATAATACATTCTTAACAAGCATCATCATATCCACAAATCTCTTCATAAACTTTTCCAAAAGAAACACAAGAAATCACTTCATCATGTTTCTATTATCTAAATAAGATTGCGACTACTTAATCTAGTAAATCCTAGTGCATAAGCCACCATATTAGAACAAATCTCTTAAACAAGATGATACTAGAACAGGGCATTCTTAAAAAAACATGCTAGTATAAATCTCTCATTAAGTTTCATATATTCAATTCCTTTGATGCCCATCTCTAATTTAGCTCGAATTGATTGTACTCTAGTCATTACTAGCAATAGTTGATTATTATTTTATCATAACAACAATCATGATCTAACTTCGTTTTATAACCATAAAACAATCATGAGCATAGATTTAATATCCCACCTTACGTTCGAAAAATAGAACGAAATAACTTTAAACTTCAATAATACCAGCTTTGTAAGGTAAAATTCTACAAGTCAATACATTAACCTTCATCTTTTTCTTTATACATATTTCAACAATCTAGTATGATGAAAGATAGATAAAACTATAAATTGAACATGCTCATACAGTATCTAAATAAATGACAGATTAAAGGTTAATATTACCAAGACAATATTCCAACACCTCCTTAATAATTCCAAACAGTTAGATTAATTACTAAAGACAAACATAATTCAATTTATCCAACATGATAGAAATTTAATCAATCATAATGATTGTTGTAATTCTTTTGCACACTCCTCAATAACTACATGGGTTCCAATCATGAGCCATCGCCGCTTGGCCCCACGTCGTCACCTTGGCCTTGAGGCTGTCACCAGACGATGGGTCCCACATGTCAGGATTTATTATTTTCGTGATTTATCTAAACGGAAAGTATTCAAATGAGCATAACTTATTCGTTTTAACTCCAAATTGAACAAAACCAATTTCTAAATTCTTCTAAATTCAAGAACTATCCAATGGAATCAGAACCAACATTTTTGAAGCTTGTTTGAATTTTTATTGTGTTATCGATTGTTGTCTTGATTTTATCTAAATTTTCAGCATATAAAATTAGCTTTGAAGCCCAAGAAGAGGAAGTCATCTGTGAGACTCCAACGCCCGAATCCCGACCTTTGCATCCAAGGCGAGTCAATGCTTTGATCATTTTGAGCCTATGTTTTTAATAAATTATTTTGGTTTAAGTATTATAAATTGCATGCTTATAATTTTGTTGCAATGCATGTTAATTTCAGATTTTAGATATATGTCCACGTTCTCTTGGATTAGTATGCATCCTTTGCAATACGTTTGGCTATGTGATCCTTGTCACCCTAGTAAAAGTAATAATGCTACAACTCCTTTGAAACTAAGTCTATAATTATAAATGCCATGCTTAGAGTTGTTTAGGTAAACAAGGGTGTGAGAGCACCCTAGCATATCTTACAAACTAAAGAAAGCAGTATTGGGCAATCATTGTGATGCTGACTGATGTATGTTGGTATAAGTATATTTTTTGTTCCGAAAGAACCCCGCATGCTTAATTATCTGGGCGGATGGTTGAGGGTGCGACTGTTAAATGGTGCCGTGATAGCACGAGTTGTGATGGAATGGTGCTGTGATAGTGAGAGACCATGTGGAGGTCATCCCGTTGTGAGTGATGAGTAATTGATATCGTTTTAGAAAAGTCGAGTTTGAGTCGGTTGGTTCGGACCTAGACGTTGTGTGGCGTAACGGGCTCGGTCGGACTTGGTCGAACCTAGTCGTATTGGTTTAGGATGCATATTCTGATGACTCGACAGGTTTGGTCTATATTACGCTTTCATGTATCGAGCGGTGCTATTTGACGTGTTTCTTGTCTGTGTGGTCGCGAGCGTCGAGGCGGTCGTGGCGAGACACGGTGGACCGGACTAGGCGCAGGTGGCGCTGAGGTCAGAACGGTCGGGATGTGTCGAAGACGGCGTGGACTCGAGGTGGTTGCGAGACGTGCGAGGCAAGGAGCGCGGAAGCTTCCCGGAAGGTGCAGGAGGGGCGAATCGGTAATTTCGCAAGGCTGCACAAGAGGGAGACGGCTCCGTTAGGGTTTAGCTGGTGTAACGGGTTGGAGACCCGTTAGCCAAGGGCTATAAATAGAGGTGAGGGGCTGCATACCCCTTAGGACACTTGTGAGCTTATTATCTCTTTGTGTGTGTTGTGTTCCTCCCAAGAAGCATGTGAGGCTCTTGGTGTTTTTGAGGATTGAGAGGGAGAGGATGGATTGAGAGTCTTGAGAGATGGTTGTAGACAACTCATATATCAATCACATATGTATCTGTATTGAACTCAAGATATCTTGTGTTGAGATGGATTGATTTCAAGTTCTTCTCTCTTTTGTCAAGGTGTTTCTTGGTCTTTTATTTGCTTCTTGGTTTGGCCTTGTCTTCTTTGCATTTTAGTTTGTAGGAGTTTCTTGTGATCTTGATTGGCTAATTCTCTCTCAAAGCTGTCTTTCTTTTGGCTTAAATCAGTTTCGGCAGCTCATTTTGTGTGGACGGCAGTGAGTCCTTGCTTGCAGTTCGTTCTTCCAGGCTGCATCCTGTACACCTAGTTCACTTCCTTCTTTACTTCCTGAGTAGGACTTCTAGTAGTTGACTATTTCTTTTAGTCTTTGATTGGAAGGGCAGCAAATTACTTCTTGGGTTCTTTGAAGAGCAGATGTCTTCAGGTGTAGAAATTTCTCAGCTGCAGTCTGCACTTTATTTTCGGCAGCAAGTATTCTTGGATATAAGTTTAGTACCTTCTCCTGGCTGCTCTATTGCAATCCGATCAAAAGTATTCTTGCAGTCTGAATGGTAGTATTTTGATCTTTAGACCAGCTTCATTTTTTGTTTTCCTCTTTTGTGTAGCAGTCAGTCCCTAGTGTCTGCATTTGATTCGGCTGTAGCATGGCTCTCTATTTGTCTCGGTCAGTTTCTGTGCTGTCTTCTTTCTTCTTTTGTGCGGTTGTCCCTTGCTTTTTTTTTGGTAAACTTTCAGCACTTTCTTTTATCTCTTGCTCAGGTTCCTGCTGCTCCTTTTTCTTTGTCCCTATAGCTTTCGGTTGGCTGCATGTTTATCTTTTCTTTGGTCCTTCATTTCAGTTTTAGTTCAGGTTTCTATTGCAGTCTTCTGTTCTTTATTTTCAGCTAGTACCTGAAGTTTTTAGGGCAGCAAGCCTCACTCTGCATTTGATAATCACTCGGTTCTTGACTGTCTTCAGTAATTATTGTTCCCTGTGCTTGCAGTTCTCTTTTAGTGCAGTTTTATCTCTTTATTTCCTCTCGGCTGGCAGCAACATTTGCGTTTTCCCTACCATGGCAGCCGTGGCAGCAGATTTCTTTGCCGTGGTAGCAATTCTTTGCTGTTTTCGTGCCATAACTTCCGCTCAATTTCTTTGATCTCTGTTGATTTTCCGTGAGCTCTGTTTTTCTCTTCTTTATAGCTCTTTATAGCTATCGGAGAGTAAAGGTGTTGTTGATACTTGTTGGGGGATAATTTTAATTTATGACATTCACCCCTCTCTGTCGCCGACTCCGATCCTACAATTGGTATCAGAGCCGATTAGCTCTTCTTGATAGATCTTTAACCGGCCTCAAGAGCCATGGCGACGGACAAGTACTCGACCAAGCCCCCGATCTTCGATGGGATGGATTTTCCATTCTGGAAGAATCGGATGGAGACCTACATCCGTGCTCGTGGCTCGCCATCGGCGAAAGGTCAAAATACGGTTTGTTGTTCCGCCGATGAGAACATCAATGCCGGGAATATGGCCGATGTTGAGGCAAACGCAAGGGCGAGGAACATCATCATTCAGGGATTGAGCAGAAGCGAATTTGATCGCATCTCTCACCTGATGTCGGCCTTCGATATTTGGGTGACCCTCAATGCTTACCATGAGGGCACCACCCAAATAAAGACGATGCGACAAGACCAGTTCAAGCGTGAATACAGCAAATTCGAGATGCTTACTGGTGAGTCCCTTGACGAGTGCTTTTCTCGCTTTCACAAGATTTTGAGCAACCTCCGAGCCGTCGGTCTCACATACTCCGACTCGGATAACGCTCGACAAATTCTTTCTGCACTTGATCTTCGGGTTTGGGAGATGAAGGTGACTACCATCAAGGACACCATGGACCTCTCGACCACGACTCTTGACGCGCTTTACTCGCGCCTCAAGACTCACGAGATTGACATAGTCTCTCGTCGGTCAAGTCTCGATCGATGGCACTAGTCACCGATCCCACTTCGCTTTCTGGTTCTTCTGCCGATTCTCTTTGCGGGTTCTCCCTAGCTGCTCTCTGTGATGTAACTGATGATCAGTTAGATGTCGGGACCCCGGATTACCAAATCCGGACCCTCTGTGTATTACAGCACTAGTCCCAGATCAAAGCTAGTGCACACGCTTAACGATGATGATTACATTGCCAAAGACGAATATTACAATATTATAAAGAATACTGACCAAAGGTCTTACAACACAAATGAGGTTTCTAGACCTCACAAATAAACATAAACACAGTGAAGCAAATTAAACATGATAAAGTCCCATCAATACGCCACGGGCAATTGATCGGGAGCGCGACCTAAGCGTCCGAAATCCTTCATCAAATCCAACCGCAGAGTAGTCGAAACCTCCTTCTTGAACTTCATACTCCTCGAGATATATATTTTAAGTGTAGCATGTGAGTACATAAAGTACTCCATAAGTCTTGGGAAAATGCATTAGATGCAAGGTTTAACAAAGAAGGCTATATGGCTCTTTTGCACAAAGCGTCATTTTATTTCCAATACCAATAACTATTTTCGAAGGCGACAGTTTAACTGAAGAAATTATTCTAACTAAAATCATTAGGCATTTTTAATCACAAGGATTCTACCACCAAGTTTGATACTACGGGTTCCAACCACCCACACTGGTTCCAGCCACCAGAACAAAATCCCCGAGAGTTCCATCCACTCTCGGGTTCCCAAAACTTTGTTTTAAACCAAAAATAAAGATCTACCATGTGAAAGCATTCCTTGCCGCCTTGACCGTGGGCACGGCTATTCGAATAGTTTTACACTCTGCAGAGGTTGTACACTTTACCCACAAGAGACAAGTTATCTTAATAGTCGGCATGCTTCCTTAGGCATGAGACCCGGATAATTCATCACAAAGTCTTTACCTTACTCTAGTCTAGCTAGACACCACCACCGAGGTTTCACCGTGAAGGGTTAACCACCCGCATGAAGCCCCTCTTGCGCCGTATGAGTACAAGAACCACATCCCTCACCGTGAATAACCAATAACCCCGGTATCCACTTTCCATCGGTGGTACCTAAACTAGTCTATCATAAGTTAATCGCCTAGGTCGCACCCATATAGACATGTGGTTGTACGGTGGTGCTCGATCGACAAACACAAGAGTCGGTCCTTAATCGACTAGGGCGGAATATACACTTTTCAAGATCTCGTGCTAACCGCACCAATCCAAACCAACCATCCGCCCCGCCTAAACAATTTTCAAAATTGTTTTATTTCACAAGAACCGTGGCAACACCAATTGCCACTCACATCCGAACAAAAGAATAGATCACGAAATGTAATTACCATTCCAAGGTTACTAAAGTTATAAAGCATGTCTAAGCATCTTACTACCGATACAACAATTATCAAAGAATTTGTAATAATCTCAATAATGAGACAAAGGAAACCCTAGGGTGTCAAAGGTACATGGTTGTCAATGTCAAATGATGGTATAACAATCATCGGTTTAACTATTACTTCTACAACAGAAATTATCATTTTATGTAACATAGCAATGCATTAACTTTTAAAATAATTTAAAAATATTTCTCAAACATAGGTTCAAGATGATCAAAGGAGACTTGCCTTCGTGGGTGAATTCTGTTTCTCTTGTTGCTCTGCGAACTCTTCGACCAGATCGGATTCTACGTGCAAAACGAGAACACAAAGGACAAATAAATACAAATAAAAGTACAGATTTTATAATAATATTACAGGAATGAAGTTTATAAATTTAGATGTATTTAGGAGGAAGTTTCAATGGAATCGGAGTTCAAACGAGGGAGAAAGGGTATTTGAAATTTGAAACTTGAATTTCAAAATATCAAATAAATTTCAAAATTTGAAAGAATGGCAGAAATGTAAAGATTGGAATTTTTGATGAATTTAGAAATTTGAACGGACTCAATCGGAGTTAGGATGAAAAAGTTATGGCCTCGGGAAGATTTTAAATCAAAGGGAAAAAGAAAAACTACGAGTTTGCCCTCAGGCGATACGACCACGTTAAGATGTACGACCACGGCGGAGATTACGACCACGTAGACGTTTACGACCACGGCAAAAGCTACGACCACGTTGGAAACGGTCGTGGCTTCGACCACGGAGAATTTTACGACCACCGTGGAGCTTTCGACCACGATGAGCGACTTCACGACTACGAGGGGTTACGACCACGCTTAGAGTTTTCGATCGCGACGGTGGATTTACGATCACGCCTTGGGCATCTCGACTACCGATCACGTTGACATGTGGTTGCTTTCGACTACGGAGTAGTCTTTCGACTACGGGACGAGATACGATTGCGAGAGAGGCTACGACTACGGTAGCTTCGACTACGGAAGGGCGATTCGACTATGGGATAGTCTCCCACCACGCCCACCGTGGAGTTTCCGGCAACAGAAGGTCTCCGACTACGGCTACAGGAGGTTTCGACCATGGTGTACAGCTACGACCGGTCGGCGATCGTGCCGAGGAACTCAATGATACAGGAGGCTCACCGAGGAGGGTCGAAAGGTGGTCTACTGCGACGGAGGCGGTGGTGAGCTCGGGCGTCGTCGGCGATCGGGCTCCGGCAGAGAGGCGTGGTCGAGGCGAGGGGCTTCATGGGGGCGTGGGAAGCCGAGGGTGGTGACGGCGAGTGCGGCACGGCCCGAGGCAGGGCGATTCCTCACGGGAGGTCGGCGGCGGCAAGAAGGGTGCAGTGTCGGGGTGGTGGAGAGGCCGGGAGTGAGAGAAGTGGGAAAAGGTGGAGGGAGAATGATGATGCTCGGGAGGGTCTTTATAGGGACGAGAGGAGGGAGTCGGTGGCGGTTTGTCGCGGAGTGGGGAGGTGGTCACGGCGGTTTCTGGCGGTTTTGGGAACCGTGTGGAGAAGGGAGAGGGGGTGGGCGCGGAGTGACGATCGGTTGGGGAGAAGAAGAGGGGAGGTGGCCGAGAGAAAGGCCGGGTGGCGGGGCGGTTGCGGCGGTTGCGTGAGGGAGCGACGACCACGCGAGGAAGACGGGCGATCGGTGGGGACCGCAGGAGAGAGAGAGAAAGAATGAGGGAGGCGGCGCAGATCTGGCCGTCCACGCGGTGGCCTGAGGAGAGGGGAAAGCGGGATTCCACCGGGTGACGTGGGCGGTGGATCGACCATCCACTTGGCGCCCGAGAGAGAGAGAAAAGTGATTTTCAGAAAAATAGTTTTAGTAAATGACAATTGCGTAAACTTCATTAAGCCTCGTAATAAAATTACTTCTAAAATTCTAGAAAATTTCATATAAGTTTCGGACACATTTTGAACATAAATAAAATATTTCCAAGATATTTTGATGATATAGTTTTATTTTAAATTCCTTTTAATTCCAAATTTTGATTTTAAATCCTGGAAAACTTCAGAAAAAATTCAATAAGGTCCAAATATTTTAAAATAATTAATTTCAATTTAAATTTTTCAAGATTTGCAAATTTTGGGATGTTACAAACCTACCCCCCTTAGGATGAATCTCGCCCGAGATTCGGATGGACTGAGGAAAAGTTCGGAAACTCGATCTCAAATCTTCTTGGCGCTCCCAAGTTGCTTCGACTGAATGATTACTCCATGAACTTTACGTAATTTGATGCTCTTGCTTCGGTTCGACGCTCGCTTCATCCAAAATTTTGACCGAAACTCGGATATGTTAGGTCCTCTTTCAAAGTCACTTCTTCTAAAGGCATTTGTTCTTCTCGGTACTCGAGACATTTTTTAAGCGTGACACATGAAAGACGTCGTGCACATTCGACAACTGAGGTGGGAGATTTAGCTGGTAAGCAACTTCTCCCATTTTGGCTAGAACAGGGAATGGTCCAATAAATCTCGGAGCAAGTTTCCCAAGAACAATCGAAATGACGCACCCTTGAGAGGTGAAACTTTCAAATACACATGATCTCGGTATAAATTCTAAAGCTCTTGACGATTGTCTCGCGTAGCTTTTCATCTTGTTTGTCTTGTCTTTAACTGCCTTGAACCAATGAACTTGCTCTTACGCTTGCTTCAATACATCAGGTCCAAATACTTGTCCTTCTCCTGCTTTCTTTCCAATACAATGGTGTTCGCATTTTCTGCATGATCTGAGTTCAAACGGAGACATTTGTAAGCTTGATTGATAGCTGTTGTTATAAGAGAATTCTGCATATGGCAAATTTTGATCCCAGTTAGCTTTATTTGCTAAAACACAAGCCCTCAGCATGTCTTCCAATATTTGATTTACTCTTTCCGTTTGTCCATCGATGCATGGATGATATGTTTGTCGAAATTCAAGTTTGTCCCCAAGAGCTCATGCAGCCTCTGCCAGAATCTTGATGTGAATTGTGTTCCTCGATCTGACACGATTTTCTTTGGGACTCCATGTAAACAAACTATTCTTGACATGTATAACTCTGCGAGTTTATCTCCGAGTAAGTGGTCTTCACGGTATAAAGTGTGCAACTTTTGTTAGTCGGTCCACAATAACCCAAATTGAGTCATATCGACTTGGTTCTTGGCAATCTGTTATGAAGTCCATACCAATTTCTTCCCATTTCCATTCGGTATTTGTAAAGGTTGCGTAAGTCCAAGAGGTCTCGATGTTCGACTTTGACTCACGGGCACACATCACACAAGGCTACATATTCACAATTTCCCTCTTCATACTTGACCACCAGTATCTTTCTTTGAGATCTTGATACATTTTCGTGCTTCCGGGGTGAATTGAGTATCCAGACTCGTGAGCTTCCTTCGAGATTAGTTCTTTTATTTCTTTCCTTTCGGTGCAGAATTCTTTTTCCAAACCAAAGGATACCTTCTTCATCTTCTCGAAAAATTTGGTGCTTTACCCTTTTCATATTCTCTTTGATTTCTTTGACATAACTATCTTCTCTTTGGGCTTCCTTTATCTGGTTTTCCAAAATTGGTTGAATCTCCAAAGTAGCTAGGAATCCTTCCTCCACTACTTTTAAGTTGAGCCGCTGAAATTCTTCATGAAGTGCGGTATGCGTCTGTCCTGATCATCGAGTATTGCAATAGCTTTTTACGCTCAAGGCGTCGCCTACTACATTAGCCTTTCCCGGATGGTAATGAATTCCCACATCATAATCCTTTATTAACTCCAACCATCTTCTCTGTCTCAGACAGGTCGTTGAGTGAAAATATACTTCAAACTCTTGTGATCCGTATAAATTTCACAACGGTTGCTGATTAAATAATGCCTCCAGATTTTTAGAGCATGCACAATGTGACTAGCTCTAAATCATGGGTTGGGTAGTTCTGCTCATGCGGGCGCAATTGCCTTGAAGCATAAGCTACCACTCTTCCTTCTTGCATCAGAACACAGCCTAGACCTTGTCTGGATGCATCGCAAATACTTCAAAATCCTTCACGATATCCGGAAGAGTCAATACTTGGTCGAAGTTAACCTCTTCTTGACTCTTGGAAAGTGTCTTCACATGATTTACTCCATTCAAACTTCTTTTCTTTCTTTAGTAATTGGGTGAGTGGTCTGGCTAGCTTGGAGAATCCTTCTATGAAGCGACGGTAATAACCAGCTAATCCCAGAAAACTTCTGATCTCAGTTACTGACTTGGGTTGTGTCCAGTTAAGTACATCTGTCACCTTCTTAGGATCTACAGACACTCCTCCTTCTGAAATCACATGACCCAAGAAATCTACTTTCTTTAACCAGAACTCACACTTGCTGAACTTGGCATACAGCTGGTGTTCTCTGAGTTTTTCCAATACTATCCTCAGGTGTTGGGCATGTTCTTCTTCATTCCGGGAATATATCAGAATGTCATCAATGAACACTACGACAAACTTATCCAAATATTCCATAAACACTTTATTCATCAGATTCATAAAATATGCAGGAGCATTGGTCAAACCAAAGGACATTACTGTATACTCGTATAATCCATAACGAGTAGCAAATGCTGTTTTTGGTATATCCTCCGTCTGATCTTCATTTGATGATATCCTGATCGAAGATCAATCTTGGAAAAGACACATGATCCTTTTAACTGATCAAATAAGTCATCTATCCTGGGTAGAGGGTACTTGTTCTTGATTGTTGCATCATTCAATGCTCGTAATCCACACACATACGTGACCGCCATCCTTTTCTTCACTAGAAGTATTGGTGCTCCCCATGGTGAAGAACTTGGTCCGACAAATCCTTTTCTTGTAGTTCTTCGATCCGCTTCTTTACTTCGCTAGATCATTGGCGACATCCGGTAGGGTCTCTTGAAATTGGGCATGCTCCGTGCCGATTAATAACAAATTCAACTTCTATCCGGTGGCAATCCGGTAAATCTTCGTGAAATACATCCGGGTATTCTTTTACTATAGGGACTTTTCCACGCTTATTCCTTCAAGCTATTCAACTCACATCCATTCCTTGAGGATAAACTCGGCTTGCACTCTATTTGGATTCCTTCAGAGTTGGTAAGAGTAATAGCACGGTTGGCACAATCTATCTGCCCTTTATACTTGGTTAACCAATCCATTCCAAGTATCACATCTAGACTATTGGAGTCTATTATAATAAGATCCGCTAGGAACTTAACTCCATTTATATCTACTGGTTGCTCTAGGGCGCACCGTGTTAGTCCTCATTTCCTTCCGGTGATTGGACTAGCATACTATTCCTTAACAATTGAGCATTCAAATTGTTTCTTTCAAGAAATCCTTTGAAATAAATGAATCTGAAGCTCGTAATCAAATAATCTTGAGGCGGTCTTGAGTTGACAAGGAACTTACCGAACTACCTCGGTGCTTCTGGTCGCTGCAGAACATGGTTGACATGTCCCCTGTTTAACACTTGTGGAGTCCTTGTTGCTTGCGGTGTTCCACGGACTTGTCCTGCTGGTGGGGCTCTCGCTGGAGTAGTCCCCAGGTTGAAGCGGACAGGAGTCACTGCTGGACGTTTCTGCGGACAGTTGTTGGCGTAATGCCCCATGTTCTTGCAGTTGAAGCACTGAATTCCTGCTGTTGCAGTCTTGTTTTGTTGTGCTTGACCTCCGTTGATTGGTCGTGGAGCCTGTGGTATTGGGCGAGGTCCACTGGTTGGTGTCCTCGGCACACTTGGCATAGAAGGCCTGAAAAAGTGTGGCTGATTTGGACGGTGGCGAGTGTTATTGGCACCCTGCTGTGCCTGAAATTTTCTCTTTCGGACCTCATGTAACTGGCGTTGAGCATCTTCTTGGATGATTGCTTTGTTCACCATGTGCTGGAAAGTTGGGTAATCATTAGACACTAACTACACCTTGAGATTGGGATCCAGTCCTTGCATGAATCTCCAAATTTTTCTGCATCAGTTGCAACATCCTCTCAAGCATATCGGCCGCTTGGGTAAATTTGTTCAGATACTCAGTCACGCTGAGGTTTCCTTGCTGCAACTTATAGAATTCCATCCTTTTCATTTCCATGATTCCAGTAGGAATATGTGCAGTACGGAATGCTTCTTCAAACTCAGCCCAAGTGATATCTTGTGCATTCTGGTGAGCAGCACAATAGTTTTCCCACCAATTAGCTACAATTCCTTTCAGCTGGTGAGCGGCATACAACACTTTTTCATTTCCATTGCATTGTGCCAAATTCAGCTTCCTTTCAACATCCTTGATCCAGTCGTCAGCTTCCATCGGGTCTACTGATCCACTGAAAGTTGGGGGACGAGTTCTCATAAACTCCCCCAGCTTGGATTGCGGTGCTTGATTGGGTGCCTGCGGAATTTGCTGGACTTGGTTTTGGGCTAAGGCTTGGAGCAACTGCAGCTGCATGGCCATCATCTGTTCCAGATTAGGAGCTTGAACTGGCGGGGGTGGAATTGGATTATCGCCTTACGCCGAGCATTAACATTCGGGTCACATTACAAGACTTTGTTCCTTGTGTTCACCATCTTCGTGGTAACTGGGTTTAGCAAAAGGAAAGAGGGAAGTAGCATAGGTAAGAGATTAGGGGAGACTAAACCACACCCCAAACCAACACACAAGGAAAAACACAGACAACAAATTGAAAGAAAACTTGTTTTGAATTCAAATTAAATTTTAAAGGAAATGGCTGTACCACAGGTGCACAAGTGCTTGGTACAGTCCACCCCACACACTAGAATTAAATACAAATCGTTCTAAGGAATTAAACATTAAATTGGGTACTCTCTGTCTCAGAACTACTTGTCCTCCTCGAAGACAAGCTCCTCCGGATCCTCCTCTAGGATCCTCCTCTAGGATACCCGTGACGCAGCCTTACAACCACACTCGGGCGGTTGCAAGAAGCACGGGAGTGGAGATGGTCACTACTGCTGGAGGCAATAGACCGAGAGCAGGAACGGGAGTGAGAGAGACTGCGTCTCTTGCTAGAGTCTCTGATGTCGATGTCGGGCAAAGGACTAGGACGCCGCACACTCTTGCGCGCCGTAAGTAAGGTACGGGGTCCTGTGCGACGCGTCGGAGCTTGGTTGTTGGGGACGACAGCTGGTACTGGTGAAGATGGCGTGTAGTCAGGTGGAGACTGCTGTCTGGCTCGGGGTCGCCCCGGCTCAAACTCTGCTGCTTGGCTCTGGATAAGCTGAGCACGGAGAGTGTCGGAATGCTGGTAGCTGGAAGTGAGAAGCATCCAGAAGTCGTCAATCTCCTCCAAAGCGCCGGGCGTGGTGGTCGCCATCGCTGAGTGAGTTGAACCCGATGTGAAAGGCGGGATCGTCCACGGCGATCTCGAAGGGCTGCGGATGACTCGCCCGCACAAGTGGATGAAAAGAAACAGTAAGGCGACTGCTGCAGAATCCCCTGGTAAACCTGACACAGACCAGTTATGGCCTGACGAGCTGCATCCTGAGTGGCGTCCGAACGATCAGTCCGAGGATGATCAATGGGGTATCTATGGGATTCGAATTCCCCTTCCCGTGCATACAGGAATACCTCCATTGTCCAAGAATCTCGATCCAATATCCGGACTTTCCGCCCTCTGAAGATAGGCGGTAGACGGAACTTCAGGTACTGCATTAGTTGGCGAAGAAGCTCAACAAATGCACCCTCGATCTCGACATGGGAGATGTAGTCCCACTAATCATGCGGAGATAGAGCCACCATCTACAAATTTTGAAAAGATAGAGAAGTTTAGTAAACAATTTTGGGTAAGTGATTATAAATAGAATAGAGATAAAGAAGTATAGAAATATTTTCTAAAATATATATTTTTAATAAATATAGGTCATTAAGGCTTTTGCCATTCTAAATTAGGTCACGTCCTACAGTCAACATTGGCTCTGATACCATCTCATCGGGACCCGGATTACCAAATCCGGACCCTCCGTATTACAAAGACTAGTCCCGGATCAAAGCTAGTGCACACAGTTAAACAGTGATGATTACATTGCCAAAGACGAATATTACAATATTATAAAGAATACTGACCAAAGGTCTTACAACACAAATGAGGTTTCTAGACCTCACAAATAAACATAAACACAGCGGAAGCAAATTAAACATGATAAAGTCCCATCAATACGCCACAGGCAATTGACTGGGGAGCGCGACCTAAACGTCCGGAAATCCTTCATCAAATCCAACCGCAGAGTAGTCGAAACCTCCTTCTTGAACTTCATACTCCTCTGAGATATATATTTTAAGTGTAGCATGTGAGTACATAAAGTACTCCGCAAGTCTTGGGAAAATGCATTAGATGCAAGGTTTAACAAAGAAGGCTATATGGCTCTTTTGCACAAAGCGTCA
Organism: Bonia amplexicaulis; assembly: GCA_036346245.1. Lineage (NCBI taxonomy): Eukaryota > Viridiplantae > Streptophyta > Magnoliopsida > Poales > Poaceae > Bonia > Bonia amplexicaulis. The sequence continues at coordinate 11,818,934 of CM070766.1, forward strand.
TTTTATTTCCAATACCAAAAACTATTTTCGAAGGCGACAGTTTAACTGAAGAAATTATTCTAACTAAAATCATTAGGCATTTTTAATCACAAGGATTCTACCACCAAGTTTGATACTACGGGTTCCAACCACCCACACTGGTTCCAGCCACCAGAATAAAATCCCCGAGAGTTCCATCCACTCTCGGGTTCCCAAAACTTTGTTTTAAACCAAAAATAAAGATCTACCATGTGAAAGCATTCCTTGCCCGCCCTTGACCGTGGGCACGGCTATTCGAATAGTTTTACACTCTGCAGAGGTTGTACACTTTACCCACAAGAGACAAGTTATCTTAATAGTCAGCATGCTTCCTTAGGCATGAGACCCAGATAATTCATCACAAAGCCTTTACCTTACTCTAGTCTAGCTAGACACCACCACGAGGTTTCACCGTGAAGGGTTAACCACCCGCATGAAGCCCCTCTTGCGCCGTATGAGTACAAGAACCTGTCCCTCATCGTGAATAACCAAGAACCACGGTATCCACTTTCCATCGGTGGTACCTAAACTAGTCTATCATAAGTTAATCGCCTAGGTCGCACCCATATAGACATGTGGTTGTACGGTAGTGCTCGGATCGACAAACACAAGAGTCGGTCCTTAATCGACTAGGCGGAATATACACTTTTCAAGATCTCGTGCTAACCGCACCAATCCAAACCAACCATCCGCCCATCTAAACAATTTTCAAAATTGCTTTTATTTCACAAGAACCGTGGCAACACCAATTGCCACTCACATCTGAACAAAAGAATAGATCACTGAAATGTAATTACCATTCCAAGGTTACTAAAGTTATAAAGCATGTCTAAGCATCTTACTACCGATACAACAATTATCAAAGAATTTGTAATAATCTCAATAATGAGACAAAGGAAACCCTAGGGTGTCAAAGGTACATGGTTGTCAATGTCAAATGATGGTATAACAATCATCGGTTTAACTATTACTTCTACAACAGAAATTATCATTTTATGTAACATAGCAATGCATTAACTTTTAAAATAATTTAAAAATATTTCTCAAACATAGGTTCAAGATGATCAAAGGAGACTTGCCTTCGTGGGTGAATTCCTGTTTCTCTTGTTGCGGTTCTGCGAACTCTTCGACCAGATCGGATTCTACGTGCAAAACGAGAACACAAAGGACAAATAAATACAAATAAAAGTACAGATTTTATAATAATATTACTGGAATGAAGTTTATAAATTTAGATGTATTTAGGAGGAAGTTTCAATGGAATCGGAGTTCAAACGAGGGAGAAAGGGTATTTGAAATTTGAAACTTGAATTTCAAAATATCAAATAAATTTCAAAAATTTGAAAGAATGGCAGAAATGTAAAGATTGGAATTTTTGATGAATTTAGAAATTTGAACGGACTCAATCGGAGTTAGGATGAAAAGTTATGGCCTCGGAAGATTTTAAATCAAAGGGAAAAGAAAACTACGAGTTTGCCCTCAGGCGATACGACCACGTTAAGATGTACGACCACGGCGGAGATTACGACCACGTAGACGTTTACGACCACGGCAAAAGCTACGACCACGTTGGAAACGGTCGTGGCTTCGACCACGGAGAATTTTACGACCACTGTGGAGCTTTCGACCACGATGAGCGACTTCACGACTACGAGGAGGTTACGACCACGCTTAGAGTTTTCGACTGCGACAGTGGATTTACGATCACAGCCTTGGGCATCTACGACTACCGATCACGTTGACATGTGGTTGCTTTCGACTACGGAGTAGTCTTTCGACTACGGGGACAGATACGATTACCGAGAGAGGCTACGACTACGGTAGCTTCGACTACGGAAGGACAGTTACGACTATGGGATAGTCTCCGACCACAGCTACTGTGGAGTTTCTGGCAACAGAAGGTCTCCGACTACGGCTACAGGAGGTTTCGACCATGGTGTACAGCTACGACCGGTCGGCGATCAGGCCAGGGAACTCAATGATACACAGGAGGCTCACCGAGGAGGGTCGAAAGGTGGTCTACGGCGACGGAGGCGGTGGTGAGCTCGGGCGTCGTCGGCGATCGGGCTCCGGCGGAGGCGTGGTCGAGTCGAGGGGCGAGGGGCTTCATGGGACGTGGGAAGCCGAGGGTGGTGACGGCGAGTGCGGCACGGCCCGAGGCAATGGCGATTCTCACCGGAGGTCGAGGCGGCGGCGGCAAGGGTGCAGTGTCGGGGTGGTGGAGAGGCCGGAGTGAGAGAGAAGTGGGGAAAAGGTGGAGGAGAATGATGATGCTCGGGAGGGTCTTTATAGGGACGAGAGGAGGGAGTCGGTGGCGGTTTGTCGCGGAGTGGGGAGGTGGTCACGGCGGTTACTGGCGGTTTGGGGAACCGTGTGGAGAAGGGAGAGGGGTGGGCGCGGAGTGACGATCGGTTGGGGAGAAGAAGAGGGGAGGTGGCCGAGAGAAAGGCCGGGGTGGCGGGCGGTTGCGGCGGTTGCGTGAGGGAGCGACGACCACGCGAGGAAGACGGAACTGATCGGTGGGGACCGCGCGCAGAGAGAGAAAGAATGAGGGAGGCGGCGCAGATCTGGCCGTCCACGCGGTGGCCTGAGGAGAGGGGAAAGCGGGATTCCACCGGGTGACGTGGGCGGTGGATCGACCATCCACTTGGCGCCCGGAGAGAGAGAGAAAAGTGATTTTCCGAAAAATAGTTTTTAGTAAACAGACAATTGCAGAAACTTCATTAAGCCTCGAAATAAAATTACTTCTAAAATTCTAGAAAAATTTCATATAAGTTTCGGACACATTTTGAACATAAATAAAATATTTCCAAGATATTTTGATGATATAGTTTTATTTTAAATTCCCTTTTAATTCCAAATTTTGATTTTAAATCCTGGAAAACTTCAGAAAAATTCAATAAGGTCCAAATATTTTAAAATAATTAATTTCAATTTAAATTTTTCAAGATTTGCAAATTTTGGGATGTTACATTAGAGAAGCTAGAGGATGAACAACTGGCCCTCCTAGCTTGGAAGTTTTCCCATGCTTACAAGAGGAGGAGGGACAGAAAGAGAGGTGGACCAGTTATTTGCTTCGAGTGTGGTGGCCCCAACCACATTTGGGCAAACTGCCCCAAGCTGGAGAAGGGCAAGAACGACTACGGCGGTTCAGGTAAGAACGATTACACCGACAAGAACCGCAACAAGAAGCCTCCAGCTCAGACGTAAGGCAAGAAGAAGTTCCGCGACTTTGGGAAGGCCAAGAAGCTTTTCCACCGCGTCCTCTCCGCGTTCGACGATCTCGACCTCAGCGAGGTGGAGGGATGGAGCGACGACGACGGGACGGGTGATCAAGACCCCAAAGGCGGCGACGACTTCTCCGGCATGTGCTTCATGGCCCTCGAGGGCGAACTGAGCGACAACGAGCTCTACTCTGACTCCGACGAGGTATACCCATCTTACGACCAGCTTAATGATGCCCTTCTTAAGCTAGGTAAATTTCATGCTAGATCTAGAGCTAGATGTAGCGAGTTGGAGAAGGAAGTAGATAGACTGTCATGGGAGCTTACTTCACTTATATCTGCTCCCTCCCGTGACGAATGTGATACATGCCCTGCTTTGATTGGTGATATGGAGAAGTTAAGGACTTCTTATGATAGTGTGACCTCTGAGCTAGATATTCTTAAGGTGGAGAATGTTAGTCTGCTTGCTGAACTAGAAATGACTAGGATTGTTGTTCCTTCATCTACTATTGAGACTACTCCCTGCACCTCATGTGAGGATAAGGACAATGCTTTTAGAGATCTTTACACTATGCTTCTCGATCTGCCCGAGACTTGTGAAAGTTGTAATAACTTGAAGTTGAACCTAAAACGGACAGATCATAAAATTGCTGAGTTGCATGCCTCTTTACTTGAGCCTGTTGTTTCTTGCACAAACTGTCCTAAGTTAGCACGAACTTGAATCGTCTCAAAACAGTTTCAAGAAATGATTGACTACAATAAGAAAATGGCTCAGTATGCTTCTAAGGACCCTATTAGCTCACCATGCAAAAGTTGTGATAAACTAAAATCTAACTTGATTGCATTGGATGAAAAATGTGTGAAGCTAAGTAAGGACCTTCTAGAAAAATCACGTCCTACTTGTGCCTTCTGTGCTGAGGTGTTGGAAAAGGATAAGGACATGGTAGAGACGTTTAGGAAGAGTTACGAAGACCAAATGGCTAGGATTAGGACTGCCCCCTGTGTGTCTGCGAAGCCCTCAAGGTTGAGGCACCGTGCATAAGGAGAGATACGACGTGCCATTCGCTCTTCTGCTGTTGGTTCTTTTCCTCTCCTCCGCTTGTCTCTTCTCCTTCCCTTGCTCCTCTTGCACCTCTCTCTTCGGAGTGCCAGACCTTATGAACACTCTTGAAAGATTCGTTGGAGGCAAAAAAGAGCTGAATCTTATTCTAGACAAGTCCAAGATTTACAAGTTTAATCAAGGTCTAGGATATGATTACTTAGAGGATGTGAGGAAGCATCCACCTTCCGTGCTCAGACCCGTAGCCGCAGGTGTGATCGAGGTCAAGCCCAGGACTGAGAAAGTTCAATTCAAATCAGCGGGCTTTGTCCAAGGATTTCGGCGACAAGGTGATTCCACCGTAGCTTCGCCTCTCGGCGAAGCCTCATCATACTACTTCTACCTCTCGAAGGTGAAGTATCATTGCACCTTCCGCCGGAAGGATGGACACTTGGTTGACCGATGCTTGCGCGCCAAGATCGCGCAGAGACCGTATTGCTGCTCTTAGGCGTATTCGTGGTCGCCCCGGACCTTGAGTGCACCTAAGACCAACACGAGGTCTAGGTCGCCTACTATTGGTGGATTTGGGCGAGATCGAGGACTTGGTTCTTCCGAGTTTTCTGGTTTTCGTCCTCATGCTCCCTTCGGTCGTGACTTCCGCCGTCCTGAGGGTAGATCTCGTTTCCCCCGTCGAGATGGCTACCCGCGGCGAGATCAGCGTGTTGTCGGTGCTTCGACTCGCTCTCCTGTAGCAGTCGGACCCAACAACAGCTTCAGGTCTGTTCACAGACCTTCTGCTTCTTTGAGCGACGGAGAGCGTAGAGTAGTTAGAGGTCAGTCGTGTGTGACTACTTCTTCTGCTCGACGTGTGACTCAAGATTGGGTTCCAAAATCTATTTTGATTTATCCCAAGATCGAGACTTTGCTCTCTTGTTGACTCGAGCTCGCCACGGTGGAAGGAAAGGTTTGGCTCGTGACTCGGGTGTTCACGACACATGACCGGAGATTCCTGTTGGTTTTCTTCCCTTGCCCGTGCTCCAGGTGATGAGACGATCACCGTCGGAGATGCTTCATCTGGGCGTGTCATCGCCAAAGGTATTGTGTGCGTTAATGATTCATTTATTTTGAAAGATGTTGCTTTGGTTAGTAAGCTGCAGTACAATTTGCTTTCAGTCTCTCAGCTTACCGATGACGATTTCGAGGTGAGCTTTAAGAAGAACAACTGCAAAATTCTTGATTCTTGGTAGTCCGGTTTATGGATTTCTCGCTTTGGGAGGATCTTTCGTGCTGATTTTCTGAGTCTTCTGCTGATCCTCTCCGTTGTTTGCTTGCTTCTGAGTCCTGCGACCTTTCCTTCTGGCATAGGAGACTTGGCCATATTGGATTTGACCATTTGACCCGAGTTAGCGGCCACGATCTCATTCGTGGTCTGCCGAAACTCAAGATGGTCAAAGATCTTGTTTGCGCTCCATGCCAGCATGGCAAGATGGTTGCCGCTTCTCATCCTCCGGTCACAGTTAACATGACCGATGCACCAGGACAGCTGCTCCACATGGACACGGTTGGACCAGCTCGAGTGCAGTCAGCAGGAGGGAAGTGGTACGTTCTTGTTGTGGTCGATGACTACTCGAGGTACTCTTGGGTGTTTTTCTTAGCCTCGAAGGATGAGAGTTTTCTCTTTTTCGAGGTCTTTTCGGTAGGCTTTCTGTTGAGCTTCCAGGTGCCTTACGAGTGATCCACAGTGACAATGGCACGGAGTTCAAGAATTCCTACTTTGAGAGTTTCTGCGTTGAGACAGGTGTAGAGCACCAGTTCTCTTCTCCGCACGTCCCACAGCAGAATGACATCGTGGAGAGGAAGAACCGTACCTTGGTCGAGATGGCCAGGACAATGCTCGATAAATACTCTACACCACGGAAGTTTTGGGCTGAGGCTATAGCCACCGCGTGCCATGTTTCAAACAGAGTTTTTCTCAGGGCACACTTGCACCGCACCTCTTACAAGTTGAGATATGGGCGAAAGCCCAGTGTTTCTCATTTTCGTGTGTTTGGTTGCAAGTGCTTTATTCTGAAGTCCGAGAACCTAGACAAGTTCGAGTCACGTTCTTGTGATGGACTCTTTCTAGGCTACTCGACTTGTTTGCGGGCCTATAGGGTCTGGAACTGCGAGTCTAGCAAAATGGTAGAGACCTGTGAGGTGACCTTCAATGAGGCCAGTCCGGGGACTAGGCCCGACATCTCAGGTTTTTTAGAGCAGTCCGAGACCATCTTCGTGGATGATGAGGACGATGGAGACGAGGGTTGTCTACCCGATCCAGCCCCTATCCACCCCTTGAGGTGCCTTCTTCCACAAAGACCTCAAGGTGATCGACCATGCCTTCTGCTTCTTCTGGAGCTAGTGGCTCTGTTCCTACCCCGTCAGATCACGAGGTAGAGGCCACTTCTTCATCTCATCCTGGACCTCCAAGTCACATCCAAAAATCTCATCCTTCTGAGTAGATGATTGGAGACTTCTTTGAGCGAGTCACACGCTCAAAGTCTGGCATGTCACTCTTCTGTCTCCACTCTGCTTTCGTTGCCTCATTTGAGCCCAAGGACGTTTGTCACGCTCTATCTGACGAGTCTTGGGTAAATGCCATGCATGAGGAGTTAGAAAATTTCGAGAGAAACAAGGTCTGGTCGCTTGTTGAGCCCCCTCGAGGTCACAATGTCATTGGGACCAAGTGGGTGTTCAAGAACAAGCAGAATGAGGAGGGGTTAGTCATTCGAAACAAGGCTAGACTGGTTGCTCAGGGCTTCTCTCAGGTTGAGGGTCTCGACTTTGAGGAGACCTTTGCCCCTGTAGCTAGACTTGAGGCCATTAGAATCTTGCTTGCTTTTGCAGCTTCTAAGGGTTTCAAGCTTTACCAGATGGATGTCAAAAGTGCCTTTCTCAATGGGTTTATTGAGGAAGAAGTTTATGTGAGATAGCCTCCAGGTTTTGAGTGTAACACCCCAGCCAAAAGAATGACCTGGAATGCTACCAAACTAACAACATAATAAAGATAAACTAAATTACCCTACAAGTTTTCGGCAGAACCTCCTTTGTTTATTGTCTAACTCCGAGGTTCCAACAAGCATAATCAAAGGATATAATTAATCGAAAGCAATATAAGCTATACTAAGTAGAACACTATAAAACTTAATTAATGAGCGGAAGCAAAATAAGCAAGTTCTAGTTCTTTGTTACAAATTAACCTCTTAGTCATAAGCCAAATCTCACTTGAGCTACTCAACAAATAATCTAATTTCTATATTCCTCCCATGGTGAATAATTCGTGCAAGTGCAACAACTCTAGTCTTCCTTTAATCCCATGCATGCCAATCTCATGAAGGTACCTAAAACAAACAACAAACAACAACAACAACAAAGAAGAGTGAGTCCAACGACTCGGCAAATATAATAAGTAATTACAAGAACAACCATGAACATCATCTCACAATTTAACCATCAATCATATAATGAACCATGCTATGCAATATGATCAACAATCTCTTTATCTCTTCTCTTCGCATTTTACCGTGACGCGAGTGTGCATCCGTCAATGCACACCCATGCCCGTACTATCCGACACGGGACCAATTGCCCATACTCCACAAGTATGGGGACCTTTAGCCCATCATGACATCAACATGACGGGGACCTCGACGCTTGGTCATCTCGTGACCAAGACTTCAATATATCGGCATGATGCATATATGTGAATGTCCCAATAAATAAAAACTTGCATTCACCATATCCATGCATCATAACTTCTCATAAACAACTTCAATTGCAGCATAATGCATATATGTGAATGTCTTAATGAATAAAACTTGCATTCACCATATCCATGCATCATAAATTCTCATAAACCACTTCAATTGCAAATACCATAAACATTACCAACATGTCATTATCCCAACCAAGATCGCATACACTCATAATACCGATCAAACATCCACAAACCATCATTCATCAACAATCACACTATAAAATTTCAACCATCATTATACTTGCCTTAATCATGAGAATACGAAGAACGAGCGTAAGGTGCAACCCCGGAATCCGCTCTCCTCCTGAATAATAATTAATAATTACTAACGTAACAGTAACGGGTATTTAGATACAAAATATCAACAACCCCAATTACCCCAACAATTTATCTTAACTAAATTCCCAACTCAAGACAAACTCCTCTCCGCTCAAAGAAATGGCAAGAACCCTTCAGCAGCAGCTTGCTTCATAATTTCGTATCTTTATAAATAATGATCCAATATAGTAAACAATACCTCTCAGGAATCATGACTTAAAACCTACAATTTTCATGTAGAACTCCTATTTTATTCGGATCGAACTAGATGTAATTTAATGCCCTAAATAGAGAAAACTTTCTGATCGGCAAACTGGGCAGCGAAACCAAATCGCGTCCCCACGACAGTACAGAGGTCTAAAATCCCGAACATTACACATAAACTAGAACTCTGAATTATCTACAACTTTCTCAATTACGACCCTAGCCATAAAAATCATCTACTATTTTAAAATTCGAATTACAGTCGGACTGTAACAAACTGCCCGCCTGACGGACAGCTATATTCCCGACACCGTATCTCCCAGATCCTACGACAGAAAAATCCGCAAAAATTACAGCAGACGCATCTAGAACTCCTCTACAATTTTACTTTTGGGAAGAACCACAGGAAAAATCGTTTACTGGATCAAAACCGCAAAACAAGACGCGCTGCGCGAATAGATCTAGAATCAGCCCGCGAATAAACTCTAATCGGGCAATTAATCTATAATCCTCCATTAAAATCCGTGCCAAGAACCCTAATTATTCCTAAAACAGAGGGTTTGGGATGAGGAAAATTACCAATCTGAAGAATTTCCCAAAATTTCCTCCTCTTCTTCTTCTCCTTCCTTCTTCTTCTTCTTCTCCTTTCTCTCCTTCTCCTTCTCCTAGGGATAAGGGGGGTGGCCGTGGGGAAAAGAGGGAGAAAGGGCTGCGCCCAAGGTGGGCAAAAAAAGGAGAGGGGAAGGAGGGGTTTATAAAAGGGTGCTAGGGTTTAGGAGTGGGTATGGGCCCCATTTGGGCCGGTGGCCCAAATCGGTAGCCCACCCTTCCGGACAGCCCAAAATATTCAAATGAATTGTTTTAATTTATTTAATTTATTTTACAATATTCTACAATTTATATTTTTCCTTCCTGCGATTTATCAAAAACCGCGATTCCGCGATTGATTTAAAATCTTATGTCAGAACGACGTTCGGGATATTACATTCTCCCACCTAAAAGGATTCGTCCTCGAATCTCGCTCCTCAACACACGAGACAAAAAGAACAACCAAGGAAAGAACAATCAAAGAATAGAGCATCCCAAGGATAAAACATCACAAGGAACAACAACTACGGGTTCACACTCGCTCAAGAATTTGGGTCCTTTTTCTACATTTGAACTTCAAGCTCCACGTCACCTCCCTTTCGGACCGATTCGTCAAGAGGGCCTCCGTATATCTGCCGGCTCTCTTCCTCATGTCCAACTCGACCGATCCACGACACGCCACCAACGCCGAGCACTCGCAACTCATCTACCGACTCTAAGCGGCCAATGATCCCGCCTTTCTCGCAAAACTATCAAGCCACTAGCTAAAACCATCATTCTTAAAAACTTTTCCCCTATTTATTATAATCGGATAATACATTGTACTCCTTTAAAGAATTCGACCACGATTCCACCATAACATTACTCGAAGCACAAATAATAATCATACAAATGTAACACAACCACAAGAAGAATAAAGCATTCTCAAGCAACACACCGAAGAAACGACCTTCCTTCAAGGACCACAATCCAAAACAAAGGATTCACAACAAACCATTCACACTCTCCAAATAGACATTCGAGAATCCACATCGATAAGCCAAGAGTGATAATCACTCGACAAACCAAAACAATCAATTTCTTTTCCTAACGGAAAAGAATACACCTCACAACAAACAACTCAATTTGCGATGACCTCGCCATAAACACACACAATTAAACAAGAATCAAGAGAGCATATTATCGTCAAATATTAATAATTTCCCAATACATTCCTTTGAAAAAATTTAACTTCCTTGAACCAAGGATTTCCAAATCATCGCCCCAACACACCAACTCATTTATCTCAAGTTGGCAACTTCGACATTACGCTTAAACTGAGTACATCATCCACACATTTGCAGAGAGACTTTACTGTCTCCACAAAATACATTCTAGCCAAGACCTCGACCAATAAAATTACTTTGACATATAATTCTTAAAGCACCTCAATCCTTTTAAGGATAACAACTCAAAATTCATATCACACCCACAATCTCACTAAAATCAATCGCATAACTACACCAACTAGTTACTATACACCTCTTAAAGGTCTTTGCAACCAAAACTGTTTACCCCTTTCTTGGAGAAGCAAAAGAAGAAAATTTCAGCACAAGGTCCATCTGCAATAAACACAAAACCAAGAAAACAAAGATCTTGGACAACAAAGGATAAGACCACAGCTGAAGGCTCATGCCTCCTCGAGAAGAAAACATCAAATCTCAACCAATACGAATACAATATTGTCATTTGAGCTCCATAAACTCTTAAGCAGCGAAAATAAGAAGTCAAACACACTTCACAAAGATTGCACAACTTGACTTCAACCTTCAAAACTTTTATCAAACTTTTCCTTTTAACAAAGAGAACAACCTTCTTTGAATACGATATCACCTTAACAATTCCAACAAAAGAAGAGTTGAAGACCACAACACATTAATTCTTTAAGAACTAATTAAAATCCTCAACACGACACTTTGCTTAAAACAATTTCAGCTACCACATAAGTCATGAGATCAAAAGATCGCGCATGCAACTATCAAAACTTTTGATTTAAATAGTACCATGGAATTTATTCAAATTCTTCTATTTAATGAACATTCAATATTACCATCATAACCACCAATTGACCAACATACTAATATCAGAATAATACATTCTTAACAAGCATCATCACATCCTCAAATCCTTTCATAAACGTTTCCAAAGGAAACATAAGAAATTATTTCATCATGTTCTAATATTTAAGTAAGATTGCAACTACTTAGTCTAGAAAACCTAATGTATAAGCCACACAAGAGAACAAAGCTCTTAAACAAGATGATACTAGAGCAAGATAATCTCACAAAACATGCTAGTATAAATTTCTTACTAGATTTCATATATTCAATTCTTATTGATGCTCAAGTCTAACTTAGCACAAATTGATTGTACTCTATTCACTATTGGCAATAATTGATTATTATTTGGTCACAACAACATTCACGATCCTAACTTCGTTTACAATCATAAAACAATTGTGAGCATAGATTCGTATCCTTCCTTACATTCGAAATTAGAACGGAAATGACTTTATACTTCAATAATACCTGCTTGTAAGACAAGTTTCTACAAATCAATACATCAACCTTCATCTATTTCTTTATACATTTTTCAACAATCTAGCATGGTAAAAGATAGATGAAACCAGCAATTGTGCATGCTCATAAAGCATCTAAATAAAAGACATGTTAAGGGTCAATATTACCAAGGTAATATTCTAACACCTCCTTACTTAATCATCTCGAACGGTCAGATTAATCATCGAAGACAAGATTAATTTCAATTTATCCAATAGGATAGAAATTTAAATAATCATAATATTCATTCTAGTTCCCTAACTAAACCTAGTTGGTGAGCCTCCCTGAATCGGCCATCTTCTACCCACACCAACCACTTTTCTTAAAACATCAATTTTCACATTGGGTTCTCTGGACAGCGCACTAAAATTATCATAACTTTCACCCCGAGTGTCCGAATCACGATTGCTTGACCTTTCTAGAAAGCTAAGACAATTATCTAAAACTTTCCTAACATGAAGAATTTCTGATTCGCCCGATTGCCCGTCGCACAAACCGATCTACTAAAATCTGTCCAGAACTACTCCGATCTGCAGAATAGCAGCACTAGAAAATTCATAACTTTTGCTACACAAATCGGAATAATGCGTTCTAGCACTCTCTGGAAAGATAATTAAGTCCTCTACAATTTTCTAGAAGGGGTCCAGACCTGAATCCCGACAAAACTACCCCAAAACATCTGTCTACCAAAATCTGCCCTAGCAGTCCAGAATACCGACATTGCTATCGCAATTAAAATATACATCTACTGTAACATGTGGCATAATACAAATAAATGCAAAGATCCAAGGCTTTTCCATGTTTACGAATTTGCAATATAATACTTTCATTAATAAAAGTTCCAAGCGAACAAATAAGACATGTTTCACAACAAGATAAAACTCCACGAAAGGACCAACCTTGCAAATCAATAATTTTGTCAAATAGCAAAAGTGTCTCAATAGACTGAAAAACAATATTTGCTTCAAAGAACAGATAGAGACCACATGTAAACCCTCGATCGCAATGAACCATCATACCAAAATAAATTCTTCTCCCACCATGGATAAGAATTGACCAATTCAACAAGGAAGAGAATAAACTATTCTAAAGAACTCATTCCTAACTTCGAAATTAAGTTGCCCAAGGAAATATCCTCACCAATTCAATACCACGAATAGTGCTATAACTTGGCCATGGCTATGGCGCACCACGACCTCTATCTCTCGATATTAACTATCACCACACATAACAGTCACATAGTCAAATCATAGGCACCAAAAGATCATTGCATAACAAGTACAAAGCCAACTATTAAGCACATATTCAACCATGATAATCAACGGAACGTACATGCAATGCAAACCCGTTCCCACCTACGATTGCCTAGTGTGTCAAAATTAATACTTCATTAACCACGGACCTCTGACCGCTCGATACCAATCTGTAACACCCGGTACCAAAAGAATGACCCGGAATGCTACCAAACTAACAACATAATAAAGATAAACTAAATTACCCTACAAGTTTTCGTGAGAACCTCCTTTGTTTATTGTCTAACTCCGAGGTTCCAACAAGCATAATCAAAGGATATAATTAATCGAAAGCAATATAAGCTATACTAAGTAGAACAACTATAAAACTTAATTAATGAGCGGAAGCAAAATAAGCAAGTTCTAGTTCTTTGTTACAAATTAACCTCTTAGTCATAAGCCAAATCTCACTTGAGCTACTCAACAAATAATCTAATTTCTATATTCCTCTCATGGTGAATAATTCGTGCAAGTGCAACAACTCTAGTCTTCCTTTAATCTCATGCATGCCAATCTCATGAAGGTACCTAAAACAAACAACAAACAACAACAACGAAGAGTGAGTCCAACGACTCAAAGAAATATAATAAGTAATTACAAGAACAACCATGAACATCATCTCACAATTTAACCATCAATCATATAATGAACCATGCTATGCAATATGATCAACAATCTCTTTATCTCTTCTCTTTCACATTTTACCGGTAATGCGGAGTGTGCATCCGTCAATGCACACCCATGCCTGTACCATCTGATACAGGGACCAATTGCCCATACTCCACAAGTATGGGACCTTTAGCCCATCATGACATCAACATGACGGGACCTCGACGCTTGGTCATCTCGTGACCAAGACTTCAATATATCGGCATGATGCATATATGTGAATGTCCCAATAAATAAAAACTTGCATTCACCATATCCATGAATCATAACTTCTCATAAACAACTTCAATTGCAGCATAATGCATATATGTGAATGTCTTAATGAATAAAACTTGCATTCACCATATCCATGCATCATAAATTCTCATAAACCACTTCAATTGCAAATACCATAAACAGTACCAACATGTCATTATCCCAACCAAGATCGCATACACTCATAATACCGATCAAACATCCACAAACCATCATTCATCAATAATCACACTATAAAATTTCAACCATCATTATACTTGCCTTAACCGTGAGAATACGAAGAACGAGCAGAAGGTGCAACCCCTGGAATCCGCTCTCCTCCTGAATAATAATTAATAATTACTAACGTAACAGTAACGGGTATTTAGATACAAAATATCAACAACCCCAATTACCCCAACAATTTATCTTAACTAAATTCCCAACTCGCACAAACTCCTCTCCGCTCAGCAAAATGGCAAGAACCCTTCTGCAGCAGCGCTGCTTCACAATTCGTATCTTTATAAATAATGATCCAAATATAGTAAACAATACCTCTCTGGAATCATGACTTAAAAACCTACAATTTTCATGTAGAACTCCTATTTTTATTCGGATCAGAACTAGATGTAATTTAATGCCCTATATAGAAAACTTTCTGATCTGGCAAACTGGGCAGCGAAACCAAATCGCGTCCCCACGACAGTACAGAGGTCTAAAAATCCCGAAAATTACACATTAACTAGAACTCTGAATTATCTACAACTTTCTCAATTACGACCCTAGCCATAAAAATCATCTACTATTTTTAAAATTCGAATTACAGTCGGACTGTAACAAACTGCCCGCCTGACGGACAGCTATATTCCCGACACCGTATCTCCCAGATCCTACGACAGAAAAATCCGCAAAAATTACAGCAGACGCATCTAGAACTCCTCTACAATTTTACTTTTGGGAAGAACCACAGGAAAAATCGTTTACTAGATCAAAACCGCAAAACAAGACGCGCTGCGCGAATAGATCTAGAATCAGCCCATGAATAAACTCTAATCGGGCAATTAATCTATAATCCTCCATTAAAATCCGTGCCAAGAACCCTAATTATTCCTAAAAACAGAGGGTTTGGGATGAGGGAAAATTACCAATCTGAAGAATTTCCCCAAAATTTCCCTCCTCTTCTTCTTCTCCTTCCTTCTTCTTCTTCTTCTCCTTTCTCTCCTTCTCCTTCTCCTAGGGATAAGGGGGGTGGCCGTGGGGAAAAGAGGGAGAAAAGGGCTGCGCCAAGGTGGGCAAAAAAGGAGAGGGGAAGGAGGGGTTTATAAAAGGGTGCTAGGGTTTAGGAGTGGGTATGGGCCCCATTTGGGCCGGTCGCCCAAATCGGTGCCCACCCTTCCTGGACAGCCCAAAATATTCAAATGAATTGTTTTAATTTATTTAATTTATTTTACAATGTTCTACAATTTATATTTTTCCTTCCTGCGATTTACCGAAAAACCGGCGATTCCGCGATTGATTTAAAATCTTATGCCGTAACGACGTTCGGGATATTACATTGAGAACCCCAAATACCCAAACCATATCTACAAGCTTTCCAAAGCATTGTATGGACTTAAGCAAGCCCCTAGAGCTTGGTATGAGAGGCTTAAGTCCTATCTGTTGAGTCATGGTTTTGAGATGGGTAAGGTGGATAAGACCTTGTTCATTCGTAGGCATGGCCCGATTTTCGCTCGTCTGGTTTATGTCGATGACATTATCTTTGGCGGCTCTTCTCATGCTCTAGTTGCACAGCCTCTCGGATGTCATGAGCACCGAGTTTGAGATGAGCATGATGGGTGAGTTGACCTTCTTCCTTGGCTTCCAAATTAAGCAGACTCGGGAGGGTACCTTCTTGCATCAAGGCAAGTACACTCGAGACCTCCTGAGACGCTTCAATATGAGTGATGGCAAGCCTGTGTCAACTCCGATGGCTTCTACAGCTTGTCTTGACCCAGATGAGGATGGCGAGTCGCTTGATCGAAGGAGTACCGCAAAGATGATTGGCTCTCTCTTGTACCTCATCGCCTCGAGACCGGACATACACTTCTCCGTGTGTCTTTGTGCCCGGTTTGAGCTTCTCCTCGCGTATCTCACCGCCCGAGCGGGAAGCGCATCTTCGGTACCTTCGAGCTACCATTGACTATGGTATCTGGTACTCTTCCTCTTCTTGTCTTTCCTTGAGAGCCTATTCGGATGCATACTTTGCTGGCTGTAGGATAGATAGGAAGAGCACTTCAGGCACCTGCCAATTCATTGGCACTTCTCTCGTTTCCTAGTCCTCTAGGAAGCAGTCCGGTGTTGCACAGTCCACCGCAGAGGCTGAGTACGTTGCTGCCGCTAGTTGCTGCAGCCAGGTACTTTGGATGGCGTCGACCTTGCGGGACTTTGGGTTAGCTATAGACAATGTTCCACTCTTTTGTGATAACACTTCTGCAATCAATATTGCTAAGAACCCAGTGCAATATTCTCGGACCAAGCATATTGATATTCACTATCACTTCCTTAGAGACCATGTGGAGAAGGGTGACATCGTGCTCTAGTTTGTGGAGAGTGACCACCAGTTGGCTGATATCTTTACCAAGCCTTTGGATAGCTCTAGGTTTTCAGCTCTGCGGGGAGAGCTTGGGGTGGTCTGTCCTTATGGACTATTGTGAGGGGGAGCTTGTACTTTACTGCTTTACTATTAATTATGCTCTTACTCCCTTCTGCTTGCATTGCATACGGGTGCATTGGGTTTAGTCATTCCAGCACAGGTTTGAGTGGTTCTCTTGCCGAGTTGCTTAGACTTCTTACTCTTATCTTGTGATTCTAGGATGCTGCTCATTAGCTGTTTCTTATCTCACTAGGTTGAGCTCACTCACTTCTTGTAGGCTCTAGCGAGGGTTGGGCCACCCTCGGGTGAGCAGTGCGTGTTTGCTCTCTAGTGTGTGTTTTCCGTCACCGATAGTCCCGAGTCATATGGGGTAGATGAGAGTCAGTCTGAGCCATAGTTTTCTCTATCTTATCTATGCTTTAAGGACTGCCCTTCTTGATTTATTTGCCAGCTTCTCATTTTATTGCTTTGGTTCAGGGGGAGTTCAGTTGGGAACTTCTAGATCTTAATATTGACATAACTCAACTTGAACTAAAAGCTGCATCACATGTTGATGGGGAGTTGGATTTTATTGCATGTCATTCTGCATTGTAATATAACTACATGGAGCCTTGATTATTATCCTGTTATGACATGCTTAAAATGCTTTACACCTTGCTATGACTTGTGCTTATTTGCTATATTTATCATGACTTCATATGTGTAAACTAGCTTGTTCCATGATAAGTTAATTAAACTTGCTCAATTTGAACTGAAACTTGTCATGTTAGCACTCGAGATTAGTCTTTCTTGAGCTATCCTTTTATGATCCATGCCATGTTAAATAGGCTGAGTTGAGCGTTGAATCTCTATTGAGCCTTAGATTGAGCTGTTTTAGTCTCTTGATGATGCATAAGTTAGTACAACTGTTAAAAGCAAAAGATCTCTTTGTGCGAAAAACCGATCTCACCAATTCTTTCTCATGAGACGGCTTGCCATTGCATTTGGCATGAACTCAGGGGGAGTTTTGGATGACCAAGATCATTTCCTTAAGCTTCTCGTTTGGAATGATCGCATAAGGCTTGAGATCTAGCACAAGACTTAACAAAAATCTGGTTGAAAACGATCATAAGTTTCATAAGAAAATATGTCATTTGTGCTCGATTTGCTTAAGTTACAAAAGAATCAAGTACTTGAACCAATGTTTTCTTCTTGAGCATATAACACTCTATTTGGACTCAATTGTAGCTTCTTGGTTCCGCTTAGCTTATTGACATGGCCTGCATCATCCTTGGATATCTCTAGCTAGACATTGCTCATTGATGACTTAATTTGTCCACAAAATGCACTATATTTCAGATTGTCATCTCTTTGGTCTACCTGGCATATACATATCTTGTCATGATATAGATAGCCTTTAATTGAGTTATGGCTTGGTGTAATACATTATGGTCATTTTGGATAATTCTCATGGCTCTAAATGCTTAGAATAAACAAATTAGCCATTTCATCTATCATCATGACTTATTCTCTCTCTTGCATTCTTCATGTGTTTATTGCCAAAAGGGGGAGAATATATTGGAGAAAAAGAGAAAATTTTATTCTGGGATCTCGCTAGAGTTTTGGAGATCAATTTACTCTTTATTTATTGCTCTAGTGATTCTTTCTGTCGATATGGTCATGAGTTTCATTCCACCTTCTTTGGACCATGTTGGACTCTTCAAACTTAACTTCATGTTTTTCTGGGTTTGTCAATATACTCATCAAGGGGGAGATTGAGAGACCATGTGGAGGTCATCCCGTTGTGAGTGATGAGTAATTGACATCGTTTTAGAAAAGTCGAGTTTGAGTCGGCTGGTTCGGACCTAGACGTTGCGTGGCGTAATGGGCTCGGTCGGACTTGGTCGAACCTAGTCGTATTGGTTTAGGATGCTATTCTGATGACTCGACATGTTTGGTCTCTATTACGCTTTCATGTATCGAGCGGTGTTATTTGACGTGTTTCTTGTCTGTGTGGTTGCAGGACGTCGAGGCGGAGTCGTGGCGAGACACGGTGGACCGGACTAGGCGCAGGTGGCGCTGAGGTCAGAACGGTCGGGATGTGTCGAAGACGGCGTGGACTCGAGGTGGTTGCGAGGCGTGCGAGGCAAGGAGCGCGGAAGCTTCCCGGAAGGTGCAGGAGGGGCGAATCGGTAATTTCGCAAGGCTGCACAAGCGGGAGACAGCTCCGTTAGGGTTTAGCCGGCGTAACGGGTTGGAGACCCGTTAGCCAAGGGCTATAAATAGAGGTGAGGGGCTGCATACCCCTTAGGACACTTGTGAGCTTATTCATCTCTTTGTGTGTGTTGTGTTCCTCCCAAGAAGCATGTGAGGCTCTTGGTGTTTTTGTGGATTGAGAGGGAGAGGATGGATTGAGAGTCTTGAGAGATGGCTGTAGACAACTCATATATCAATCACATATGTATCTGTATTGAACTCAAGATGTCTTGTGTTGAGATGGATTGATTTCAAGTTCTTCTCTCTTTTGTCAAGGTGTTTCTTGGTCTTTTATTTGCTTCTTGGTTTGGCCTTGTCTTCTTTGTTTTTTTTTTGTTTGCAGGAGTTTCTTGTGATCTTGACTTAAATCAGTTTCGACAGCTATTTTTGTGTGGACGGCAGTGAGTCCTTGCTTGCAGTTCGTTCTTCCAGGCTGCATCCTGTACACCTAGTTCACTTCCTTCTTTACTTCCTGAGTAGGACTTTTAGTAGTTGGCTATTTCTTTTAGTCTTTGATTGGAAGGGCAGCAAATTACTTCTTGGGTTCTTTGAAGAGCAGATGTCTTCAGGTGTAGAAATTTCTCAGCTGCAGTCTGCACTTTATTTTCGGCAGCAAGTATTCTTGGATATAAGTTTAGTACCTTCTCCTGGCTGCTCTATTGCAATCCGATCAAAAGTATTCTTGCAGTCTGAATGGTAGTATTTTGATCTTTAGACCAGCTTCATTTTTTGTTTTCCTCTTTTGTGTAGCAGTCAGTCCCTAGTGTCTGCATTTGATTCGGCTGTAGCATGGCTCTCTATTTGTCTCGGTCAGTTTCTGTGCTGTCTTCTTTCTTCTTTTGTGCGGTTGTCCCTTGCTTTTTTTTGGTAAACTTTCAGCACTTTCTTTTATCTCTTGCTCAGGTTCCTTGTCGGGACCCCGGATTACCAAATCCGGACCCTCTGTGTATTACAGCACTAGTCCCAGATCAAAGCTAGTGCACACAGTTAAACAGTGATGATTACATTACCAAAGACGAATATTACAATATTATAAAGAGTACTGACCAAAGGTCTTACAACACAAACGAGGTTTCTAGACCTCACAAATAAACATAAACACAGCGGAAGCAAATTAAACATGATATAGTCCCATCAATACGCCACAGGCAATTGACTGGGGAGCGCGACCTAAACGTCCGGAAATCCTTCATCAAATCCAACCGCAGAGTAGTCGAAGCCTCCTTCTTGAACTTCATACTCCTCTGAGATATATATTTTAAGTGTAGCATGTGAGTACATAAAGTACTCCGCAAGTCTTGGGAAAAATGCATTAGATGCAAGGTTTAACAAAGAAGGCTATATGGCTCTTTTGCACAAAGCGTCATTTTATTTCCAATACCAATAACTATTTTTGAAGGCGACAGTTTAACTGAAGAAATTATTCTAACTAAAATCATTAGGCATTTTTAATCATAAAGATTCTACCACCAAGTTTGATTCTACGGGTTCCAACCACCCACACTGGTTCCAGCCACCAGGACAAACTCCCCGAGAGTTCCATCCACTCTCGGGTTCCCAAAACTTTGTTTTAAACCAAAAATAAAGATCTACCATGTGAAAGCATTCCTTGCCCGCCCCTGACCGTGGGTATGGCTATTCGAATAGTTTTACACTCTGCAGAGGTTGTACACTTTACCCACAAGAGACAAGTTATCTTAATAGTCAGCATGCTTCCTTAGGCACGAGACCCAGATAATTCATCATAAAGCCTTTACCTTACTCTAGTCTAGCTAGACAACACCCGCTGAGGTTTCACCGCTGAAGGATTACACCATCCGACAGAAGCCCCCTCTTGCGCCATATGAGTACAGTAACCCTGTCCCTCACTGTGAATAACCAGTAACCATGGCACTCACTTTCCACTGGTGATATCTAAACTAGCCTATCGAAGTTAATCGCCTAGGTCGTACCCATATAGACATGTGGTTGTACGGTAGTGCTCGATCGACAAACACAAGAGTCGGTCCTTAATTGACTAGGGCGAACATACACTTTTCAAGATCTCGTGCTAACCGCACCAATCCAAACCAACCATCCGCCCTGGTCTAAAATAATTTTCACAATTTAATTCATTTCACATGAACAGAGGCAACTCCATTTGCCAATCTATTCTGAACAAAAGTCTAATTTATTGGAATGTAATTCTCAATCCAAAGTTACTAAAGTTATATAGCTTGTCTAAGCATCTTACTACCGATACAATATTTATCAAAGGTTCATAATACTCTCATTGTTGAGACAAAAGTGATCCTATGGTTACAAAGGTACATGGTATTCAAAGTTCAATCGAGGGCATAGCAATAGTTGGGATAACTAATACCATAAGACAGAAATTAACATTTTATGTAACATAGCGAATGCAATAAATTTAAAATATTCAAAAACATTTCACAATCATAGGTTCAAGATGGTCAAAGGAGACTTGCCTTCGTGGGTGAATTCCTGATTTTCTTGTTGCGGTTCTGCGAACTCTTCGACCAAATCGGATTCTACGCGCAAAACGAGAACACAAAGGACGAATAAATACAAATAAAAGTACAGATATTATAATAATATTACTGGGATGAAGTTTATAAATTTAGATGAATTTAGGAGGAAGTTTCAATGGAATCGGAGTTCAAACGAGGGAGAAAGGGTATTTGAAATTTGAATTTTAAATTTCAAAATATCAAATAAATTTCAAAAATTTGAAAAGATGGCTGAAATGTAAAGATTGGAATTTTTGATGAATTTAGAAATTTGAACGGACTCAATCGGAGTTAGGATGAAAAAGTTATGACCTTGGGAAGTTTGAAATCAGAGAAAATGAATAAACTAGATTTTTGGAATTATTTTTCTAAAGAAAATCGAATTATTATGTCACGCGACGTCAGCCCTATGGAGGACCGACCGACGGTGGGACCCCGCCACTGGACCGGGTCCACGGACCGAACAGGTGGGCGAGGTGGCGGGTAGGCCGGGTGGCGCCGACGGGCAGGAGGCGCCGAGGTGGCGCAAGCGTGGCGCCATGTGGCGCCACGTCGGCCCGGTGGCCGGCCGGGAAGGCGAAATGGCGGCGGCAGCCACGGCGGCGGCGAGGGGTGGAGGAGGAGAGGAGAAGAGGGAGCCTGTTTCACCCCGGGGCGGGGTTCGGTGGCGAGAGGAGACGGCCGGCGGCGAGAGGAAGGCGGCGGCTCGGGAGCAACGGCGGCGGCGTCCGGCGGCGGGAAAGGCGGCCGGGTGGGGAAGCTTCGGCGTGGTGAAGGTGATGGAGGCGACGGCGGGCGTGAGGGTCTTGGCGGCGGCGATTGCTCGCCGTTGATCGGGCGGCGGCGACAATGGTGCAGTGCTTGGGCGCTAGGGCGGCCGTGGGAGAAAGGGAGTGGGGAAAAGGAGGAGGGGAAATGGGGTGTGGGAGGGTTTAAATAGGAGAATGGGGGTGAGGCCGGTGGGATTTCATGCCAGTGGAGAAGTGGCGGTGGCGGTTGGCGGCGGTTGGAGGAGTGGGGCGTGGGGAAGAGGGGAAGGGGGCGAGAGAGAGGGGTGATTGGGGCGGTTGGGGGAGTGGGCGGCGACGGGGGTGGTTGCGGGGCGGAGGCGGTTGCGGCGGCGGCGTGGGGAAGAAGGAGGAGGCGGGGAAGACGGGCTGACGTGTGGGGCAGGCGGGCGGGTAGAGGGGAGGCGCCGACAGCGGCCCGGTGGCGAGAGAGAGGCGTGGGCGGGATCGGCCGGGAAGGCGGGCGTGGCGGATCTCGTCCGTCCATGTGGCGGACGGAAGGAGGGGAGGCGGGATGGCGGGCGACGTGGAGGCGATCCCGCCATTCACGTGGCGGCCGGAGGAGGGAGGGGTTTTTAAATTTTTATTTTTAATTTTGATTTACGAAAATACTAGAAAACTCAATAAGCCTCGAAAAATATGAAATAAACTTCTAAAATTCTAGAACAATTTATATAAGTTTTAGATACTTTTGAGCTTAAATAAAATATTTCAAGATGTTTTGATGATATATTTTCATAATAAAATTTCTTTTAATTCTAAAATTGATTTTAAAAACTGGAAAACCCAGGAAAATTCAAATAAAATCCAAATATTTTAAAATAATTAATTTTAAATTTAAATTTAAATTTTTAAGATTTGCAAATTTTGGGATGTTACATTCCTGCTGCTCCTTTTTCTTTGTCCCTATAGCTTTCGGTTGGCTGCATGTTTATCTTTTCTTTGGTCCTTCATTTCAGTTTTAGTTCAGGTTTCTATTGCAGTCTTCTGTTCTTTATTTTCAGCTAGTACCTGAAGTTTTTAGGGCAGCAAGCCTCACTCTGCATTTGATAATCACTCGGTTCTTGACTGTCTTCAGTAATTATTGTTCCCTGTGCTTGCAGTTCTCTTTTAGTGCAGTTTTATCTCTTTATTTCCTCTCGGCTGGCAGCAACATTTGCGTTTTCCCTACCATGGCAGCCGTGGCAGCAGATTTCTTTGCCGTGGTAGCAATTCTTTGCTGTTTTCGTGCCATAACTTCCGCTCAATTTCTTTGATCTCTGTTGATTTTCCGTGAGCTCTGTTTTTCTCTTCTTTATAGCTCTTTATAGCTATCGGAGAGTAAAGGTGTTGTTGATACTTGTTGGGGGATAATTTTAATTTACGACATTCACCCCCCTCTGTCGCCGACTCTGATCCTACAGATAGCATAAAATGGGATCGTGGTAGAACCGCCCAGATAACCATTAAGGACTGAATCTTGTGATGACCTCCCAAGGTACAACAAGTACAACCACATGCTGGCAAAGTGTAGGTAGGACTAACTAATTTGCATTGACTTAGTAAGAGTTGCGTCGGTGTGAACACGGTCGGGTAGAGGATGGCCACATCCTCTGACGTGATGGCGAAAGAGGGGACTTCTGGAAGGGTGGTCGTACCCGGAGGAAGTGAAAACCTTAGCGGGCGTAACTCTGCTAAGGAAAATGTATTGTAACAGTCCTGTGATAGTCTACTCAACTACATGGCTAAGGAACCATGTGGGGCAAAGAGCAGATCTATCTCTTGTGGGTAAAGTGTACAAACTCCACAGAGTCAAAACTATTCGAATAGCCGTGCCCACGATCAAGGGCGGACATGGGAACTTAACTATATATAGTTCTGTTTCAAAAACTTTGGGGGCTGGAAATGGAAAAGTGGAGGGCAGAGAAATGCCCTTATTTGAATTATCCTGGGTGTCATCCCAGTGGTAAAGTAAGCGGTTATAACGCTGAAGGCATGGTATGAGGAGCAGAGACCATGTAATGGTGGATGGTCTCTGATTCGATAAAAATAAATGTATATGTCATTGAGTATCATGTTTAAAATCCAACTGGCTAGGTCTTAGGGAACTTTAAGTAATATAGTTCAAAAAGCACATTTCAGCAAACAAAATAACCTGAGTCTTCCCTTGTTGAAAGCCTTGCATACTACCTACTGTATTCTGTGTGTTGACTCGCTGAGCACGGTGGTTAGTGTGCTCACTCTCGCAATACCAAAAAAATCCAGATTCGGGAGCTCAAGATCCGTATGCCTACGAGGAAGCACATGCTACAGATGGAGGAGACCACGCCGAGAATTAGGGCGAATAATCCGCGCTTAGAACCTTAGGCATCTAGACTAAGGTGTGGCTTCATCCAAATATTACTAGAGCCCTAGTAATATTTGTATGACCACTTTTGCCTCGCCTTTGCTTGTGGTTTAAAGGCCTACTTTGTTTCACTTCATTGTTAGACTTTTGTAATGTAAGCATTTGGCCTGTCTGGCCCTACTGTAACAACTGCGCCCTTGTGAAGGTCTAACTTCACCTATGCTATGTAATAATATTATGGCTTGATGTGAATTCGGCGATTTATGAAATGATTCAGCAATGTATCTGTGTGCATTATCTACTGATCCAGGGAATAATGCGGTAAGGCACAGCAGATTCTGGATTGAAAAATCCAGGTCTGATAGGTAACTACATCTACATCTTAACATTGACTGTTCTCACTCATAATAGTCATATGAACAAATCATAATCATACAAGATTATCAATAAGCATATAAGATTATCTCATAATGTAAATCATCAATACAACATGTCAAAAGCATAAATGCAATGCTTGACCCATCCCATCCTCACGTGCACCAAAGGTATCAATTTAATAGTTTAATTACCACGGACCTAAAATCCGCTCTGATACCAACTGTAACACCCCAGGATCCACAATACCCTGGGATGCTACCAAAACTGCTCTACAACTAGCCAATTTACAATATAAATTAAACTGGCAATATTTAATTAACAGGATAATATAAGCGGAAGCATAATCAACTAGTAAATAACAGAATAATGAGAACAAATTAATATTCATAATCAACTTATCAATAATAACCAAAGGAACAATTCCAAGTTCAACATTAATAAGGAGAAACATTCATCAATATAGTAACTAAGCAAAGAACTAGAATTCTTTCTACTCTATTTCAGCATTAAGATTATCATCCAAGTGCATCTGTGCGGTGCCACTCTACTCTTCCCAATGCATGCTCAAGGTCCACCTGTAGGGAGGGGGAAGCAAGGGTGAGATAAAAATCTCAGCAAGCAAACAGTTCAACAAGTAATTCAAACTACAAACAATTATACATCATCATTTATAATTCCATACAACTAAAACCACAATACATGTCCGTAATTATTAATCACCATAAACTACCATGAATCATACCTCTTCAATTTCAGATTTAATTGGCATATGAATGCAGTCATTTAAATAGCAATTTAAAACATATGAAACATTTAGTCTTCCACAATTACAATAGATTAATCATCAACATTTAATCTTCCACAAATAACAATGTTATATCTTCAACTTCAAATCACCATCAAAGACAATAAAAGATATGTATGATCATCCTACTACTTCAATAATTCTCACATCCACAATTGCTATCAACAATTAATACAAGTGAAAAGAATCTCATGCCACAACCATGACTCTTACCATACACAAGGGACGAACCTCATTCCACGACCACATCCACAATCCTCATACCACAAATAGCTCAAATGAGCCAATTCCACATTACAACTAGAAAGTTGTATATTCCACAAAATAACATCAGCACAATATATATTGCATATGTATGCAAATGAAACTTTCCACAATGCAATGCATATGAATGCTTCATGCTATGCTCCACATCACTCTTGCCAGGGCAGGAATTGTAGTTCATCGTATTACGGCAATATACGATGCTTCCGCGGGTGAAGAGGTGCATCGTATTACGGCAATATACGATGATGTACTGGTACGGTCGCGGCTAAGTGCGGCGACATCCACATATGCAAATGACATGATATGACATGAATGATATGATAATTCATTAATCACATTAATTCATCCACAAGGAGAATTATCATGCTCTCAACATATCCACATCCACCACATGTTATTTTCATGTTTCCCATTATAACATTAAGCAAGAATTCCACATGTCTAGTAGCATAATATCAACATATCAATGGATAAATACTTACTACCATCTCCATAATTAAAATATCATGCAATCATGACATAATGTATGAAATTAAGATAATAATGTAAATTGCAAGTAGAAGGAATAACAAGTTAAACGGTAGCAACCACCGCTACGTTCACTTGCCTCAATCCGACGAAGCGAGGATGAACAAAAATCAAGAGCGCTCAGGGACAAGATCACATATCCATAAGACAACTCTCAGTACACAACCACAGCACACAAGCACGATATAAATATATAAAACAATGCTACAAACCCGAACCCACACAAATCTCTTCTCCGCTCAACAATCCAACAAATTACCCTCTGCAGCAGCGCTGCTTCACAATTTCGTATCTTTAAAAATATAAATCGAAAAATAGCAAATAATACCTCTATAGATTCATGACTTAAAAACCTATAATTTTCATGTAGAACTCCTATTTTTATTCGGATTACAACTAGATGTAATTTAATGCCCAAAACAGAGGAAGAACTCTGTTCTGGCAGATTGGACAACAGTATTCAAACACGTGCCAACAACAGCACAGAGGACTAAAAATTACGAAATTAATACCAGAAGCTAGATCTCTAAATTATCCACAACTTTCTCAATTATGGCCATATCCAGAAAATTCGTTTACTAATTTTAATCTCCGGATTACCGTCGGACTGTACCAATCTGTCTGCCTGACGGATAGCGGTATTGCCGACTCCGTATCTCCTAGATCCCACGTTAGAAAAATTTGCAAAAACATACAGAAGATACATATTCAAGTCCTCTACAACTTTCCTTTTGGGAATACCCATAGGAAAATTCGTTTACTATTTTAAATCTCTGGATTACCGCCGGAATATACCAATCTGTCCGCCTGACGGATAGCGGTATTGACGACTCCGTATTTCCCAGATCCCACGGTAGAAAAAGTTTTAAAAAATACAAGAGATACTTCTGGAAGTTCTCTACAACTTTCCTTTTGGAAAGACTCGCAGAAAAATTCTTTTTCTAGATCAAAACTGTGCGACAAGCCGCGCGGCGCGAATCGATCTAAAAGCAGTCAGCATCTAATCTCTAATCGGCCATTTAATCTATTATCTACCAACAAATTCTGTGCCAAGAACCTTAATTACTCCATAAAACAGAGGATTTGAGATGAAGAAAAATTACCTAGGTGAAGATTTTCCCCAAAATTTCCTCCTCCTCTTCTTCTTCTTCTCCTTCTTCTCCTTCTCCTCCTTCTCCTTCTCCTTCCTCTCTTCCCTTTCTTTTCTTCCTTGGCACCATGGCAGCAGCAAGGGGGAGAAGGGGGGCGCCCAAGGGGGTGGTGGCGGCTGGTTTGGGGTGGAAAGAAGGGAGAGGCCAAGGGAGGGGGTTTATAAAGAGGGGTGCTAGGGTTTGGGAGGGGGTACGGGCCCCCATTTGGGCTGACTGGCCCAAAGCGGCTGGCCCACCCCTCTGGACTGCCCACATTACCCTGGGATGCTACTAAAACTGCTCTACGACTAGTCAATTTACAAGATAATTTAAACTGGCAACAATTACTAACCAAGACAGTATAAGCGGAAGCACAAACAACTAAGGAATAACATGATAGTGATAACATTTCAATATTTAATACAACCACCAACAATATAATCTAAAGCATGGTCTACAAATTTAACATTATTATGATAATGTAATCAAAACTATGCAAAGGTCTAGAATCCTTTCAACTTTATTACAGCATAAAAATATGATTCACGTGCATCAGTGTGGTGCCGCTCTACCCTTCCCATGTATGCTCAAAGTCCACCTGTAGGGAGGGGGAAACAAGGGTGAGATAACATCTCAGCAACAAACTGTTTAACAGGCTATTAAAACTACAAACAATTATACATCATCATTTAT
The DNA here is from genome assembly GCA_036346245.1 of Bonia amplexicaulis. Taxonomy (NCBI): domain Eukaryota; kingdom Viridiplantae; phylum Streptophyta; class Magnoliopsida; order Poales; family Poaceae; genus Bonia; species Bonia amplexicaulis. The sequence goes on from CM070766.1 coordinate 11,847,202, forward strand.
AATTCCATACAACCACAACTACAATTCATGTCCACAATTAATAAACCACCACAAACTTCCATTAATCCACAATTAAATGCAATTGAAATATTTAATCTTCCACAACATCGTATTATGGCAATATACGATGCTTCCCGCGGGCGAAGAGGTGCATCGTATTACGGCAATATACGATGCTGTACCGGTACGGTCGCGACTAGGTGTGGCGACATCCACATATGCATATGACATGATATGATATGATATGATATGAATGATATGTTAATCATAAATCACATTAATCCATTTTCAAAGGAGCATCATCATGCTCACAACATATCCACATCCACCATATGTTATTTTCATGTTCCACATTATAACATCAAGCAAGGATTCCACATATCTACTAGCAAAATATCAACTTATCAATTCATCAAAACTTGCTACCATCTTCACAATTAAAATATCATGCAATCATGGCATAAAGTATCAAATTACGATAATAATGTAAATTGCAAGTAGAAGGAATAACAAGTTAAACGGTAGCAACCACCGCTACGTTTATGTAACATCCTGAAAACTCAAGGGATCTGTATAACAAAATACGTAGAATACTTTTGTAGAGCATTGTGTTGGGTGGAGTTTTGAAAGTGTTCGTCTGAAGAATTTTGTGGAAAAGCCCACCTGTTTAATTAATAGTAAGTTCTAAATTTGAATTCGAATCTGAAAAGATGATCCATGATAAAGATTTTCAAAGGTAGCATAAATAAGTTGGTCACTGTACCAAAGGAATATTTGTACACAAAATAGTAATATCACAAATCTTATAAAAGAAAAGAGGAGAAAAATAAAGATAAAGAGAAAAGGTTTCGCTAGGGCCCATAGTTTGTAAATAAAATGGTCATCTCTGTGGAAATTAATTTTGTTAAACCCAAAATATGTCTGGGAACTTCTGTGAATTTTTCTAGAATTTTTTCAAGTAATTTCATATTTTTCCGAATTGTATTATGCCTTGTAGCATTCCTGAAAATGCAAAATCAAAATAAAAACCCAAAAATCCCACCCGGTCGACGCGTGGACGGGCTGGATCCGCCCACGTCGCCCCCGGATCCGCCCTCCCCCTCTCTCGGGTCGACGCGTTCGTCCGGATGGCGCCACGTCCCGCCCGGCGCCATCTGCCACCCGCGGCGCCTCCCGCCCCTCTCTCTCGCAAGCGGGCCCCACTGTCGGGCCCGCTTCCCCTTCTTCCTCCTCCTCTCGCGCCGGACCCTCCGCCACGACCCGGCCATGACCGCCTGTGGGAATCCCGCAGGGGCAGCGGCATGGGAAAACTACTACGCGCCCACGCCCGCCACACCCCCTCGCCGCCGCGGCCGCCGGCCGACAAGCGCACATGCAGCCGCCCATGTCCCGCGGCGGGTCCGCTGTGGCTGCCCCGCCCGGTCGGCTATAAAGCGCGGATGCGCCTAACAGATCGCTGTGCCACCCTTGTGCCCTTTCCAACAAGCACACCGTTCCAAAAGTCGCCGGATCGCGGCATTCTTGCTTCTTCCCCAACTCCGCCGACGGTCCCTCTCCACAATTCCTGTCGATCCACGCTGGGAGCTCGATCCTTGCTCCCACACCATCTCTGCACCGTCGCAAGCTATTGCCGGCCTCCCAGAGCTCGCCGGCACCGTGAGACCTCCACAGAGCCGCCGCCGCTGTCGCCGACCCACCTCCGGTGACCCCTGCCTCCCCTGCCGCCGCCAACAGCCATGAGCCCGGCTTTGCATTTCACGAAGCTCCCGAACCTCGGTGAGCCTCCCTCGGCCGCGCCACCACCGCCCGGCCTCGGCCGCCTCGTCCCTCACAGCCCCCTTAAGGAATAAATCATCCCTTAAGGGTGAGATAAACGAGCGGGTTGGCTACCGTCGCTCACCCTCTATCCCCGGCTCCCTGCTGCTCGAGCCCCGCCACGCAGCGCCGAGGTTGAGCCATTTTTTTAAAACCGTCGTGACAGTGGGCCCCACCGCCACCGACCTGAAGCTTGGCCGCCCGCCTCTCCGGCCCCGCTTTGTCGTGGCCGCGGGAGCGGGCGTGAGCCCCGCCGCTGGGTCCCACGTGTCGGCACCGCTGAAAGGCGGTCTCTGCCAATGGGCCCGCTCGTCGAATTTATTATTTTGGGATTTATTCAAACCGAAAGTATTCAAATGTGTATAACGTGTTCATTTCAGCTCCAAATTTAGTGAAATCAATTTCTAAATTTATCTAAAATCAAGGGCTTCTTAATGAAACCGAACCAACACTTTTGAAGCTTGTTTAAATTTTCATTGTGTTATTTGATTGTTGTGATGTTCTTTATCTAAATTTTCGCACAGATAAAACGTAGCTTCGAGACTCAAGAGGAGGAAGTCAGCAATGCTTAGAATCCAACGTTCAAAACCCGGACCCCAAAGAACCAAGGCGAGTCAATGCTTTGATCATTTTGAGCCTATGTTTTCAATAAAGTATTTTGGTTTAGGTAATATAAATTGCATGCTTATATCTATGTTGCAATACATGTTAATTTCAGCTTTTAGATATATGCCCATGTTCTCTTGATTTAGTTTATGTCCTTTGCAATACTTTTGGCTATGTGATCCTTGTCACCCTAGTAAAAGTAATAATACTACTACTCTTCCAAAACTAAGTCTATAATTATTAATGCATGCTTAGAGTTGTTTAGATGAACAAGGGTGTGAGAGCACCCTAGCATATCTTGTAAATTAACGGAAGCAGTATTGAGCAGTCATTGTGATGATGACTGGTTTATGTGGGTATAAGAGTATTTTTCGAAAGAACCTCACATGCTTAATTATCTGGGCGGATGGTTGAGGGCGGGAGTGTTGAATGGTGCCGTGATAGCACAGATTTGTGATAAAGTGGTGCCGTGATAGCACAAGAGATTGTGGTAGAACCGCCCAGATAACACTTAAGGACTAAATCTTGTGATAATCTCCCACGATACAACAAGTACAACCACATGCTGGCAAAGTGTAGGCAAGGCCAACTAATTTGCGTTGACTTAGTAAGAGTTGCATCGGTGTGAACACGGGCGGGTAGAGGATGGCCACATCCTCCGACGTGATGGCGCAAGAGGGGGCTTCTCGAAGGGTGGTCGTACCCGGAGGAAGTGGAAACCTTAGCGGTCGCAACTCTGCTAAGGAAAATGCACTGTAAAAGCCTTGTGGTAGTCTACTCAACTGCATGGTTAAGGAATCATGCGGGGCAATGATCAGATCTATCTCGTGTGGGTAAAGTGTACACACTCTGCAGAGTCAAAACTATTCGAATAGCCGTGCCCACGGTTATGGGCAGACATGGGAACTTACCTAGATGTAGTTCTGTTTCAAAATCTTTTAAAAAGGGCAGAGAAAGGCCTTTATGGGAAGGCAGAGTAAGGCCCCCATTTGGGTTGTCCTGGGTGTCGCCCCAGTGGTAATGTAAGCGACTATACGCTGAAGGCATGGTATGAGGAGCAGAGATCATGAAATGGTGGATGGTCTCTGTTTCGATAAAGATAAATGTATATGTCATGGAGTATCTTGTTTAAAAACTTCAACTGGCTAGGTCCTAGGGAATTTTAAGTATCATAGTTCAAAAGCATATTTCCAAAACAAAACAACTTGAGCCTTTCCTTCCTGAAAGCCTTGCATACTACCTACTGCATTCTGTGTGTTGACTCGCTGAGCACGGTGGTTAGTGTGCTCACTCTCGCAATACCAACAATCCAGATTCAGGAGCTCAAGACCCGTGTGCCTACGACGAAGCACCTGCTGCAGATGGAGAAGACCGCGCTGGGAATTAGAACGAATAATCCGTGCTTAGAACCTTAGGCATTTAGACTAAGGTGTGGCTTCATACAAATATTCTAGAGCCCTAGAATATTTTGTATGACCACTTTGCCCTCGATCTCGCTTGTGGTTTAAAAGCCTACTTTGTATCTCTTCCGCTGCTAGTCTTTTGTAATGTAAATATTTGGCCTGCTTGGCCCTATTGTGACCTCTGCACTTTGTGAAGGCCTAACTTCACTTTTGCAGCATAATATTATTTTGGCTTGTTGTGAATTCCGCGTGTATGAAATGATTCGGCAATGTATCTGTGTGCATTATCTACTGATCCAGGGAATAATGCGGTAAGGCACAGCAGGGTCTGGATTGCTAAATCCGGGTCCGACAGAGCTGGTATCAGAGCATACGACTGTAGGGTAAAAACCTTATTTGGTCGTTAGCACTTAGGCTGTTGTATATCTAAAAATGTATAAAAGGAATTTCCTAAAAATATAGAGTAATATTTCTTCCCGCATCCTTCCTAGCTCTACTCTGATCTACCTTTCAGTTGTTATTTTGAAAAATTACTAACGATATTATTTAATTACAGATGGCAGGAGTTGCAGACGTTGGACACTGGGACTTCTTTGCTCACGGAGTACGTGAGGGAGAGTTTGCGGATATACTTCGCAAGCTACTCCACTACTTGGGCTACGAGGACGCGCCCATCTACCGCGGTCGGAGGACCAGGATAGGAGGAGACGAGTCCTGGTTGGTGGAGATCTTCATCTACCCCGCCGCGAGGGAGACCGGTCTCACGTGTTTGAGCACCACCCACCGAGGAGCCTGTGGCAAGAAGATTACAGATGCCGCTCGTCCGCCGCGCCCGACTTTGCGACATCCACGCGACGCGGTGTTAGAGTCACCTTTCACCTACCACCCTCTGCGGACGGAGCACGCCAGGTTCGACGGGACCCGGGTGACAGAGTTGGAGGACGACCCGAGGCTTACCTACTGTGTGGACCTCACTCGGGTCATGGGTATAGCCCATGTGGTGGCTCAGGAGGAGATCACCGTGCCGGAGCGCCTCCTCGCGCCACATCGAGGTGGACTCCTTGCGTGAGCAGCTCGCCCGATGTGGCGGGCCTTGGCAGAGGCCAAGGCGGGCGGCACCGCCGCGCCCGGCCTCGGGGACGCCTACACCGACTCAGCTGGCACCTCCACTAGGTTCCGGGACTCACGCACCAGCTCACAAGACGCAAGAGCGCATGACCCCTGGGCCTCAGTCCGCCCTACGCCGTGGAGAGACACGACGCAGCCGTTCGCGCTCTCACTCCGACACCGACCCGTCTGAGTTTAGTGGTAGCAGGTCCCGTTCTCAGTGTACGGACTACACCCCCTCCAGTCCCAGTGTTGGTGACATGGAGGAATAGGCAGTGCGTGGGCCAGTTAGTGCAGTGCTTGCTAGAGTTTGGCTAGTAATAGCAAGCATAGGCCCCACCCCCACTAGTAGCGACTTATGCCGATTTTAGTATTGTTAAGTATGTGTATGTTTGTAAAGCCCAAGGTGGTGTGAAGCCATAAAAAGTCAATGTGATGTACCGTCTTTGCTTAATGAAAACGGCCTTGTGTTTATTTGCTGTTGTTTGATGTTTGTGTTGGTTCTTTAATGTGCTGGTCGTGGGTTATTAACTTTATAGGGAGGTTAGAACAAGGGTCTAAAAGAATGTTAAATTATCTACAGATGGCTAGCCATAGAGTTACCCGCGCACAAGCTGGAGCAAGCCCGATATGCGGCGTATGGAAGCCACCAAGAAGCACAACAAGGTGAAGGGGTAGAGGCCTGTGTCAAGGGTAAACCTCCCACCCCACCGGCTAACCCATCTATGGCACAATTAATGGCCCAAAGAACGTAATACTTGAGCCATCTTCGCAGCCGCCAGACCCACACCAATGTTCATGCCTCCGACACAGGCGACTTCATCAGACCCGCCTTACCTTCGCCGGGCGGATGAGCCCCGAAGCGTAAGATTGGTCATGGACACGTAAAGAAAGCTTCGTTTGGCCAAACTGCAGAGGATGACCAGTGCTCTTTGCACCCATCAACTTCAAGGGCCGCAATGCTGGTGGGAGAATTACCAGCCACAAAGGGTATGAGGATACCCCACCGAGCTAGCGCAGAATCATACCGGACAGAGTTCAAGGCGCCTTTAAGGCCAATTTCGTCCCACCGGGGTAATGCGAATAAAGAAGAATGAGTTCAGACTTTGAAGCGTGGCGGCTGTCACCAATGATTATCTCACCAAGTTTAATCAATCGCCCGTTACGCCCCAAGGATGTGGTCGATGAAGAGGAGAAAATTGACCGGTTCTTCAAGGAATGAATGAAGAACTCCGTGTGCACTCATCACGCAGACTTCTCCATTTCATCACCGGTGAATAAGGCATTGGTCCCGAAAATGTGAAGAGGAACACGAGGCGAGTCGCAAACGGAAGGTGTGGTTCACGCCCGCAAGGAAGGTTCATCCAGATTCTTCACAATTCCCCTTCTGCGGGACAGCCCTGCCTCGAGCCCAAACCCAAAGACTCGTCCGGTGGTAGTGCGTTCTGACTCCTCGCCCCTTGGGCCAGGCTGCAGGAACAAATCCTACGACCCCTTTCAATTGCTTCAACTGTGGAGAGAAGGGACACTACGCCTATCGCCGCCTCAACGGCACCACTCCGGTGAAGTTCAACTTGGCACCACCCTCCCGAGGTCAAGCTTCAAAGACCCACAGAGGGAATCGCTCCCTCAATCCAACCGGCTGCATCGACTCCAAATCGGGAAGAGTTAATCACGTCACCGCGGAAGAAGCCGAGGAGGTCATTGAGTCCTATTGGGCACGCGTCTCTGTCAAGACACTACCAAAGACGCGTCCTTTTGATTCTGGGGCATCGATTCATTTATAGCAAAAGGGTATGTGGATAAACTTAAGTCGCTCGTCCACATTGAAGAAAGCATTAATGCTTAGTTCACCCGCAGGGATGATTAAGGCCACCTTAGTGTGTCCGGGAGTAGAAATTGTCATGGAAAGATTTATATTCCTAGCAGATTTAGTTGTGCTCACCTCCCAGATCTTGGATATTATACTAGGAATGGATTGGTTAGCTAAACACCAAGGAATATTAGATTGTGCCTTGAGGCAGGTTAAGTTGACCAAGGGCCCAGGATTGACCATTGTGGTGAAGGTGGACCGACCATATAGATGGGGCAGAGAAATATATTATTGCGAAGATGTACCGCTAGAAGGGATGATGGTGGTTCAAGACTATACGGAAGTATTTCCTAATGAACTGCCTGGCATGCCACCAGACAGAGATCTCGAGTTTGTTATCAACTTGAAACCTAGTGCTGCCCCTACCTCCAAGAGACCATACCGGATGACCGTAGATGAGCTGGAGGAATTGAAGAAGCAACTCCATGAGCTACATGACAAAGGTTTTATCAGGCCGAGTTCCTCACCTTGGGGATCCCCGGTAATCTTTGTAAAGAAGAAGGATGGAACCGCAAGGATGTGTGTAGATTATCGGGCTTTAAATGAAGTAACCATCAAGAACAAGTACCCACTACCCAGGATCGATGACCTGTTTGATCAGCTTGGGGGAGCCACAGTATTCTCCAAGATTGATTTAAGGTCGGGTTATCACCAACTAAAGATTAGGCCGGAAGACATCCCGAAGACTGCCTTTACCACTAGATATGGACTGTACGAGTTTACAGTTATGTCCTTTGGGTTGACCATTGCCCCTGCCTATTTCATGAATCTCATGAACAAGGTCTTCATGGATTACCTGGATAAGTTTGTGGTGGTATTCATCGATGATATTCTCATCTACTCCAAAACCGCAGACGAGCATGCCGAACATTTACGCTTGGTGCTGACAAGATTGAAGGAACATCAACTCTATGCCAAGTTCAGCAAGTGTGAGTTCGCTTGCGGACATCGACTTCTGGGGCATATTGTATCCGAAAAGGAGTATCTGCTGACCCCGCTAAGATTGCTGCAGTAACGGAATGGCAGCAGCCTACCTCGGTCACTGAGGTGAGGAGCTTTCTTGGGTTAGCAGGATACTACAGGCGGTTCATTGAAGGGTTCTCCCGAATTGCCAGACCAATGACCCAGTTACTCAAAAAAGAGCAAGCATTTGGATGGACCAAGGCATGTGAAGAGAGTTTTCAAGAATTGAAGAAGAGGTTGACTACCACCCCAGTGCTAGTTCTGCCCGATGTGCGTCAAGACTTTGAAGTATACTGCGATGCGTCTCATCAAGGGCTTGGGAGTGTGCTTATGCAAGAAGGCAAGGTTGTGGCGTATGCATCCAGGCAGCTTCGCCCTCACGAAGCCAACTACCCAACCCATGACCTGGAATTAGCTTCCGTGGTTCATGCCCTGAAGATCTGGAGGCACTATCTTATTGGTAATCACTGTGATATTTACACCGACCACAAGAGCCTCAAGTACTTCTTCACCCAGTCGCATCTGAATTTAAGGCAAAGAAGGTGGTTGGAATTGATTAAAGATTATGACATGAGCGTCCACTACCACCCTGGAAAAGCTAACGAGTGGCGCACGCCCGAGTAGGAAAGCCTCGCAATCACCTTATGGTTCGGGAGCACCAACCTGAATTATATAAAGAGCTAACCGCCCTGAACCTAGGGATTGTAGAAGGAGCCCTGACCGCCTTTGAAGAACAAACAAGTATTGAAGAAATGATAGAAGCTACACAAAGAGGAGACCCAGCTATTTTGAAGTGGAAGAAATCAATGGAGGAAGGGAAGGCTCCTAAAATGAACCTGGATCATCAAGGAATTCTAAAGTACGGAAATCGTACTTTCGTACCCCCTCAAAAGGACCTTAGGGATCTAATGCTTCGGGAAGCACATAGCTCATATATTCCCTTCATCCCGGTAGTACTAAGATGTACCAGACATGAAGCAAGACTCTTGGTGGCGTGCATGAAAAGAGACATTGCTGAGCACGTCGCCTGCTGTGATGTCTGTCAGAGAGTAAAGGCAGAGCACCAGAGGCCGGCAGGATTGCTACAGCCTCTGCAAATACCCCGATGGAAATGGGAGGAAGTTGGCATGGACTTCATCACTGGGTTCCCGCCAACGAAGTCAGGATGTGACTCAGTCTGGGTCATCGTTGATAGATTGACCAAAGTTGCCCATTTCATTCCCGTCAAAACAACGTACAAGGGAGATAAGTTGGCGGAGCTGTACATGTCCCGCATTGTGTGCCTACATGGCGTACCCAAGCGAATTGTTTCAGATCGAGGTTCCCAATTTACCTTGCATTTTTGGGCAAGCCTGCACGAAGCTTTGGGTACCCATTTAGACTTCAGCACTGCTTACCATCCTCAAACCGATGGACAAACGGAAAGAGTGAACCAAATATTAGAGGATATGCTCCGGGCATGTGCTCTAGACTTCTCAAAGGAATGGGATAAATGTCTGCCCTATGCTGAGTTTGCCTACAACAACAGTTACCAGTCCAGCCTGAAGATGTCACCCTTTGAAGCTCTATATGCAAAAAATGTCGGACCCCACTCTATTGGTCCGAGGTGGGAGAAAACTATGTGTTTGGTCCCGAAACTCTAAGGCAAGCAGAAGAAAAAGTTCGTCTGATTAGGGATCGGTTGCTGGCAGCCCAATCCAGGCAGAAGAGCTACGCTGATAAAAGAAGGAGGCCTCTAAGTTTTGAAGTTGGGGAGCACGTGTACTTGAAGGTATCGCCCTTGTAGGGAGTCAAGAGATTTAAGGTCAAAGGCAAGCTCACCCCGCGCTATGTTGGGCCTTTCCCTATTTTAGCCAAGAAAGGAGAGGTTGCATACCAGCTAGCCTTACCCCCAAGCCTGTCCGAAGTTCACGACGTCTTCCATGTATCCCAGCTGAAGAAGTGCTTGCGAGTGCCAGAAGACCAAGCCCCACTTGAAGCAATCGAGCTCGAGGAGGACTTAACTTACAAAGAACGACCCATCAAGATTTTGGACACAATGGAAAAGAGGACCAGGACCCAATCCATTCGCTTGTGCAGAGTTCAGTGGAGTCACCATTCCAAGAAAGAAGCTACTTGGGAGCGTGAAGATCAGCTGCGCAAGGATTACCCAGCATTGTTTCCTAGCTAAGCCAAATCTCGGGGTCGAGATTCTTTTTAGGGGTAGGTTTGTAACATCCTGAAAACTCAAGGGATCTGTATAACAAAATGCGTAGAATACTTTTGTAGAGCATTGTGTTGGGTGGAGTTTTGAAAGTGTTCGTCTGAAGAATTTTGTGGAAAAGCCCACCTGTTTAATTAATAGTAAGTTCTAAATTTGAATTCGAATCTGAAAAGATGATCCATGATAAAGATTTTCAAAGGTAGCATAAATAAGTTGGTCACTGTACCAAAGGAATATTTGTACACAAAATAGTAATATCACAAATCTTATAAAAGAAAAGAGGAGAAAAATAAAGATAAAGAGAAAAAGGTTCCGTTATGGGCCCATAGTTTGTAAATAAAATGGTCATCTCTGTGGAAATTAATTTTGTTAAACCCAAAATATGTCTGGGAACTTCTGTGAATTTTTCTAGAATTTTTGGAAGCAATTTCATATTTTTCCGAATTGTATTATTCCTTGTAGCATTCCTGAAAATGCAAAATCAAAATAAAAACCCAAAAATCCCACCCGGCCGACGCGTGACGGGCCGGATCCGCCCACGCCGCCCGGATCCGCCTCCCCTCTCTTGGGACGACGCGTTCGGTCCGGATGGCGCCACGCCCCGCCCGGCGCCATCTCGCCACCCGCGCGCCGCCTCTCCGCGCCCCTCTCTCTCTCGCAAGCGGCCCCTTTGTCGGGCCCGCTTTTCCTTCCTTCCTCCTCCTCCCGACCCTCCGCCACCCCTCGACCCGCCGCGACCGCCTGTGGGAATCCCGAGGGGCAGCGACATGGGAAGGCCACGACGCCGCCCACGCCCGCCACACCCCTACCGCCCATGGCCGCCACGACAATGCCCACGTATGCCGCCCATGTCCCGCGGCGGGTCCGCTGTGGCTGCCCGCCCGGTCGGCTATAAAAGCGCGGATGCGCCCAACAGATCGCTGTGCCACCCTTGTGCCCTTTCCACAAGCACTGCCCCAAAAGCCGCGGATCGCCGCATTCTTGCTTCTTCCCCAACTCCTACCGACGGTCCCTCTCCACAATTCTGTCGATCCACGCCGTGGGAGCTCGATCCTTGCTCCCACACCATCTCCGCACTGCGCCAAGCCATTGCCGGCCTCCCCCGAGCTCGCCGACGGCCGTAGCTCGCCGGCACCGTGAGACCTCCCCGAGCCGCCGCCGCTCGTCGCCGACCCACCTCCGGTGACCCCGCCTCCCCTGTCGCCGCCAACAACGGCCATGAGCCCACTTTGCATTTCACGAAGCTCCCGAACCTCGGTGAGCCTCCCACGGCCGCGGCCACCGCCTTCCCGGCCTCGGCCGTCTCTGTCCCCCGCGTACCCCTTAAGGGAATAAATCATCCCTTAAGGGGTGAGATAAACGAGCGGCGGGTTGGCTACCGCCGCCACCCTCTATCCCCGGCTCCCTCGGCTGCTCGAGCCCTCGCCACGCAGCGCCGAGGTTGAGCCATTCTTTTAAAACCGTCACCGACTGGTGGGCCCCACCGCCGCGACCGCGCTGCCAGCCACCGCTGCCTCCGGGCCCCGCCGTCGGGGCCGCGGAGCGGGCGTGAGCCCCTGCCGCCTGGGTCCCACGTGTCGGCACCGCGCGAGTGCGGTCTCTGCCAGTGGTCCTAGTAAAAGTAATAATACTACTACTCTTCCGAAACTAAGTCTATAATTATTAATGCATGCTTAGAGTTGTTTAGATGAACAAGGGTGTGAGAGCACCCTAGCATATCTTGTAAATTAACGGAAGCAGTATTGAGCAGTCATTGTGATGATGACTGGTTTATGTGGGTATAAGAGTATTTTTCAAAGAACCTCACATGCTTAATTATCTCGGGCGGATGGTTGAGGGCGGAGTGTTGAATGGTGCCGTGATAGCACAGATTTGTGATAAAGTGGTGCCGTGATAGCACAAGAGATTGTGGTAGAACCGCCAGATAACACTTAAGGACTCGAATCTTGTGATAATCTCCCACGATACAACAAGTACAACCACATGCTGGCAAAGTGTAGGCAGGGCCAACTAATTTGCGTTGACTTAGTAAGAGTTGCGTCGGTGTGAACACGGGCGGGTAGAGGATGGCCACATCCTCCGACGTGATGGCGCAAGAGGGGGCTTCTGGAAGGGTGGTCGTACTCGGAGGAAGTGGAAACCTTAGAGGTCGCAACTCTGCTAAGGAAAATACACTGTAAAAGCCTTGTGGTAGTCTACTCAACTGCATGGCTAAGGAATCATGCGGGGCAATGAGCAGATCTATCTCGTGTGGGTAAAGTGTACACACTCGCAGAGTCAAAACTATTCGAATAGCCGTGCCCACGGTTATGGGCGCACATGGAACTTACCTAGATGTAGTTCTGCTTCAAAATCTTTTAAAAGGGCGAGAAAGGCCTTTATGGGAAGGCGAGTAAGGCCCCATTTGAGTTGTCCCGGTGTCGCCCGGTGGTAATGTAGCGACTATATGGCAAGGCATGGTATGAGGAGCAGAGATTATGAAATGGTGGATGGTCTCTGTTTCGATAAAGATAAATGTATATGTCATGGAGTATCTTGTTTAAAAACTTCAATTGGCTAGGTCCTAGGGAATTTTAAGTATCATAGTTCAAAAAGCATATTTCCGCAAACAAAACAACTTGAGCCTTTCCTTCTTGAAAGCCTTGCATACTACCCATCGATTCTGTGTGTTGACTCACGAGCACGGTGGTTAGTGTGCTCACTCGCAATACCAACAATCCGATTCAGGAGCTCAAGACCGTATGCTCACGACGAAGCACTGCTGCAGATGGAGAAGACCGCGCTGGGAATTAGAACGAATAATCCGTGCTTAGAACCTTAGGCATTTAGACTAAGGTGTGGCTTCATACAAATATTCTAGAGCCCTAGAATATTTCGTATGACCACTTTTGCCCTCAGTCTCTGCTTGTGGTTTAAAAGCCTACTTTGTATCTCTTCCGCTGCTAGTCTTTTGTAATGTAAATATTTGGCCTGCTTGGCCCTATTGTGACCTCTGCACTTTGTGAAGGCCTAACTTCACTTTTGCAAAGATAATATTATTTTGGCTTGTTGTGAATTCGCGTGTATGAAATGATTCGGCAATGTATCTGTGTGCATTATCTACTGATCCAGGGAATAATGCGGTAAAGCACAGCAGGGTCTGGATTGCTAAATCCGGGTCCGACAGTTTACTTGCCTCAACCGACGAAGCGAAGCAAATAAAGAGCGCTCAGGGACAAGACCACCTGTCCAGAAGGCATCTCTCAGCATAAAACCACAGCATACAAACATGACTTAATAATTAAAGACGTCGCTAGAACCCCGAACCCGCACAAACTCCTCTCCGCACAACAATTCAGCAAATTACCCTCTGTAGCAGCGCTGTTTAACATTTTCGTATCTTTAAAAATATTGATCCAATTACAGCAAATGATACCTCTCTGGATTCATCACTTAAAAGCCTACATTTTTCATGTAGAATACATATTTTTATCACAGCTAGGTGTAATTTAATGCCCAGCAACACTACAGGGGTCTAAAAATTCTGAATTTTCTACAGAAGCTAGATTACTAGATTCTCTAAAACTTTCTCAATTACGGCCATGTGCATAAAATTCCTTTACTACCTCAAATTCACATATTATCGTCGGTCTGTACCAATCTGCTCGCCTGACGAACAACATATTCCCAACCCCGTAACTCCCAGATCCCATGGCCAAAAATTCCGGAAAAATTACAGGAGACGCATCGGGAAGTCCTCTACAACTTTCCTTTTGGGAGAGTCCGCAGGAAAATTCGTTTACTAGGTCAAACCGCGAGGATAGATGCACTGCATGAATCAATCTACAAGCAGACATCAGCTAATCTCTAATCGGGCAATTAATCTATTAACTACCTTCAAAATCCGTGCCAAGAACCCTAATTATTCTGAAAAACAGAGGGATTGAGATTAAGAAAAAATTACCTAGATGATCCCTTGGGATCATCCCTCTTCTTCCCTCCTCTTCTTCTCCTTCCCTTCTTCTTCCTTTTCTTCCCTTTCTTCTCTTCCCTTTCTTTTTCTCCTTTGCTCCAATGGACAGCAGCTTGTGGGGTGATGGAGGGGGGAAAAGGTGCGGCCAGGGGGTGGAAAAAAGGGGTGAGGGGCAAGGGAGGGGGTTTATAAAGGGGATGCTAGGGTTTGGGAGGGGGTACGGGCCCCCATTTGGGCTGGCTGGCCCCAGGCAGCTAGCCCACCCCTCTGTACAGCCCAAAATATCCAAATTAGTTGTTTTAATTTATTTTTTAAGTTTGGACAATTATGCACTTTAATTTTCACCTCCCGCGATTTTCCGAAAAATCGGAAAACTCCGCGATTAATTTAGAAATCTACACCGAATCGACGATCAGGATATTACAATCCTGTTGGATAAATTGAATTATTTTTGCCTTTAGCAATTAATCTGACCGTTTGGAATGTAAGGAGGTGTTGGAATATTGCCTTGGTAATATTAGCATTTAATATGTCATTTATTTAGATACTTGATGAGCATGCACAATCGCTAGTTTCATCTATCTTTCACCATGCTAAATTGTTGAAATATGTATTAGAGGAAGGTTGATGTATTGACTTGTAACACCTTGTCTTATAGAGCTTATAATATTGAAGTTTGAAGATATTTCGTTCTAATTGCTGAATATAAGGTGGAATGTTGAATCTATGCTCATAACTGTTTTCGAGATTGCTATGTTCTAATACTAGCTTGTTAAAAGAGTTTTGTTTCAATATTGTGGCTTGTGCACTAGGCTTTCCCTAGATTAAGTAGTTGCAATCTCATTTAAATAATAGAAACATGATGAAGTGATTTCTTGTGTTTCTTTTGGAAAAGTTTATGAAGGGATTTGAGGATATGAAGATGCTTGTTAAGAATGTATTATTCTGATGTTAGTATGATGATCAGTATGTGGTTGTGATGATAATGTTGAATGATCTATAAATAAAAGAATTTGATAACTTCCATGATACTATTTAAATCAAAAGTTTTGAGATTTGCGTGCGAGATCTTTTGGATCTCATGACTTATGTGGCAGCTGAAATTGTTTTGAGCAAAGTGATGCGTTGAGAGCTTTTATTAGTTCTTAAGGGATTAATGTGTTGTGATTTTCAAATCTTTTTTGTTGGAATTGTCAAGGTAATACTGTAATCAAAGAAAGTTGTTCTCTTTGTTAAGAGAAAGAGTGTAGTAAAAATATTGGAGGTTAAGTCAAGTTGTGTAATTTTTTTAAGGTGTGCTTGACTTCTTATTTTCACCGCATAAGACTTTCTGAGCTTAAATAGCTATATTGTATTCTTATTGGTTGAGATTTGATATTTTCTTCTTGCGGGGCATATGCCTTCAACTGTGATCTTATCTTTTGTTGTCTAAGATCATTGCTATTTCTTTTGGTCTTGTGTCTATTGCAAATGGTAACATGTACTTTGTGTTGGAATCTACTTCTTTTTGCCTCTTCTTATGCGATTGATTTTGGTGAGATTGTGGGTGTAAGTTGTTTGATATCCATAGGAGTACTGGAGATGGTAAATTTTGGTGTGGTGTTCTATGCTGGAACCTTAGAGGCTCAGCGTCTCTGTGTGGGAATAGTGGATCAGAGTGGAATCCAAATAGTGTGATGATCGAGATAGCATCCTTGGGATGCAGTAAATGAGTATGTGTGGGTGTGATATGAATTTCGAGTTGTATCCTTAAGGGATTGAGGTGCTTTAGGAATTATCTGTCAAAGTAATTCCATTAGTCGAGGACTTGGTTAGAATGTGCTATGTGGAGACAGTAGAGTCTCTCTGCAATGGTGTGGATGATGTACTCGGTTCGAGTGCATTGTTGAATTTGCCAGCTTAAGATAAATGAGTTGGTGGGTTGGGCGATGATTTGGAAATGCTTGGTTTAAGGAAGTTAAATTTTTCAAAGGGAATGGATTGGGGAAATTAATGATATTTCGAGCAGTAATATGCTCTCTTGATTCTTGTTTAAATTGTGTATTTATGGCAGAGGTCATCTGCAAATTGAGTATTTTATGTTGAGGCGTATTCTTTTCCAGTTAGGAAAAGAAAATGATTGTCTTGGTCTGTCGAGTGATTTTCACTATTGGCTTATGTTGTGTGGATTCTCCAATGTCTATTTGGAGAGTGTAAAAGGTTTTCTTGTGAATCCTTTGATTTGGATCGTGGTCCTTTGAAGGAAAGTTGGTTGCTAGTGTCTTGCTTGAGAATCATTTATTCCTCTTTTGGTTGGGTTCCTTTTTGTAAAAGTAATTAATTGTGCTTCGAGTAAGATGTTATGAGTGGAATCTGTGGTCAAATTCTTTAAAAGGGGTATAATATATTATCCCGATTATAATGAATAGAGGAAAATGTTTTAAGAAAGAGGATGATATTAGATAGTGGCTTGATAGTTGTTGTCAGATCCGGATTTTTCAATCCAGAATCTCCTGTGATTACTGCATTATTCCCTCGATCAGTAGATAATGCGCATGTGGTACATTGTCAGATCATTTCATACATCGCTAAACAAGAATATTACTGCATCGTTGTTCAAGTTACACCACGTCGGGCGATAGTTTACAAAAGTGGCACTTAGGCCGAATGTCATCATTACATACAAGCAGCGAAAGAGAAAGCAAAAGTAGGACCATAACCTCAGGCAAGCGACTGGGGGTAATGTGTGCAGTATATATTATCTAGATTTAGATAATATATGTGCACACAATGCCTTAGGTCTGACTTGTCTAGGTTCGGAAAATACGGACGGCGACCTAATTCCCATCGTCCTTCCTTCTGTGGCCGGGGCATCTTCATATTCATAATGATCCCGCGCCTGCCTCTGTTTTTTGGTAATGCGAGTGTGAGCACACTAACCACCGTGCTCAGCAAGTCATCACACGTAATGCGAATAGTATGTCAATGAACAAGGAGGCGGCCCTCGAGCCATGTGTCGAGCGGCGCGGCAGAGCAAGCGGGAAAGGGGGCGAGTGGCAGGAGGAGCTGGCGTTCGGACAGGACGCTTGGGAAACTTTGAGGATATCAAGAAAATACTCCCAGAAGGATAAGCCAAGAACCAATTTCAAGATTTCTCTAGAGAATCAAAAGGGGAGATAAAACCCGAAAAATACGCCCAAAATCCAAAATTCCATTCAAAGATCCTTTGGCCAAGAGGCTTTGTAGATATCTTAGCAATAGTTACTGGACTTCTACAAGCCAAGATTCAAGCCATCACTGAGAAGGAAACAAGATTTAAGGCAAAACCCTAGAAATGGGTCATGAAGAACAGAGAGACCCCAAATCCAAAATCCTGAGATTAAACTTGATTTGCTCTTGGGAAAACTTGATCAAATGACCTTGAGGCACTATCTCATCATAGAGCAACCCATTTCACACCTTATGGGCAAGAAACAACAAGAAATCGAAAATCTCATAAATCAAGAACAGAGAGTATCGAAGGGAAAACTGTGCACGGGAGAAAAACTTCAGATTTTCATTTCTTAATCAAAGATGAGTACAAATGAGTCCCGATACGCATGGACATTCGAACAAGATGAAAGATTACAAGACTCTCAACTCATCTCTTCCTCTCAATCCTCAAGAACACCAAGAACTCTCCATAGTTCTTGGGAGGCACACACAGGGAAGAGAGGATGAACGTGGGAGCAGCACCTCTGCCCTCAACCACTCTCCAACAACTAAGGCCTAAAGCAAAACAACCTCTCCAAAGGTTCTTTTGACTCTAGCTAACCCTAACTTTCTTCTCAAACCCTAGAATGCCTAAGGGGTCATGCAGCCCCTCACCTCTATTTATAGCCCTTGGCTAACGGGTCTCCACCTCACGCCGGCTAAACCCGAACTGAGCCCGCTCCCACTTGTGCGACCTCGCGAAATGACCATTTCGCCCTCCCCGCACCTTCCGGCAGCTCCGCGCCCTTGTCGCCCTAGCTCGCAACCACCTCGAGTCTCCGCCGTCTTGACACATCCCGACCGTTCTGACCTCAGCGCCACCTACACCTAGTCCGGTCACCTCGTGTCTCGCCACGACTCCGCCTCGACGCCCCGCACCAATACTGCACAAGAAACACATCACATAGCACCGCCGATATGATGGAATAAACATATGCCCTAATTACACAAGCCACCCAAACCAAACTCAAATTTTATGCCACGACTGCTTACGCTCACAAGACACGCAGTAGTACCGCCGGCCGTGAGTAGTACTGCAGCTTGAACTCATGGTAGTTACGCCAACCCGGGAGCAGCAGACGGATCCATTTTCCAGATTTTCAGCACACGAGTCAATTACTCATCACAAACATGGGAGCACCTCTCACATGGTCTCTCAATCTCCCCCTTGATGAGTACATTGACAAACACGAAAAAGGCATAAAAGTTTGGTTTGAAGAATCCAACATGGTCCAGAGAAGGGAATGAAACGAATGACCATGTCGACAGAAGAATCACTAGAGCAACTCAAGAAAGAGCAAATTAATCTCCAAAGCTCTAAAAAGATCCCAAAAGACTTTTTCTCCAAAATTCTCCCCCTTTTGGCAATATACACATCAAGGATGCAAGAGAGAGAATATAACACATTTTGGATAAAATGACTGAAGTTTGTTTATTCTATGCATTTAGAGCCATGAGAATTATCCAAAATGACCATTAAGGATTACATCAAGCCATAACACATAAATATGCTATCTAGATCATGACAAGATATGTATATGCCAGCTAAACCAAGGAGATGACAATCTGAAATGTAGTGCAATTTGTGAACAAGTCAAGTCATCAATAAGCAAAGTCTAGCTAGAGACATCCAAGGATGATGCAAGCCATGTCAATTAAGCTAAGCGGAACCAAGAAGCTAATATTGAGTCCAAGTAGAGTGTTATATGCTCAAGAGTGAAATATTTGTTCAAGTACTTGGTTCTTTTAGTAGCTTAAGCAAATTGAGCACAAATGACATATTTTCTTTTAAAACTTATGGTCGTTTCCAACCAATATTTTTATCATGTGCTAGATCTCAAGCCTTATGCGACTACTCCAAGCAAGAAGCTTAAGAAGATAGTCTAGGTCATCCAAAACTCCCCCTGAGTTCATACCTAGTGCAATGGCAAGCCGTCTCATGAGAAAGAATTGGTGAAATCAGTTTTTTCGCACAAAAGAGATCTTTTTGCTTTTTAACAGATTGTACTAGCTTATGCATCATCAAGAGACTTAAAACAGCTCAAACTAAGGCTCAATAGAGATTCAACGCTCAACTCAGCCTACTAGACATGGCATGGATCTTGAGTGCTAACATGACAAGAGTTAGTTCAAATTGAGCAAGTTTAATTAACTTATCATGGCACAAGCTAGTTTACACATATGAAGTCATGATAAATATAGCAAATAAGCATAAGTCATGGCAAGGTGTAAAGCATTTTAAACATGTCATCAATGGATAATAATCAAGGCTCCATGTAATTATATTACAATGCAGAATGACATGCAATAAAATCCAACTCCCCATCAACATGTGATGCATCTTTTAGTTCAAGTTGAGTTATGTCAACATTAAGATCTAGAAGTTCCCAAATGAACTCCCCCTGAACCAAAGCAATAAAAACGAGAAGCTAGCAAAGAAATCAAGAAAGGCAGTCCTTAAAGCATAGATAAGATATAGAGGATACTATGGCTCAGACTGACTCTCATCTACCCCATATGACTCCGTGACTATCGCCTAACGGAAAACACACACTAGAGAGCAAACACGCACTGCCTGCCCGAGGGTGGCCCGACCTCGCTAGATCGCAAGAAGTGAGTGAGCTCAACCTAGTGAGATAAGAAACACTATCCGGAAGCACAAGATAAGAGTAAGAAGTCTAAGCAACTCAAAGAAGAGACACACTCTAACCTATGCTGGAAGGACTAAACCCAATTCACCCAGATGCAATGCAACAAGAAGGGGACGAAGCATAATTAGAATTATAAAGCAAGAAAGCCCAAAGCTCCCCTCACAAGAGTCCATATGACGACCACCCCAAGCTCTCCTCAGAGTGAAAACCTCGTGCTATCCAAAGGCTTGGTGAAGATATCACCAACGGTGGTCACTCTCCAAACCGGAGCATCGATGTCACCCTTCTCTACATGGTCTCGAAGAAAGTGATATCTGATATCGATGTGCTTAGTCCGAGAATGCTACACTGGGTTCTTAGCAATGCTAATCGCAGAAGTGTTATCGCAGAAGAGCGGAACACGATCGATAGCTAACCCAAAGTCCCGCAGAGTTGAGACCATCCAGCACTTGGCTACAAAGAATCGGTCGCACAGAACGCTCGGCCTCTGCGGTGGATCAGCAACACCGGATCGCTTCCTCGAATACCGTGAAACGAGAGAAGTGCCAATGAATACCAGGACTGCATCCGAAAAGGCTCTAAGAGATAGACAGGAGGAGGAAGAGTACCAGATACCATAGTCAATCTAGCTCAAGGTACCGAAGATGCGCTTCACTCAAGCGGTGAGACATGCGAGGAGAAGCTCAAACCGAGCACATAGACACACGTAAAAGTGTATGTCCGGTCTCGAGGCGTGAGGTACAAGAGAGCCAATCATACTTCAACTCCTTTTGATCAACTGGCTCGCCGTCCTCATCTGGGTCGAGTGAGGCTGTAGAAGCCATCGGAGTTGATACTGGCTTACCATCACTCATATCGAAGCGTCTTAGGAGGTCACGAGTATACTTGCCTTGATGCAGAAAAGTACCTTCCTGAGTCTGCTTAATCTGGAAGCCAAGGAAGAAACTCAACTCGCCCATCATGCTCATCTCAAACTCCGAGCTCATGACATTGGAAAATGAGAGCATGCGAGGATCCGCCAAAGATGATGTCATCAACATAGATCTGGACGAGCAGAAGATCATTGCCATGCTGGCGGATGAACAAAGTCTTGTCTATTTTACCCATTTCGAAACCATGACTCAACAGATAGGACTTAAGCCTCTCATACCAAGCTCTAGGGGCCTGCTTAAGTCCATACAATGCTTTGGAAAGCTTGAAGACATGGTTTGAGTATTTGGGGTTTTCGAAACCAGGAGACTGTCTCACATAGACATCTCCTCAATAAGGCCATTGAGGAAGGCACACTTGACGTCCATCTAGTAAAGCTAGAAACCCTTAGAAGCTACGAAGGCAAGCAGGATTCTAATGGCCTCAAGTCTAGCTACAGGGGCAAAGGTCTCCTCGAAATCTAGACCCTCAACCTGGGAGAACCCCTGAGCTACCAGTCTAGCCTTATTTCGAATAACCACACCATCCTCACTCTGCTTGTTCTTGAACACCCACTTAGCCCCAATGATATTGTGACCTCGTGGGGGCTCAACAAGCGACCAGACCTTGTTTCTCTCGAAATTTTCTAGCTCTTCATGCATGGCATTTACCCAAGACGCGTCAGATAGAGCATGACAAACGTCCTTGGGCTCAAATGAGGCAACGAAGCGAGTGGAGATGTAAGAGTGTCATACTGCATTTTGAGCGCAGACTCGCTCAAAGAGATCTCCAATCATCTCGCTCAAAAGGATGAGCTCGGATATGTCTAGGAGGTCCGAATGAGATGAAGAAGTGGCCTCACCTCGTGAGTGACGGGTAGGAACAGAGCCACTAGCTCCGAAGAAGCGAAGGCAGGGCGATCACCTTGAGGTGCGGTGGAAGACGACATCTCAAGGGGTGGATGAGGGATCGGATCGGGTGACAACCTCATCTCCATCATCCTCATCATCCACAAAGATGGTCTCGATTGCTCAAGAACTCGAGATATCGGGCCTAGTCCCTGACCGCCTCATCGAAAGTCACCTCACGTGTTTCTACCATTTGACTAGACTCGCAATTCCTGCATCAGATAAGCCCGCCAAGAAGTCGAGTAGCCTAGAAAGATCCCATCACAAAAACGTGATTCAAACTTATCTAGGTTTCGGACTTGAAATAAAGCACTTGCAACCAAACACACGAAATGAGAAACACCGGTTTACGCCCATATCTCAACTCATAAGAAGTGTGGTGCAAGTGTGCCCGAGAAAACTCTGTCAAACATGGCACGCGGTGGCTATAGCCTCACCCAAAACTTCCGCGGTAGAGTATTCGCCGAGCATCGTCCGGCCATCTCGACCAAGGTACGGTTCTTCCTCTCCACGATGCCATTCTCGCGTGGACGTGCGGAGAAGAGAACGGTGCTCTACACTGCCTCATCACGTAACCTCTCAAAGTAGGAATTCTTGAACTCCATGCCATTGTCATCGCGGATCGCTCATGAGGCACCGGAAGCTCAACAGATAGCCTCTAAAAGACCTCGAAAATGTGTAAACGCCTCATCCTTCGAGGCTAAGAAAACACCCAAGAGTACCACGAATAGTCATCGACCACAACAAGAATGTACCACTTCCTCCCGCCGATCAAGACTCGAGCCGGTCCAACTGTGTCCATGTGGAGCAATGTCTGGTGCATCGGTCATAGTAATCTTGGACCGGAGGATGAGAAGCGGCAACCATCTTGCCGTGCTTAGACGGAGAGCGCAAACAAGATTTTTGACCATCTTGAGTTTCGGCATACCACGAATGAGATTGTGACCGCTAACTCGAGTCAAATGGTCAAATCTAATATGACCAAGTCTCCTATGCCAGAAGGAAAGGTCGCGGGACTCGTAAGCAAGCAAACAACGGAGAGGATCACCGAAGACTCAGAGAAATCAACACGAAAGATCCTCCCAAAACGAGAAATCCCAAAAACGGACTCACAGAAGAATCAAGAATTTTGCGCTTGTTTTTCTTAAAGCTCACCTCGAAATCGTCATCTCCAGAAGTCGAGAGACTAAAAGCAAATTGTACCGCAACTTACTAACCAAGGCAACATCTTTTAAAATAAATGAATCATTAATGCGACTGCACCTTTGGCGATGACACGCCTGACGAAGCGTCTCCGAAGGTGATCGCCTCATCACCGGAGCACGGCAAGGAAGAAACCAACGGAGTCTCCGGTCATGTGTCGTGAACACCCGAGTCCACGAGCCAAACATTTCCTTCCCCGCCCACGAGCCCGAGTCAACAAGAGCAAAGTCTCGATCTCGATAAATCAAAATAGATTTTGGAACCCAATACCGAGTCACACGTCGAGCGTAAGAAGTAGTCACACACGATCGACCTCTAACTACCCTCGCCTCCGTCGCTCAAAGAAGCGTAAGGTCCGTGAATGCACACAAGTCATTCTCGGATCCGACTGCCACGGAGAGCGAGTCGAGCACCCAAGATCACGCCGATCTCGCCGCGGTAGCCATCTCGACGGGGGAAACGAGATCTACCCTCAGGACCGCGGAAGTCATGACCGAAGGGAGCATGAGGATGAAAAACAGAAAACTCGGAAGAACCAAGTCCTCGATGCTGCCCAAAGCTACTAACAGTAGCAAGCCTAGACCTCGTGTTGGTCTTAAGTGCACTCAAGGTCTGGGGCTGACCCTGAATACGCCTGAGAGACTCAACACGATCTCTTCGCGCGATCTTGGCGCGCTTGAAGCAATGGCCAATCAAATGTCCATCCTTCTGACAGAAGGTGCAATGATACTTCGCCTTCTGAGAGGCAGAAGTAGCATGAGATGGCTTCGCCTTCTGAGAGGCTGAAGCTGCAGGTGAAATCACCTTGCTATCAGAAATCCTTTGGACAAAGCCCGCTGATTTAAATTGAACATTCTTGTTCTTGGGCTTGACCTCAATCACACCTGCGGCTATGGGTCTGAGCACGACAGGTGGATGCTTCCTCACATCCTCACGGAAATCATATCCTAGACCCTGATTGAACTTGCAAATCTTTGATTGGTCTAGAATAAGATTGAGCTTCTTCTTGCCTCCTACAAATTTCTCGAGAGTGTTCATAAGATACTGACAGTAGAGGAGAAGAGACAGCAGAAGGTAAGGGAGCAGAAGAAGAACCAATAGTAGAGGAAAGAATGGCTTGTGCACGCATAGCCGACTCTGAAGGGACAGTCCTATTACTAGCCAGTTGGTTCACGCCGCTAAGCTGTCTCCACCTTACCCAGGGCTCCTCCCTTCTCGGAATCACATTACAAACTGAAGGTGGCTTCTCTAGTAGGTCCTTAGTTAGCTTCACACATTCTCATCTAATGCAATCAAGTTAGATTTTAGTTTGTTACAGTTTTTGCATGGTGAGCTAACAGGGTCCTTAGAAGCATACTTAGCCATTTTCTTATTGTTGTCAATCATTTCTTGAAACTGTTTGGAGACAGATTCAAGCTCAGCAGTCAATTTAGGACAATTCACACATGAAGCAATAGGCTCAAGTAGAAAAGCTTGTAATTCAAGATTTTATGATCCGCCTGCTTTAGTTTCATCTTCAAATTATTACAACTTTCACAAGTCTCGGGCAGATCGAGAAGCATAGTGTAAAGACCTCTAAAAGCATTGTCCTTATCCTCACATGAGGTGCAAGAAGTAGTCTCAATAGTAGATGAAGGAACAACAATCCTAGTCATTTCTAGTTCAAGAAGCGACTAACATTCTCCACCTTAAGAATATCTAGCTCGAGGTCACACTATCATAAGAAGTCCTTAACTTCTCCATATCACCAATCAAAGCAGGCATGTATCACATTCGTCACGGAGGGAGCGGATATAAGTGAAGTAAGCTCCGTGATGGTCTATCTACTTCCTTCTCCAACTCGCTACATCTAGCTCTAGATTTAGCATGAAATTTACCTAGCTTAAGAAATGCATCATTGTTGGTCGTAAGATGGGTATACCTCGTCGAGTCGGAGTAGAGCTCGTTGTCGCCGGTTAGCCCTCGAGGGCCATGAAACACATGCCGAGAAGTCGCCGTCGCCCTTGGGGTCTAGGTCACCCGTCCTCGTCGTCGTCGCTCCATCCCTCCACCTCGCCGAGGTCGAGGTCGTCGGGCGGCGAGGACGCGGTGGATGAGCTTTAGCCTTCCCAAGGTCGCGAACGCCTTCTTGCCTTGTGTCCGAGCCGGGGCTTCTTGTTGCGTTCTTGTCGGAGTAGTCGTTCTTGCCCGAACCGTAGTCTCCTTTGTCCTTCCCCGCTTGGGGCGGTTGCTCGAATGTGGTTGGGGCCACCACACTCAAAGCAAATCAACGGTCCACTTTTTTCCGTCCCTCCTCCTCTTGTAAGCATGGGAGAACTTCCGAGCTAGGAGGGCGATTGTTCATCCTCTAGCCGCTCCAACCGATCATTAGTTACGTCCACGAGAGCAGCTAGGAGAACCCGCAAAGAGAATCGGCAGAAGAACCGAAGCGAAGTGGATCGGTGACTAGTGCCATCGGTGAGACTTCACCGACGAGAGACTATGTCAATCTCGTGAGTCTTGAGGCGCGTAAAAGCGTCAAGAGTCGTGTCGAGAGGTCTGTGGTGTCCTTGATGGTAGTCACCTTCATCTCCCAAACCCAAGATCGAGTGCGAGAAAGAATTTGTCGGCGCTATCCGAGTCGGAGTATGTGAGACCGACGGCTCTGAGGTTGCTCAAAATCTTGTGAAAGCGAGAAAAGCACTCATCAAGGGACTCACCAGCAAGCATCTCGAATTTGTCTTTGATTCGCTTGAATCGGTCTTGTCGCACCATCTTTATTTGGGTGGTGCCCTCATGGTAAGCATTGAGGGTCACCCAAATATCGGGCCGACGCCGGTGAGAGATGCGATCAAATTCGCTCGCTCAATCTCTCGAATGATGGTGTTCCTCACCCTTGCGTTTGCCTCAACATCGACCATATTCCGGCATTGATGTTCTCATCGGTGGAACAACAAACCGACCTTGACCTTTCGCCAGTGGCGAGCCTCGAGCTCGGATGTAGGTCTCCATCCGACTCTTCCGAATGGATGGTCGAGTACTTGTCCGTCGCCATGACTCTTGAGACCGGTTAAAGATCTATCAAGAAGAGCTAACCGGCTCTGATACCAATTGTAGGACCGAAATGGCAACAGAGGGGAGGGTGAATGGTGCCTTTTAAGAAATTAAAATCCTCCCCTCAAGTACTCACACCGCAGAAAAGAACTCATTGGAAGTCTTAGATCGAGAAAAGAAATCAAATCCAGAGAGTAAGGAAAAATGGGTGCTACGCTCAAGCGGTAGTACTGCAGTGCAAGCGGTAGTACCTCCGAGCGTAACTACCGTTGTGTAAATTGCGGTAGTACCTTTGAGCGGTAGTACCGCTGTGTAAACTACGGTAGTACCTTTGAGCGGTAGTTCCTCTCGCTGGCTAAACCCGAACGAAGCCCGCTCCCACTTGTGCAGCCTCGCAAAATGACCATTTCGCCCCTCCTGCACCTTCCGGGCAGCTTCCGCGCTCCTTGTTGTCCTAGCCTCGCAACCACCTCGAGTCTCCGCCGTCTTCGACACATTCCGACCGTTCTGACCTCAGCGCCACCTGCGCCTAGTCCGGTCACCTCGTGTCTCGCCACGACTCCGCCTCGACGTCCTACAGCCAATACAGACAAGAAACACATCACATAGCACCGCTCGATATGATGGAATAAACATATGCCCTAATTACACAAGCCACCCAAACCAAACTCAAATTTTATGCCCTGACTATTCTGTCTGCGCACACGCGGTAGTACCGCCGGTTCCACTACGGTAGTACCGCCGGCCGGTAGTACTGCAGTTGAACCTGCGGTAGTTCCGCTCAACCTGGGAGCAGCAGACCTGATCCATTTTCCAGATTTTCAGCACACGAGTCAATTACTCATCACAAACATGGGAGCACCTCTCACATGGTCTCTCACCTTCCCTTCTTCCATTAATTTCCTCAACCTCAATGCGGTTGGGTCCTCCTTTTGCGCCATAATCCTTTCTTCTATGCTCGCTTGCGCTTCAATTGCCGCTAAAGTTCCTCCTCTACTATCTACAAGTTCAATGCTTTCAACTCATTATATAGCTCAGGCTGGTGTTCTTGAACCATAAGGTTATTGCAATAGGTCTTACGACTGAGAGCATCTGCTACCACATTGGCTTTTCCTGGGTGGTAGTGGACACTTAGGTCGTAATCTTTTATCAATTCTAACCATCTTCTCTGCCTCAAGTTGAGGTGTGACTGGGTGAAGAAGTACTTGAGGCTCTTGTGATCCGTGTATATATCACGGTGGTTGCCAATCCTTATCCTCACATGAGGTGCAAGAAGTAGTCTCAATAGTAGATGAAGGAACAACAATCCTAGTCATTTCTAGTTCACAAGCGCACTAACATTCTCCACCTTAAGAATATCTAGCTCGAGGTCACACTATCATAAGAAGTCCTTAACTTCTCCATATCACCAATCAAAGCGGGCATGTATCACATTCGTCACGGGAGGGAGCGGATATAAGTGAAGTAAGCTCCGTGATACTATCTACTTCCTTCTCCAACTCGCTACATCTAGCTCTAGATTTAGCATGAAATTTACCTAGCTTAAGAAATGCATCATTGTTGGTCGTAAGATGGGTATACCTCGTCGAGTCGGAGTAGAGCTCGTTGTCGCCGGTTAGCCCTCGAGGGCCATGAAACACATGCCGGAGAAGTCGTCGTCGCCCTTGGGGTCTAGGTCACCCGTCCGTCGTCGTCGCTCCATCCCTCCACCTCGCCGAGGTCGAGGTCGTCGGCGCGGCGAGGACGCGGTGGATGAGCTTCTTAGCCTTCCCAAGGTCGCGAACGCCTTCTTGCCTTGTGTCCGAGTGGGGCTTCTTGTTGCGGTTCTTGTCGGAGTAGTCGTTCTTGCCCGAACCGCGTAGTCTCCTTTGTCCTTCCCGGCTTGGGGCGGTTGCTCGAATGTGGTTGGGGCCACCACACTCAAAGCAAATCATCGGTCCACTTTTTCCGTCCCTCCTCCTCTTGTAAGCATGGGAGAACTTCCGAGCTAGGAGGGCCAGTTGTTCATCCTCTAGCTGCTCCAACTGATCATTAGTTACGTCACAGAGAGCAGCTAGGGAGAACCCGCAAAGAGAATCGGCAGAAGAACCAGAAAGCGAAGTGGGATCAGTGACTAGTGCCATCGGCCGAGACTTGACCGACGAGAGACTATGTCAATCTCGTGAGTCTTGAGGCGCGCAGAAGCGCGTCAAGAGTCGTGGTCGAGAGGTCTGTGGTGTCCTTGATGGTAGTCACCTTCATCTCCCAAACCCAAGATCGAGTCGCGAAAGAATTTGTCGGCGTTATCCGAGTCGGAGTATGTGAGACCGACGGCTCTGAGGTTGCTCAAAATCTTGTGAAAGCGAGAAAGCACTCATCAAGGACTCACCGGCAAGCATCTCGAATTTGTCAGATTCGCTTGAATCGGTCTTGTCGCACCATCTTTATTTGGGTGGTGCCCTCATGGTAAGCATTGAGGGTCACCCAAATATCGAAGGCCGACGTCAGGTGAGAGATGCGATCAAATTCGCTCGCTCAATCTCGAATGATGGTGTTCCTCACCCTTGCGCTTGCCTCAACATCGACCATATTCCGGCATTGATGTTCTCATCGGTGGAACAACAAAGCGGACCTTGACCTTTCGCCAGGTGGCGTAGCCCTGAGCCTGGATGTAGGTCTCCATCCGACTCTTCCAGAATGGATGGTCGAGTACTTGTCCGTCGCCATGACTCTTGAGACCGGTTAAAGATCTATCAAGAAGAGCTAACCGGCTCTGATACCAATTGTAGGACCAAATGGCAACAGAGGGAGGGTGAATGGTGCCTTTAAGAAATTAAAATCCTCCCCTCAAGTACTCACACCGCAGAAAAGAACTCATTGGAAGTCTTAGATCGAGAAAAGAAATCAAATCCAGAGAGTAAGGAAAAATGGGAACATTACGCACATAGCGGTAGTCTGCACAGTACGAGCGGTAGTACCTCTGAGCAGAACTACCGTTGTGTAAATTGCGGTAGTACCTTTGAGCGGTAGTACCGCTGTGTAAACTACGGTAGTACCTTTGAGCGGTAGTTCCTCTCACTGGCTAAACCCGAACGAAGCCCGCCTCCCACTTGTGCACCGCAAATGACCATTTCGCCCCTCCGCACCTTCCGGCAGCTTCCGCGCTCCTTGTTGTCCTAGCTCGCAACCACCTCGAGTCTCCGCCGCTTGACACATTCGACCGTTCGACCTCGGCGCCACTGCGCCTAGTCCGGTCACCTCGTGTCTCGCCACGACTCCGCCTCGACGTCCTACAGCCAATACAGACAAGAAACACATCACATAGCACCGCTCGATATGATGGAATAAACATATGCCCTAATTACACAAGCCACCCAAACCAAACTCAAATTTTATGCCCTGACTATTCTCGTCACAAGACACGCAGTAGTACCGCCGGTTCCACTACGGTAGTACCGCCGGTAGTAGTATCATAGCTTGAACTGCGGTAGTTCCGCTCAACCCAGGAGCAGCAGACTGATCCATTTTCCAGATTTTCAGCACACGAGTCAATTACTCATCACAAACATGGGAGCACCTCTCACATGGTCTCTCACCTTCCCTTCTTCCATTAATTTCCTCAACCTCAATGCAGTTGGGTCCTCCTTTTGTGCGGCCATAATCCTTTCTTCTATGCTCGTTTGCGCTTCAATTGCCGCTAAAGTTCCTCCCTCTACTATCTACAAGTTCAATGCTTTCAACTCATTATATAGCTCAGGCTGGTGTTCTTGAACCATAAGGTTATTGCAATAGGTCTTACGACTGAGAGCATCTGCTACCACATTGGCTTTTCCTGGGTGGTAGTGGACACTTAGGTCGTAATCTTTTATCAATTCTAACCATCTTCTCTCGCCTCAAGTTGAGGTGTGACCGGTGAAGAAGTACTTGAGGCTCTTGTGATCCGTGTATAT
Organism: Bonia amplexicaulis; assembly: GCA_036346245.1. NCBI lineage: Eukaryota > Viridiplantae > Streptophyta > Magnoliopsida > Poales > Poaceae > Bonia > Bonia amplexicaulis. Next base: position 11,876,988 of record CM070766.1, read on the forward strand.
ATCACGGTGGTTGCCAATCGAGATAGTGCCTCCAAATTTTAAGGCATGTACCACCAAGCTAATTCCAGGTCATGGGTGGGATAGTTAGCTTCATGGGGGCAAAGTTGCCTAGATGCATATGCCACAACCTTGCCTCCTTGCATCGATCGCATCCAGGTCCTTGATGGGAAGCATCACGGTACACTTCAAAATCCTTGCGTACATCAGGTAGAACTAGCACCGGGGTGGTAGTCGGTCTTTTCTTAAGCTCCCGAAAACTTCCTTCACGGTTTGGTCCATTCAAACTTACTTCCTTCTTGAGTAGGCGGGTCAATGGCCTGGCGACCCTAGAGAATCCCTCTATGAATCTTCTATAATATCCTGCCAATCCAAGAAAACTTCGCACTTCAAGATGCGGAGGTGGGTTGCTTCCATTCATCCTTCTTTGAAATCTTGGCGGGGTCAACGGATACTCCCCCGGCAGACACTATATGTCCCAAAAAGCTGATGTCGCTTAGCCAGAATTCACACTTGCTATACATAGCATATAACGATGTTCTCTTAGCTTCTAGCACTAGGCGAGATGCTCGCATGCTCTTCTGCACTCTTGGAGTAAATAAGGATGTCATCAATGAACACCACTACAAACTTGTCCAAATACTCCATAAATACCTTGTTCATGAGATTCATGAAGTAGGCCGGTGCATTTGTCAGACCAAAAGACATGACCGTAAACTCGTACAGTCCATATCTAGTGGTAAAAGCTGTCTTGGGTATATCCTCAGCCCTAATTTTCAGCTGGTGGTAACCCGATCACGATCTATTTTGAGAAGATGGTGGCTCCACCAAGTTGGTCAAATAGATCATCGATCTGGGAAGGGGTATTTATTCTTGATGGTTACTTCATTTAACGCCTGGTAATCCACACACATCCTAAGCGTGCCATCCTTCTTCTTTACAAACAATACTAGGAGATCCCTGGCGAGGAACTGGTCTGCGATAAATCCTTTTCCTGCAGCCACGGAGTTGGGTCTTTAGCTCTTCCAGCTCTTCCACCGTCATCCTATATGGTCTCTTGGAAATGGGGGCAGCTCCTAGCTTCAAGTTAATGACAAATTCTAGGTCTCTGTCTGGGGGCATGCCGGGTAGGTCTTCGGGAAACACTTCCTGATAGTCTTGTACCACCATCATTCCTTCTAAGGGTACATCTTCGCAATAATATATTGCGCGCCCCATCTGTATGGTCGGTCTACTTTTACATCTATGATCATTCCAGGACACTTAGTCGACTTCACCATCCCGGTGGCACGATCTGAACCCCTCGATATCTGGCTAACGAGTTCATTCCTAATATAATATCCAAAGTCTGTGAGCTTAGTACTATCAAGTCTGCTAAGAAGTCGCACCTCTCCATGGTAACCGTTACCCCAGGGCATACTAAGGTAGCGGTAATCATACCAGCTGGTGACTTAAGTACTACTGGCCTCTTTAGAGAATAAATAGGTAACCCCAGTTTATCAGCATACCCCTTGGATATAAATGAATGTGAAGCTCCTGAGTCAAATAAAGTTTGCGCTGGTATTCACTTGACGAGAACGCACCCATAAGAACTCCATGACTTCCTCGCCTTCCTCTGCCGTGATATGGTTGACTCTCCCACGGTTGGGCGTTGGGGTATTCCTGCTAGCATGCGAGGTCTGAGGCCCCTTCAAGCAATCAAACTTGGCTACGACAGGCGTTTTGTTTGTGTGGGCACCGTTGGCGAAATGCCCTTCTCTCCACAAACAGTGTGATTAAGGTTGGTCATGGGTTTGTACCTGTATTGACTCCGGTGCGAGGAGCTTGAAAGGAACTTCCACTTGATCGGGTAGTCGGGTTGGAGCCACAGGTTGATTGGGTCTTGAGAATGAGGGGTTGTTGAAGAACTTCTGAATAAATCTCCCTTGCGGTCGCTGAGTTGTTAGCTTGCGTTTACGGCTGGCCTCCAGATTCTTCTTTTCATTTTCAAGAATTAGAGCCTTGTTCACCAGCTGGTGGAAGCTGGTGAAGTCCTGCACAATCAACTACACCCTTAACTCCTCGTTCATGCCTTCGAGAAATCTGTCAATCTTCTCTTCTTCATCGGCCACGTCCATTGGAGCGTAGCGAGCAAGCTGAGTAAATTTTGTGAGATATTCATTAATGGTCATGCCTTTTTGCTTGAGAGTGCGAAATTGCTCTTCTTCATTCTCATGACTCACTGGGGCGAAGTTGGCCTTAAAAGCCGTCCCGAATTCGACCATGGTATGACATCCATGTCGCTGTAGGTGGAGGTCTCTTCCTGGCCTCTGGCGGCAAGATAGTTCTCCCACAATTTGCAGCTGCTCCCTGGAGCTGATGAGCTGCAAATACCACTTTGTCTTCTTCTGCGCACTTGGCCAAGTGCGCCTTCCTTCCGTATCCCAAGCCAATCTTGACTTCAGAGGCTCGTCGGTAGAGGAAAAGTGAGGGGCCTGTCCTCCGAAAGTCGGCCAGTCACTCTAGACTGCTGGAGCTACCTTGTTGCCTAGTAATAATAGCCCCGCAGATGGTGGTTCATTGTGCCATGACTTGCGCCATGGTGGGATTGGTTGGAGGGGTGGAAGGTTGGCTTCCTGATCGTGGGCTTGTTCACGCCCTGCTGGCAAGACACCGGGTGTGGAGTCCACCACTCCTTGGTTGAGGGTGGCATTGGCCTAGGCCCTGGTCACCCTTTGACTGGCCATCTGTAGTCATAGTTTTATGACTTAATACTATTACTAGGCAATTAAAAGAATAAAAGAAGGTTGCCACCTCATGCAATAAAAGCCAACAAGATAAACGACAAAATAATTTCAACACAAGGCCGTTTCCTTAAGCATAAACTAAAACATCACATAGCCGACTTCTAGGTCGGACTTACTATTACAACACAATAATTAAAGTCCGATCGAATAGCAACTACGATATGTAAGGTCCGCATAACATGTGGGTACAACAACTAGTACTACGTGACTACACCGGCAAGTACGGCACCACCCACCTAGTCCTCCATATAGCCAACTCCGGCCGGAAGGGTCGTAGTCCGCACCGAGGCGGGACCTCACCGCCGAACTCGTAGGGGTCGGTGTCAGAGTCGGAGTGTGAGCGGGCTGCGCGCGACCTCCTCGGGCGAAGAGCCGATGTGGTCTCGAGGTCGCACGCTCTGCGTGCGGTCGCGGAGTGCGAGTGCACCGGGTCTGTGGGGGCAGTCGGCGGTCTTTGGTGGGGCGGCGGGGCCTGGGACTCTTGAGGGCTACGCCGTCTTCGCGCCGCCTCGCTTTGGCTGCTGCCAAGGCCCGCCACACCGGGCGAGCCGCTCGCGGAGGGTCGCCACCTCGGTGTGTGTGGCGGCGAGGTGCGCCCTAAGGGCGGTGATCTCCTCCAGAGCGGCAGTGTGGGCCGATCCCATGGCCCTGGTGAGGTCAACCTGATGCGTAAGCATCAGGTTGTTCTCGCTCGTAGGCATGTAGGTCTCATTATATCGCGCTTTCTCCTGGCGCGATGGGTAGTAGCAGAAGGGAGTGTGTCAAAGGGGGGCCTTGTAAATATCGCACGGCATGCGGCAGCAAGGCGTGCAGCGTCCTGGAGTGCCACGGTCCTGATGGTCCGCTGGTGCTATGTCCGGAAACGTGAGGCGGGTCGTGTGCGGGTCTTGGGTAGATGAACACCTCGATCAACCAGACTCCTCTCCTCCCGCCGTGGTCTTGAGTCCACGGTACACACGGCCGGTCTGGTAGCCCGGTAGTGAAGGAGCTTGCAGATACCGGCAAACTCCCCTCGTAGACTCCGTGGGCCAAGTAGTCCTAGTCACCTTCCTCTCCAGCTCCGGCCATCTGTAATTTAAACTCCTAGTGTTAGTAACTTTTCAAAATATTAATGAAAGATAGAACAGAATAGATCTAAGGAGGATAGAAAAAGAAGTAATACGCTATATTTTTAGAAATTCTTTTTATATAGTTTGCAAATTTGTGATCCTATATCCTTCCTAACGTCCATACTAAGGCCTTTACCCTACAACAGATGCTCGATACCGCTCTGTCGGACCGGATTTTCAATCCGAATCTCTGTGATTCTTGCATTATTCCCTGGATCGATGATAATGCGCATGGTACATTGTTGTATCATTTCATACATCGCTAAACAAGAATATTACGGCATCGTTGTTCAAGTTACACCACGTCGGGCGATAGTTTACAAAAGTGGCACTTAGGCCAATGTCATCATTACATACAAGCGGCGGAAGAAAGCAAAGTAGGACCATAACCTCGTGCAAGCGATTGGGGTAATGTGTCTTTATATATTATCTAGATTTAGATAATATATGTGCACACAATGCCTTAGGTCTGACTTGTCTAGGTTCGGAAAATACGGACGACGACCTAATTCCCATCGTCCTTCCTTCCTTCTGTGGCCGGGGCATCTTCATATTCATAATGATCCTGCGCCCCTGTCTCTGTTTTTGGTAATACGAGTGTGAGCACACTAACCACCGTGCTCAGCAAGTCATCACACAGAATGCAGTAATAGTATGCTAGGCTGAACAAGGGAGGGCTTAGGTTTATTTTATTTTGCCAGAAATTGCCTTTACAATACAGTACATAGGAATCCCTATGACCTAGCAGTTTTTGAAAGACACCAGTTTAATGGAATGTATCGTCTTAGTAGTGTACAGAGCCCATCCACCATTACATGGCCTCTGCACCTTATAGCATCTTCCAGCATTATAGTTATCTATCTCACCACTGGGACGACACCCAGGACAATTTCAAACTAGGGCCTTTCACGGCCCTACATTTTCCCATTTCACCCACAAATTATTTTTGAAACAGAACTATATCTAGTTAAGTCCCCATGTCTGCCCATGACCGCGAGCACGGCTATTCGAATAGTTTTGACTCTGCAGAGTTTGTACACATTCCCCACAAGAGACTGCCAACTCGTTACCCCACATGATTCCTTAGTCATATGGTTGAGCAGATCGTCACAGTGACTTTTCGAAATATCTAGCCACTTTCGTCATCTCACCCTTTGGGCTTATCCCACTTGCGGTGGGTCCCATACGTTGCACGGGATGTTTCCCACAGTCACTAACGTAGTCGGGCTCCACTCCCCGCAACGCTAGTACAGCTGGAAAACTTCACGCTCCTATTGGTGTCCCTTTAGGCCTTCCCTTGCCCTTGCGGATCCACTCCTATCCACTACACGTGAGATGAGTCTGGGGGTTTCGATAAATTTACTTAGCCCTGTTGTATTTTACAGACTTGTGGTTGTACGGTTTTACACGGGCTAACATGACAATATTCGGTCCTTAGAGTTATCTGAGTGGTTCTACCACATCCCATACTCTTTGTGTTTCCCCACACCACATACCAGCCCCCAAATCATCCACCCAGATACTAAACAAGTTTGAGGCTTTTTGGAGCATAAAATAACAGTTTCAAATTTCTTTCCAGTCATTCCCACCATGACTGCCCAAATCATTGTCATATTTGCAACTGAGATATTTTGGGACAGCTAAGCGTCCTCGTTTATCTAGCAATATTAAGCAGTACGATATATCATAACTCTATTTGTGAAAAACTACAATATGATAACTTTGCTATGGCGACAAGGTCCACATATCCCAAAGTTTCAACAGGCAATACTAACAAGCATAATAATGGGTGTATATCTAAAATCCATAAAACTGAACATAATTCATCACATAAAATAATAGCATGCACATGGATAATTTAAGGGAAATTAATTTGCATAAACATGGGTTCAACATGATCAAAGTGATAACTCGCCTTGGTCACGTGGTGCGGCTCTTGATGATCCGGGTTGCTAGGTTGGCTGCCTCGGTGTCTTCCTCCCGAGCCTCGTATGCTATTTTAATCGTACGCGAAGATTTGCATAAAAAGAAAAAGCAACAATTCACTCCAAATAACACCAGAAATTCAAATGAACTCTAAAAATTATGATTTCAGTTCCATTGGATAGATCTTGAATTTAGACGAATTTAGAAATTTGTCTCACTCAATTTGGAGTTAAAATGAAGAAGTTATGCCCTTTTAAAAATCTCAGTCCAGATAAATCCCTAAATTACTAAATTTCTGACAATTGGGGCCCACGGCATATTCCATTTTTTTTCTTTTATTATTTTTCTTTTGTGTCTCGACCACGGGCCTGCAGCAGCCGCTCGGGTTTTCTCAAGACTTTCGACGGTGTGGGGCCGCTTGTCAGTGAGGCTCACAGACCCGGCTACGACAAAGTGGGCCCACTGTCACCCAGAAATTAAAAGAATGGCTCAACCCAGCACGCGAGCCGGGCTAGAACGCCACGGGGAGCCAAAGTGAGGAAGAGAATCGGTAGTAGTAACCAAGTGGTAGGGGCGTTGCCTACCCAATAAGGGTGGTTGCCCTTTGAGGTGGGCGCTGGAGGAGGCCGAGCAGAGGAGGCCGAGGGCGGAGGTCGGCGGCGAGGTGGCGGCGGTAGATGGCCGGAGAGGTGCCGGGGATGCCCAAAATGCGTCCCCGATGCTGCGGTGAAGCCGAGGGAGGGGTCGACGGGGCCCGAGAAGCACGGTGGAGGGTCGGCGGCGGCGTGCGGTGGCGGCGGCCGATGAGGGAGCTTCGGCGACGGCGAAGTACGGTCCACGGGAAGGTTGGGGAAGGCCGGGAGTGGGTCCCTGGTGCTCTAGAGATGGCTTAGGAAGAAGGAATTGGGTCGCCTTGGCGGGAATAGGGGGCTCAATGGCCGGAGTTGGGGAAGATGGGGGCACCGGCGAGGAAGGGGGGCTCGGGAGCTCAATTGGTCGGGGTGGGAGCGAGGGAGGAGATGGCGGCTTGAGGGATCTGGGGGCCTTTATAGGAGATTAGGTCGGTGGCCTCGGGGCCGCCTGCGTCTGGTCATGTCGACCGAGATCTTGGCGGCGGGGGATTCGGTGGTGATGGCCTGGCAAGCGTGCGAGGGCGCTGAGCGCTGCCAGAGGGGCAGCCCTCGAGCCATGTGTCGAGCGGGCGCGGCGCGCCCAGGAAGGGCGCGAGGGAGGAGGCGGGAGGAAGAAGAAACGGTCTTGGGGCGTGACGACGGGTTGGACCGGTTCTACTGGGTCGGTGGCTGATTCCCCTTTTCTTTTCTTTTCTTTTATTTTTCTTTTCATTTTCTTTTACTTGTATATGTATATATATTTATTCATTTATATATATATATATATGCATATATATCCTTCCAAAATCTATTTTCATGAATATGTTGTTTGCACCTATTTCTCCATTTTTATGAAGATTTGTTTGCATGTAATTTCTTATTTTGTTATCATCCCCCTACATTATATTTTCATATTTATATATATCCATCCATGTATACCTATATATATATATGTGTGTGTTTATTTATTTTACTTTTTTCCTGTCAACTTATTGTTGTAGATACTAAATTAGGATTCTGTATTTTTGGGACCAAACCACATCCTCTTTCACTGGATCATCTTTTCATATTCGCATTTTAAATTTTTGTTTTCTATTAGTTAAACAGGTGTGCTGTTTTTCCTGACTTCTCAACCAAACTCCAAAGAAAATACAATAAAAATTCCAGTCTAATATAATCTATAACAAATTAACTAATAATATTCCTTTTTACAAAAGTTAAATTTTCAGGATGTTACAGTTGTGGCGGGAAATTTTGCGAGAAAAGCAGGATCTGTTGGTACGCTAGAGCCTAAATAGAGTTGCGGTGCTCGGCGTTGTCCCACAAGGTCGTGGACTCGTCGGAGTTGGTTAGGAGGAAGAGGGTCACCATGTATGTGGAGGTCCTCTTAACGAATCAGTCCGAGTTCTTCGAGACAGGTGAGAACCCGTCGTTGTTGTTCCCTTGGGATGTTCTAACCTTAGGATACTTTATCCTTTGGTTGTTCTCTCCCTGATTATTCTTTTGTCTCGTGGGTTGAGGAGTAAGATTCGAGGACGAATCCTTTTTAGGTGGGGAGAATGTAATATCCTGAACGTCGTTACGGCGTAAGTTTTTAAAATAATCGCGGAGTTTCCCGATTTTTCGGTAAATCGTGGGAGGTGAAAATTAAATTGCATAATTGTCCAAACTTAAAAAGTAAATTAAAACAACTAATTTGGATATTTTGGGCTGTCCGGAGGGGTGGGCCAGCCAGCCCAAATGGGGGCCCGTACCCCCTCCCAACCTAGCACCCCCTTTATAAACCCCTCCCTTGCCCCTCACCCCTTTTTTCCGCCCCCTAGCCGCACCCTTTGCCCCCTCCATCACCCCACAAGCTGTTGTCCATGGAAGCAAAGGAGAAAAAAAAGGGAAGAGAAGAAGAAGGGAAGAAGGAGATGAAGAGGAGGGAAGAAGAGGAATGATCCCAAGGGATACTCAAGGTAATTTTTTTTAATCTCAAACCCTCTGTTTTTCTAAATAATTAGGGTTCTTGGTACGGATTTTGAAGGGGATTAATAGTTTAATTGCCTGATTAGAGATTACCTGCTGTCTATCCGTAGATTGATTCGCGCAGCGCGTCTGTTTGCGCGGTTTCGACCAAGTAAACGATTTTTCCTATGGATCTTGCCAAAAGAAAAATTGTAGAGGACTTCCAGACCCATCTCATATATTGTTTTTAGAAATTTTGGCCATGGGATCTGGGAGAAACGGGGTCTAAAATACCGCTGTCTGTCAGGGAAACAGATTGTGACAGACTGCTATTAAACTGTGATTTAGAGGTACTAAATGATTTTTATAATTATGGCCGCAATTGAGAAAGTTGTAGGTAAATCAGAAATCTAGCTGTTGTATAAAAATTATATTTTGTGGACTCCTGTAATGTTGTTGGGACACAATTTAATCTTGCTGTCCAGTCTGATAGAACAGAGAACTTCCTCTGTTTTATGCATTAAGTTGCACTTAGCTATGATCAAAATAAAAATATATCATCTACATGAAAACTATAGACTTTTAAGTGATAAATCTAGAGATGTATCGTTTGTTGTAATTAGATTAATATTTTTAAAGATACGAAAATATTAAACAGAGCCATCGCCCATTTCATGCTCGATCAAAGCAGATTCCTGTTCATCTCTCGTGATGAAGCTGCATAAATTTGAGGTAACCCTCCATGTCAAATCAACCATGGGGATATATACAAAATGTTAAATTGTGGTAGGCTAGTGAGCAGTTGTTAACAAAATGTAAAAACTACATCATGTATCATAGACAAGATTTGATGATCATTTATCACAGACAAGATTTAAATAAAAACTAATACTGTGACTTATGACATCAATTTTTGAGAAGTGACAGTTCAGAATACACACCCACTGTTGTCTATGTCAAAACGCTGAAATGCCTTAAACAAATGCTCGTCTTTTTCGAGCTTGTGTCTATGCATTGTAGCTGTGACGAACTCAACGTAGTCAATGGATCCATTGCCGTCCACATCAGCCGGGAATGGTAAGCACACAAAGTCAACAAAATCATGGTTCAAAAACAAATTTTAATAGTTCAGGATTGGTGCATACAGCATCCATCAACTGCTTTACTTCAGCCTCTGACAGCTTTGATCCAAGTTTGGCTAACCCTGCTTTGAGTTCTTCATATGTGATGGTCCCACTGTTGTCTGTGTCCATATTCATGAACATTTGCTTTAGTCCCTTGATCTCTTCCTCGTTAAGATTTGAAGCAATAACCTGCATACACATTTGCTTATAAGTGTTAGACAGGCTGTCACTGTTAGACAGCTGTCACCTGTCAAGGCTGGCTTATGCCCATGTGTTTTCATTCACTTTCTGTTAGGGTTGTTAGGTTGTCTATTTAGGGTATCCAGGGCTCTCTCTCTTAGACATAACCCTAGACCCCCTGCCTATATATATGTGCTACTGGTTGTCCTAATGCATCATCAAGATATATACTACTCTCTACATAGTATCAGAGCGGTCGGTCCTCTGACCACCCCTTCCGCCCTACTTCTTCCCCTCCTTCTCCCTTTCTTTTCGGCCGCCATGTCGGGACATCCTCCCACCGCCACTTCCTCCCTCTGAGACCTCCTCTCCACGAAGCCGCCGCCGAGTTGACGAGTCCCTCGCCAGGCCGAGGAGGCCGCGCGCATCCCGCCGATCCTCCCGACGCGCCCGCCGCCGCCAAATCACGCCACGCCGCCTTGCGCGGGCCGAGGCTATCGAGCCGAGGCCGCCGCCGCCGCCACGCCCGCCGCGGCCACCGACCGCGAGCACGCTGCCCTAGCGCGCCGCCGCGGTGGAGAAGTCGGCGTCGACGAATCCATGGACGAGGCCCCCCTGCCGCTCCACGACGCCCTCCTCCTTCACGAAGCCGCCGCCGTCGCCACCATCCACGCTCAGGCGGTCAGCGTCCAAAACATCCGCTCCCTGGTTCCGCTCGTCCTCAATTTCAACTCCGGCCACTACACCCGCTGGCGTGAACTCCTTCTTGCTCTCGGGAAGTACTCTCTCGAGGGTCACGTCCTCGCCGACGACCACCATCCGAACCTTCCCGACTGGGTTCGCATGGATTGTGTCGTCAAATCGTGGCTCCTTGGCACCCTCTCCCCCGATCTAGTCGAGATCGCCTTACGAGCGCCGCCACCGCCGCGCCACCTAGCTCGCCATCGAAACCCAATTTCTCGGCAACAGGGAGTCTCGCGCCCTCTACCTCGACGCCAAGTTCCGGAACATCACTCAAGGGCACCTCTCCATTCTTGACTCATGCTGGTAAACCGCTTCAAGACCATGGCCGATGCTCTTGCCGACCTCGGGGAGGTCGTCGCCGACCGGACTCTCGTCCTCAACATCATCCGCGGCCTCAACAAAAATTTCACCGCCATTGGTCTTGGCTCCAACCGAGCCGCTGTTCCTCCTTCCTCGAGGCGCGAGCCGACCTACTCCTGGAAGAACTCAGTCTCTACCCGCCACCGTACTTCTCACTTCCGGCCACCACTCTACGCCTACGGCCGCCCCCTACTGACACACAACAGCTCTGGCGGCGGACCGGCAATGGGCAATGAGGCGGCTTCTTCCACTCCCGTGGGCGCCATGGCAGCGCCCTACCGAATCGGCGGTAACACCGCGCCTCCCGGGGCCCGGCACCGTGGCGCAAACTCTCTCGGCACTCCTCCGCCCGGCGGTGGCGAACTTACAACCCATGGACCGGGACCATCCAGAGATGTGGCGGTCCCCTCCTCTTGCTCCTCTTCCGCCCAGACGCTTCTCGGATCGGCTCGCCTCCTCGTAGCCGCCTCAACCCCAAGTCTTCTTGGCGGCTCGTAACCGATGGCCTCTCTACTATCCATGGTCATCATGCGGGACCTCCCGTCCCTCGGTCACTCCATCGCTCCCGTGGCGTGTCTTCATGGGACCAGCACAATGCCACTGGACACTCCACCGCCTCCAGTGCCTTCTCCACCATGGCGCTGACTCCTCCACCACAGCACGAGTGGTACTTCGACTCGGGAGCTACATCTCACATGTCTTCCGACCCCGGTATACTCTCCCACCTCTCCACTTCTCGGCACCCTACTCCTTCCTCTATCGTCGTCGGCAATGGGTCCCTTCTTCCCGTTACTACCACCAGCACAGCTACCCTCCATGGTTCTCTCCGCCTCAACAATGTCTTAGTTTCCCCACCTCTCATTAAGAACCTCATTTCTGTCCGTCAATTTACTTCCGACAATAACTGTTCTATCGAATTTGACCCCACTGGTTGTTCGTGTGAAGGATCTTGGTCTCGAACGTGATCCTCGGTGTGTGACTCCCCGACCGCTCTACCTCTGCATCTACCCGCCGCCGAGTCCCTCCTCGCCGAATCCTCCGCTCCACTTTGGCATCGCCGGCTTGGTCACTCCGATCATGCAGTTTTGTCGAAATTAGCGGGCTCATCTGTTCTACCTTCATGTAATAAAGTCATAGGTCATTCCATTTGTCATGCTTGCCAACTAGGTCGACATGTCCGTCTTCCCTTCCCCATGTCAGCATCCCGTGCTTCTCACAATTTTGATCTTATACATTGTGACCTCTGGACATCTCCTGTTGAAAGTATTTCTGGTTATAAATACTATTTACTCATTCTCGATGATTGTTCACATCATCTTTGGACATTTCCTCTTCGGCTAAAATCCGACACCTTCATGACACTCACCAACTTCTTCTCCTCCGTTTCCACTCAGTTTGGCACCACCATCAAGGCAATCCGGTGCGACAGCGGTAGTGAGTTTGACAACTCTAGCGCCCGCACATTCTTCCTCACCCATGGCGTCCACCTCCGCATGTCTTGCCCCTACACCTCCCAACAGAATGGTAAAGCTGAACGCATCATTCGCTCTATCAACAATGTCATTCGCTCACTTTTGTTTCAGGCATCCATGCCACCATCCTATTGGGTTGATGCCCTCACCACTGCCACCTACCTCCTCAACATCCTACCCACCTCAACGCTCAACTTCTCCACGCCGCATCACGCCCTCCTTGGATCTTCACCATCCTATGCGCATCTTCGCGTCTTTGGGTGCAAATGCTATCCAAACCTTGCTGCCACAGCCTACCACAAACTTGCTCCTCGGTCTGCCCTCTGTACTTTCCTTGGCTACTCCCCTCACCACAAGGGATATCGCTGTCTTGACATGACATCCAACCAGGTCTACCTCTCCCATCATGTCATCTTTGATGAATCGTCATTTCCCTTTGCCGATCTTCCTTCCACCCCTCCACGATGACTTTCACTTTTGGATGACTACCCTAACCCGAACCGGCCCCACAGCCCACCGATCACCTCTTTGCTGCGCAGTCTCCCCACGCGGACCGAGTCTTGCGCGTCGACGTCCCCGCAGAGACCACACGCGCCATGGACAATGCCGCGCCCACCACTGTTGCGGATCCTGCACCAACAACCCTACCACGCACGACAATGACGGTCGATGCGTTGTGCAGGACACCACCCGCCCGCCACACACAGCCACATGCGGCCACCGCCCCTGTTCACCGATGGTTCGGCCATGTCTACTCCCGGCGTGCGCCGAAGGTGTCCACCCCGACCGCTCCACCAGTGCATCCTCCCCCGGGCGCGACGGTGCTCTCAAGACTGTTGCCCGGTGCCGTGCCAAGATCATCCCATGCAAACCGGCGCCCAATGACAACGCGCGCCAAGTCCGATTTTCGGCTACCTGCCCTCTACCTCGCCTCGCCACTATCGTCTGTACCTCGGACGTACCGCCACGCTCTCGCCGACCCCAATTGGCGAGCAGCTATGGAGGACGAGTACACTGCTCTCTTGCAGAACCACATCTGGGAGTTGGTTCCTCGACCGGCCAAAGCGAATGTTGTTTCTGGCAAATGGATCTTCAAGCACAAGCTCAAGGCGATGGCTCTCGGCGGTATAAAGCTCGGTGGGTGCTTCGTGGCTTTACGCAGCGCCCGGGCGTGGATTATGCCGAGACATTCAGTCCAGTTGTGAAACCAGCAACAGTGCGGACAGTACTAGCTCTTGCTCTATCCAGGCAGTGGCCAATCCACCAACTTGATGTGAAGAACGCATTTCTCCATGGGACATTGTCTGAGACAGTCTATTGCTCACAGCCATCCGGATTTGAGGACACCACTCATCCAGAGTTTGTCTGCCGCCTAAACAAATCACTCTATGGTCTCAAACAGGCTCCCCGTGCATGGTACAGCCGGTTTGCCTCATATCTGCTATCCCTTGGATTTCTTGAGACCAAGTCTGACACATCACTGTTCGTATACCACCGCGGCTCTGAGATCGTCTACCTGCTCCTTTATGTTGATGACATCGTCCTCACCGCCTCATCTGCCGGACTTCTCCGCCGCATCATCACTGCCCTACAGCACGAATTCTCATTGAAGGATCTCGGCGAGCTTCATCACTTTTTGGGCGTTCATGTACAGAAGTGTCATGATGGTCTCCTCTCACAGCGGCAGTACATGATGGACATTCTAGAGCGCACTGGCATGGCAGATTGCAAACCATGCACCACTCCTATCGACACCAATCCGAAGGTGTCCGCCTCAGACGGTGCCCCTGTCAGTGATCCCAGCGATTTCCGCAGTTTCGTCGGGGCCCTACAGTATCTCACCTTCATCAGGCTAGACATCTCTTACGCAGTTCAGCAAGTGTGCCTTCACATGCACGACCCACGAGAGCCCCACCTCGCCGCTCTTAAGCGGATCCTTCGGTACATTCGCGGCACTCTCCACTTGGGACTTTTCCTTCAGCCATCCTCGTCGTCTGACCTCGTGGTTTACTCTGATGCTGACTGGGCCGGTTGCCCAGACACGCGCAAATCCACCTCAGGCTATGCCATGTTTTTAGGCGACAACCTGGTCTCCTGGTCCTCCAAACGTCAGAACACGGTGTCACGTTCCAGCGCAGAGGCTGAGTACCGAGCCGTGGCAAATGCTGTGGCCGAAGCTTCCTGGCTGCGCCACCTTCTGCTGGAACTACACGCTCCTCTTCGGCACACCACCCTGGTGTATTGCGACAACATCAGCTCAGTCTACATGTCCTCCAACCCAGTTCAACATCAGCGCACCAAGCACATTGAGATTGATCTTCACTTCGTCCGAAAGAAAGTGGCACTTGGTGATGTTCGCGTACTACATGTTCCCACTACTTCCCAGTTTGCCGACATCTTCACCAAAGGGCTTCCCTCATCGATCTTCAGTGGGTTTCGGTCCAGTCTAAACGTCCGGGGTACGGACGCTCCGACTGCGGGGGGTGTTAGACAGGCTATCACTGTTAGACAGTTGTCACCTGTCAAGGCTGGCTTATGCCCATGTGTTTTCATTCACTTTCTGTTAGAGTTGTTAGGTTGTCTGTTTAGGGTATCCAGGGGCTCTCTCTCTTAGACATAACCCTAGACCCCCTGCCTATATATATGTGCTACTGGTTGTCCTAATGCATCATCAAGATATATACTACTCTCTACAATAAGCACCAGAGAAGAAAAGGCAGCCAATTAAGAATCACTATGAAGATAGTAACCTTCAGTGCCATCTTTTTCAGCTTATTCATTGCTCTGAATTGTTTCATCCTAGAAAGAACAGCGCTGTCAATAGGTCTATCAGATGCTTCTCCTTTTCTGAGCCATGGATGTTCTGATCAAGCATTTAATATACAGAACATTATTTTTTGCCGAAGGAACTAAAATTTGTAGGTCAATGTATGGCCAAGAAGCTTACGACGAACTTGGGCTGAAGTAATTTTTTTCTTTGGATCTTGCGTCAACATCTTTCTAACCAGGTCTTTCGCACTCTCAGAAATTGATGGCCATGGCTGACTTTCGAAGTCAATCTCCCCACGCAGAATAGCATCAAATATACCCTTTTCAGTTTCTACAAAGCACAAGAGAAGATGAATAACATAATGGCAAATATTACTGCTTAATAGTATACATGAATCCAAAAGTGGAAGTGAAAAGGGATCTTAAAGGCAAATGTACCAGCCCAGAATGGAGGCACACCACTGAGAAGAATGTACAGAATAACACCTGCACTCCAAACATCCATCTCTTTCCCATAATTTCTCCTAAGGACGTCAGGAGCAACATAATAAGCACTTCCAACGATGTCCCTGTACATTTTTCCTGATGTATTTGGAAGGCATTAGTATACATCAATAAAAAAGTTATAGTGAATGAGATTATAGTTCCAAATCAGAACCGCAGAAAAGATGGATACTCGGGATCTTGTAGCATTAATCACCTAAGTTCTCTTTGATTGATTAAGAATGGGACAAACTAATTTTCTAATAACCGCAGAAAAGTTGGATACTCGGGATCTTGTAACATTAATCACCTAAGTTCTCTTTGATAGGTTAAGAATGAGACAAACTAACTTATCAAATGAAAGAAGGGTAGTTAACTAGCGGTTATGTTTTCAGAACCATATTGATGAAATCTTGAGATATATGTCAGTTAGTACGAAGTCAAAAAAGAGATCATGGATGCATGTTGTATTCAGTATAGGAGATGACAATGATCAAAATATATAAGGAGAAAAGAAAACAAAGGAGCTGCCTTCCGCCACCATCACACCCAACAACCACCAACATCACTACTATGATAGGGAAATGCACAACAGTTATACCTCGCTCGAACACATGGCGAGGGGGGAGTACCTAGGCACCCACCATGGCGAGAGTTAGATGGTGGTAATAAAAATAAGAAACAATACATTATATGGCTGAGTGTTGAGAAATTTGATGATTTGCCCCTCGTTTGTTTGCGAACAGCTCATTTGCCACACAGTTGATTTCATTATCATTTGTCCCATCTTTCAATTTTCAGGTGATGATTTGCCCTCTTTGGATTTCCAACCCATTTTCTATTTTGGCAAGACTAAATTACCATGAGAAATGACCAATGTGCCCTTTTTTGGACTGAGATCTGGCCTCCAACCCCCGTAAGCCACCTCCCTGTCCTCCTCCCCCCTCATGCCGCCAGTCGCCTCTCCACCGTGTGGCGACTTCTCCGTCCCCTCCTCGTCTCCCGAGAACACCGGCTCCACGTCGCCACCTCCCTATCCTCCTTGTCGCCCGAGGCCGCCGGCCCCCTACCGCGTGAGCGCTTGGTGCAGCACCCGGCCGCGCGAGGTGCCTCCCCCTCGACTCCTTCAACCATGACGCTTCGACCATAACAATTCGACCACGACTTTGACCATGACTCTTCGACTACGGCACTTCAACCACAGCACTTTGACCACGGCTTCGACCACAACGCTTCGACCACAATGCTTCGACCACAACACTTTGACCACGGCGATTCAACTACAACTAGATGGCACCTCGCGCGGCCGGGTACCGCGCCAACAGGGGATCAAAGTAGCAGCTGTGGTCGAAGTGCCATGGTCGAGGTGCCATGGTCGAGGTGCCGTGGTCGAGGTGCCATGGTCAAAGCACCATGGTGGTAAGTCATGGTCAAAGTGCATTGGTGCCAACTCTCAGTTCAAAAGAAGGGCACATTGGTAATTTTTCATGGTAGTTTAGCCTTGCCAAAATAAAAAATGGGCTAGAAATCCAAAAAGTGCAAATTATCACATGTAAATTGAAAGATGGGGCAAATGATCAATTAAAATTAAATGTGTGGCGAATGAGCTGTTCGCAAACAAAAGAGGGGCAAATCATCAAATTTCTCTTTATTCATTCAGTAAAGTTACATAGGATTACACAAAATAAATTTGGAGGTTCATCCATCCAAACAAAACTTTCTGAGTAGTAAAAAGTTTTCCATGCAGGATTATTTGTAGATAAAGGAATCTCATGATAGTTGTAGATAAAGGTATCATCACTCATCAGAAATTGCAGGGAATTTCTGAACTTTTGTGACCATCGACAACTACATGCTTAGAAGAAGTGATTAGTTACCTCAAATTTTGGTTCAGCATGGCAAGAAGGGGCGATGCTACATGTGGATCTTGTGTTCACCCCACACACCGTCAATTCTTGCCAAAATCATGTTACTGTCAGCTTTAGATTTCACAAGACTGTTCAGCTTTAGATTTCACAAGACTGGCTTCCACCAGTTCATCACAAAGTGCAAGGGTCGACTCCAAATTATCCTCATTAAAATTGAGATCAATATAAAAGGTGTATACATCTGGTTCAGCTGTCAAGCCCTCCTTTCTCATCTCATCAAAGAATCCTCTTGCCTCATCAAATTTCTTCTTTTTATTTAGCAATCTTATAAGAGCACTGTATGAGCTTGCAGTAAGTCTGAATCCCGTCTCTATCATTTCATTGTGGAGATGCAGTGCCTCTTTCATATTTCTTGCCTTACAGTGCCCCTTGATCAATATATTGTATGTGTTTTCATTTGGCACCACCTCCTGAGAAAGCATCCCCTTGTAGATCTCAATGCTAGATTTCATGTTCTTGTCAATGCAGTACTGCTTTATAAGAGAATTGTATGTTGCAGCATTTGGGCGGATGCACTTCTCCAGCATCCATTCGAGCAGCCTCTTTCCACCTTCTACCCTACCTGACATGCAAAAACCATTCATTAAAACATTATATGTTGCGATACTAGGCATAATTCCTTTATCTAACATCTCCTGTAAGAGGTTGTGAGCCCTGTCAAACTCTCCTGATTTGCAGAGCGCATCAATAAGAGTTGTATATGTGTAAACATCCGGTTTAAGGCCCGCAGCATCCATGTCTGTCATGGTCCTCATGGCCTGCTCTAGATTGCCAGCCTTGCATAGGCCATTGATCAGGGAGTTGTATGTGCAAACATTCAGTTCTAACCCCTTGTTGCACATCTCATGCAATAGCTCATTAGCGGCCTGCACATCCCCCTGCTTGCAGAGTCCATCCGATAGAGCCGTGTATGTCACCACATTCGGAGCCACTCGTCTCTGCACCATTTCGTTATGCACACGAAAGGCCTCCACCATCTTCCCTATCTTGCAGTACCCATCAATGAGCACTGTATATGTGACCTCATCAACATCCAACCCCTTGTCCACCATCTCCTGCAGCACTCTCTCCGCCTCTTTCAACTCCCCAGCTCGACAAAGCCCATTGATCAGCGTGGTATACGTCACTCCATCAGCTGCCAAACCTCTCTTCCGCATCTCGTCAAACCAACTTCTTGCAGCTGCCAAATCACCCTTGCTACAAAACCCACTCATTACCGTTGTAAACACCATAGCGTCCAATGCCACCCCATGCATTACCATATCCTCTACCACCCTCATAGCATCCGAAACCTGCCCTTTATTGCATAACAATGCAATAACACTTGTATACGATGTTGTATTCGGCTCCAACCCCCTTGTTGCCATTTCGTCTAACAGCTTCATCGCGTTCTCCAGCTCACCAAGAACACAGTACCCATGGACCATAGTGCCGTACGTGATAACATCAGGTGGCGACACCATTTCATCAAACAATTGGCGTGCATCCTTGTGGCGTCCAGCACAGCAGAGCGCCTTGAGGAGTATATTGTAGGAGCATGTGTTCTTGTCTGGGAGTTCTTGAAACAACTCAATGGCTTCATCGAGAGGGAGGCGGGAGAGCACGGCGTTACAAGACTCCGGGGAGGGGGAGATGCCGTACTGGCGGAGGCGGCGGAGGAGGGGGGCGGAGGGGAGGCACAGGAGGAGAAGATCGAAGGAGGCGGGGTCGGAGGAGAAGGCCTTGTAGGTGGAGATGAAGTGCTCGACGAAATGCCGGTGAGGGGAAGAGAAGCGGAGGGCGCGTACGAGGATGGCCCGCGCGGCGCGGGGTCACGGACGGCGAGGTGGGCGGCGACGGCGAAGGACTGGAGAAGGTGGGGGTGGGGGTGGGGTTGGGTCGGGAGGAAGAGGAGGAGGAGGAGGAGGAGGGTGGGAGGTTGGGGTGGGAGGCGAGCAGGGGAGAGCGAGGAGGAGGTGGAGCAGGCGGAGGTGGGAGGAAGGGAGGGAAGGGAGGAGGCTGGGTGCGGGAGGAGAGGACGGCGGCGGCGAGGCGTCGCGCGAGGGCGTCGTCGGCCGGGGAATCGGGGCGGGGCGGGAGTATTCCGGGAACGGGCGCGGCGTGGCGGTGGTCGTGAGGGCCTCGGCCTCGGCGGCAGAAGCCGGCGGAATGCGGCAGCGGCTGCGGCGGTGCGGAGGGGAGGTGGTGCTGCTGCTGCTGCTGCGGTTAGGATGGGCCGGGCCCAAGTGCTGGAGGACTCGCGCGTGGGTTGAAGGTAAGGAACGCTGCGCTGCGGCTGCGGAGGCGCGGCGGAGGAGCATCCAGCGCGGGCGGGGTCCGGGAAGCGGGGCCGCCAGAGGAGAGGAGGGGCGGCGGGCGGCGGATCGGCGCGGATGCGGCCGGCTGCTTGGGGAAGAGGAGGAGCGGAGGCGGGCAGCTGGTGGGAGTAGAGGAGGGCGGGCGGCACCTCGGGGAGAGGAGGGCAGAGGCGGACGGCGGCGGGGAGGAGAGGAGGGCGGCCGATCGGGGCGGAGGCGGGCGGCGGGTGGGAGGAGCTCGGGAATGGCTCGCGGATGCGGAAGGGATGGCTCGCGGGGGCTGATATGGAAATGTACGGCGCGTGGCGGACGGTTTTCGAAAAACCCGGACGACAATCTGGGCGTTCGATGAAGATCTGACGGTCGGCACGAGTTGAGTGCACGAGTGCACGCACCTGGCTGAGTGCACTGGATGCGTTGCTCCTTATCTGTGCACGTATGAACATATCCAATCTTGATGGTCCGATCCAAAATCCACAAATAAGATGCTAATGGACGCTCCCCCCCTTTCCCACTTACGCAAATTTGCGTTTTAGCCCTAGTTTCCATCCTCTACTCCTTAATCCTCTCGATCTCCATTCTGGCGCCACCTCCTATCGTCTCCCTCCTCCAGTGCTCACCTCCCTCCTCCCTCGGATGGATCGCTCAACTCCATCCGTGCCACCTCCTCTCTCTCTAGCGGCCGCCTCCCTCTCGTGGCTCCCCTTCATCCTCGGTCGGCGCCTCCCTCTCCTCCGTGGTTCCTCTTTCTCCATCCAGCACCTCCCTACCCCTACCTTCTAGCGGCTCCCCCTCCTCCATCCCCACCCTCCTCCTACGGCCGGAGCCTCCCTCCCGACCACGCACTACTTCGACCATAGCACTTCGACCATGGCGCTCGACCACGCCCGACCACGGCGCTTTGACCATGGTTTTGACCACGACACCGAGGCACCGGTGGAGGAGGCGCACCACCGAGGAGGGATAGGGGAGGCACCGGATGGAGGAGGGGAGCCGCGGGAGGGGTAAGGGAGGCGTCGATGGAGGAGGGGTGGGGGAGCCACTGAACGGGAGGGGGAGAAGGACGGATGGAGGACGAGGAGCCGCGGGAGGAGGAATGGGTGAAAGATCAAGCTCCGATTACATTGATTAAAAGCGAGATTGATTAATCAAGCTTAGCTTAAATTGGTTTTGGTGCTAATAACAAATAAAGTAATGTGATTTTAATGATAATATCATATACCATTATGTTGTTTTGGTGATAATGATAAATGCATTTATGAGACTAATATGCTTGTTTGAGTGTTATTCTTGCTTAGTCTCATTTAGATGAAAAGGTGAAATCAAAAGAGGTATGCATTCGAAATCACTCTCTTATATATTAATGCATTCCTTAGATCCAAAATATAGATTGAACTCCACCATTTGTTCAAAATGAATATATGCATATGTCTTTACTATATACACTTGCATGCATCTTGTGCCAAAAGTTGTCATTTCATTTGCTTGAAATGGTATTTATTGCTCATATGAAGATAAGAAAGCAAAATACTCCTTGGAAATTCAATTGGTTTAGATTTTAAACATTTGTTGCAAAATCAATTCCTTTTCTTGCTTTTAAAAGGCATTTTGCCATATCTTTTGAAAGAAGACTCGTTTTTCAAAAATTCTTGTTGGAAAAGGTCACCAATAGCATAAAGTTCATATCTACGAAATTTGAAAATATTTCAAATTAATTTGTAAAAGTTTTGACCTTTTCTCTCTTTGGAAAATGGCTGAAAATTCAGAATGTTCATGACTCTGAGCCAATTTATGATTTTTGTATCTTAAAATGGATTCAGATTTAAAGGAAGCCACAATAATGAAAACTGATCCTCCATAGTTTTTCTTCAATGTAAAATTTGCTCAGAATTTATAAAGAGCATTTGATCAATTTTTCATCTCTCTAGAAGCTCATGTGAAATGCAAAAGTCTGAAAATTCAGACTCAGTTTTCTGAAATATCATGTTTTGAGCTGATTTATGATTTTTGTATCTTTAAGTAGACTCCAAATCTGAGGGAGCTATAATTGTGACTTTTAATCCTCAGACATTAATCTATACTGACGAATTTTCTTGGAATTATTGGATATTTTTAAGTCAGTTTTTCAGGTAGCTTTTGAAGGCCACATGGAATGCAACAAAATCTGAAAATGATCCAAGTATTACAAGTGATTCATATACAATTGGTATCATTTCAAGTGGTATTATTTCAAGTGGAGTCAATGTCAAAGGTCCTCAACAAGTTACCAAGAGTAAGATTATCTGAATGTGTTTCAAATATCTTCCATTAATTTAAGTGGTCTCATTTTGGTCATATGTATTTTTTGCTCATACTTCTTATGACCACATTATGTTAAATTAATTGGCATCAAGCTCCTCATACTCTAAATTGGTATTAAACCCCTCATAATAGAATAATCAATGCTAGTTGTGTTAATTGACTCTTTTTGGTGCTTAATGCCAAATGGGGGAGAAATTTGTGATAATAGATTTGAATATTGAAATAGATATTGATAATGGGGAGAGAATAGTATATTATGATAATGCCAAATGGGGGAGAAATAATAGAAATGTTATTGCTAATAGGGAAGAAAAGTGATATGTGTTTATCGGGGAGAAATTAATTGAATGATGCTAAAATGTGAAAAATTAAAATTCTAAAGTTCAATGTTGATTAATGCTTTCACCTTCTCTAATGCGCTTAATTTTTTATCATTTAGTCATTTTCACCAATGTGCTATTATCATAAATAGATTTATCATCAATCACCAAAAAGGGGAGATTGAAAGATCAAGCTCCGATTACATTGATTAAAAGCGAGATTGATTAATCAAGCTTAGCTTAAATTGGTTTTGGTGCTAATGACAAATAAAGTAATATGATTTTAATGATAATATCATATACCATTATGTTGTTTTTGTGATAATGACAAATGCATTTATGAGACTAATATGCTTGTTTGAGTGTTATTTTTACTTAGTCTCATTTAGATGAAAAGGTGAAATCAAAAGAGATATGCATTTGAAATCACTCTCTCATATATTAATGCATTCCTTACATTCAAAATATAGATTGAACTCCACCATTTGTTCAAAATGAATATGTGCATATGTTTTTACTATATACACTTGTATGCACATATTTAGGGGGAGCTTTCTATATGTTTTGAAGTTTCATGAGTATTGATCCATGTTTCTTTCTATATGCATATTTGAGATCTTTACTTTAAAATACATTGTTGAGTATATATATAACTTGTGTAGTTCATATGTACTCATGTGAAATCGGGTTGTCAACTAACTCCTCCATTATGTGTTAATGGTTGAATAGTCAATGACAATCGGATAAGTAAACTTAGTGCTTACCTTAGAGTATACAAAGTGTTGTGTACAAGTTGTATACTCGCAAAACAAATTCATATCTCATTATTTGTTGAGATTGTCATGAATTATCAAAAAAGGAAGATTGTTGAATCTTATCCCTCCATTATGTGTTAATGGTGAAGTTTGGTAATTGATGATAATTGTTTTGTGGACTAACGGTTTCCATGAGTTGGATGAATATGTTAGGTTTCACAAATAGAGATGATTTGGGATGACTTCATGTGTTGAAGATCATCAAGTCAAGATGCGTCATGAGTTGATGCATAGAGATGATCATGTGTTGATCAAGTAAAGACCATTATGTGTTGATGGAGTTGATGAAAAGATGCATTATGTGTTAATGCATATCGAGAAGATGACCCAAGGCAAAGGTATGGCTAGATAGGGCTAAGGATGTGTTCCTAGTCTTTTACCGGTCTTGGTGTTTGGTTGGAAGACCAGATTGCTAGTATAGGTGTCGTACTATTAAGAGGGGTCATGTCTAATAGTTTGATTCTCATTATGTGTTGATGGCTCAACCTCACCTCGCTAGCTCAAATTAGCATGAGGCTTATATTTGCGAATATGTTTTGCACATAGTTGGAGCTCATGTGTTGAACTCTTGTAACGCGGGACTATGCATTGCGAATATGTTTTGCAAGTGCTTGAAGTCCATGTTCTATTCTTTGTGATATGAGGCTTATATTTGCAAATGTGTTTCGCAAATGGTTGAAGCTCATATTTAATCCTTGTGTCATGATTTCAAAAGTGTGCGAATGTGTTTTGCAACTTATTGGAAATCATGTTATAACCTTGTACGCATGATATCGTAGTTTGCAAATGTGTCTTGCAAAATATGTTGAGATATCAGCACTGCTTAGGAAAATCGAAACTTTCGGCTCTGTGTGAGCGGTACTACCGTAAGGCGAAAGTACCGGCATGTGTTGTGGTACTACCAGACGTGAGAAGTCCGAGCGGTTCTGTGTGAGCAGATGGTCTGGCCTGCGGAAGTACCGGTTCTGTGTGAGCGGTACTACCGAGGAGAGGAAGTACTGACATGTGTTGTGCGGTACTACCGGACGTTGGAAGCTCTGGACTCTCTTGCGGAGCCTTTTTTTCAGAGAGCGCCAAGTTTGGCCTCGGCTCGAGCGGAAGTACCACGCTGACTTTGTGGTACTACCGTTGAGCGGAAGTACCGGTAAAATGAACAGCGGTACTACCGCCCTGACTGTGTAACGGCTAGTTCAGAGCTCTGACATAGCCGTACAGTGGCGTCAGAGGTGGAGCGGTACTACCGGCCGTTGGCCGGTAGTAGTTCCGCTTGTCCTGAATTTTTCAGGACTTTGCTCCAATGGCTAGTTTTTTTGTGTGGGGTATTTATACCCCTTGTGGCCGGTTGGAGAGGTTGTTGATTGACTGGTTGGTGCATGTGTTGCACTCCTTGAGCTAGAGTGAGGCTCTCCACTCAATTGTGCATGTGTTGCACTTTGTGAGGTGTGAGAGAGGTGCTAGAGTGCATGTGTTGCCTCTAGTTGTGGACTTTTATGTCCAAGTGAGCTTGTGCATCCGTTGCACGTGGTGAGAGTCAAGCGGGGCTTGGCTTATTACTCTTGGAGTTTGCCGACTCCTAGACGGCATTGGAGGCGTCGTGCGTGGTGATCTTCTCAACGGAGGTTGTGAGAAGACCCGCCGAAGTTGTGAAGGTCAGAGCTCACCTACCCAGAGCGGGAAAAAGCTACCACTAGTGGATTGACGAGTTGATGCTTAATTCGTGGAGCCGGTCCGATTAGTTCGGGCTTTCCTCAACGTGGATTAGGGGAGAGCGGCAACTCTCTGAACACCACGGTAAAACATCGTTGTGTCAATTGCGGTTTGTTTCCTTGTGTCTTATTTACATTCAAGCAATTTACATTCATAGAATTAAATTAATTGCTTGTTTACCTAGGATTGCAAACCTTGACCTAGGATAGAATTTGGTGCATTTAGGCGAAATTACTTGTTGTAGGCACTATTTGAGCTAAACCAAATTGATTTACGCTTCCGCATTATATACTTGGTTTAGGCAAATAGAAAAGTTCTTGAATTGATTAGCAATAATTTGTAGAGAATTTTTAGACCGCCTATTCACCCCCCTCTAGTCGGCCACCTCGTTCTTACAATGGGGGAGCCACCAGAGGGGAGGGGGAGGGGCGGATGGAGAAAGGGGAGCCGTCGGAGGGAGCCGCCGGAGGCGTTGGATGGGGAAGAGCAGAGGAGGAGGCAGCGCCAGGAATGGGGAATGGGAGGACTGAGTAGCATAGGATGGAAACTGGAGGCCAAAATGCAAATTTGCGTAAGTGGGAAAGGGGAAGCGCCCGCCAGCATCTCATCCGTCTATTTTGGATCGGACGGTCGAGATTGAGTATGTCCATATGTGCACAGTTCACCACATATGTTCTCTAGGTTAGCGGGACGGGGGTAGTAACTCACTAAAAATTTAAAATATACTTCTTATTTATTTATATATTATATATTTTAATATGAGATACGCACTTTTTTATAGGGAAAATTCCATCTATAGTACTGAACTAAGCCTGGTACCAATTCATACCACAGTTTTTTCCCAACTCCACACAGTACCACAAGGAGGGCACAAATCTTCCATCCATAACACTTATGGCTACCTTTTGATGACGGCATTTGAAATCTACATTCGACCGGTTACTGTAGCTTCAACCAATGCTTCTTTGACCACTATAGATTCGACCAGTTACTGTAACTTTCGACCACACATAGCCTTCGATTGGTTACTGTAGATTTGACTGCTGCAGCTTCGACCACTATAGATTCGACCTGTTACTGTAGTTTTCGACCACACATATCTTTCGACTGGTTACTGTAGCTTTCGACCACACATAGGCTTTGACCGGTTACTGTAGATTTCGACCACACATAGCATTGACCACTGTAGATTCAATCAATTATTGTAGCTTTTGACCACACATAGCTTTCGATCAGTTACTGTGTCTTTCGATCACACATAGCTTTCGATCGGTTACTGTGTCTTTCGATCACACATAGCTTTCGACCAGTTACTATAACTTTCGACCACACATTTCAGACACCATCATCAAAAGGTAGATAGAAGTGCTATGGATGGAGGATTTGTGCCCGCCTTGTGGTACTGCATGGAGATGGAAAAAACTGTGGTATTAATTGGTACTAGCCTCAGTTCA
This sequence comes from Bonia amplexicaulis, assembly GCA_036346245.1. Classification (NCBI taxonomy): domain Eukaryota; kingdom Viridiplantae; phylum Streptophyta; class Magnoliopsida; order Poales; family Poaceae; genus Bonia; species Bonia amplexicaulis. Next base: position 11,903,321 of record CM070766.1, read on the forward strand.
CTGCTATCGATGGAATTTTCCCTTTTTATATATTTAGACTAAAACTTGAATTTATATATTAAAATATAAATTTTGAAGCTATATATTAAAAAATATACATAAATATTTATAAATTAATAGCTAACATAATTTTAATACCCACAAGATCCTCACAGGGCTTAGCTAGGTCCCCACCAAGGTCAGGGCAACCCTTCCTACCTTGCGTCCTTCCCCTCTCCCTCAAGACAATACTAGCTATATTTAAGGAGGAGTTCTAACAAAAAAAGACAACAAAAAATGAAGAGAGTATTAGCTATGTTCAAGTGGTGTAATCAGAAATTAATAACGCTTCATGCCATGCTCAAGTGATACTTATAGGGAACTTACTTAGAGTCAATTTATCGCACCATCACATCCAAATGTGATTAATCGATCTAAGCCATTTTACTGAAGCATGAAATAGTAGAACGATGAAAGGCCATCTCAAACAGTCTTTTGCACTAGACCTCATCCACAACTTCCAAAATGAATTGATTTCCTTCCCTCGCTCGCAAGACTCACATGCCAAGCCTTCCATCCGCGAGTTGCCCTTCGTTTTCTTCCCCTTCTTTACATAGGTGCCACCACAATTCTGGCGAGGAATTCCCAACGGGTGACCCCTCCTCAAGCCTACAAAACCCCCTCTGAGCACCCTCTAATCCTTGCACTCCCAAGCACCTGGGAACTCCCTCAAGGCGTGTCCACCACTTCAGCCCTCGATGCAACTATGGCCAAAAATTGTCACCACCTTCCATCCATTGTGTTGCCATCCTCCGATCTTTCTCCGACAACTATATAGTGTGAAGAAGAAGACTAGTTGCTCACATAGAGAGAATCAAGAATAACCACCAAGAAATACGAGTGATCGAAAACGTTCGGTAGTGATCGAACCGACTTGTGGTCGAATTAGAGCACCAGAGACAATCAAGCGCGTTCCCATAGCGAAGCTGCGTGGTGAAGCCCTGACCTCAAGCCTTTACTATTGGCACGAAAACCCATGAGACCTTAGCAAGAAAGGGTCTCTAGAAGTGAGTCAACCAAGAACCACCAAAGTCTTAGCATCCTTCGAAAATCACTCCCAAGAAAATCACGAGATTTCTCTGTTTTGATTTTGCTCTCGAATGAATTGACCAAATGGTCTTAGAGTGTGAATCGAGTTCGAGCAAAGAAATGCAAGCCAACTCTCAAAGAAAACACATATACCGAAGGAAATCGAGAGGGCAAAAGCAACAAGTAACTCATCTTAAGAACACAAACATGAAATGATACACGAGATGAATCCAATCTTTTCATTTCTCATGGAGGTTTCTACAACCACTCCACCCAGAGACAACTCACACAAGATACAACAATAGAGATCGAGCACTGGGACAACCTCTCCCGACTCGAGTCTCCTCCTCTATTTATACTCACACGCTAACGGGTCTCCACAGACCACCGTTACAGAGAGCTCCAGTGCTTTACAGGCCTCCAGTGCTTTGCCCATTACCCGGTGTAGCGGCTCCACCGCTTGCCCGTTTGCACCACCAACTCTCCGGTCGTCTGATGCTTTCTCGGTGGATGGGCTTCCTCACATTTCTCCAAAATGCCCCTCCGCTGCCTTCCAGGAAGCTTCCTCCACCGCCTTGTTGTCCATGCTGTCAGCCCACCTGGCACGACACGTCCTCTTCGGCTTTTTCACGTCGTTCTGGACCTCAACATCTCCCATGTCTAGTCCCGACTATCCAAAGCTTCACCAAGACAAGTCTCCAGTACCTGCAACCAACACAGACACAGAAACATCACATAGCACTGATCTATCTGAAACCATACCGCATGACTCAACCCGAGCTCAAATCTTCCACAGATTTTAAACTTAGTCAAGACCATCAAAATGTAGAACAAACCAGTCTACAAGGTCCATGACTTCACAAGGAACCAACCGACCAAACCTCACACGGACAAGATATGAGCACACACGACCGGTTTGAAAGAACTCCATCGACCGGCCAATCGCCGACAACGTGGTCAACTATGAGCCAAAATTGAATCACCACAACGTGGTCGAGTGCCCGGCGCTGGCGTGATCGAACCTCGAACACTCGCAGCGCGGTCGATTCTCCGATCGGACAACATGGTCGAAACCCTAGCCACGACTACCGACTACGCCAAACCCGTGCTAGCACGGTGGTGCCAGCGATACAACGTGGTCTAAGTGCCGGTTACAGCGTGGTCGAAGACCTCACGCGCACAACGTGGTCGTAGATTTTCCGAGACTTCCGATCACGTTCGGTTTTCCGAAAAGCCGTACGTGGTCGTATTGCCTTCCGACCACTCGCGCCGCCCGACGGCTTCCGATACTCGCCAACGTGGTCGTATCGACTTCGACCACGGTCAAAATCCCTGCCTCAACGTGGTCGTATTGACTTCCGACCACGGTGCCATCAAACCACCGAAGATCACACGACCAAACGTGGTCGTATAGCATCCTACAAGGTCGTCTGAGCCGGGAGCGGTCGTACGATTTGGACAGGCGAGTTACGACTTCGCAAAGAAACGCCCAAAACAAACTCACTTTTCCTTCAACCAAGAGTCAAATACTCATCATAAAATTGGGATCATCTCCACATGATCTCTCACCATCAAAGAAGATCACCAGAACCATGACTTCATCGGAGTCCCAAGCTGCTCCAGCGCTTTCCCTCGCCTCCGTCCATGCCCGTGCCCCAAACCTTGGTAAAACTAACTCTCCTCACCTCCCTCTTGCTTTTGCAACTATTGCCACCCTCTGCCATGGACCACACCATCGTCAAGCCTCACCACCACTCATCAGCCATGACACATCAGTGCACAGTTCGACGTGGCAGCCACATGGTGCCATGCGTATGCCATGTCGGTGTGCAACCGCCCTGTTAGCCCCCCGCACCACACAAGCATGCATCTGGTCCACCGTGGACTAGGCGTCACCCATGGACCCGGTCTATAGGCTTGGGCCCACACGTCAGTCTCTATACCTATTTTCCTTTAGGAGAATAATTCGGCCAAAATTTAAAAACCCTCATTGACATCATCATGACGCATTAATCCTAATTTTCCTTTAGGAAAATAATTCAGCCAAAAATCAAAATCCATGCTTATGTCATAAATCTATTTTTCATTAGGAAAATAAATCTAGAAATTCTATTTAATCATTTCTTTCTCATTTTCTTAGTTTTAAAACTTCTGAGAGTCTGTTCTCCTTTATCCTAACTCTAATTGAACCTATTCTTTTTCTAAATTCATCTAAAATTTCGATCTACCCATTTCTACCATCATTTTGAATTTTGGAGTTTCTTTGAATTTTATTTTGTTTGGTTATTTTCATGTGTAGACTACGATGTTTCCGAGGAGTACAACTTCGACATCTCTCAGTAATCCGTGGAGCAAGGCAAGTTACATACCTTAGCCATGTTGAACCCGATTTGCAAATAAAATTATGTTGTTTCCAATTATTGTACATGCTTATGTTTATTCAATGTATTTCATTTCTAGTTTTAAATTATTAGTAAATTCCTACTTGTTATTACCACATTTGACATTGAACACTTAATACCTTATCACGCTAGAATAAAACTCTGGTTAGTATAGTAGTATTAGCTAGAAAACTTTGTAGCAATACTTAGTCTTGCTTAGAGATAATCTGAGGCTTGAGATAACTTTTTCATATAAAATGATGAGTTTTAAAATATATTCTTGACTTTAGTGGGTCAAGAAGGACTTATGCAAATGGTTAGGTGGTGGGTGCTTGCTGGCACATGTTGTTGCTCGATGTCTCAACATGGGTGGTTGGCACAAGGGGTATGTGAAAAGTCTGCCTAAGTCAATTAAGGATCGGTATGTAAGCTACTGCTACAAAGCCCTATCGTATTACCACAAGGCTAGTATGGGACAGTCCTGTCTAACTAATTTGTGGGTCTCAACCTGAGTCGCTATAGGTTGAATGTGAGTGTGGCGTAGACCACGAGGAATCTTACATGGCACAAGAGGGGGCCCCGATCTAGTAGATATAATTCTTTATTGGGGTAAAACCTTAGTGGAGGCATGGCCAGGTTGGTGGCTTTGCATGATAAAGATCTTGTGATAATCTCTTAGTTGCACACCTTTGAAAGTGTGTCATATGGATATTATAAGTTGATTATCTCTTGTGGATAAAGTTGTACTAGCTCTGCAGAGAGTATAAACTATCCTGGATAGTCGTGGCCACGACCATGGTCATGCCAAGCAAGGTTTTTATGGATTAGACATTGTTTTCCAAAAACTGGTTTAAAAAACTTGTTGGAATCTTTTTGGAGAAAAATGATCCAGGTGAGATACCCGTGGTTAGGTTAGTGTTAGGATAGACCTACACTAACGGTATTAATTTTGTTTAAATTACTGTTATTACTTATGGTATAAAATTCAGCAATTTACATCTATTTATTATATTTATTCAAATTCAGCTTTACGCTCAAATAACCATATATGTCTTCACTTGTTGTCTTTACATTAATAATGCATTTTTCCGTGTAACTTGCGAAGTACAATTTTGTACCGACCCTTGCTTAAATCTTTTGATCAGGGGAGGATGACTTCGACTACGGTGAGGATGAGGACGAGTAAGTCACGTTTTACTATCATTTGCCTGTAGGTAGCCTTATTGGGCTTCTTCACTTTATTTATCTTCTTCTGTTATTTACCTTATATTTTGGCCTATGGGCCATGGAGATGTAAAATTTGGCCATAAGGCCCATGCTCTTTTATTTAATAAAGATTTTTATTATGCATGATATGTATCCCTGTTACCCCTATGTGCACTAGCTTTTCTTGGACTAGTGTGACTGACACAGGGAATCCGGATGTGTTATTTCTATGTCCAACATCCGTTCTCTTGGTGGTGGCAACAACAACAACAAGTGGTGCATCTTCCTAATTTACGTTTTATATGTTTAGGCCGAGTAGGACCTTTTACTTTTTCTTCCTCATGCCAACCTATGCAGTGTGCAAGGTCCACCTCAATAGTGTAACACCCTAGCCAAACAATGTTATGGAATGCTACCTAACTAGAAGTAAAATAATGATAACTAAATACATTATACAAAATTTCGGCAGAGCCTCCTTTGTTTATCTATCCAAATCAGAGATTTCACAAGCAACGTCAATAATAATAGACAATCCTCAGGTAGTAAATTCAATGCTAAGCAATAGATTAAAGATTACTAAAACATTCAAGGATATAATACCTAGAGAAAGAACAAAAGCATCATAAACATTCTAAACTCTTATTACAATTCAAATTCAAGGGTAATAATCAAACGGTACTTAGATAGTCCTTGCATCTATTATTTAATTGTTCCTTCCTTTATTTCCAATATAAGTGTAATGTGCAAGTGCAACAAGTTTATTCCTTCCCTTTCCCCATGCATTCCGACCTCATAACGGTACCTAAAAAAACAACAACAACAAGAGTAAGTCCAACGACTCAGCAAGTATAATAGATAATAACAAGAACATTCATGAACATCACTTCACACATCCATCCATCAATCATATAATAAGTCATGCTATGCAGGATGATCAAAAATCTCTTTATCTCTTTCCCTTTTACATTTTACCGGTAATGCAAAGTGTGCATCCGTCGATGCACACCCATGCTTGTACCATCTGGTACAGGGACCAATTGCCCATACTCCACAAGTATGGGGACCTTTAGCCTATCATCAACATGACGGGGACCTCGGCGCTTGGTCATCTCGTGACCAAGTCTTCAATAAATCAACATGATGCATATGCGTGAATGTCTCAATTAAATAAAACTTGCATCCACAATATCTATGCATCAGAATTACTCATGAACACTATCATTTGCAATCAACCATAAACATCACCAATTCATATTCATCATAACCATGAACACATCTACTCATAATATTGATCAAACATCAACCATCCACACTATCATTTTAAACCATCATTATACTTGCCTTAACCGCGAGAAAACGAGGGACGTGCAGAAGGTGCTGCCCCTGGGATCTGTCCTCCACCTGAATAATAATTATAATATTTGCTAAGATAATAGTGGCAGACCTTAGACTAAATAAAAACACTCACAAACTAACAAAAATGTTTAACGCGGTTCCAAATCCCCCAAATCCTACAGATCATCCTGCCCTCTCTGCGAACAGTCAACTTTAAAAATTCATATCTATTGGTACAGAAGATTAAATAGGGTGTTCTTAGACTCTCTAGAAAGATAATTAAATTACCTAACTAAACCTAGTTGGTGAGCCTCCCTGAATTGGCCATCTTCTACCCGCACCATCCAATTTTCTAAAACATCAATTTTCACGTCGGGTTCTCTGGACAGCGCACTAAAATTGCCATAACTTTCACCTCGCGTGTCGGAATCATGATTTCCTGACCTTCCTGGAAATTTAAGACAATCATCTACACCTTTCATAATATGGAGATCCCCTGATTCTCCCGTTTTCTAATCGCCCAAACCAATCTACCAAAACCTGACAGAAATCTGCCGATCTGTAGAATAGTCCTACTAGAAAAATCATAACTTCTGCTACAAGGGTCCGAATGACGCGTTCTGATAGTTCATGGAAAGATAACGACGTTCTCTACAAAACTATAGGAGAAGTCCAGATCTGAATCCCCACAAAACTACCCCAAATCAGCCATCCAACAAAATCTATCCTAGCAGCCAAAATACCGACATTGCTACCACAATTAAAATATACATCTAAAACATGGGTTACCCTTGACGAAATGCTATAGAACACGATGAACGCCCCACGAACTTCTTCTCTTCTCCTTTTCCCCTTTTTCCTTCCTCCGGATCCAAACACCTCGTTGCGATTGATCTCCTTCCTCCGCTCGATCGGCAGCGAAGGGAGATCTTTTTCCACAGGAAGGAGGGGCTTCAATGGAGGAGAGAGGAGGGAGAGGAGTTGCTGGGCGGTGCAAGGCAGCGAGGAGGGGGCGGCGCCACACAAGGAGGAGGGGGCGGTGCAAACAGAGAGGAGGGGGCGGCACCACACAGGGAGGAGGGGGCGCCTACGGTTAGGGTTGAGGGGGTGGGCGCCCCCCCTCTTGGCCGGATTTCCTCCTGGGCCAAGGCCCAGGCCCAGGTTACCAGGAAAATTCAGAAACCCCCCTCCAAAATCATTATTTAATTCTTTTCTATAAGGTTCCTTCCTCCTAATCGATTATTTGTCGAATCACTTCCGGGATATTACAAATAGCAAGTTCAAGGATGTTGGGTTTTCTTCCAACCCCAGAATGATATTGTATAGGCTATCTGGTCTACCCTCTATTCCTCTGCCTTTTCCGTTGTGTCGCTCACAATTGCATTATGAGGCTAGAGGATAGGGACCTATTTCTAGTACACCATAACACTCCTAAACCATGTCACCATCCATGATCGGATAGGCCTGTTTTATGAGTCTAAAATATATTAGTCCCTAGCACATGTGTGAGTCATGTGCCATGATCAGATTTTTTATGAGATCAATTCTAATTTGATCATGTGCACAACAGCCTACAGAGTCGATCCTGTAAAACAAACCTAGGTATTCTGCCCTATGTTGTACCCAGGTTAAATATGTACATGCATCTTGAATTACAGTAGACTCGATCTCAATAAATATATCTACGATATTCCAGCACAACCATCCTTGGCACCCTGAGTATTAATTCCTTAAGTTAAATTCTGCATCAAATTATTCTCTACCACTTGCATCAATAATATGAATAAATCCACATTGAGTTAAACAGAAAATAACCACAATAAATGTTAAAAGCCACATAAAAAACCCAACATCTTCCACTTGGCTAAAATATTTGAATCAATAAACTGAAGTCCCATGTCTTTAACATGCTTAGAAAATAATTCCTGACTAACTGGCTTAGTTAGTGGATATGCAACCACATCAATGCTAGGCAAATAAACTAAACGAACAGACTTGAGTATATTTATTACATCACGAATATAGTGACACCTTCTTTCAATGTGCTTATTTTTACTATGAAATTTAGGATCCTTAGAGATCTTGATCGTTGCCTGATTATCATAGCAAATAGTGGCAAAAAATAGTGATGCAAGAAATTTCCTCAGCCATACACCTTCCTTTTATGCTTCAGATGCAGCAATGTATTCAGCTTCCATGGTAGAAAGAGCAACTGAATCATATTTCCTACTACAATAATAAATAGCACTCCTTCCAAAATAAATAGATAACCAGAAGTTGATTTTTAGCCATCTGGATCCCCTTGCCAATCATAACCCTATAGCTGAAGATTGTGACCATTAAAACGTAATGAATAATACATAGTTCCTTTGACATAATGCAGTACATATTTGATTTGTTTACAGTGCTCTTCCCTAGGATTCTTTTGATGTTACTAAGAATTCCAATGGCATGGATAAGGACAGGTTGTGTGAATGACACAGCATACATAAGACATCCTAAAGCTAAATAATAAGAAATATTATTCATTCTAGATTTTCCTCATTGAGTTTAGTTTCCTTCATAATATGTACATTAACAGGTTTGTTATTTTCCATATAAAATTGTTTTAAAATAATTTGAAGATATGCCTTTTGGGACAACTCAAGAACCCTTTTATTCCGATCTCTATATATTTCAACTCCTAAAATATAGGAAGCTTATCCCATATCTTTCATATCAAATTTAGAAGATAACCAAGCTTTCACTTCCATCAATGTATTTTTACCATCAAAAGCAATGAGAATATCATCAATATATAAAGACAATAAGAAAAAATATTTATCCATAACTTTTGTATATATGTAATGATCACCTTCCGTCATTGAAAACTCATATGACATGATAGCATTATCAAAAAGAATATACCATTGACGTAAAGCTTGTTTAGCACCATAAATTAATCTATTCAACTTGCAAACTTTATTTTCATTTTCTTTATCTCTAAAACCTTCCAACTATTTCATATATATTTTTTCCTCCAAAAGATTGTTAAGCAAAGCAATTTTAACATCCATTTGGTGGAATTCAAGATCATAATAAAGTCATCAAAGCACTAATAATATGAAATGAAGTAAATTTTGGAACATGAGAAAAAGTTTCTACAAAGCCAATACCTTCCCTTTGAGTAAAGTATTTAACAACAAGCCCAGCCTTATATTTTTCCTACTAAACTATCTGCATTTAATTTTCCTTTAAAAATCCATTTACAACTTATAGGCTTATAGCTGTTTGGTAGATTAACAAGTTCCCAAACTTTATTCCTTTCCATCGAGGTTAATTCTTCCCGCATTTCTCCCACCCACAGTTTTGATTGTGAGTAGTTTATTAATTCTTTATAAGTCTTTGGTTCTTCCTCTAAATCTGAAATTTTTAGAGTGAATTTCCCCCAAGAACAAATAATAATCATCTAGATATTGGGGTGTACTTAAATACCTCCTATTTCTCCTAAGCATGTTAGTACTAGTAGTTTGATTTGTATTTCCTTTAGGAGCTGAACCTCCTTCAGTGTGAAAATTAATACCAGATGTATCCATCTATGTTTCTGGTAGAGTTGCTAATAATTCCACCCTCGCCAGCTTAGCACGGTGAGGTGTGTTTTGATCTAAAAATATTGCATTCTTGCTTTTCACCAGTTTAGCATTTTTTGGATCATAAAACTTGTACCCATTTGATTCTAAAGAATAAACAATAAAAATTTCTGACATACCTTTAGGTTGCAATTTTGTATTGTTTTGATTTGGCACTCTAATTTGTGCATTACGACCCTAAACAGCTAAATGGCGAAGTGAGGGTTTTCTTCGAGTCCACAACTCATTGTCCTGGATCATAAAACCTGTACCATTGTCTTAGATAGTGAATGATTTAATAAATGAATAGTAGTATATAAAACTTCACCCAAAAAAGATAAAAGAAGATATGAATAAACCATTATAGACCTAACCATATCTATAAGTGTTCTATTCCTCCGCTCAGTAACATTATTTTGTTGTGAAGTGTATGGTATATTATAATGATGAACAATTTCATGCTCTTTATAAAAATCATTTAATATTCCCGAACTGTATTCTCCTCCATGATCAATTCTCAAAACTTTTATTTTTTCCATTCAATGGATTTTCCACTTCAGTTTTAAATGTCTTGAACACATCAAATCCTTCTGACTTATGTTTAAGAAGATACACATAACCAAATTTAAAATAATTATCAATGAATATGATAGAATAAATCTTTTGACCTCTAGTGAGAGTAGACATTACACCATAAATATCAAAATAAATAATAGCAAGAGGCCCATTAGATCTTTCTGTCTTTGGAAAAGGCGCACGAGTCATCTTATCCATTATACATGCCTTACAAATACCAAAATACTCCCACTTAAAGTGCAGAATTTTAGAATTAATAAGCCTTTTAATTCTATTTTTAGATATATGACCAAGTCATAAATGCCATAAATAAGATTCTGGCTGTATATTCCTACATTAGTATTCCTCACTATGGAGTCATTTTCACCAACTAAACATCAATATTGTCATCATTTGATAGTCATCATGAAAATAAAGACCTTCATGATGAGTTCCAGTATGCATTAATTTTGTATTAACAATATTTTAACTTTTCCTTTTCTGAACAGTATATCATAGCCAATAGATTCTAACTAAGTAACAGAGATTAAATTTCTTCTCATGCTAGGTAAATATAAAGTGTCATGTAATGATAAGTTTCCTCCATTGAGGAGTTTTAGGATATAATATCTAATTCCAAGTATATCAGCTTTAGCATATGTGCCCAAAAAGACATATCTATTTCTCCTTAGAATTGTTTGCATAGAAGTAAAAGCTCTATGATATTTAGTAATATGAGATTTAGCACCAGAATCGACAACCTAACTATTTAAAAAAAGTAGTAGTAAGTAAAGATTCAGTGCATACAAAAATAACAGACATACTGTTAGGTGAAGAATTGCCTTTGCTCAACTGATTGATTGATTTGATTCTTTTGATCATTATGCTTCTTCATTTTCCTACAATCAACTCCGAAATGCCCATACTAACCACATTTGTGATACTTGAAATTTTTGTACTTATCATTCATCTAAACTGAGTTATAATTTCCACGACCATCCTAATTATGTTTCTTGTTAAACTGTTCTCTCAAATCACATTGTGCTTCATTTTTGCCAATTACTTTTATTATTACCTTTTCCTCTCTAAGGTGTAATTCAGAATTGTGAGTATTTCTTTCTTTTTCCTGAAAGAGTTTCCTATCTTCTTCCATAAGCAAATGATGCCTCAGAATGTGCATATTGAATATCCTCTCAGAATAACAGAAAGATATCTTAAAATATTTATATGAATTTGGAAAAGAGTTTAAAACAACCATGACCTACACTTCTTAAAAAAAGGATAGCCAATATTTTTAATTACTCTACTAAAGCACAGAGTTTATTGAGATGCTCATTAATTGAAGTGCTATCATATATCTTAGTAGAGAGAACGTGATTAACAAGATTAAGCACTTTAATAAGAGATACTTCACCAAAATATTGTTCCAGACTGCGCATTATTTTCTGCGTATTCCGTTCATGTAACATCCTAAATTTCAAGTATTAAAAAATAAGGAATTTTTAAAACTTTTCTTGCATTTTGCTGGCATTCAAATTTCTTCTGAATATTTATTTGAAATCTTTGAATTTTGTGATACGTAAATTAATAATCAAGAATAATCCCAAGTGCAAATAATGATCATGTAAATAATAAAAATGGAAAATGACATTACAAATCATGAGTTCAAATTCAAGTCAATAAAATGAAACCGAAAGAATATCAGAATTTATCTCTAAATAATTAAACCAAAAATTCCTTCTTTTAATTCAATTAGCGTACAAAACCCAAGCTTGGAAATTCAAAAATTTATATATATAATCCAGAATGAAATAATATCAAAATTGAATCCGAGGGCAAACTAAATAAAATAAAAAATAGAGGAATATTAGATTTTGTATTTAGAAATTTGAACCAATATTTGAATTAAAAATCCAAAAATTGAATACAAAATTTGAGCAAGAATTCAAATTCTAATTTTTGGTCCCCTTTTCTCCTCTTCCCTCTCACTTCCATATGGGCCCATTTTTTCTCTCTCTTCCTCCCTCTCTATCCTTCTTCTCTGCCGCTAGGCCCGATTTCCTCATCTCCTTCTCTTTCCTTCCTCCTCCTCTATCCTTTCTTTATTCCTTTCTTTCCCGTCCTCCTCGCGCCTGTGTTGCACGCTCGCACCATGCCTTCACCGCCTGACCGCTCAGCCCCGCTCCCACTATTCACCGTCAGCCCCACGTCGCCGCGCCTGCTTTTGTCGCATCGCCATCCCCTCGCCACGCCCTGCGCCTCCGTCGCATCACCGTGATTGCCCCGCATCGCCGTCCGTCAACACGTCGCGCTTGGCCACGTCTTCTTATTTCTCCCCCTCCTCATCTCTTCTCTTTGTGATGTGGCACCAAGTAGCACTACAACTTTGGTTAGTGCTATTTTTATCCAACAAGATGAAGCCAAGGGGAGGGAAGTGAGGATGGTGAAAATAGAAAGAATGTAATCACTATGGCGCATGAAGAAGACAAGGAGAAGAACCATGCCGGCCGCAGGGAGAAAACTGTAGTTTGGAACCTTGGGTTGGATGGAGTTATGCGTATATTGTGTGGGCCTAATCATGGTGAAGAGACAAAGAGAAAGTTCGTCTGGCTCAAAAGGAAGACACAACATCAATCAAGTGTTAGTGCTTGCAGTTCTGTGCACAATATTCACAAAGATTGTAACGCCAATTCTGAGGTTTCTAATGCACACAAAACACATATTTGAAAATCTAATGAAGTCTACTTTCCAACGAATCAAACGGCACATGTGGGAGCTTCCTGTACAAAGTTATGGCAACTTCATTGATTGCTGCACGAGCTGTCCGGAGACACACGCGAGACTTGCCAAACAAAAAGAGTTTGAGTATTGCAATACAAGTAAGGGTAAAATCCGACCATACCATGGTTTTCCAAAGGATGATAAGGACTCTTTTTCAGGTTCCAAACAGATTTGGAAGCTCCTTGAACAAGAAAACAAAACATATAAAAATTTGAAGCCGGTTCGGACTCGGATTGGAACAGCTGGACAGACCGATACTAAAACACCCACAACTTTCACAAACGGAGTCTGATTTGGGCGTTCTTGGACTCATTGGAAAGATATTTTGAAGCCCCACACAATAGATAAGGTGCCAGCCATGGAATCCTCATGGTCACATTGCAAATTGGGAGAGAATCCAGTGATAGCAGTTTAGATATTTTCTTTTTAGTTCGTATTGGAGTTTATTTCGGCCTTAGGCCAGGTTGTGCGTGAGTTTTAGTCAAGGTTGTGCATTATGCACCAATATAAGGACAGGGCCTTAGCCCCATTGTAACTTAGGCTATGAATTGAGAAATAGAAACTAAAAAATCACCATGGTTTGGTGGCCATTGTTGGCGTGTTCTTGAGATTTTCGTCGACGAATTGTTCTTGGTGTGTTGAATCCAATTGTGGTGTTGGATTCTACTCGCAGAAACTTCGGTTTCTCTACCCTTTGTTCATGTGATGTGGTGTGTGTGGGAAAAGGTTTATCTTGGAGGTGTATGCTATTCTTGGGTTTGCAAGAACCTTAGAACAAGGAGGGCATCCAACAAGGCGTATCGTGAAAGATCAGGGCCAAAGCAACGTGGTTCAGCTAGCTTGATAGGTGGATCAACATCAGTTGGTATCAGAGCATCCGTTGATCACGGTACATGCTAATTGTTTTCTTTTCTTTTGTGCTCGCACGAAGGGAAGATGTTGGAGCATGACTAAGGCATGTTGAGGCTACCGGCAGACATCATGCCATTGACCGAGGAGAGCACTTTGTTGAACTACTACATATGGATAGATGACTTGGAGGACTTTTTTCGGGGCCGGTTACTCTCTTCTAACAAGAAGATGAGACTGGCTAGGTCAGCGTTGCAAGGTGACATATTGCGTTGGTGGACGGCCATGCAATGGGATCGTGACAGGCGAGGTCTTCCGACCTGCACTACATGGGAGGAGATGAAGGTGTTGATACGGCGCAAATTTACACCATCTTCACACAAGCCCGCGGTGAAGAAGAAGGAATCAACTGAAGCTAATACCGAGGGAAAAGCAAGGGGGCTGAACGAGAGGTGGAGGGTACTGCCGCTATTCACAAAACCCTAAGGGGGATGTGTTTGTTGTTGTCCATGGAAATTTGGCTATAGGGAGAGAGGAGATGAAGCTATCAGGCGAGAGTACAAAAATTATTACTACCCCCGATCAAAAGAAAGAAGACAATGCACCGTCAAGTGGGCTGAATATTCAAGCTAGGAAGATTTCAGTTGATGACATCGACAAGGTGACCAAGGGGCAGCGGTGGAGTCTTTTCAAAACTCAATGCGAACTCAAAGGCACGTCGTGCATGCTGATCATCGACGGTGGAAGCTTCACCAACATGATTAACAAGTATTTGGTGTACGTGTTGGGGCTATCCACATGGAGGCATTCTGAACCTCATTATGTGAGATGATTGAACAAGGCGGGAAAGCTGAAAATAACACACAAGGTGTGTGTGCCATTTTCAGTTGGTGACTACGTTGATCAAGTGGAGTGCGACGTTTTGCTATTGGAGGTGTTTGGTTTGGTGTTAGGAGGCCGTGGTAATATGATCGTGATGTCACGCATGCTGAGAGAGTCAACACATAAACATTCAAGCACGGAGACAAACGACACGTACTAAAACCAACGGCGGAAGATGCAATTAAATTTGAAATACAGTCCATCATAGAAAAGAACAAAACTTTGAAGAATACCTCGAAACCGAGGACGGTTTCGCTTGAAGAGGGAGGGGATGATATGGCACCAAGTAGCACTACAACTTTGGTTAGTGCTGTTTCGATCCAACAAGATGAAGCCAAGGGGAGGGAAGTAAGGATGGTGAAAACAGAAAGAATGTAATCACTATGGCACATGAAGAAGACAAGGAGAAGAATCATGCCGGCCGCAGGGAGAAAACCGTAGTTTGGAACCTTAGGTTGGATGGAGTTATGCGTATATTGTGTGGGTCTAATCATGGTGAAGACACAAAGAGAAAGTTCGTTTGGCTCAAAAGGAAGAAACAACATCAATCAAGTGTTAGTGCTTGCAGTTCTGTGCACAATGTTCACGAAGATTGTAACACCAATTCTGAGGTTTCTAATGCACACAAAACACATATTTGGAAAGATAATGAAGTCTACTTTCCAACGAATCAAATGACGCATGATTGGAGCTTCCTACACAAAGTTATGGTAACTTCATTGATTGTTGCACGAGCTGTCCGGAGAGATGCACGAAACTTACTGTAACATCCCGAAATTGGGTTAGTCCAAAAATATGAATTTTAAAATCTTTTCCAACATTTTGTTGGCATTTAAATTTCTTTTGAATATTTGGTTGAAGTCTTTTTGAAATTTGGGGAATACAAATTAAATATCAAAGAGTAAACCCAAATGCAAATAATAGAAAACTAGAATTTTAAATACGAATTTGAAAAGATGATCCAGTAAAAGGAAAGAGGAACCTGAGTTAAAAATATGAAATCTCATTTTGAAAATAGTGACATAAATAACAATGAAAGTGAGTGACTAAAATGCAAACCCCTATACTTAGATATACACAAATTGTGCTAGGAAAAGTTTAGCGATATAAAAAGTAATGCATGTGTATATGGGTGTGTTTATGCAAAAAGAAGTTAAGTGGGCCAGCAAAATAATGGTATAAGGAATTATGTGTATATGCACCTATGATGAAACAATAATAATAATCGAAACGCAGATTAAGATTCAAGTCTTAAAATGCACTTCAAAATTAACATCAATAAACACGAATATATATATGATATAATCATCGGGTAAAATTTAAATTAAAATCAAAATTTACCAATCTCTGCTTGAACCTATCATTTTTCTCCCTGTGGGCCCCCTCCTTTTCTTTTTCTCTCTCTCTCCTCCCTCTTCTCTCCAGGGCCATTGGGCCCATTGCCCCTCCTTTCTCTTCTCTCCTCCGCGGGCGCGTCCAGGCCCCCCTTCCTCCTTTCTTTCTTTTCTTCTCCCCGAGTGCGCCGCGCCCGCTGCCCTGTCTGCCGCCCACGTCGCTCGCGCCTCCGCATGCGTGAGCCCCAGCCGGTCTCCTCCTGCCGCCAGTCCCCGACCCTCTGTGGCTATAAGGAGCCTCCCGGCCTCCCCATAGCTCCCGCGCCTCTCCTCTCTTCCCTCTTTGCCTCACCCGCTCCCACGCCGCCGCCATTTCCGGCCGCGGTGAAGCCCTCCGCCGTCCACCCGCGTCACGGCATGCCCTTCCTTCTAGGAGCTCCCACCGCCGACCAATTTGATTCTCCCAAGGTGAAGCCTGCTGCACGGCCGCGTTTCTTCCCATCGGCGGCGAAGTCGCCGCCCGCGCAATTCTTCTCGACCCACCTCGCGTCAATTCCATGCGGTGGTAGCATCCCCACGACGTCCTCAACCTCCCCAACCGCCGCCGGGCCTCTCGTCGCCCGGCGGACCCGCCATGATGGCCCGGCCGCCCGCCATGGCTTCCGCCACGGCTCATCCGGCATTCCTCCGTCCCGACCAACCGCGTGGTAAGGTTCACCACTCCTCCCTCAGGCTCGTGACCCTCCTATCTCGCCCCTTCTCCACGCCTGTTGCCGCCGCCGGACTCACCTTGCCATTGGCCGCCAGCCTGTGCCCGCCGTGTCCCCGCCCGCTGTTCCGCCAATCCGCCACCCCCCTAGCTTCCCGTCCCTGGCACAACCCGTTTTGGCGGTCCCAGCTCCCCTCCGTGCACCGCTCTGCCGTGGCAAAGCTCGCTTCACGTGGCGGCTTCCTCTGTTTGCCCCCATCCGTCGGCACAAAGGAATTACCGACCTCCTCGGTCGGCCAGTGGTCGGCCCACTTGGCTATCATCGCGCGGTTAACACCGACACGAGAGGTCCGGGTTCGAATCCGTGGTGCATTTCTTCCCACTTTTATTTTTATTTGTGAAGCTCTTTTAATTAATAAAATCATGAAAAATTAGAGAATAATGTAAAGAATCTAATAAAATTAATTGTGATATAAAAGAGATTGTTTAAAGACTTAAGTTTTGATTAGTTCTTATATGATTAACTAATGTGGTTTGAGCAAATATCAAAAAGGTTAATTAAAAGCAACATTGAAATATGACCCTATGTAACAAACCTTGCCTTGGTAAAGGGATTTAAAGCTAATACAATTGATTAGGTTATATATAAGAAAAAGAGGTGGTTTAACATTTAAGTTTGGACTAAAAATCGTATGCGAATAATTAATGTCGTTTGAACAAATGTTTTAAAAACTAATTATTAGTTAGGGCATTGGATCATCGGGCGTTGGAATAATCTCGATAGCAAGTAATCTGATGGATAAAGTAATATTATAGACTGATAGTCGCAAATGAGTAGTAAATAAGAATAAACTAAAAGTTTACTATTAAAACATCAGTTAGATGACTAAATAACTCCCATGATAGATTTAGATAAATAGTGATATGGCATAAAGAAATTGTAAGACAAGCCTTGTTAGACAAACGAAATATGAACTAGAAATAAAGCTAAACGTTGTAGGTGTTGCTTAAATAAAACATGAGCCACAGTACAGCACTCGATAAAATAATGTTACACTAATCTCGTTCATTGAATCGTAAGTCTAGCCTACCTCATGGAATTTCCTAAATAAATATACAAATAATAAAAAGAGATTATTAATAAAAAGACCGAATCATCGTATTCTGCCACCGACCTTGCCTCAACCCACCCGGATCACCCCTTACTCATAACAAAACTAAATCAAGGTTATTCGGATTTATTTTGGATCTTTTGAGTTATTTGCCTTTGTTTGAATTCAGTTGCTTAGCACGTAATTAGAACGGAGTTACGAAGAGTCGAGGAATCAAGTAAGGTCAAGTGCAAATGGAGATAAAGATCGAAGCTCAGTCCTTGAATGAGATCGCTTTGAGTGAGCTCAAGGCATGATGAACCGCTAGGCGAGTCAATACTTTGATCATGTTGAATCTACTTTTCGGCAAATTACTTTTGTTTAAATTATCAAATTGCACGCTATCATTTTATATGCAAATACATGTTAATTTAAGATCCTAGTTATATGACCATGTTTTCCTTAACTAATATTACCCCCTCCTTGAATACTTGATTATGTGAACCTTGTCACCCTAGCAAAAGTATAATAGTAACCTTTTGAAAATAAGTCCGTAATTATATGCCATGCTTAGTATTGCTTAGATATTCATGGGCGTGAGAACGCCAAGCATCACTTTCAAACATATGAGAATTTGGTTGAGCGGTCATTGTGATGATGATGGCGTATGTTGGTATGAATATTGTATGTTCCCAAAATCCTACTTGCTTGATTATCGGGCGGATGGTTGAGGGTGGGAGTGTTGAATGGTGCCGTGATAGCACAGATTTGTGATAAGTGGTGCCGTGATAGCACAAGGGATCGTGGTAGAACCGCCGATAACCATTAAGGACCGAATCTTGTGATGACCTCCCACGGTACAACATGTGCAACCACATCTTTGGCAAAGTGTGGCGGGGCTAACTAATTTGCATCAACCTAGTATGAGTTGCGTCGGTGTGAACACGGCGGGTAGAGGATGGCCACATCCTCCGACGTGATGGCGCAAGAGGGGCTTCGGAAGGGTGGTCGTGCAGGAGGAAGTGGAAACCTTAGCGGTCGCAACTCTGCTAGGAAAATGCACTGTAAAAGCCTTGTGATAGTCTCCTCAACTGCATGACTAAGGAATCATGTGGGGCAATGAGCAGATCTATCTCGTGTGGGTAAAGTGTACACACTCTGCGAGTCATGAACTATTCGAATAGCCGTGCCCACGGTTATGGGCGGACATGGGAACTTGACTAGATATAGTTCTGTTTCAAAATCTGTACAAAAGGGCAGAGAAAGGCCTTTATGGGAAGGCAAAGAAAGGCCCTTATTTGAGTTGTCCTGGGTGTCGTCCCAGTGGAATTGGCCTGGGTGTCGTCCCAGTGGTAATGTAAGCGGTTATAACGCTGAAAAGTTAAGCATATGGTGCAGAGACTATGAAATGGTGGATAGAATCTGGACCTCTATTACTATTGCATTCTGTCACATTATGTTTTGTTTAAGTGGCTAAGTCTCAGGAAGTTTCTATGTATTATATTTCAAAAGCAATTAATGGCAATACTTCTCCAAAAATAAGATGCCAGGAAGAATAAATAGAGTCGTCACAAAAGAAGATAACTATTGTAGTAAATACATAACAGTGTTTGGTGGAGTCTAAATAGGTGGATAGGCTAGATAGATGATTTAAGTAATTTTGGAGGGTTAGAAGGGTATAAAGGTAATTGTTGGAATTAATGTGATTAATAGGATTTGATCTAGTTGGATGAATTGAATTGATGGAAATTTGGAGATATAAGAATTGGGATGTAAACTTGATTAAATCTCGGTGGAGTCATACCGTAATAGGATTTGATCTAGTTGGATGAATTGAATTGATGGAAATTTGGAGATATAAGAATTGGGATGTAAACTTGATTAAATCTCGGTGGAGTCATACCGATGAATTAGTTAGAAACAGATGATGGAAAGTAAGGAGTAATTGTGGGAAAAGTGAATTTCGGAGTTGGATCATTAACAAAAGGATTGAATGGTTAGAATATTCTGATACAAATAAATTCAGTGGTTTGAAAAGTAATCATGTTAGAGAATCATTAGAATTCAGAAGTGAAGAGTTGGTGATAGTGATTGCAAGACTGGATTATTAGGAATCTGGAATATAAAGGTATTGGTGGATGTGAATAGATGTATGTATATAGAGAATATATGATCGGTGGATTAACTAAATGATGTCACCTGCTGTTTAGAGTCTTAGACAACATTCAGTAAAGGAAATATGTCTTTGGTGGATTGAGTCAATTATGGCAATCACCGTGTGGAGTCCTAGGTTGTCATTATAACTTTAGGGTCCGATAATGATAATGCTACCAAAAAGAGAAGTTGCTGGCAAATAAAACCACCCAAGCCTTTCCTTGATAAGCCATGCATACTATTTATTTGCATTCTGTGTATTGGCTCATGAACACGGTGGTTAGTGTGCTCACACTCGCTCTCACAACAAATCGAGTCAAGGAATCAAATCCTGCATCGATCGCAACATTACAACTCATGAGGACAAAGAAGATGAAGATGTCAAGGGTTGGGTCGCGAACCTCCGGTTGGTGCTGTGGGCAAGTCTGAGGGTTCCACTGTGTGCTTCGTTCTTCCGCTGTTGTAATTTTCTGATTTCGGCCTAATCGGCCCATGTGTAAGTTTACTATATTAATTATGCTTCCGCTTGATATGTATTTGATATTCATTTCTGAAGCTGTGAGCACTATCTACTGATCCAGAGAATAGTGCAATAAATCACAGAGGATTCTGGATGTAAAATCTGGGGTCTGACACTTACCAAACAAAAAGAGTTCGAGTATTGCAATACAAGTAAGGGTAAAATCCGACCATACCATGGTTTTCTAAAGGATGAGATGGACTCATTTTCAGGTTCCAAATGGATTTGGAAGCTCCTTGAACAAGAAAACAAAACATATAAAGATTTGAAGCCGGTTCGGACTCGGATTGGGACAGCTGGACAGACCGATACTAAAACATCCATAACTTTCACAAACGGAGTCCGATTTGGGTGTTCTTGGACTCGTTGGAAAGCTATTTCGAAGTCCCACACAATAGATAAGGTGCCAAACATGGAATCCTCATGGTCACGTCGCAAATTGGGAGAGAATCCGGTGGTAGCAGTTTAGATATTTCCTTTTTAGTTCGTATTGGAGTTTGTTTCGGCCTTAGGCCAGGTTGTGCGTGATTTTAGTAAAGGCCATGCATTGTACACCAATATAAGGCCAAGGTCTTAGCCCCATTGTAACTTAGGCTATGAATTGAGAAATAGAAATCAGAAAATCACCTTGGATTGGTGGCCATTGTTGGCGTGTTCTTGATATTTCCATCGAAGAATTGCTCTTGGTGTGTTGAATCCAATTGTGGTGTTGGATTATACTCGCTGAAACTTTGGTTTCTCTACCTTTTTGTTCACGTGCTGTGGTGTGCGTGGGAAAATGCTTATATTGGAGGTGTATGATGTTCTTGGGTTTGCAAGAACCTTAGAACAAGGAAGGCATCCAACAAGGCATATCGTGAAAGATCAGGGCTAAAGCAATGTAGTTCAGCTAGCTTGCTAGGTGGATCCATATCACTTTGTCT
Source organism: Bonia amplexicaulis (assembly GCA_036346245.1). Classification (NCBI taxonomy): domain Eukaryota; kingdom Viridiplantae; phylum Streptophyta; class Magnoliopsida; order Poales; family Poaceae; genus Bonia; species Bonia amplexicaulis. The sequence continues at coordinate 11,924,717 of CM070766.1, forward strand.
TTGCTTCATTGACTGGTTCCCTGTGCGCTCGTCATCCCGGCCCCACCTCCCCTATCCCAGCGTTAGCCCACGCCTATGCGCCCGCACGGCCCTGCCGCCTGACTCCCATCAACCACGGAGTCCCACGTCGCCCTATCGGCTTGCTCCCTATAAGTATGCATGCACCCTCCTAAAGGCCTCACCACACCTTCATCTCCCTCCCAGTGCAGCCAGTCAGCCTCCCGTGCTCCACAGCATCCCCGACAGCACCATCTTCCCCAACACCGGCCAGCGGAAAATCCACTGATTGTCGCCACCGTGGTCCAATTCCGCCACACCAAAGCTTCACCGTGGCATCGCAAACGCATCCCCACCGTCGGCCGGACCTCCCACCGCATGTACCTCGCCGACGACGTGAGCTTCCCCGCGCCACCAACAGCCATTGCTGCCGGCCCACCTCAGCATCCCTCCAGCTGCGCCAACTGACTGGGTAAGTTCCACAGGCTCCCCTCATGCTCGTGCTCTCCTCCGTTTTCCTCCCTGTCCTCTCCGGCGCCATCTCCACCGTCGTTCCCATTACCGCCACCGCCATGGAAGTCGCCGGCCGTCGCCCTGGCCAAATTGGCCGGCGACGCTTAGTCTATGGTTGGGCGCGAGTGTGAGCAACCCATTTTACGGATGCTCACCTTTGGCCACCGCCTCTGCCGCCGGTGGCGAGCCTGGCGCCAAGCGTCGGCCGCTTCCTCTGTTGTGCCCCAGCCTCACCCTTGCCTCTTCAAAATTTACCCCCTTTCGTATCACAAAGCGGTCGCCGCTCAGTTGGTCAGCAGCGTCACGCGTGAACTTAATGTCCTGGGTTCGAATCTCGTTCTCCCCCACCGCCCACTCTTTTTATTTTATTTTTATTTTTGTTTTCTTTACTCCATTTCAATTAAGAAAAATTAATGAAAAATTAGAAATTAATCCATATAAGCTAATAAATTTAATTAGGATATAAATAAGATTATTTAAGATTTAATATTGGATTAATTATCATATATGAATAATTAATGTGTCTTTATTATTTATTTTAAATCTAATTATTAATTAGAGGACACTAGTAAAAGATGGCTTTGGCGAAATATCCAAATTTAATAATCCCAATCCAGAGGTAACAAGGTGAATGACAAAATCAAGCCATTTTATAAAATTAATTAAAAGATATGTCGTAACCATTTAAAATAAAATACACATTTAAATTAGAAAGTCATGATTTAAAATATAATCCCCGCCATTAGCCCGTTGTCGATAAATAAATCTCAACGGTAAATTTAGTAATAATGGTAGTAAAGTATAGTTATGTATAGCAAGCTCGATTATATGTAAATAAAATTTAATTAAGATAAAATTTTGCCCGATACTAAGAAAAAGGATAAAATATCAATGTCGGTTGATTTTCAGAGTGCTTTCAATTAAAATACCATAATTAGGTGTTGAATTATAATGGCCTTGGAACATCGGATATTGGATTAATCTCGCCAATGAATAATCTGAAGGACAAATGTAATATTATGACCAATAGTTGTAGACGAGTAGTAAATAAGAATATACTAAAACTAACTATTAAACATCAATGAGATAATTAAATACTCACGTGCTTCAATGAATTATTAAATCAATTATTAGGTGAATACTTTGAATAATTGGTAAATAGGACCCCATAAAATACTACCTCCCAAATTGCTAGAAACATGAACTCTAAGATTATTTTGAGGCACCTCGTGTGTAGAACTCATGCCCTCGATCTTAAATATTAACATCCAACAAATAGTGCTCAGTACCCCAACCAAGCTCTTACAATTGCTCGTAAGTCTAACCTAAATTCATAGAACTTCCTAAATAAATATAAAAATAATAAAAGAAGTTATTAAATAAAAGATTGAGCTATGATATTCCGCTGTCGGCTATACCCAGCCATCCTTGAGCCTAAAGAGGAATATTTTCGTGAATATTCCTTCACTATAAACTTTCCCTAGCACCCATCTCGACGGATTTCCCTTAGCCATTTATCACTTCGCTTCAACCCCTCTGACTCCGTCAAATACTCCGTACCCAACCAACCTCAAATCACCCATTTAACCATAATAAAAATTAATCAAGTTCAATTGGATTTATTTGGATCTTTTGAGTTATTTGCATTTATTTGGATTCAGTTGTTTATCGCGTAACTAGAAATTGGAGTCCTGAAAATTCAATGGACCAAGCGAGATCAAGATTCAGATGAAGATAAAGACCAGAAGCTCAAGACCAACGAACGAGAAAGCTTTGAGTGAGCTCAAGATAGTGGTGAACTGCACAAGGCAAATTGATGCTTTGATCATGTTGAACCTACATTTCTTGCAAACTACTTTTGTTTAAATTATCAAATTGCATGATATTATTTCATATGCAAATATATGTTTGTTTTAACATTCTAGTTATATGCCCATTATTTGACTTATTTGTATTACATCTCATTTGCAACATTTGAATATTTGAGCCTTGTCACCCTAGCAAAATTATAATGGTAAAACTTTCAAAAATAAGTACTTAGTTATACGCCATGCTAAGTACTGCTTAGATATTTAGGGGCACCAAAATGCCCCAAGCATCACTTTTAATTGTGATAAACTAATTTGTGAAGTCATGGTGGAAATGACTGGTATATTTTGACATGATTATTTTATGCTCCCAAAAACCCCAGCTTGCTTAAATATCTGGGCGGATGGTACGGGGGCGGTGTGTGGTGCAATAGAAGCACGGTGTGTGGATTGTGGTAGAGCCGTCTAGATAACTCTAAGGACCGAATCTTGTGATGACCTCCCAGTGTACAACAATACAACCACAAGCTGCCAAATTGTAGGCAGGGCTAACTAATTTGCATTGACTCAGTATGGGTTGCGTTGGTGTGACCACGGGCAGGCAGACGATAGGCACATACTCCAACGTGATGGCGCAAGAGGGGACTCCTGGAAGGGTGGTCGTACCCCAAAGGGAGTGAAATCTTAGCGGACGTGACTCTGCTGGGAAAAATCACTTTCTACTGAGCGGCCCTATCACGAGCGGTTCGGAACCGTCATCACGAGCAGTTCTGAACCGTCGGTGTTTAGGTGTCGATGATAGTTGGTGGTTATCACGAGATGGTTCTGGCCGTGCGTGATAACTCACATTACTGAGCGGTCTTGACTACTAACCGTGCGTGATAGTGCTGATATCACGAGGCGGTTGTTTATAAAAACCGTGCGTGATAGTCTCGTATCACGAGCGGTTTTATAAACAACCGTCGTGATACCGCACTATCCTGACGGTTAGTAGTCAAGACCGCTCGTGATCTGAACTATCACGAGCGGTTTTGTTTAAACAACCGTCGTGATACTCGTCTATCACGAGCGGTTAATAATCAAGACCGTGCGTGATATACACAATATCACGAGCGGTTTGTATTACTAACCGTGCGTGATATTGTGTATATCACGACGATCGATTGTAAAGGTCGTACGTGATATCATTCACACCACGAGCGGCACTCTTTGAAATCGTCGTGATATTGTACCTGAGCGGTTTGTAACAACGAACCGTCGTGATACCATGTGCATCATCCATTTTATTTGCTGCTTTTGGCTAGCCTCGGGATATGCTAGCCATGCCCTCTGGCGACAAGCGGGCGATTCTGAGATAAATGGCGGATATAAGTTAATTGCAACTCATAGTAAATTACAACAAAATTCGATACGGATAAATGTAACAAGCGGCGGCGGATCACATACATATATATATATATATAGAATGAAAATCGTTACACAACATCGACAAATGAATTCAATTGAAGGAGAATTGTTTGATTATGCAGTTGAATCAATGTTTCAACATCTAATTATCACCATTGCCGTGGAACTCTCAATCTTATTTATGACCTCGCTAGCAAGAATTGGGAGATGATTCCACGAATATCGGCGAGATTGTCAAGATCATATGCACTTTAGTCGAAGTTCACCCACCGTCGCTAGGAGCAATGTTAAGTCATTAATTAGCATGTGTGTAATATAAATACATATATATAATCAGAAAATAATAATTATTAGAAGGACACGACAAACCTACGGATCATTGATCTTAGTACCCATGATTTCCTTCATATGGCGGCAAGCGTAGAATCCACATACGTTGCCACATGTAGCTTGGTGGCCTTTGCAAAATAGGATTACATACATCGGTATTGTCAATTCTAGAGGCATTATAACAAAGTATGATATAGGATTGTTGTGTTGTGGCGGTCTAGGAAATCGCGTGTTGTGTCGTAGCGTGTCCTTTGGATTTTTGTCGTGTGTTCCTCCTTGGGCAACATAATCGGCAAGCGCCCTCGTGATTCAAAAACTTAGCCTCGGTAGTGGCAAACAAAAGAAATATTACAATAGAGTTATGTATGGAGGAAATGAGTTTACATTAAGTACTTCTTGCACACGATGAAGTCGTGGTAGCTCTAAGGAGGAATCAAGGTATATTACCTTGCTCCACTTTGGTACAATCACAATCAAAATCGGTGATGCCTAGTTATGTGTGTCATACGGTGATTAATCCTAAGTTCATCTTGCATGTAAAGTACAAATGAAACATATGTGTGGCAACTAGTGAAGCACTTACCCTTGGTTGAAGGGTACCATGATGTACTCCTTGTCGGTGTGAGCAATCAATCCCTCGTTATGTAACCTTGCACGAAGGATGCATACGTGTTGATAGATTGCTCGGAGAGACCGAGGGTCGAGGAAACCCACGGTCGTCGCGATTGCGGACTTGTTGGATCATGTATCTATACATAAAGAAAAGTAATGACATTTATCGTATAACGTGAATGTAGAACTTCATTATACAGTACACTTACGATGTCGACATCGTAGAAGTGAGGCGTCGAGTTAGTCGAGATTGAATAGTAAGAATAAATCTTGAATGTCACGACGATATAGCCCGGTCGTGGAGAAATGTGTCTCATTATATTTGAGTGAATGCACTCTGCGGTTTGGTTTCATGTTGGACTTCTCCATGTACCGGGCATGCAATCTATTGCAAATCATACCAAGTGGCGTAATTGTGAGTCGGGCACCAACGACACTCCTAGAGTAAACGTCCATGGCACGGGGCGCGCTTAAGTTTCTTCGCATGAGCCTTGGAGGCCTTGGAGCCTCGCTTGTGATATGTTCTCGGTGGCGTCTCGGCGGGGCCGATACAGCAGACTTTCTTGGTTTTGAGGTGGAGGTTGTCGGACCCGGATTTTGCAATCCAGACCCTGCTATGCCTTACCGCATTATTCCCTGGATCAGTAGATAATGCACACAGATACATTGCCGAATCATTTCATACACGCGGAATTCACAACAAGCCAAAATAATATTATGCTGCAAAAGTGAAGTTAGGCCTTCACAAAGTGCAGAGGTCACAATAGGGCCAAGCAGACCAAATATTTACATTACAAAAGACTAGCGGTGGAAGAGATACAAAGTAGGCTTTTAAACCTGGCGAGGCGAGGGCAAAGTGGTCATACAAAATATTCTAGGGCTCTAGAATATTTGTATGGCTCCTGTAGTCTAAATGCCTAAGGTTCTAAGCACGGATTATTCGTTCTAATTCCCAGCGCGGTCTTCTCCATCTGCAGCAGGTGCTTCGTCGTAGGCATACGGGTCTTGAGCTCCTGAATCTGGATTGTTGGAATTGCGAGAGTGAGCACACTAACCACCGTGCTCAGCGAGTCAACACACAGAATGCAGTAGGTAGTATGCAAGGCTTTCAGCAAGGAAAGGCTCAAGTTGTTTTGTTTGCGGAAATATGCTTTTTGAACTATGATACTTAAAATTCCCTAGGACCTAGCCAGTTGAAGTTTTTAAACAAGATACTCCATGACATATACATTTATCTTTATCGAAACAGAGACCATCCACCATTTCATGATCTCTGCTCCTCATACCATGCCTTCAGCATATAGTCGTTTACATTACCACTGGGGCGACACCCAGGACAACTCAAATGGGGGCCTTACTCTGCCTTCCCATAAAGGTCTTTCTCTGCCCTTTTTAAAAGATTTTGAAATAGAACTACATCTAGGTAAGTTCCCATGTCTGCCCATAACCGTGGGCACGACTATTCGAATAGTTTTGACTCTGCAGAGTGTGTACACTTTACCCACACGAGATAGATCTGCTCATTGCCCCGCATGATTCCTTAGCCATGCAGTTGAGTAGACTACCACAAGGCTTTTACAGTGCATTTTCCTTAGCAGAGTTGCGACCGCTAAGGTTTCCACTTCCTCAAGATGCGACCACCCTTCCGAAGCCCCTCTTGCGCCATCACGTCGGAGGATGTGGCCATCCTCTACCCGCCCGTGTTCACAAGCGCAACTCTTACTAAGTCAGCGCAAATTAGTTGGCCCTGCCTACACTTTGCCAGCATGTGGTTGTACTTGTTGTATCGTGGGAGATTATCACAAGATTCAGTCCTTAAGTGTTATCTGGGCGGTTCTACCACAATCTCTTGTGCTATCACGGCACCACTTTATCACAAATCTGTACTATCACAGCACCATTCAACACTCCCGCCCTCAACCATCCGCCCAGATAATTAAGCATGTGAGGTTCTTTCGAAAAATACTCTTATACCCACATAAACCATCATCATCACAATGATCGCTCAATCTGCTTAGTTAATTTACAAGATATGCTAGGGTGCTCTCACACCTTGTTCATCTAAACAACTCTAAGCATGAATTAATAATTATAGACTTAGTTTGGAAGAGTAGTAGTATTATTACTTTTACTAGGGTGACAAGGATCACATAGCCAAAAGTATTGCAAAGGACATAAACTAAATCAAGAGAACATGGGCATATATCTAAAAGCTAAAATTAACATGTATTGCAACATAGATATAAGCATGCAATTTATATTACCTAAACCAAAATACTTTATTGAAAACATAGGCTCAAAATGATCAAAGCATTGACTCGCCTTGGTTCTTTGGGGTCGGGTTTTGAACGTTGGATTCTAAAGCATTGCGACTTCCTCCTCTTGAGTCTCGAAGCTACGTTTTATCTGTGAAAATTTAGATAAAGAACATCACAACAATCAAATAACACAATGAAAATTTAAACAAGCTTCAAAAGTGTTGGTTCGGTTTCATTAAAAGCCCTTGATTTTAGATAAATTTAGAAATTGATTTCACTAAATTTGGGCTGAAATGAACAAGTTATACACATTTGAATACTTTGGTTTGAATAAATCCCAAAAATAATAAATTAAACGAGCGGGGCCTTGGCGAGACCGCACTGCAGTGCCGACACGTGGGACCCAGTGGGGTTTCACGCTCCTCCTTAGCTCAGCGGCCACGACAAAGCGGGGCCGGAGAGGCAGTGGCTTCAGCGCGGTCATTGGCGGTGGGGCCCACCGTCGTGACAGTTTTAAAAATGGCTCAACCTCGGCGCTGCGTGGCGGGGCTCGAGCCGAGGGAGCCGGGGGATAGAGGGTGGCGGCGGTAGCCAACCCGCGCTCGTTTATCTCACCCTTAAGGGATGATTTATTCCCTTAAAGTGGCAGTGCAGCGACAGAGACGGCCGAGGCGGCGGCGGCGGCCCGCCGCGGCGAGGGAGGCTCACCGAGGTTCGGGAGCTTCGTGAAATGCAAAGCTGGGCTCGCGGCGAAGTTGTTGGCGGCGACGGGGAGGGCAGGGGGTCACCGGAGGTGGGTCGGCGACGAGCAGCAGCGGCGGCTCAGGGAGGTCTCACGGTGCCGGCGAGCTACGGCCGTCGGCGAGCTCGGGGGAGGCCGACAATAGCTTGGCGACGGTCTGGAGATGGTGTGGGAGCAAAGGATCGAGCTCCCACAGCGTGGATCGACAGAATTGTGGAGAGGGACCGTCGGTAGGAGTTGGGGAAGAAGCAAGAATCTGGCGATCCGGCGGCTTTTGGAACAATGCTTGTGGAAAGGGCACAAGGGTGGCAGCGATCTGTTAGGCGCATCCGCGGCTTTATAACCGGCCGGGCGGGCTAGCCAGCGGACCCGCCATGGGACATAAGCGGCTGCAGCGGCCTTGTTGTCGGCCAGCGACCATGGCGGCGAGGGGATGTGGCGGGCGTGGGCGGCGTCGTGGCCTTCCCATGCCGCCGCCCCTGCGGGATTCCGTGAGCGGTCGCGGCCAGTCGTGGCGGAGGGTCGGCCGGAGGAGGAGGAAGAAAGGAAAGCAGGCCCGACAGTGGGGCCGCTTGCGAAGGGAGGGCGCGGGAGGCGGCCGCGGTGGCAGATGGCGCCCAAGGGGCGTGGCGCCATCCGGACCGAGCGCGTCGACCCGAGAGAGGGGAGGCGGATCCGGGCGGCGTGGGCGGATCCGGCCCGTCCCACGTCGGCCGGGTGGGATTTTGGGTTTTATTTTGATTTTGCATTTTCGTGAATACTACAAGGCATAATACAATTCGGAAAAATATGAAATTACTTCCAAAATTCTAGAAAAATTCACGAAGTTCCCAGACATATTTTGGGTTTAAGAAAATTAATTTCCACAGAGATGACCATTTTATTTACAAACTATGGGCCCTAGCGGAACCTTTTCTCTTTATCTTTATTTTCTCCTCTTTTCTTTTATAAGATTTGTGATATTACTATTTTGTGTACAAATATTCCTTTGGTACAGTGACCAACTTATTTATGCTACCTTTGAAAATCTTTATCATGGATCATCTTTTGATTAATTCAAATTTAGAACTTACTATTAATTAAAAGGTGGGCTTTTCCACAAAATTCTTGAACGAACACTTTCAAAACTCCACCCAACACAATGCTCTACAAAAGTATTCTCGCATTTTGTTATCTGATCCTTGAGTTTTCGTGGATGTTACAAACCTACCACCTAAAAGAATCTCGACCAGAGATTTGGCTTAGCTAGGAAACAATGCTGGGTAATCCTTGCGCAGCTGATCTTCACGCTCCCAAGTAGCTTCTTTCTTGGAATGGTGACTCCACTGAACTCTGCACAAGCGAATGGATTGGGTCCTGGTCCTCTTTTCCACTGTGTCCAAAATCTTGATGGGTCGTTCTTTGTAAGTTAAGTCCTCCTCGAGCTCGATTGCTTCAAGTGGGGCTTGGTCTTCTGGCACTCGCAAGCACTTCTTGGTGGGATACATGGAAGGCGTCGTGAACTTGGACGAGCTTGGGGTAAGGCTAGGCTGGTATGCAACCTCTCCTTTCTTGGCTAAAATAGGAAAGGCCCAACATAGCGGGTGAGCTTGCCTTTGACCTTAAATCTCTTGACTCCCCGCAAGGGCGATACCTTCAAGTACATGTGCTCCCCAACTTCAAAACTTAGAGGCCTCCTTCTTTTATCGGTAGTAGCTCTTACACTGGATTGGGTGCCAACAACCGATCCTAATCGAACGAACTTTTCTTACGCTTGCCTTAGAGTTTGGGACCAAACACATAGTTTTCTCCCACCTCGGACCAATGGAGTGGGGTCAGGCATTTTCTGCCATATAGAGCTTCAAAGGGTGACATCTTGAGTGGGTAGTAGCTTTGTTGTAGGCAAACTCGGCATAGGGCGGACATTTATCCCATTCCTTTGAGAAGTCTAGAGCACATGCGGAGCATATCCTCTAATATTTGGTTCCTCTTTCCGTTTGTCCATCGGTTTGAGGATGGTAAGCAGTGCTGAAGTCTAAATGGGTACCCAAAGCTTCGTGCAGGCTTGCCCAAAAATGCGAGGTAAATTGGGAACCTCGATGCGAAACAATTCGCTTGGAGTACGCCATGTAGGCACACAATGCGGGACATGTACTGACTCCGCCAACTTATCTCCCTTATGCGTTGTTTTGACGGGAATGAAATGGGCAACTTTGGTCAATCTATCAACGATGACCCGGTGAGTCACATCGACGACGTTGGCGGGAACCCGATGATGAAGTCCATGCCAACTTCCTCCCATTTCCATCGGGTATTTGCAAAGGCTGTAGCAATCCTGCCGGCCTCTGGTGCTCTGCCTTTACTCTCGGCGGACATCACAAAGCGGCACGTGCTCGATAATGTCTCTTTTCATGCACAGCCACCGGTAATCTTGCTTCATGTCTGGTACATCTTAGTACTACCGGGATGAAGGAATATCTGAGCTATGTGCTTCCAAGCATTAGATCCCTAAGGTCCTTTTGAGGGGTGCAAGCACGATTTCCGTACTTTAAATTCCTTGATGATCCAGGTTCATTTTAGGAGCCTTCCCTTCCTCCATTGATTTCTTCCACTTCAAAATAGCTGGGTCTCCTCTTTGTGCAGCTTCTATCATTTCTTCAATACTTGTTTGCTCTTCAAAGGCGGTCAGGGCTCCTTCTTCTACAATCCCTAGGTTCAGGGCGGTTAGCTCTTTATATAATTTAGGTTGGTGCTCCCGAACCATAAGGTGATTGCAGTAGGCTTTCCTACTCGGGCGTGCGCCACTCGTTAGCTTTTCGGGGTGGTAGTGGACGCTCATGTCATAATCTTTAATCAATTCAGCCACCTTCTTTGCCTTAAATTCGAGATCTGTTGGGTGAAGAAGTACTTGAGGCTCTTGTGGTCTGTAAATATCACGGTGATTACCAATAAGATAGTGCCTCCAGATCTTCAGGGCATGAACCACGGAAGCTAATTCCAGGTCATGGGTTGGGTAGTTGGCTTCGTGAGGGCGAAGCTGCCTGGATGCATACGCCACAACCTTGCCTTCTTGCATAAGCACACCCCCAAGCCCTTGATGAGACGCATCGCAGTATACTTCAAAGTCTTGACGCACATCGGGCAGAACTAGCACTGGGGTGGTAGTCAACCTCTTCTTCAATTCTTGAAAACTCTCTTCACATGCCTTGGTCCATCCAAATGCTTGCTCTTTTTTGAGTAACTGGGTCATTGGTCTGGCAATTCGGGAGAACCCTTCAATGAACCGCCTGTAGTATCCTGCTAACCCAAGAAAGCTCCTCACCTCAGTGACCGAGGTAGGCTGCTGCCATTCCGTTACTGTAGCAATCTTAGCGGGGTCAACAGATACTCCTTTTTCAGATACAATATGCCCCAGGAAGCTGATGTCCTGCAACCAGAACTCACACTTGCTGAACTTGGCATAGAGTTGATGTTCCTTCAATCTTGTCAGCACCAAGCGTAAATGTTCGGCATGCTCGTCTGCGGTTTTGGAGTAGATGAGAATATCATCGATGAATACCACCACAAACTTATCCAGGTAATCCATGAAGACCTTGTTCATGAGATTCATGAAATAGGCAGGGGCATTGGTCAACCCAAAGGACATAACTGTAAACTCGTACAGTCCATATCTAGTGGTAAAGGCAGTCTTCGGGATGTCTTCCGGCCTAATCTTTAGTTGGTGATAACCCGACCTTAAATCAATCTTGGAGAATACTATGGCTCCCCCAAGCTGATCAAACAGGTCATCGATCCTGGGTAGTGGGTACTTGTTCTTGATGGTTACTTCATTTAAAGCCCGATAATCTACACACATCCTTGTGGTTCCATCCTTCTTCTTTACAAAGATTACCGGGGATCCCCAAGGTGAGGAACTCGGCCTGATAAAACCTTTGTCCTGTAGCTCATGGAGTTGCTTCTTCAATTCCTCCAGCTCATCTACGGTCATCCCAGATGGTCTCTTGGAGGTAGGGGCAGCACCGAAGCTTCAAGTTGATAACAAACTCGAGATCTACATGCGGTGGCATGCCGAGCGGTTCATCGAAAATACTTAGTATAGTCTTGAACCACCATCATCCCTTCTAGCGGTACATCTTCGCAATAATATATTTCTCGCCCCATCTATATGGTGGTCCACCTTCACCACAATGGTCAATCTCGGCCCTTGGTCAACAACACCGCCTCAAGGCACAATCTAATATTCATTGGTGTTTAGCTAACCAATCCATTCCTAGTATAATATCCAAGGTCTGGGAGGTGAGCACAACTAAATCTGCTAGGAATATAAATCTTTCCATGACAATTTCTACTCCCGGACACACTAAGGTGGCCTTAATCATCCCTGCGGGTGAACTAAGCATTAATGCTTTCTTCAACAGGTGGACAGGCAGCTTAAGTTTATCCACATACCCTTTTGCTATAAATGAATGCGATGCCCCAGAATCAAAAAGGACGCGTGCTGGTAGTGTCTTGACAGAGAACGTACCCAATAGGACTCCAGCAGCCTCCTCAGCTTCTTCCGCGGTGACGTGATTAACTCTTCCCCGATTTGGAGTCGATGCAGCCCGGTTGGATTGAGGAGCCCGATTCCCTCTGTGGTCTTTGAAGCTTGACCTCGGGAGGGGGTGGTGCCCAAGTTGAACTTCACCGGAGTGGTCTGCCGTTGAGGGCAGCGATAGGCGTAGTGTCCCTTCTCTCCACAGTTGAAGCAATTGAAAGGGGTCGTAGGATATGTTCCTACAGCCTGGCCCAAGGGGCGAGGAGTCTGGAACGCACTACCACCCGGACGAGGTGCTGGGTTTGGGCTCTGAGACGGGGCTGTCCCAGAGAAGGGGGAATTGCTGAAGAATCTCTGGATGAACCTTCCTTGCGGGCGCTGAACCACCTGCTTCCGTTTGCGACTCGCCTCCAGGTTCCTCTTCTCATTTTCCAGGACCAATGCCTTATTCACCACCGATGAAAGTCGGAGAAGTCTGCGTGATGAGTCGCACACGGAGTTCTTCATTCATTCCTTGAAGAACCGGTCAATTTTCTCCTCTTCATCAGCCACATCCTTGGGGGCGTAACGGGCCAGTTGATTAAACTTGGTGAGATAATCATTGGTGACAGTATACCGCTTCAAAGTCCTGAACTCATTCTTCTTTATTCGCATTACCCCAGCTGGGACGAAATTGGCCTTAAAGGCCGCCTTGAACTCTGTCCAGGGTATGATTGCTGCGCTAGCTCCGGTGGGGGTATCCTCATACCCTTTTGTGGCCAGGTAATTCTCCCACCAGGCAGCCGTGGCCCCTTGAAGTTGATGGGTCGCAAAGAGCACCTGGTCATCCTTTGCAGATTTGGCCAAACGAAGCTTTCTTTACGTGTCCATGACCAATCTTACGCTTCGTGGGCTCATCTAATGGATTGCGCGAAGGCTACGATAGCAGAAAACAAAACTTTTCTACCACGCACACAAGAATATCATGCTTAAGGAGGATCATGGATCGTTACCACTAGACGCCAGCGCGCGGAAGAAGAGTTGGAGAAGCCGATCCAACCACGCGCGTCGAGGTAGTAGTGGAAGTAGTCGATCGTCCCGAACCGATCGTCTCCTCCACGCGATCAACCACACCACGGCGGATCTAATCAGAGGTTGTTGATGCCGATCAACGCCGCAACGGCGGCGCCTCACCGTATCCACACGTCCGGGATCGGGCAGCCGATCGCGAGTGTACCGGCACTCATGAGCGACTAGGGTTTGGCTCGGAGGTGGCGGCGGGGTTTAGCTCGGGATTATCGGATGATTTCCCTCGGCCCTCGCCTCCATATATAGACCTCCTCACTTGGGCCTCGTGGACCGAGGCCCAATAGGAGTCTATCAGGATCTCTATCCGAATTGAGCCCATATCCGAATCACATTCGAATTAGTGTTCCAACCCGTTAAGTGTGCGACCATGTAGGTTCACGTATACTTGGTCGCGACCCAGAAACACCTTTCCGGTCACCGTGTTAATAGCGGCCTCTAGTAAGACATATTAACCACAAAGTATACGTAAAGATCATATCTACCGAACTGTAATGTTCTCATGTAGTAATCCCTTTGCCTCACGATATAGATTAAGCTCAAGGCGAGACACGTGTCATCCTCTTAATAGCTCAATCACTCTCTCGATTCCGTGATGGATTATAAACTCGTGATTGACTCCTCAATCACCTTGGCATGGCCATGCACTTTCATAATCCATTACATCGAGGGCCCGAGATATCTCTCCCATAAGGAGGGGCAAATTCTATCTTGATCATTCACATCCCACTACATGTTTCATGGCAAACCCAAAGACTACTTTTATGACTACCCAGTTACGGAGTAGTGTTTAGTAGTCCCAAAGTAGCTACTACGCATCTTTGGGAACCATGATGATCTCAAGTCTAAGGATTCCACATAAACACTACTTGAGACCAGCGATGACACATGGAATCTCTGCGGTGTCTCATGGCGGGTCTATCAACATATGTTCACTAACATATGTCCATATTATTGATTTGGTATCTCCATACCATGATCCATGAGACATGATCATCAATCAATACATATCTTGATCTTTGAATCATATTTGTTCCTCATATGAAATATAATCGGGATCATTTAGAAATAGCAACATTTTGACATTAAGAGTCTCATGAATAAGTCACATACTCATTGATCAATAATGATAATGTCTATTTCAAGGAACAAAGCAATGTATCATAAACATAGTATGTGATATATTCAACATCTCCATGTTGCCTCTAGGGCATATCACCAACAGCTCCCACTTGCACTAGAGTCAACCATGTAGGTATCTAATACCCATTGCCCTAGTGTGAGCCTCATGCTTTGGTGGGGAAGCGGCTTTGTCAGCGGATCCGCAATGTTCAAATCCGTGTGTACTTTGCATATCTTAACATCGCCTCTCTCCACAATCTCGCGGATGAGATGAAATCGCCGTAGAATGTGCTTGGACTTACAGTGCGATCTAGGCTCCTTGGCTTCGCAAATGGCTCCACTTGTTGTCACAATGAGGTCCATTGGGTGGAGGCACTAGCCATCACACCAAGCTCGAAACAAATTTCTTGATCCAAACGACCTCTTTAGCGACTTGAAGCCGCTATGTACTAAACCACATTGTAGAATCAACAACCGTCTCTTGCTTGGAACTCTTCGACTCACCGCACCGCCATTCGGCGTAACACAAATCCAGTTGCGATCTAAAATCATCTTTGTCGGTTTGGAAGCTAGCATCGGTGTAACCATTTACAACGAGCTCTTCCTCACCCCATAGACGAGGAACACATCTTTAGTTCTTCTCAAGTACTTCAAGATGTTCTTACGGTAATCCAAAGACTTTCACGGATCGTGACCGTATCTACTTGTAGCACTTAAAGCATCTGAGACATCCGGGCGTGTACAAAGCATGGCATACATAATGGATCCAATAGTGAAGCATATGGAATCGCATTCATTTTATCCCGCTCATCGGTGTACTAGGACGGTGATTCTTGCTAAGATTTATACCATGTGACATAGGTAGGAAGCCTTTCTTGGAATCCTGCATGTTGAACCTTTTCAACACCTTGTCAATGTCGTATCTTGGCTTAATCAATCACCTTTTGATCTATCTCTATAGATCTTGATGCCCGAATATATGCCGCCTCTCCTAAGTCTTTCATAGAAACTATTTTTCAATGAAGACTTAATGATTCGAGCATAGGAATGTCATTTCCGATCAATAATATGTCATCCACATATAAGACCGTAAACACGAGTGCGCTCCCACTAGCCTTTTGTAAACACAAGGCTCTTCTTCATTCTTGATGAAACCAAACCCTTTGATTACTTCATCAAAACAAATGTTCCAACTCCGAGATGCTCGCTTTAATCCATAAATGGATCTTTGCGACTTGCATATCTTTCTAGGCGATTGCGGATCGACAAAACACGTGGGGTGTGTCATGTACACATCCTCACTCGATTTCCATTAAGGAAAGCTGTTTTGATATCCATTGCCATATTTCATAGTCGAAATAAGCGAAGAATCGCTAGAATGATCCGAATAGACTTTAGCATTGCGACGGGCGAAAAAGTTTCATCATAATCAACACCTTGAATTTGTTTGAAACCTTTGGCCACCAATCGCGCTTTATAGATGTGAACATTTCCATCTATGTCTATCTTTTCTTGAAAACCCATTTGCACTCAATGGTTTTAACACCATCGGTGGATCAACCAAGTTCAAACTTGATTCTTGTGCATGGATTCAATTTCGGATCTCATGGCTTCAAGCCATTTCTCGTAGTCTGGTCCCACCATCGCTTCTTCATAGGTCTTAGGCTCATCGTTGTCTAACAACAATATGTCCCGTTGTTGAGTAGTCAAGAACATGTACCTCTCGGTGCACGACGTGACCTCTCGACCTCGTGGTGCGGTGTGTCCACTAGCAGGTTCTTCAACAGTTTGTTCATCTGTTGTGGTTACGTAGGAGTGAAACGTTTTCGGTGTTTCTCGAATTTCTTCAAGTTGCACCATGCTCCCACTATCCCTTCTTGAGAGAAACTCTTTCTCTAAGAAGACACCATGCCGAGGCGACAAACACTTTGCCTTCTTCTTGATTATAGAAGTAATATCATTTCGTTTCCTTAGGATACCCGATAAAGAAGCATTTATCGATTGGGGTGAGCTTATCGATTGTAAACGTTTTACATAAGTCTCACATCCCCAAATCTTAAGAAAAGACAAGCTAGGACGTTGTCCCGTCCACATCTCATATGGTGTCTTTTCTCTGATTTTGATGGAACTACATTTAGTGTGGCGGCGTACATTTCAGGCGTACCCCAAAAGACAACGGAAGATCATCGGCTCATCATGGGCGCACCATATCTAATAAGGTGCGATTTCTCCGTTCGAGATACCCCATTCCATTGAGGTGTTCCAAGTGAGTCAATTGTGGAACAATTCCACAATCCTTCGATGATTACCAAACTCATGGCTCAAATACTCGCCTCCACGATCGGATCGTAGAAACTTGATTGTCTTGCCTAAATGATTTTGCACTTCATTTTGGAATTCTTTGAACTTTTCAAAGGATTCAGACTTATCTTCATCGGTAGATATATCCATATCTACTAAAGTCATCGATAAAGTTATGAAGCATCTTGAAAACCACCTCATTCGTTGAGCTCATTGGTCCACATACATCGAATGTACGAGTGCCAATAAGTCACTTGCCGTTCACCTTGACCGTGAAAGGTGCTTTTGTCATCTTGCCAAGTAAACAAGATTCGCATGTCTCAAATGATTCAAAATCAAATGAGTGCGAATACCATCTCTATGGAGCTTCTCCATGCGTTTCTCATTTATGTGACCTAGCGGCGGTGCCAAATAAGCGTGGGATTCAAATCATTCGATCGTTGCCTCTTTGTATTAATGTTATAGACCAATGACTCTTCAAGAGTAAGAACATATAACCCATTCACCAATGGAGTATGACAATAGAACATATCTTTGAAATAAAGAGAACAACCATTGTTCACGAGATCTAAAGTCATAACCTTCGCTTGTAAACATGAAGCGAAATAATGTTCTTGGAAAGAGATGGAACACAATAACAATTATTCAATTCCAAAACTAATCACGAAGGTAAAGACAATGGCATGGTGCCAGCACCGCACAGAACTTTGCTCCATTACCAACGAAGATCCACTTGCTCCTCCTCAAACTTCTACTTCTTCTTAGCCCCCAACGATTTGCAAATATGAGCAACCGATCCGGTATCAAATACCCAAGAATCGAGTAGATGAAGTAGCAAGATTGATTTCTATAACATTTATACAGAGCGGAAGTCGTACTTCCTTCTTTTCTCAAGATCCTCCAAGTACTTTGGGCGGTTCCTTTTCCAATGTCACGATTGCTTCGATGGTAGCAATCGCATCGAGAGCGAGGCCCTTCTTGACTTGCTTGGCCTTAGAACCGCTCGCGATCTCATCGGAGCTAACTTTCTTTGACCGCGCTTTCTTTACATAGGGCTTGCCCTTGCCTTTCTGCATCATCATCACATGATGGCTGCTTTTCTTAATGCTTTCCTCGGTGATTTTAGCATCCCATGCAACTCGACCAAGGTCTTGTCCATGTTGTTCATGTGATAGTTCGAATGAATGGCTCAAAGCTCGAGGGAGCGATGAAGAATCACATCGAGCCAACTCTTGGCTAAGGGAAAACCAAGCTTTCGGACTCTCAATGTAGCCAATCATCTTAATCACATGAGGGCTGACGGGATTCCCTTCTGCAAGCCTGCACGCAAACAAGGACTTTGAAGTGTTGAACCTCTCAGCCCTTGCTTGGTTCTCAAACATACCACGCAACCCCACAATGATATTGTAGGCATCTGTGTTCTCATATTGCTTCAAGCTCGAGAGGACATTGTGGCAAGCATGAGGCAGCTCACATCAAGGTAATCATTCGTTTGCTTCTCATAAGCTTTCCGTGCACCACGGTAGCATTATCGGGCAAGTCATCGGGATAAGGAGACTCAAGGACATGCTCCTTGCGCTCTTGCTTGAGAACAATTCTCAAGTTGCGATACCAATCCAAAAGTTCGTTCCATTGAGTTTTCTTTCTCAAGAATAGATCGCAAATTAAAAGAACTGGATGCGGCATTAGTTGACATGATCTACAACAAAGAATACACAAAGTTTAGCACTATGTTTATGTTCATCTTTTATTAAACTATTTAACAAAAGACTCCCACTATGTGTTTTGCAACCAAAACTCCCTCTAAGTTACATAGTGGGTCAAGATCCTCATTTCATTAGTTCCTAGTGAGCTTTGGCATCACGGCTAGAAGACTAGTGACATGGGTAAGCAACACCTTGCTAATCACATCCCTATGTGACTCTTGCTTGTTGGGTGACATCAATATGTCCCGCCCCAACCTATGCCCCAAGGTCCAAAACTGCTTTGATAACCTTGTTAAGTAAACCAATACTATGCATGTGGATGTCAGACATCCACCCTATTAGATCAAGATAGTTGATGGTACTCGCTTTGGCACCTACCAAACAATGATCATGATTCTTATAGGCGCACAATTGGAAGGGCATCAAAACAAATTCTTAATTTTCTTGAGAGAAGCTATTCTATCATGAAAAACTAACCCTTAGTTGGTATGGCATGAAAGAATAGTATGACAAGAAATAAACATCACATGCATATAATCACATTATCTTGTGAATGGTATGGCATTTTGTATCGTAGTGGTCGCCATCGCCATGGTTCCACGGTGATATTCTTAGCCACACTTCTTGTCCTCTTTGTCATCATGCTTGAAGCCTCCATAGCAAAGAACTAAACTATTACAACTAATAGGTAGCAAATGAATTACATGAGGAGCTCAAGCATCACAAGTCGACACGCAGTCGTTATACAATTAAAGAACGACCTCAACCCTACTGTGATTAATACGACACACAGTCAGCCAAAACACACATGCATCACATATGCATCTATGCCATACCATTCACATCATTCCCCGCAAAAACAAGTTAGCGTAGAACATATTCTACCGCCCGACATGAATGTGTTTCTATAACAATCTATGCGTGTACGCATGGCGGTCCCAGCGGGTTTCGAGCGCGCCGAAACCTCACGAATTACATAGATCGCATCTATGAAATCGCTATGAAAATCTCATCGGCCGATCAAATCAACGAATCCGAGCCATTCAAAATGTCTCAATTTTCATTAGATCAATCACATCAATCATCGCGATCGGTATGCTTGAGGAGACCGCAACACAAGACCTCGATCCGTTGGCTCAATCTCTTCGATCGTGAGCGCAGCTTAGCCTCGATGGTGTTACCGGTAGGTAGGGGCAAGTCGGCGTACATCAAAGAAGGAGCACGAACTAATCTTTTGGCCACATGATGATATCAACTCATACATATTCCAACCCCTTATGACCGATTGATCTAGTCCGTAATAGATCCAATCTATTACAACCGCATATCAACATATGCGCCGATCCGATCGCAAACTAAGCAAGATGGCTCGATACCACTAATGGATTGCGCGAAGGCTACGATAGCGTAAAACAAAACTTTTCTACGCGCACACAAGAACATCATGCTTAAGGAGGGATCATGGATCGTTACCACTAGACGCCAGCAGCAATGGAAGAAGAGTTGGAGAAGCCGATCCAACCACGCCGTCGAGGTAGTAGTGGAAGTAGTCGATCGTCCCGAACCGATCGTCTCCTCTGCGATCAACCACACCACGAGCGGATCAATCAGGGGTTGTTGATGCCGATCAACGCCGCAACGAGCAAGCGGCGCCTCCACCGGTATCCACACGTCCGGATCGGCGCCGATCGCGAGTGTACCAAAGCACTCATGACGACTAGGGTTTGGCTCGGAGGTGGCGGCGGGGTTTAGCTCGGGATTATCGGATGATTTCCCTCACCCCTCGCCTCCATATATAGACCTCCTCACTTGGGCCTCGTGGACCGAGGCCCAATAGGAGTCTATCAGGATCTCTATCCGAATTGAGCCCATATCCGAATCATATTCGAATTAGTGTTCCAACCCGTTAAGTGTGCGACCACAGCAGGTTCACGTATACTTGGTCGCGACCGAAACACCTTTCCGGTCACCGTGTTAATAGCGGCCTCTAGTAAGACATATTAACCCCAAAGTATACGTAAAGATCATATCGGTGAACTCGTAATGTTCTCATGTACTAATCCCTTTGCCTCACGATATAGATTAAGCTCAAAGCGAGACACGTGTCATCCTCTTAATAGCTCAATCACTCTCGATTCCGTGATGGATTATAAACTCGTGATTGACTCCTCAATCACCTTGGCATGGCCATGCACTTTCATAATCCATTACATCGAGGGGCCCGAGATATCTCTCCCATAAGGAGGGTAAATTCTATCTTGATCATTCACATCCCACTACATGTTTCATGGCAAACCCAAAGACTACTTTTATGACTACCCGATTCACGGAGTAGTGTTTAGTAGTCCCAAAGTAGCTACTACGCATCTTGGGAACCATGATGATCTCAAGTCTAAGGATTCCACATAAACACTACTTGAGACCAACCGATGACACATGGAATCTCTGCGGTGTCTCATGGCGGGTCTATCAACATATGTTCACTAACACATGTCCATATTATTGATTTGGTATCTCCATACCATGATCCATGAGACATGATCATCAATCAATACATATCTGATCTTTGAATCATATTTGTTCCTCATATGAAATATAATCGGGATCATTTAGAAATAGCAACATTTTGACATTAAGAGTCTCATGAATAAGTCACATACTCATTGATCAATAATGATAATGTCTATTTCAAGGAACAAAGCAATGTATCATAAACATAGTATGTGATATATTCAACATCTCCATGTTGCCTCTAGGGCATATCACCAACATCATCTGCCCCGGCGAAGGTAAGGGGCCGGGTCCTGATGAAGTCGCCCAGGTCGGAGGCATGAACATTGGTGTGGGTCTGCTGGCCTGCGAAGATGGCCTGAAGTATTTGCGTTTGCTGGGCCATTACTTGTGCCATAGATGGGTTAGCCGGTGGGGGTGGGAGGTTTACCCTTGACACGGCCTCTACCCTTCACCCGCTTCTTCGTGCTTCTTGACCGCTTCCACTACGCAGCATATCGGGCTTGCTCCGGCTTGTCTTGTGAGTAACTCTATGGCTAGCCATCTGTAGATAATTTAACATTCTTTTAGACCCTTGTTCTAACCTCCCTATAAAGTTAATAACCCACGACCAGCACATTAAAGAACCAACACAAACATCAAACAACAGCAAATAAACACAAGGCCGTTTTCATTAAGCAAAGACAGTACATCACATAGCCAGCTTTTTATGGCTTCACAGCCACGCTGGGCTTTACAAACATACACATACTTAACGATACTAAAGTACTGGCATAAGCTGCTACTAGTGGGGGTGGGGCCTATGCTTGCTATTACTAGCCAAACTCTAGCAAGCACTGCACTAACTGGCCCACGCACTGCCTATTCCTCCATGTCACCAACACTGGGACCGGAGGGGTGTAGTCCGTGCACCGAGCGGGACTGCTACCACTAAACTCGCACTAGTCGGTGTCGGGAGTGAGGCCGAACGGCTGCGTCGTGTCTCTCCACGGCGTGGGGCGGGGCCGAGGCCGGTGGGCGCGCTTGCGTCTTTGTGAGCTCGGTGCGAGTCCCGGAACACAGTGGAGGTGCTGGGCCGGAGTCGGTGTGGGCGTCCGTGAGTGCAGGCGCGGGCATTGCCGCCTCTGCCTTGGCCTCTGCCAAGGCCCGCTCACACTGGGCGAGCTGCTCACGCAAGGAGTCCACCTCGATGTGGCGTGCGAGGAGGCGCTCCCGAAGTACGGTGATCTCCTCCTGAGACACCACATGGGCTATACCCATGACCCGAGTGAGGTCCACCTGGTAGGTAAGCCTCGGGTCTTCCTCCAACTCTGTCACCCGGGTCCCGTCGAACCTGGCGTGCTCCGTCCGCAGAGGGTGGTAGGTGAAAGGTGACTCTAACACCAGCGTCGCGTGGATGTCGCAAAGTCGGGCCGCGGCGGGCGAGCGGCATCTGTGGTCTTCTGCCACCAAAGCTCCTCGGTGGGTGGTGCAAACACGTGAGGCCGGTCTCCCTCGCGGCGGGGTAGATGAAGATCTCCACCAACCAGGACTCGTCTCCTCCTATCACGGTCCTCCGACCGCGGTAGATGGGCGCGTCCTCGTAGCCCAAGTAGTGGAGTAACTGCAGTATATCATAAACTCTCCCTCACGTACTCGTGAGCAAAGAAGTCCCAGTGTCCAACGTCTGCAACTCCTGCCATCTGTAATTAAATAATATCGTTAGTAATTTTTCAAAATAACAACTGAAAGGTAGATCAGAGTAGAGCTAGGAAGGATGCGGGAAGAAATATTACTCTATATTTTTAGGAAATTCCTTTTATACATTTTTAGATATACAACAGCCTAAGTGCTAACGACCAACTAAGGTTTTTACCCTACAGTCGTATGCTCGATACACTCTGTCGGACCGGATTTTGCAATCCGCACCTGCCAGGCCTTACCGCATTATTCCACGGATCGGTAGATAATGCACACGATACATTCCGAATCATTTCATACACGCGAAATTCACAACAAGCCAAAATAATATTATGCTGCAAAAGTGAAGTTAGGCCTTCACAAAGTGCAGAGGTCACAATAGGGCCAAGCAGGCCAAATATTTACATTACAAAAGACTAGCAGCGGAAGAGATACAAAGTAGGCTTTTAAACCACAAGCAGAGACTGAGGGCAAAAGTGGTCATACAAAATATTCTAGGGCTCTAGAATATTTGTATGAAGCCACACCTTAGTCTAAATGCCTAAGGTTCTAAGCACGGATTATTCGTTCTAATTCCCAACAGCGGTCTTCTCCATCTACGACAGTGCTTCGTCGTGGCATACGGGTCTTGAGCTCCCGAATCGGATTGTTGGTATTGCGAGTGAGCACACTAACCACCGTGCTCGGTGAGTCAACACACGTAATCAAGATGGGTAGTATGCAAGGCTTTCAGGAAGGAAAGGCTCAAGTTGTTTTGTTTGCGGAAATATGCTTTTTGAACTATGATACTTAAAATTCCCTAGGACCTAGCCAGTTGAAGTTTTTAAACAAGATACTCCATGACATATACATTTATCTTTATCGAAACAGAGACCATCCACCATTTCATGATCTCGCTCCTCATACCATGCCTTGAACATAGTCGCTACATTACCACTAGGCGACACCGGGACAACTCAAATGGGGCCTTACTCGCCTTCCATAAAGGCCTTTCTCGCCCTTTTAAAAGATTTTGAAGCAGAACTACATCTAGGTAAGTTCCCATGTGCGCCCATAACCGTGGCACGGCTATTCGAATAGTTTTGACTCTGCAGTGTGTACACTTTACCCACACGAGATAGATCGCTCATTGCCCGCATGATTCCTTAGCCATGCGGTTGAGTAGACTACCACAAGGCTTTACAAGGCATTTTCCTTAGCGAGTTGCGACCGCTAAGGTTTCCACTTCCTCAGCACGACCACCCTTCCGAAGCCCCTCTTGCGCCATCACGTCGGAGGATGTGGCCATCCTCTACCCGCCCGTGTTCACACCGACACAACTCTTACTAAGTCAACGCAAATTAGTTGGCCCTGCCTACACTTTGCCAGCATGTGGTTGTACTTGTTGTATCGTGGGAGATTATCACAAGATTCAGTCCTTAAGTGTTATCTGGGCGGTTCTACCACAATCTCTTGTGCTATCACGGCACCACTTTATCACAAATCTGTACTATCACAAAGACCATTCAACACTCCGCCCTCAACCATCCGCCCGGATAATTAAGCATGTGAGGTTCTTTGAAAAATACTCTTATACCCACATAAACCGGTCATCATCACAATGATCGCTCAATCTCGCCTGTTAATTTACAAGATATGCTAGGGTGCTCTCACACCCTTGTTCATCTAAACAACTCTAAGCATGAATTAATAATTATAGACTTAGTTTCGGAAGAGTAGTAGTATTATTACTTTTACTAGGGTGACAAGGATCACATAGCCAAAAGTATTGCAAAGGACATAAACTAAATCAAGAGAACATGGGCATATATCTAAAAGCTGAAATTAACATGTATTGCAACATAGATATAAGCATGCAATTTATATTACCTAAACCAAAATACTTTATTGAAAACATAGGCTCAAAATGATCAAAGCATTGACTCGCCTTGGTTGTTGGGGTCCGGGTTTTGAACGTTGGATTCTAAAGCAGCTGCAGCTTCCTCCTCTTGAGTCTCGAAAGCTACGTTTTATACGCGCGAAAATTTAGATAAAAGAACATCACAACAATCAAATAACACAATGAAAATTTAAACAAGCTTCAAAAGTGTTGGTTCTGGTTTCATTAAGAAGCCCTTGATTTTAGATAAATTTAGAAATTGATTTCACTAAATTTGGAGCTGAAATGAACAAGTTATACACATTTGAATACTTTCGGTTTGAATAAATCCCAAAAATAATAAATTCTGACGAGCGGGGCCCACTGGCAGAGACCGCACTCGCGCGGTGCCGACACGTGGGACCCAGGCGGCAGGGGCTCACGCCCGCTCGCGCGGCCACGACAAAGGGGCCCGGAGACAGCGGCCGGCTTCAGCGCGGTCGGTGGGTGGGGCCCACCATCGTGACAGTTTTAAAAGAATGGCTCAACCTCGGTGCTGCGTGAGCGGGGCTCGAGCCCGAGGGAGCCGGGGATAGAGGGTGGCGATGGTAGCCAACCCGCTCGTTTATCTCACCCTTAAGGGATGATTTATTCCCTTAAGGGTACGCGAGGGGCAGAGATCGCCCGAGGCCGGCGGTGGCCGCCGCCGTGAGAGAGGCTCACCGAGGTTCGGGAGCTTCGTGAAATGCAAAGCCGGGCTCATGGCAAGCCGCTGGCGGCGACGGGAGGCGGGGGTCATCGGAGGTGGGTGCCGGCGGCTGAGCTACGGCCGTCGGCGAGCTCGGGGGAGGCCGGCAATAGCTTGGCGACGGTCTGGAGATGGTGTGGGAGCAAAGGATCGAGCTCCCACAGCGTGGATCGACGGAATTGTGGAGAGGGACCGTCGGCCGGAGTTGGGGAAGAAGCAAGAATGCCGGCGATCCGGCGGCTTTTGGGGCAATTGCGCGCTGGAAAGGGCACAAGGGTGGCACGGCGATCCTGTTGGGCGCATCCGCGGCTTTTATAGCCGACCGGAGCGGGCTGGCCACGGCGGACCCGCCGCGGGACATGGGCGGCACATGGCCATGGCGGCGCTGTCGGCCAGCGATCGCAGCGGCGAGGGGTGTGGCGGGCGTGGGCGGCGTGGTGGCCTTCCCATGCCGCTGCCCCTCTGCGGGATTCCAGCAGCGGTGCGGCCGGGTCGTGGCGGAGGGTCCGGCGGCGGAGGAGGAGGAAGAAAGGGGAAAACGGGCCACGACAGTGGGGCCCGCTTGCGAGAGAGGGGCGCGGGAGGCGGCCGCGGGTGGCAAGATGGCGCCCAAGCGGACGTGGCGCCATCCGGACCGAACGCGCGTCGACCCGAGAGAGGGGGAGGGCGGATCCGGGGGCGACGTGGGCGGATCCAGCCCGTCCACGCGTCGACCGGGTGGGATTTTTGGGTTTTTATTTTGATTTTGCATTTTCAGGAATGCTACAAGGCATAATACAATTCGGAAAAATATGAAATTACTGCCAAAAATTCTAGAAAAATTCACAGAAGTTCCCAGACATATTTTGGGTTTAACAAAATTAATTTCCACAGAGATGACCATTTTATTTACAAACTATGGGCCCACAACGGAACCTTTTTCTCTTTATCTTTATTTTTCTCCTCTTTTCTTTTATAAGATTTGTGATATTACTATTTTGTGTACAAATATTCCTTTGGTACAGTGACCAACTTATTTATGCTACCTTTGAAAATCTTTATCATGGATCATCTTTTCAGATTCGAATTCAAATTTAGAACTTACTATTAATTAAACAGGTGGGCTTTTCCACAAAATTCTTGATTTAACACTTTCAAACTCCACCCAATGAATGCTCTACAAAAGTATTCTACGCATTTTGTTATACAGATCCCTTGAGTTTTCAGGATGTTACAAGGTGGAGCCACCGGAGCCGATGTGCGAGTGTCGAGCGGCGTCCCTCTTGGGCCAATTGGATGTGAAGATTGTGGCACGGACATGTCGAGGACGATGTCCTCTTGGGCCACCGAATGAATGTGTGGGCGGCATCCCTAATGTCTTAATCTCTTCGTTTGGGGGCTTCTCAAGAGGGACGGAATTAAAATATCATTAATCATGTCCACGGACCTTTATGAAACCGGTGTCTACTTGTACACGTGCACCGGCGTCCACAGCAAAGAATGGATACACCATGCCTCGCCCGGCGTCAACGGAATAGAGCCAACAAGCCTAACTTTGAGGCTGCAAGGCATTGGCTCCTACATAACGATACAAGAGATGAGTTAAGGCGTCCACCAGAGAGATCTATGTACCATTCTAAAGAGGTACATTACATGAATGTCATCAATACGTGGCGGTCGTCGCTATGTTCGAGAAATTGGTGTGGGCGCGCAGCTCTTTGCGGCGTTGAGGGGACTGGTACCGCGAAGACTAGGAGTGGGTTGCGATTGGTTGCGGACTTGTCTCGCTTCTTCCATAGCGAATCTATCTCTCCTCAGTGAGGCGATGCGCTCTTGAAGTGAGGCGATAGTTGTTCCTCAAGTTGAACACGAAGCTCTGTTTTATTTGTTTGTCTGCAGACGCCTTGGATCTCTTCCTACTCCTATATATCTCGAGTAACTGGAAATCCGTGCCTCCAAGGTACATAAACCCCATGCCTCGTGTGCGACACAGGTGCTCCTTGTTTCCCAAGGCACGTGATAGTAAATCTATCTCCTATATTCTTCAAAGGAGCCACAAGAAGATTCGGTAGTCAATGATTGATGCAAGAGGCAATTAATCATGTTATTTTTGAATCCATAAAGTTCAAGAGGTGTTAACAACTATCTTTGTTTAACATATTTTACCGTGCGTTGGGACACTTCCTCATCTGTGGGGTTTTGAAAGAGACACCAAGATGTGGTTGATGACCTCGCTCTTAACCGCCGGCCTTTCGTTTGCGATCCGACAAATGGCGGAGAGGCCTCCGATCGGATTGTGACCTCATCCCGCATCCTCCATTGCGGATTTTACCCACATACCAGCGAAGCCGAGTGCGTGCGGGTGCGTGTTTTTGTTGGAGGTCCTTGTGCGCCGCACTTTGTTGTTCAAATTGGTCGTCGACTTCATCTGCACAAAGGACTCCCATGTTTCTAGCGACACGAAAGGATACTTCGTGAAGGGCGTGACATCCTCGGCCACGTACTTCATCACAAGAGTGCTCTTAAAATTCTTCCATGCTTTTCCCATCGCGAGGCGCGCTTGCACACGAGTCCACAGTACCTGCTTGGGAACTCGAGCAATTTGTAAGTTCCTCCCATAGCTGATTTTTGTGATCCTTTGTCAAATCTTTCCAGCTTGCTATGGTGATGGGGACCCGTTGCCTTCCAATTATCCCGCAGGTAGTCCGAAATGATGACGCTGCTTTCGGCGGTTCGAGAGGACCCCATCCGGAGAGACCACCGTGATGGTCATTCGAACTGTGGCCATTCGATACTCCTCGGCCACGTTTAGATTTCGCGATCTTGGGAGCGTGAGACCCAGATGACGACGACGAAGACTGTGTGGACGCCATCTCTCTTCTAAGAAAAAACTATGGACCCAGCTTGTCAAAGTTCTATGAATCAAGTGACACAAACCAAGGCATATATCATAAAGCTAACATGTGAAGCATATAACATAAAATACATGTGAAGCATATAACATAAAATACATGTGAAGCATATATATATCATAAAGCTAACATGTGAAGCATATAACATAAAATACATGTGAAGCATATAACATAAAATACATGTGAAGCATATATATATCATAAAGCTAACATGTGAAGCATATAACATAAAATACATGTGAAGCATATAACATAAAATACATGTGAAGCATATATATATCATAAAGCTAACATGTGAAGCATATAACATAAAATACATGTGAAGCATATAACATAAAATACATGTGAAGCATATAACATAAAATACATGTGAAGCATATAACATGTGAAGCATATATATATCATAAAGCTAACATGTGAAGCACGAGGAGGGACCGGCGTCGGGGAGGCGGCGTCGGGAGAGGTAGCGTCGGGAGGGACCGGCGGCGTCGGGAGGACCGGCGTCGGGGGGACCAAGGCGTCGGGAGGGACCGGCGTCGGGAGGAGAGGCGGCGTCGGGAGGGACCGGCGTCGAGGGACCGCCGGCCGGAGGGAGCGGCGTCGGGAGGAGCGGCGGCGTCGGGAGCGCGGCGTCGGGAGGAGGGACCGGCGTCGGGGACCGCCGGCCGGGAGGAGGCGGCGTCGGGAGGGACCGGCGGCGTCGGAGGGACCGGCGGTGGGAGGAGCAAAACCTAGCTAGCGGGGCGCTGCAGAGTGGAGACAAGAGATGCGGCGAGGCGGACTCCATGAACCTAGCTGCGGGTATTTAAAGATGATCTATCACAGATGGTTCTATCAATATAACCGTCAGTGATATGCATTATCACAGACGGTTCTATATATATAACCGTCTGTGATATCCATATTATCACAGACGGTTCTATATATATAACCGTCTGTGATATCCATATTATCACAGACGGTTATATCGATAGAACCGCTCATGCGATGTGTTATCCTGCATTTCTTTTTATAAACCGCTTTGTGATAGTTCACTATAAATACCCGCAGCCTAGCTAGGTTCCTATGTCATTTCACAATTACAATATGGAACATAGATACATTTATAAAACATAAGCATAACCATAAATATAACTATTTCATAGTTCCTTAGTCATTTACAATTACAATGCATGGGTTCCTTAGTCATTTTACAATTACAATGGAACATACATACATTTATGAAAACACAAGCATAACCTATATCATTTATTACACTTTGGCTATATCATTTTAAATAAAGCCCTTCACGATGATCGATACGCATATAGCTTGCTTCATCGCCTTGTTCTTCATCGAGCTCGATGGCGTCTCCGAATGGAGCAAATCATCAAATTGATTGTACTCTTCCTCATCCACAACATTCTCAACCCCGACAATCCTTCTTTTTCCCTGAAGAACTACATGGCGCTTCTTATTTGCCGGGTTGGTTACATAAAATATTTGAACAACTTGCCTCATGAGTATGAATGGTTCATCTTTATATCCTACATATTCGAGGTCCACGGTAGTGACGCCGTACTTGTCGACCTTTACACCTCGTGGGAGTTGGACCCAACGGCACCGAAATAGAGGAATTTTGAAAATTACGTAGTCAAGCTCCCAAATCTCCTCTACAAGCCCGTAGTACGAGCTTGGGCGGTGATCTTGCCGTGCGAATCATAGGCATCTATCGACACCGAGTTACGACCGTGCTCTTTCTATCTTGATCATTGTATAAAATGTGTAGCCATTAATGTCGTATCCTTGCCATGTCACAATTGTAAATTTTGGCCCTTTTGCCAACCATTGTAGTGTTTCATTTGACGACCTCCTAGTCAATTGCGCCTTCAACCATTCGTTGAACTGACGGTTGTATTGTCTCGTGATCCAAACTTCGACCGCCTGCATTCTCTGACGTAGCATGTCCTTGTGCTCTTCAATATATGGGGTCACTTCACCATGTGTTGTAAAACCATGAAATGGGCTTGAGCATCGTATTTTGATCCGGAGTTATTGCTTTCCTCCCGATAGTCCCTATACCCTCTAACCTCCCTCGTGACGAGATAGAGGTACACCTATCGGCTCTACACGAGCCATGTAGCCGATGCGAAATTCAATGACCTCTTACGTTGTATAACCTTCGATGATGCTACCCTCGGTCGAGATCGATTGCGTACATAGGACTTGAAATTCCATGTACCTCTCGAAGGGTACATATGATGTAGAAATACGGGGCCACATATTTTTATCTCTTTCACAAGGAGTTGTCACCATGATATCAAAAATGATGGAGGAAATACATCTCTAGATGACATAGAGTTGTCACCACCTCGGTTTGCGAGCATCTAGTCCATCCGGATCAATGACCTTCGAGCAATTGCGTTGAAGAAATAACATAGCCTTATGATTGTCACTCGAACCTTGTTCGGCAAAATACTTCTAATTGCAACGGTAGCATTTGAGTCATTAGCACATGACGATCGTGAGACTTCATGCCAATTAATTTCAAATGTTCCATGGAAACAAGTTTCTTCATGCTTGTGGAGTGACCGGATGGAACTTTCACACCATTTAAGGACTGGCACAATTCAGTTCTCTCGGACTTAGGCAGTGTAACATCTTTGGGGAAGGTACGTCCGCCTTTATCGGTCTCTATCGGTGCTAACTCGGTCACGATGTTCATAGCGACCAAGTCACGCCTTGCGTTAACACCATCCTTTGTTTTATCGGGAATGTTCATGAAGAGACCAATCAAGCTGTCACATACATTCTTCTCTCGTGCATGACATCGATGCAATTGCGAACTTCTAAGTGCTCCCAATAAGGCAAGTCCCAAAATATTGACCTCTTTTACACATGTTCTTCCTCAATTTACGTCCCTTGCCAAACACAACATTTATATCCTTGACCATATCAAACACCTCTTTCCGCTAAAAGGTCTTGATCTTGAGTCATCCTCTTTTTTCCGTCAAATTGTTTCTTCATCTTGCGGTATGGGTGATACTTTGGAAGGAACCTACGGTGACGCATGTATCTGATTTTTGCGAGTTGTTCAACCACACACTCTCGGTATAATCTAAGCAGTGCGGACACGCTTTGGCTCCTTTTATACTCAACCCTAACAGGTTACCAAGGGCAGGAAAATCATTAATGGTGCAGAACAACATGGCGTGTAGAGTGAAGTTCTCTCGTTTGTCCGCATCCCATACATGTACCCTTCATTCCACAAGATTGCAAGATCTTCCACCAATGGGGCTAGGAACACATCAATATCGTTGCCGGGTTGCTTGACCCTTGGATAAGTAGTGACATCAAAATATATTTCCGCTTCATACACAGCCAAGGAGGAAGGTTGTACATGCGCAGAGTCACGGGCCAGGTGCTATGTTGTCGGGACCCGGATTTCCAAATCCGAACCCTCTGTGTATTACAGCACTAGTCCCAGATCAAAGCTAGTGCACACAGTTAAACAGTGATGATTACATTACCAAAGACGAATATTACAATAATTTAGAGAGTACTGACCAAAGGTCTTACAACACAAACGAGGTTTCTAGGCCTCACCAATAAACACAAACACAGCAGAAGCAAATAAACTTGATAAAGACCCATCAATACGCCACGTGCAATTGGTCGGGAGCGCGACCTAAGCGTCTGGAAATCCTTCATCAAATCCAACCGCAGAGTAGTCGAAGCCTCCTTCTTGAACTTCATACTCCTCTGAGATATATATTTTAGGTGTAGCATGTGAGTACATAAAGTACGCCGCAAGTCTTGGGAAAATGCATTAGATGCAAGGTTTAACAAAGAGGGCTATATGGCTCTTTTGCACAAAGCGACATTTTATTTCCAATACCAATAACTATTTTTGAAGGCGACAATTTAACTGAAGTAATTATTCTAACTAAAATCATTAAGCATTTTTAATCATAAGGATTCTACCATCAAGTTTGATACTACGGGTTCCAACCACCCACACTGGTTCCAACCACCAGGGTAAATTCCCCGAGAGTTCCATCCACTCTCGGATTCCCAAAACTTTGTTTTAAACCAAAAATAAAGATCTACCATGTGAAAGGATTCCTTGCTCGCCCTTGACCGTGGGCACGGCTATTCGAATAGTTTTACACTCTGTAGAGGTTGTACACTTTACCCACAAGAGACAAGTCATCTTAATAGTCAGCATGCTTCCTTAGGCATGAGACCCAGATAATTCATCACAAAGCCTTTACCTTACTCTAGTCTAGCTAGACACCACCACCGAGGTTTCACCGTGAAGGGTTAACCACCCGACGAAGCCCCTCTTGCGCCATATGAGTACAAGAACCTGTCCCTCACTGTGAATAACCAGTAACCCTGGCATCCACTTTCCACTGGTGGTACCTAAACTAGTCTATCATAAGTTAATCAGCTAGGTCGTACCCATATAGACATGTGGTTGTACGGTAGTGCTCGATCGACAAACACAAGCGTCGGTCCTTAATTGACTAGGGCGGAACATACACTTTTCAAGATCTCGTGCTAACCGCACCAATCCAAACCAACCATCCGCCCCAGTCTAAAATAATTTTCACAATTTAATTCATTTCACATGAACAGAGGCAACTCCATTTGCCAAACAATTCTGAACAAAAGTCTAATTCATTGAAATGTAGTTCCCAATCCAAAGTTACTAAAGTTATATAGCACATCGAGCATCTTACTACCGATACAACAATTATCAAAGGTTCATAATACTCTCATTGTTGAGACAAAAGTGATCCTATGGTTACAAGGGTACATGGTATTCAAAGTTCAATCGAGGGCATAGCAATAGTTGGGATAACTAATACCATAAGGCGAAATTAACATTTTATGTAACATAGCGAATGCAATAAATTTAAAATATTCAAAAACATTTCACAATCATAGGTTCAAGATGGTCAAAGGAGACTTGCCTTCGTGGGTGAATTCCTGATTCTCTTGTTGCGGTTCTGCGAACTCTTCAACCAGATCGGATTCTACGCGCAAAATGAGAACACAAAGGACAAATAAATACAAATAAAAGTACAGATATTATAATAATATTACTGGAATGAAGTTTATCAATTTAGATGAATTTAGGAGGAAGTTTCAATGGAATCGATGTTCAAACGAGGGAGAAAGGGTATTTGAAATTTGAAATTTAAATTACAAAATATCAAATAAATTTCAAAAATTTGAAAGGATGGCAGAAATGTAAAGTTTGGAATTTTTGAGGAATTTAGAAATTTGAATGGGTCCAATCGGAGTTAGGATGAAAAAGTTATGGCCTTGGGAAGTTCGAAAACAAATAAAATGAATAAACTGGATTTTTGGAATTATTTTTCTAAAGAAAATTCAGAATTATGACGTCACGCTGACGTCAGCCCTAAATAGGACCGGTGACAGGTGGGACCCGGTCTATGGACCGGGTCCACGACCGAACAGGTGGTGAGGTGGCGGGTAGGCCGGTGGCGGCCGACGGGCGGGGAGGCGCCGGGTGGCGCGGCGTGGCGCCACGTGGCGGCCACGTCGGCACGGTGGCCGGCCGGCCGGGAAGGCGGCGGCGACGCGCTCGGCGCCGGGCGGCCGGCGGCGGGGCGGAGGAGGAGAGAGAAGATGGGAGTCTGTTTCACCTTGGGATGGGGTTCATGGCGAGAGGAGACGGCGGCGGCGACGAGAGGAAGGCGGCGGCTCGGGAGCAACAGCGGCGGCGCTCGGCGTCGGGGAAAGGTGGCCGAGGGTGGGGAAGCTTGCGGCGCGGTGAAGGTGATGGAGGCGGCGCGAGGCGTGAGGTCTTGGCGGCGGCGGTGCTCGCCGTTGTCTTGGCGCTCGGGAAGAGGTAGCACTGAGCGGGGCGATGGGGCGGCCGAGAGAGAGGTGGCGGGGAAAAGATAGGGAGGGAGCGGGGTGCGGGAGGGCTTTAAATAGGGACGAGGGAAGATGGTGGCGGGATTCCTCACGGGAGTGGGAGGTGGGCGGCGGTTATGGGCGGTTGGGGAGTGGGGCGTGGGAGAGAGGGAAGTGGGGCGCGTGGGGAGAGGGGCGGTTAGGGAGGAGGTGGGGCGTTAGGCGGCGAGAGGTGGAGGTGCGGGTGGGGCGGGCGGCGGTTGGGCGGCGGCAGCGAGAGGAGGAAGGCGCGGGGGGGGATGACAGGTGGGTCAGGCGGCGGGGTGAGGGGAGCCGCCGCAGGTGGGCCGGAGCGGCGATGAGAGAGGGTGCGGGCGGTGGCGATCGGGCGGTGGGCGGCGTGGCGAAATCTGCCGATCACGTGGCGGGCGAGAGGAGGAAGGCGGGATGGCGGCGGTGGCGTGGCGGCGATCCGGCCGTCACGTGGCGGCCGGAGGGAGGAGGGTTTTAAATTTTATTTTAATTTTGATTCTGAAAATACTAGAAAACTTAATAAGCCTCGAAAAATATGAAATTACTTTCAAAATTCTAGAAAAATTTATATAAGTTTTAGATACCTTTTAGCTTAAATAAAATATTTCCAATATGTTTTGATGATATATTTTCATAATAAAATTTCTTTTAATTCAAAAAATTGATTTAAAAACTGGAAAACTCAGAAAAATTCAAATAAGATCCAAATATTTTAAAATAATTAATTTGAATTTAAATTTTCAAGATTTGCAAAATTTTGGGATGTTACATATGTCGGCTGCTCATGTTACCAAAAGAATTCATTCCATCTGTACTCAACCCAAACCTTATATTTCTCGGTTCCACAGAAATCTACAAACATCCTATCAATGTTCCTCCACCGCGTAATCGGTAACATGTCTTATCATTCCGTCTTTCTTCTGCCGTCCGCGGTGTTAACGCATCAATCTTGCATCCTTACGGTTTGCAAATAAGCGCTTCAAGCGGGATTACGGAAAGATACCACATCACCTTAGCAAGAGGTCCTTGCTTCACCTCGATGCCCTTCCCATCATCGAGTCATTTTACGCTTGTATCGGGATGCTTTGCACACCGGACAAACATGTAAGCTAGCATACTCTTTACGGTACAGGATACAATCATTCCGACATGCATGTATTCTTTCTACTTCCATTCCTAATGGACAAAGAATCTTCTTGGCTTGGTAGGTGGTTCTCGGCAACACATTTTCCGTTGGAAGCATGTCCACTAGGAGACCTAATAATGCCGTGAAACTCTTGTCGGACCAACCATTGCTTGCCTTCAATTTTAGCAGTTCTAGAACTGATGACAACCTCGTGTATTGCGGCTTGCAGCCGGGAACAAAGGTTTCTCTGAGTCCTCCATCAAGCCCTCGAATTTACCAAACTCTCTCTCTATAGTTCCCTTCGCATCACGTAACATCCGATCCAGTTGTCATCCTGCGACCTATCCTCATGATCCAGTTGTCATCCTGCGACCTATCCTCATGATCCAGTTGTCATCCTGCGACCTTTCCTCATGATCGAAAGAACGGTCCACAAGCGGCATATCGTTGTCTCCCTCGACTATGTCATAACTACCTTCTTGTGTACTCTTCTCTTCACCGTGGTGGTCCAACATTTGTACCCTTTTCGAAACCCCTTGAATCAAGTGAGCTTCAATCTGCTGTTGAGTTGCTAAACATCTTGAGATTATCACAATCAATACATGGGCAATACATATATTTCATCCCTTCTTCAACATATCCATTTCGGTAGCCCTTCTAAAAGCAGACACGCCAGTAATGTACTCTTCACTCACACGGTTCTCAATATACATCCAGCTTCGGTCCATCTACGCTACACAAGTGACAAATGGGTGTCAAAAATGATTATTACCCCTACTACTAACCTCTGATCAGATCACTAAGAATGTTAAGTAATTGAGTACTAATCTCTGATCAGATCACTAAGAATGTTAAGTAATTAAGTATACTAACCTCTGATCAGATCACTAAGAAGACGGTGATATTTTTTCGCCCCCAACTCCCTAAAGCCGGCCGACTTGCTCCACCGATGCAACGCAATGAAGACAGATCGGTGTCGACATCCTTCAAGCAAATGCGCCAAGCAATTAATACTATGCGAGAATATCACGAGCGGTTCCAACCACAAGCGGTGCAGTGAAAATGATATATCACGAGACGGTTCGTATTAATAACCGTGCGTGAATTATCACCGACGGTTATTAATATGAACCGTTTGTGATACAAGCAATATCACGAGCGGTTCAACTTAATAACCGTCGGTGATTGTTGCTATCATAGGCGGTTCACATAAATAACCGTGCGCGATAGTCTACATATCACGCAGCGGTTCTTAACATGAACCGTCGCGATGATACTATCACGAGCGGTTCGTGTTAATAACCGCTGCGGATTGTTTATCACGCACGGTTCGTTAATACAACCGTGCAGGATGACCAGATTCTTCGGCGGCCGACATTGCCGATTTCTTGAAGCGACTATCCATCGCTTCTTCCCACTTCTTTTCTTCATCCGAGGCCCGCTGCGTGTCTTGAGGAATGCCACATCGAAGACCGGTTCTTGACCGACTCTGGGCGTCGTGATCCGAGACCGAGATGAAGAAAAGAAGTGGGAAGAAACAGATGGATAGTCGCCACCAAGAAGTCGGGTATGTCGGCTGCTCACCAAGAACTGAAATGTCTTTTTGAACTTTGTAATAAAATTACCTTGAATTTTGCAGAAAAAGAAGGATTGTCGGAGTGGACATCACATCTCGACGATGAGTCGGCATCGTCGAGGAACATGCAAATCTGAGGCAAGCACAAACACTCAACAACACATTCGGATCGATCTATTATAGGATGACAAGCTAACAAACCCTTCGTGGCACGACGGTCACACTAAACAAGACACACTTACGACACTTACGGCAAGAGTGTGTTCTTTAGTATGAACCGTTCGTGCCGCGATGGAGGTGCTAACTCACGGCGGAGGAGATGCATACCGGAAGCTAGCTAGTGGATGAACTCACGCGTGACTAGTACCGGTGGAAAGGTTGATGGGGAGTTATTAATAAGGGCCCGGCCGTGGGAGGAACCGGTGCCGCCCATTCGATGTGGAGAGAATAGACGGGTGAGATCGAAATCGTGTATCGCCAATTATTGGTGACATGTGATTATTACACACCAATTATCGGTGACATGGGATTATTACGCACGGTTCTGCGAGAACCGCTCAGTTATTATCTGACTTTTCACGGGCGGTTTGTGTTAATAACCGTCAGGAACTTTCCTGACGGTTCTTAACAGACCCGTCTGTGTTATCTTGATTGGTATAGACGGTTCGTATTAAGAACCGTCTGCGAAAGTTCCTGACGGTTATTAACAAAACCGTCTATGATGTCTCAATATCACGACGGTTCATGTTAATAACCGTCTATGAAAATATCACAGACGGTTGCCAGTAAAACCGTCTGTGATGTACCCGTCCAGTATAGCTTCTTCTGTAGCAGTGAATGCATTGTAACAGCCTTGTGATGGCCTACTCAACCGCATGACTAAGAAATCATGTGGAGCAACAAGCGGATTGTCTCTTGTGGGTAAAGTGTACAAACTTTGCAGAGTGAAAACTATTCGAATAGCCATGCCCACGGTCAAGGGCGGACATGGGAACTTAACCAGATATAGTTCTATTTCAAAAACTTTGTGGGTGGAATTAGAAAAGTAGAGAGTAGTGAAAGCCCTGATTTGTGTTGCCCTGGGTATTGCCCCAGTGATAATGTAAGCGGTTATAACACTGAAAGGTTAGCATATGGTGCAGAAGCCATGTAACGGTAGATGGAATCTGGATCGCTATTATTATTGCATTCTTTCATACATTGATAAAATCTGTTTTAGTTAAAACTGCTAGGTCTTAGGAAATTTCTATGTATCGTATTTTAAAAGTAATTTATGGCAAATAAAATAACCCAAGCCTTCCCTTGATAAGCCATGCATGTTATCTATTTGTACTCACCCTCACTCACTCAATTAATCCAGAATCAGGAGTCAGATTGCTACGCTTCAGTATTACACCTGAACATGATGGTGATGAAGATGAAGGTGTCTGTAACTACGTCGTGAACCCCCCAGTTGGCTGCCTATGGGCATGTCCTGAGGGTCTTACCTGTGTACTTCGTTTCCGCTACTACATTTTATTGATTTCGGCTTGATCGGCCCATGAGTAAGTCTATTATTATATTTACGCTTCCGCATGATATGTATTTTGATGTTCAGTACTGTATCTGTGAGCACTATCTATTGATACAGGGAATAGTGCGGTGGAATCACAGAGGATTCTGGATTGAAAAATCCGGGTTTGATTCTGGATTGAAAAATCTGTGTTCGACAGTTCACCCTCGTACTCAACAGCTAAAAAATTAGTCATTGATCCCAACATGAAAATACGAGCCTTTTTATTATCGTTAGTCCAATTTTTATATTCTTCTATATAATTTTCCTTTTCTCAGCAGTGGCTTTTTTCTAGCTCTTCTTGTTTATTTTTGTCTATTACATAATCAATATTTTTAGTAGAAAGCAAAACTATGATTTTTCTTTTCTAAACTATGAAATTTGAGCCATCCAATTTGCAAGATTTAAACAGTTTAAAAAACATTGTTACTTATCTTTGTGATAGTAAGTGATACCTGAATCTGTATGCTTTAGAGAAAAAAATATGCCACTGTCTGTGCCTTGCGTACTCTACCTCATCTTGTCCTACTCAAGAAAATTATGATTTTTTTTCTAAATTATGAAATTTGAACCATCCAATTTGTAAAATCTAAACAGTAAAAAACATTGTTACGTGTCTTTATGAGAGTATGTGATATCTGAATCTGTATGCTTTACAGAAAAAAATCCGCCACTGTCTGTGCCTTACGTACTCTACCTCATCTAGTCCTGGTCTCGAGTAGCAGCGAGATGAAGAAGAGGATGCGGAAGATGCGGAAGAGAAGCCCCACACGACGGCGATCCAAAAGGCAGGGGTGTGATTGATCTCCTCGATCACTACAGTACTATACTACAAAAACTTTGCTCTCCTCGATCCGTTCGCCTGCTGTGCGTGGACAAAGAGACGTCGTGCTTTTTCGACGTGACGAAGAGTTGTCTTTTTTCCGACGCGCGCCCTTGACCGATGGAGGGAACACTTGCTTCTGCGCGACTTCACGCAAGGGCTGTGCTGCGTCTTGACCGAGGACGAAGAGACAAAGGGTACGTCTTTTTTGACTTATAGTTTTTAACTGTAGTTTGTGATTTTTAGCTGTTCATATGAAAGATTATAGAGTAATAAAAATTCACGTATAATTTTTGCTGATATGAATGAAGTCGGTACAGTACGTACTACAATTAACTAGTAAACCCTATCTTGAAAATATACTCCGTTTAAAGGCTAGTTACTGTAGAAAAGCTAAAAAACAACTTTTAAAAGCTGAAAAGAACAGGCCCAAAAGCCAACCTCGGACTAGGGACGAAGACTTGGCGTCCACGCTATGGTGGGTGCGCATCCCGATAACGAAGATTGATGCGCATAAGACCGCGTGAGCCTGAGGAGGAAGACTTGACTTCCACACGATGGCCACCGTCCATGCCGCCTTCGAGTTATCTTCTGAACCCTAGTCTACTCCAACTTTGATACTAATGTTAGGTTTTCTTTAAATTTTAAATTGATTTTATAGAGACTATCCGATTTACCATTATTACCTTATTTTTAAAGTTCCGCTCACAATTGCATCAAGGCTTGAAGGCAAGGATATATATTTATAGGCTCCACTTCCAGATGTTACGAAGAGATCCACCTATTTCTGATACACCGTGTGATGAGGGCATCTCTAACACTTATACATCTTCTTCTATTTGTTGTCATGCACATACTGAGATGATGCCATAAGTGAAGCCACAAGTAATACAAGTGTGGAAGTGCATATTGGTCCACTAACTAGAGCAAGAGCTAAACTTTTAAATCAACAAGTGCTTTTATTTCTTAATGAATCTATTGTCATTGATGAGAATTAGGTACTA
This sequence comes from Bonia amplexicaulis, assembly GCA_036346245.1. Taxonomy (NCBI): domain Eukaryota; kingdom Viridiplantae; phylum Streptophyta; class Magnoliopsida; order Poales; family Poaceae; genus Bonia; species Bonia amplexicaulis. Next base: position 11,964,767 of record CM070766.1, read on the forward strand.
CCTCATGCAAATGTTTTGTGCATTCTCAGGTTTGAACATTGTGAAGCTTTTGGAACCGCGAGGGAGGAGAGGGAGGCCGGAGCCAAAGCAATGGAGGAGAAGCTCACGTGGGTCAAGCAAGAGGAGAAAATCTCAATAATTCAAGCCCAATTCGGATCCTCCACAAGCCCAACCGAAATTCATCTCAGAATCAACTCAGAGTTCAATTCGGATTCAGTTTGGGACAGCCCAACAGACCTATAATAAAAAGGTCATAACTTTCACATACGGAGTTCAATTGGGGTGTTCTTAGATTTGTTGGAAAGCTTATTCCAAGGCCTACACAATGGGTATGTCCCCAGCTTCAGAAGACATACGGTTGCACTGCTAGGGTCGAAACAATGTGACGGTTTAAGTTAGGTTTACCTTTTTGTGTGTTTTTGGGTCTTAGCCGAATTAGAATATGATTCGGTATGTGTAGTTGGCCCTAGGCCGTGCGTGAGTCAGGGAGGGCGCCATAAGTACCCTTGCCCCTCCCTTGTATCCGGGGAGACCAATTTATGCATAAGATTGAAACATAGCTATTGCTTGTTCTTTCGACACTAGAGTTCATGCGAGGACTTTGAGAGAGAATTAGGCGATCCATTGTTTTGTTCTGCAATTCAGGTCAAGCCGTCGTTCCATTGGGAATTGGGGACTTGGCGTTAAATGCTCGTGGTCTCATGACGAACAATTATCCAAAGTGTTTTGGGCGTATTCCAAAGAGTTGAGGGTTCGTGCATTGGCGCGAGTGTTCAACTAGCGACATCGTCTACTTCGCATCAACTATCCACGGTTCCTCACTGACAAGATCGAGACCCCTCCCCATATCATGTGGTATCAGATTCTAGTTTTACTCGGTGAGAACTTCTTTACCTGTAGTTAGATTTATTTTCTGTCCTATCATCTATTAAACCGAAAATTGCTTACCAAAACCCTAGTTTAATCTGCTTATTTCTTGTGCGTTTTGTTAAGTTTTCATCCATTAGAGTTTTGTTTTAGTGTTGATCCGTGTGTTTCCTTTTGCGTTGCTTAATTGTTATGTTCACATAAACTCTACAAAATTGCTGGTTGACTCCCTCAATCAGCAACCAAAAAGAACAAAGCCTTCATCTTCTACCGTGCGCCATCTTGAGAGCACAATCCGAGTTAGTTTATGTTTCCTTATCTGAACTCCTTGGTGGGACTAGAGTCCGTAGCGACCTCTCGCTCAAACACAATCCGAGTCCAATTGCTCCAACTTTCGTTTCGGTCACTACATCATAGCCGACCGAACCACATTTGGTATCTTTGTGCATCACTTATATCCTTTTATCTTGAGACTAGATGTTGACATTGCAATAAGGGCTGCTCATTTAAGTTGATTACACCTTGCTGATTTGTGAGGGTTGGGCACTTCTATGGGGAGCAAAGCAGAGAGGAAAGAAGGAACAGGAAGCCACATTTAGAAAGAGCCGCGGTATAAAAAAAGAAAAAAATAAGAGAGAGAAATATCTAACTTTTGCATACGACCTCCGATTGAGGCGTTTTTTGATCCGTTGGAAAGGAAATGAGAAAATAGAGTGAAAAAAAAGAAGTTTGGGAAATCTGGGATTTTAGCTCTGCGTAAGCATCCAGGCACACGCGCAACAACTTTGACTCCCAAAAAACGTCATTTAGGGCTTCAAAACGGGCCCGCAAACCGAGAAAAATTCAAGTTTCTCAGAATTTGCTCAAAATTGACAGAAACCTTTTACAAGTGATTCTAAGGTTCCCCGTATAGACGGCATCCTTTTTCGAGTTTCCAAACTCCTTTTTTAGCAATCTTGTGCCCTCGTATTTTTAGTTGTAATTAGCTAGCGTCTCTCTTAGTACTTGGTGCAAAACGAGCTAGTTTCATCTATGTTTCTGATTGTTTCTCCCTATCTCATTCCTTTGTTTGCATTAAGTCCCATTTATCATTGCATGTGCATTCATACATTTTGTAGGGACCCCAGATTTTACTATCCGGAATCCTCTGTGATTTATTGCACTATTCCCTGGATTAGTAGATAGTGCTCACAGTTACAGAAAATGGATATCAAATACATACCATGCGGAAGCGTAAATAAAATAGTAAACTTACACATGGGCCGGTTAGGCCGAAATCAATAAATTGCAACAGCGGAAGAACGAAGCACACAGGTGGGACCTTCAGGACATGCCCACAGGCAGCCAACTGGAGGTTCGCGACCTAGCCCTTGACGTCTTCATCTTCTTTGCCATTATGACCCAAAGGTATTGCTGATATGTAGCGATCCGATTCCTGATTCTGGATTTGTTATGAGAGCGAGTGTGAGCACACTAACCACCGTGCTCCGCGAGCCAATACATAGGAGGCAAATAGTTAATATGCATGGCTAATCAAAGGAGAGGCTCGGATTGCTTTATTTGCCAAAAATGGCTTTTGACATTATTTAAAAATATAATACATGAAAAAATTTTCCTGAGACTTAGCAGTTTGAACGAAAACATAATGTGTAAGAGAATGCAATAACATTAACGATTCAGATTCCATCCACCGTTACATGGCATCTGCACCATATGCTTAATTCTTCAGTGTTATAGCCGCTTAACTTATCACTGGGACGACACCCAGGACAACACAAATCAGGGCCTTGCACTGCCCTCCATTTTTTCATTTCCCCCACAAATCATTTTTGAAACAGAACTATATCTGGTTAAGTTCCCATGTCCGCACATGACCGTGGGCACGGCTATTCGAATAGTTTTGACTCTGCAGAGTTCGTACACTTTCACCATAAGAGACAATCGACTCGTTACCCCATATGATTCCTTTGCCATGCAGTTGAGCAGACCATCATAGTGACTGTTCAAAGTATCTAGCTCCTTTTGTCATCTCACCTTATGGGAAACTGCCCACTTGCGGTGGGTCCCATCTATGCACGAGATGTTTTCCACAGTTACTAACGCAGCCGGGCTCCACTTCCCGCAACGCTTAGAACAGCTGGAAAACCTCACCCTCCCCTCGGTGTCCCTTTAGGCCTCCCCTTGCCCTTGCGTATCCACTTCACTCCACTACCAGTGAGATGAGTCCGGGAGTTTCGATACAACTACTTAGCCAAGTTATACTTTACAGACTTATGGTTGCACTGTTTTACATAGGAGGTCATGACAAGATTCAGTCCTTAGTGGTATCTGGGCGATTCTACCACCATCCACTTTGTGCCTCCACTGCACCACTCACACACCCTCGAACCATTCGCCTAGATATTTAAGCAAGTAGGGTTTTGGGAACATAAAATAATCATATCGAACATATACCAGTCATTACAACCATGACTGCCCAACCAAATTTTCTCATGATTAAAAGTGATGCTTGGGCGTTTTCACGCCCATGAATATCTATGCCACACTACGTATGGCGTATAAATTACGGACATATTTTTAAAAAGGTTACTATCATAATTTCGCTAGGGCGACAAGGTTCATATATTCAAATATTCAACAAGGGGGTGTAACATTAATCAAGGCAAAAAATGGGCATATAACTAGAATCTTGAATTAAGCATGTATTTGTATATAAATTAACAGCATGCAATTTGATAATTTAAACAAAAGTAATTTACTGAAAAGAAGGTTCACCATGATCGACTTGACAATTCATACCATACGAGTTAGCTTAGATGATCACCACCTTCTACTTAAGCATAGCAAAATAACATAAATGATTTTAACACTCTTTTCAAAAGAAGAGGAACAATAAACTTCAACGCCGAGATACGAAATACAAAGATCCAAAACTTGCACATAACAATGAGTTTTGCAACTCAAAACTTGCATTAACAAGAGAAAATACCAAGCGAGCCAATAAGTCATGATTCACAACAAGACAAAAGTCCCACGAAGGAACTAACCTTACAAATCAACAATAAGCACAGTAGCAAAGTATCTCAAGAGTCCTAAAGAAACAATAAGCGCTTCAAGGAACAAGTAGAGACCAATTGCATACCCTCAACTGCAAGAACCACAATCTCAAAAGAAATTCATTAACGCAATCACCAAGAATTGACCGAAATCAACTTAAGGATAATAACATCTTTCCTAAGAAACTCACCCAAACACTGTAATTAAGTTACGAGGTAACTACATTGCTAATCCTCATACTACAAACAATGGTATAATTTGGCAATGCCAAGGCACATCACAACATCTACATCATCTCATTGACTATTCCAACTCATAACATCATAGGAGCAAATCATAATCATACAAGATTATCAATAAGCATACAAGATTATCTCATAATGTAAGTCATCGATATAACATGTCAAAAGCATAGATGCAATGCTTGACCCATCCCATCCTACTGCACCAATGTCAATTTAATAGTTTAATTACCACGGACCTAAAGCCCGCTCGATACCAAGTTGTAACACCCCAAACCAAACAATGGCACGAAATGCTACCAAACTAACAACATAATAAAACTATGCTAAGGCATTCTATAAAATTTCGTGAGCCTCCTTTGTTTATTGATAAAATGAAGTTCTAACAATATTATCAAAAGGTATGAATAACATAAGCAAAGTAATTTGGCTACTAAGCGAAACATCTATAAATCTTAAGTAAAGCACGGAAGCAATATAAAGAAGTTCTAATCCATTATTACATCTTAATCAAGGTCATAATCAAATACCACTTGAACTAATCAACAAATAATAATTAGAGTTCTCTATCTTCTCCATGGTGAATATTTCGTGCAAGTGCAACAATACTAATCCTCTTTATTCCCATGCATGCCGACCTCGTGAAGGTACCTAAAATAAACAAACAACAACAACAAAACAACGAAGAGTGAGTCCAATGACTCGGCAAGTATAATCATAACAAATGCAAGCATGAACATTAACTCTCAAGTTAAACATATTACATATGAATTTCATGCTATGCATTATGATCAAAAGCTCCTCTTTCTCATCTCTTTCGCATTTTACCGTGTAACGCGGAGTGTGCATCCGTCAATGCACCCATGCCTGCACCCTCGGTGCAGGGGACCAATTGCCCACACTCCGCAAGTGTGGGGACCTCGATGCTTGATCACCGCATGATCAAGACTTCAACAATTCTCAATATGATGCATATATGTGAATGTATCAAAGATAACGAGCATTCACCATACTATGCATCAACCAATCTCATAAATGCCATAATGTAAGCAGAACATAAATAGCATTCTCAATTCATCACTTACTCATACTCACAATTTAAGCAGTCATGATTCAACCATCATCCAAACAATTCAACAAATCCATAAACACACAGATTTTCACATCACAAATATACTTGCCTCAACCGCGAGAAAATGAAGAACACGTAGAAGGCACAACCCCTAATCCGCTCTCCTCCTGAATATTTAATTAATAATTACCAACATGACAGTAGCGGGTTTCTAGATATAAAATAACAGCAACCCCAATTAACCCAACAATTTATCTCAATTAAATCCCCAACTCCCTCGGCCAAATCGCCCAACCACAGACGGCCGACTTCCAAAAATCATAACTTTCAGACGTAACTCCAATTAAGCGTTCTTGAACTCTCTGGAAATATAATTAAATTATCTACAAAAACTTATTTGGGAGACTCTCTGATTCTGCCATTAACTAGCCGATCAAACCCTTTTCTAAAGCATCAATATTCACGTCGGACTCTCTGGACAGCGCACTAAAACAGTCATAACTTTCACCCAGAAACTCGAATCCGGACTTCTTTACCTCTATTGAAAGCTAAGAAACTTATCTACAACTTTCCCAATTTGAAGGACTCCTGAATCGCCACTATTTCCGTCGCACAAACCGATCTACTAAACTCTGTCCAGAACTATCCCGATCTGCGAACAGTCGCACTAGAAAATTCATAACTTTTGCTACACAGATCCAATAATGTGTTCTTGTACTCCCGGAAAGATAATCAAACCCTCTACAACTTTCTAGAAGGGGTCCAGACCTGAATCCCGACGAAACTAGATCAAAACCGCGAGAAACAACTATCGTCCCAAAGAGCCCAAAACCGACGAATCTAACTCGATTAAAACCAATCTAGAGACTACCGGGATTACCCTTGACGACACGACGGCGAACACGTCGGCGAACACGACGAACACGCCCGCGATCTCCTCCTCTCTTTCCTCCGGATCCACGCGGTACAGCGACGAACGTCGGCGGCGGCGCGCCGGGAGGAGACGACGACGATGAAGACGACGACGGCGCCCGGGAAGAAGACGTCCGGGCAGCAGGGCGGCGGCTGCTGGGTGGAGGCGCAGGGGGTGGAGGCGCAGGGGTTGGGGGGCTGCCTAGGGTTTTAAGAGGTGGCCTCCCCTCCCCTCTTGGGCCAAGAAAAACCCACCTGGGCCAAGGCCTAGGCCGGGTTGTCTTAAATTTTCATAAAACCCTCAAAACTCTTATAAATTTAATTATTTCACAAAGTCCTCTCTATTAATTAAACAATTAATTAAATAATTTCCGGTATTACATTCTACCCCTTAAAAGCAATTCGACCCAATTCTAACTACAACCTCAACGAGAAAACAAAACAACCAACTAGCAATTAACTAGCACCGACGTGAACAACGCCGGCTTTGCTCAAGCATGCGAGACTCCAACTCCCAAGTTGCTTCTCTCTCGGTCTGCTGCGACCAAAGCGCTTTGACATACTAAATATTTTTTTTTCTAATTGCTTGCACCTCGCACATAGGTTCTTGAAGATCCAAGTGGTTTGCCAACCTCCCAATCCTTGCTCCTTACATCGCATAACTTTTCACCGCTCTGGGCGACCAATGATCTCGACTCACCAAGGCCACTCGTTGAACTTACGCCCCTACAACACTTGAATTGTGTAGCTTTAATTCTTGAATGGTGGTGGTCTTACTCGTTGGTCAACGGTTTTAATGAAGCCCACGCTCCGGATCTTTCAAGTTCTCCTCGATACCGGAGTCATACAAAGCGCAGTGTATCCCACACTAGAACCCAAGGTAGTCCTAGTGATACACAAACCCTAAAACTTCGCAATTAACAAAAGCGATTAAATACACATCGGGTTATCATTCCTTTAGTACCAACCCACACAATCAGCACAACACATATATCTCATGTTTCCATTCTCAATCGATCTCTTTACCTTAGCAATGAGCACCCCTTAAACACGGGCACACCACGGGGTCAAGGTAAACCCACTCTTTCACACACGAATACAACGAAAATAAGGGATTCTTATTGCAATCACGCAAAACCAACTCCCCATAAAAGGATCAAATCAAAAGAAGAGAAATGAGGATTCAAAGACGAAAAACCTCCCACTTTCAAGTAGGTAGTTTGCACATAAGCAACATATACGTAAACGGGGAATCACTCAAATATCAAACCCGTCCATTTTTTTTTCTTTTAGGAATAAACTTTCTCTTGAATCACGAGGTTCCAAATCATCCCATACCCTACTAGCTCAATTCTCTTAAATTGGCGTCATCAACTCTATGTTCAAACCGAGTGCATCCGACACACTTTTGTAGAGGGACTCTACTATTCTCACAATAACATACTCTAGTCAACTCCTCTATCCACATGTTACTTTAACGAATAATTTCTAATGCATCTCATCGTTATTCTCACCCACCATCACTTTACCACATATCTTTAAGGATAATCAACATGAAATTCTCGGCTCGACACTCATTTACTACATCCAAAGGATACTATCAAGGAACATCATAATATTCAGAATCCACTCCTTCCACTATTCTCACGCAATAACATTAGCCTCCAAGGTTCTAGCATAGATCACCAACCAAAATTTCCCATCTCCAAGGCTTCTATACATATACTTGATATATTTAATACAAAGACTCTTAAATTCAAGGACTAAAATTTCCACAATCAACCATACTCAATCCTTCACAACCACATGAAAACATAATCTCAACCTCGATTATCAGAAGAAGATTCTAACTCCTGGAGGGTTACTTTCTAAAGCCAAGTCATACATGGCCATAATTTTTCAACAATCCTTACTATCCCAACAATTCCTGTAACGGTTGGGTTTCTTCACAGTTATATACTCATTAACTACACCATCATAATCATCCTACTAGTCCTTGCAAAGTACCCAATCATGATGGTCCAATAAAATTGATCAAAATTCTCATACTTTCAATAATTCCAACGTTCCAGCAAAATGAACGTAACACTCATGAACCATAACTAGGTTCTTCTAGTTGCGACAATATAACTAGTTAGCCCCAAGGACAACATCTTCTTTTAAATCAAATCCTCACCGAGAATTAGTCGACAAAGATCAATTTATCACTCCAAAAAAATCTCAAGCATCTTGATACCCACAATCTCACCCAAACCAATCACAAAACCACACCAACCGGTTGCCATACATATCCTAAAAGGGCTTGCAACCCAAATCGGTTACCCTTTCTTAAAAGAGGCAAGAAGAAGTAAATTCAACACATGGGAAGGTGTTACCAATCGCAATAAACACTAGACCAAGGGAAAGAGCAAAAGATCTTGGACAACAAACGTTAAGACCACAGCTGAAGGCGCATGCCTCCTCGAGAAGAAACCATCAAATCTCAACCAATACGAATACATTATTATCATTTGAGCTCAAGAAACTCTTAAGCGGCGAAAATAAGAAGTCAAACACACTTCACAAAGATTACACAACTTGACTTCAACCTCCAAAACTTTCATCAAACTTTTCCTTTTAACAAAGAGAACAACCTTCTTTGATTACGGTATCACCTTAACAATTCCAACAAAGAAGAGTTGAAGACCACAACACATTAATTCTTTAAGAACTAATAAAACCCTCAAACACTTTGCTTAAACAATTTCAGCTACTACATAAGTCATGAGATCAAAGATCGCATACACACTATCAAAACTTTTGATTTAAATAGTACCATAGAATTTATTCAAATTCTTATATTTAATGAACCTTCAACATTACCATCATAACCACAAATTGACCAACATACTAACATCAAAATAATACATTCTTAACAAGCATCATCATATCCTCAACTCCCTTCATAAACTTTTCCAAAATAAACATAAGAAATCATTGCATCATGTTTCTAATATCTAAGTAAGGTTGCAACTACTTGATCTAGGAGAACCTAGTGCATAAGCCACATAAATAGAACAAAGCTCTTAAACAAGATGATACTAGAACAAGATAATCTCGTAAATCATGCTAGTATAAATTTCTTACTAGATTTCATATATTCCATTCTTTATTGGTGCTCAACTCTAACTTAGCACCAATTGATTGTACTCTATTCACTATTGGCAATAATTGATTATTATTCGGTCATAACAACATTCATGATCCTAACTCCATTTTACAATTATAAGACATTCATGAGCATAGATTTTGTATCCTACCTTACATTCAGAAATTAGAATGGAAATGACTTTAAACTTCAATGATACCATTTCGTAAGACAAGTTTCTACAAGTCAATGCATCAACCTTCATCTATTCCTTTATACGTATTTCAACAATTTAGCATTGTAAAAGATAGATGAAACTAGCAATTATGCATGCTCATAAAGTATCTAAATAAAAGACATATTAAAGATTAATATTACCAAGACAATATTCCCACACCTTCTTCTTAATAATTCCAAACAGTTAGATTAATCACTAACGACAAACATAATTCCATGTATCCAACATGATAGAATTTTAATCAATCATAATAATCATTGTAACCCTTTTGCACTCTCCTCAATAACTACATGGGTTCCAATCATGTATAGACAATTTCTTAATCACTGTTCTTTAATAAACTATTACAAGCAATATCAAAATTAATCAACTACACTTCCAAGGATGCTAGTTGAATTAATTATGCACCACGCTAACTTCACAACTTGACAATTCATACCATACGAGTTAGCTTAGATGATCACCACCTTCTACTTAAGCATAGCAAAATAACATAAATGATTTCAACACTCTCTTTCAAAAGAAGAGGAACAATAAACTTCAACGCCGAGATACGAAATACAAAGATCCAAAACTTTCACATAACAATGAGTTTTGCAACTCAAAACTTGCATTAACAAGAGAAAATACCAAGCGAGCCAATAAGTCATGATTCACAACAAGACAAAAGTCCCACGAAGGAACTAACCTTACAAATCAACAATAAGCACGGTAGCAAAGTATCTCAGTAGTCCGGAAAGAAACAATAACTGCTTCAAGGAACAAGTAGAGACCAATTGCATACCCTCAACTGCAAGAACCACAATCTCAAAAGAAATTCATTAACTGCAATCAGCCAAGAATTGACCGAAATCAACTTAAGGATAATAACATCTTTCCTAAGAAACTCACCCGCAACACCTGTAATTAAGTTACCTGAGGTAACTACATTGCTAATCCTCATACTACAAACAATGGTATAATTTGGCAATGCCAAGGCAGCACATCACAACATCTACATCATCTCATTGACTATTCCAACTCATAACAGTCATAGGAGCAAATCATAATCATACAAGATTATCAATAAGCATACAAGATTATCTCATAATGTAAGTCATCAGTATAACATGTCAAAAGCATAGATGCAATGCTTGACCCATCCCATCCTACTGTGCACCAGTGTGTCAATTTAATAGTTTAATTACCACGGACCTAAAGCCCGCTCTGATACCAACTGTAACACCCCAGCCAAACAATGGCCTGAAATGCTACCAAACTAACAACATAATAAAACTATGCTAAGGCATTCTATAAAATTTCGTGAGCCTCCTTTGTTTATTGATAAAAATGAAGTTCTAACAATATTATCAAAAGGTATGAATAACCGCAAGCAAAGTAATTTGGCTACTAAGCAGAAACATCTATAAATCTTAAGTAAAGCACGGAAGCAATATAAAGAAGTTCTAATCCATTATTACATCTTAATCAAGGTCATAATCAAATACCACTTGAACTAATCAACAAATAATAATTAGAGTTCTCTATCTTCTCCATGGTGAATATTTCGTGCAAGTGCAACAATACTAATCCTCTTTATTCCCATGCATGCTGACCTCGTGAAGGTACCTAAAATAAACAAACAACAACAACAAAACAACGACAAGAGTGAGTCCAATGACTCGCAAGTATAATCAGTAACAAATGCAAGCATGAACATTAACTCTCAAGTTAAACATATTACATATGAATTTCATGCTATGCATTATGATCAAAAGCTCCTCTTTCTCATCTCTTTCGCATTTTACCCAGACGCGGAGTGTGCATCCGTCAATGCACACCCATGCCTGTACCCTCGGTGCAGGGGACCAATGCCCACACTCCGCAAGTGTGGGGACCTCGATGCTTGATCACCGCATGATCAAGACTTCAACAATTCTCAATATGATGCATATATGTGAATGTATCAAAAGATAACGAGCATTCACCATACTACGCATCAACCAATCTCATAAATGCCATAATGTAAACAGAACATAAATAGCATTCTCAATTCATCACTTACTCATACTCACAATTTAAACAGTCATGATTCAACCATCATCCAAACAATTCAACAAATCCATAAACACACAGATTTTCACATCACAAATATACTTGCCTCAACCGCGAGAAAATGAAGAACACGTAGAAGGCACAACCCCGAATCCGCTCTCCTCCTGAATATTTAATTAATAATTACCAACATGACAGTAGCGGGTTTCTAGATATAAAATAACAGCAACCCCAATTAACCCAACAATTTATCTCAATTAAATCCCCAACTCCCCTCGGCCAAATCTGCCCAACCACAGACAGCCGACTTCCAAAAATCATAACTTTCAGTACGTAACTCCAAATTAAGCGTTCTTGAACTCTCTGGAAATATAATTAAAGTATCTACAAAAACTTAGTTGGGGAGACTCTCTGATTCTGCCATTAACTAGCCGATCCAAACCCTTTTCTAAAGCATCAATATTCACATCGGACTCTCTGGACAGCGCACTAAAACAGTCATAACTTTCACCCAGAAACTCGGAATCCGGACTTCTTTACCTCTATTGAAAGCTAAGAAACTTATCTACAACTTTCCCAATTTGAAGGACTCCTGAATCGCCACTATTTCCGTCGCACAAACCGATCTACTAAACTCTGTCCAGAACTACCCCGATCTGCAGAACAGTCGCACTAGAAAATTCATAACTTTTGCTACACAGATCCAATAATGTGTTCTTGTACTCCCTGGAAAGATAATCAAACCCTCTACAACTTTCTAGAAGGGGTCCAGACCTGAATCCCGACGAAACTAGATCAAAACCGCTGAGAAACAACTACTGTCCCAGCAGCCCAAAAAACCGACGAATCTAACTCGATTAAAAACCAATCTAGAGACTACCAGGGATTACCCTTGACGACACGACGATGAACACGACGAACACGCCCGTGATCTCCTCCTCTCTTTCCTCCGGATCCACGCGGTACAGCGACGAACGTCGGCGACGGCGCACCGGGGGAGGAGACGACGACGATGAAGACGACGACGGCGCACCGGGAAGAAGACGTCGGGGCAGCACGGGGCGGCGGCTGCTGGGGTGGAGGCGCAGGGGGTGGAGGCGCAGGGGGTGGGGGCTGCCTAGGGTTTTAAGAGGTGGCCTCCCCTCCCCTCTTGGGCCAAGAAAACCCACAGGCCAAGGCCTAGGCCGTGTTGTCTTAAATTTTCATAAAACCCTCAAAACTCTTATAGATTTAATTATTTCACAAAAGTCCCTCTCTCTATTAATTAAACAATTAATTAAACAATTTCCGGGGTATTACAAAAGTATTGACTCGCCTGGCGCGGTTTACCGCGGTCTTGAGCTCGCACAATGCTTTCTCCGGAGCTTTTACTCTTTATCTTCACTTCGCTCTTGATAATGCTTGATCCCTTGATTCTTCGGGACTCCAGTTTCTAATTACGTGCTAAATAATTGAACACGAATAAAAGCAAATAACTAAAAGATCCACATAAATCCAAACGAAATCAATTTAGCTTCGTTATGAGTTAACGGGTGATTTGAGGTAAGGTCAGTGACAGGGTACGATGACTCGCTCTTTTTATTACTAGCATTCTTTTATTATTTTCGTATTTATTTAGGAAGTTCCATGAGTCAGGTTAAACCTATGATTCAGTGTATGAGATTAGCGCGGCATTATTTTGTCGAGCGCTATATTCAGGGCACATGCTACATTTAAGCAATGCATACAATTTTAGTTTACTGAATTACCATTATAGTCTGAGTTTATAACATTTTGTGGCACGATATTTTATATACCCTTAGTTATCACTAGATATAGTTTTATTTTGGATTAGGATCCATTTATACAAGTCTTAAATGGTTGTATACATTTGTGCGCGATGTTATTATTTACTCAAATCTAACATTAGGACTTCACTAATAGCACCATTCTTATTTTGTCTATACTTTAGTTATTATTAGGCTTAGCTTTAGATTTTAACTTAAAATTTGTTTATCCGGGCAAAGCTTGGTATGTAGCATTTTATGTGACCCTAATTACTCGTGTCATTGGTTACGTGTTTACTTTAGGGTACTTATATGTCTGTGAGGTTACTTAGATGCTTGGTAGTCTAGGGCCATTATATTTTATCATCTATACACTAATATGATTTTTCATTTGAAATACTCTGAGGACCAATCATCATTGTTACTCTAACTATTGAACCAACATCTTGCATATTTTAATTAAACTTCTATTTTCATAGGGCCGAGCTCGCTATACCCAAATTTCACCCCTTTAATCGAGCCTACTACACCTGGCTATGTTTTGTTATCTTTACCAATTTAAAGCTACTATTTAAGATTTCCTGGCCGGCAATATGTTAATGATTGGGTTTATATTTTTAATAGAGTCTAAGATGTATACAAAAATTATGTATATAAAGATTGTACTACTGTGTTTACTAATGGGCTGCATACATGTCATCCGTATTTTTCTAATTAGTTATTTATATAGCCATTTAATTAAATATACCAAGAAGATTTGTTTAACGACGGTAGGTTACATGTTAGGGCACACACTATACTCAAGTGGAATCTTTATTGAGTTTGAATATTAACCCAAGTAATTTCTCTTTATTAATGCCTTTAATTAGTAATTAGTCTTTTAAATATTTATTCAAACTTAATCCATTCATATATGATAACTAATCCAATATTAATTATTAAACAATCATATTTTATGTCCTAATCAAATTTATTAGCTTCCCTAGATTATTTCCTAATTATTTTCAAATTTCTCTTAATCACTTAATCGCCCTTATGCATATAAACTTTATGTTCTGATGTATACGTAAATTTTATTTAATCTTAAATCATTTATGTTAGCTTTCCTGGATTATTTCTTAATTGACTCCGATTTGAAATTGCTAGAGAAAAGAAGAACCAAAAATGTGGCCAAATATGGCCAGAGAGAGGCTCGAACTCGGGACCTTGGGGAAAGTCTAAAGTTAAGCGCGCTCGGGTAGCCAAGTGGGCGCGATGCCTGGGCTAAGTGAGAGTGCGCAGGAAGGCAAAAGAGCAGTGGGTGGTGGGGGTCAAAACAGAGGACGTTCGGCGGGGCGGCGAGCTAATGGCAGGGGTTACATTTTAAATCATGAGTTTCTAACTTAAATGTGTATTTCGTCCTAAATTGTTACGGCATATCGCTTAACTAATCTCCCATAATCTCTTTTACGGCATTGTAATATAACTACATTGAGCCTTGATTATTATCCGGTTATGACATGCTTACAATACTTTACACCTTGCCATGACTTGTGCTTAGTTGCTAGATTTATCATGACTTTATATGTATAGACTAGCTTTTACCATGATAAGTTAATTTAACTTGCATAAATTGAACTAAAACTTGTCAAGTTAGCACTCGAGACTAGTCTTTCTTGAATTATCCTTTTATAATTCATGCCATGTCAAATAGGCTGAGTTGAGCGTTGAATCTCTATTGAGCCTTAGATCGAGCTATTTTTGTCTCTTGATGCAGCATGAGTTAGTACAACATGTTGAAAAGCAAAAAGATATCTTTTGTCCGAAAAAACTGATTTCACCAATTCTTTCTCATGAGACGGCTTGCCATTGCACTAGGCATGAACTCAGGGGGAGTTTTGGATGACCAAGATCATTTCCTTAAGCTTCTCGCTTGGTATGATCGCATAAGGCTTGAGATCTAGCACATGATAAAAATATTGGTTGGAAACAACCACAAGTTTCATAAGAAAATATGTCATTTGTGCTCGATTTGCTTAAGTTACAAAAGAACCAAATACTTGAACTAATGTTTCCTTCTTGAGCAGATAACACTCTATTTGGACTCAACTGTAGCTTCTTGGTTCCGCTTAGCTTATTGACATGGCCTGCATCATCCTTGGATGTCTCTAGATAGACTTTGCTCATTGATGACTTAATTTGTTCACAAATTGCACTATAATTCAGATTGTCATCTCTTTGATTTAGCTAGCATATACATATCTTGTCATGATCTAGATAGCCCTTATTGAGTTATGGCTTGGTGTAATCCTTAATGGTCATTGTGGATAATTCTCATGGCTCTAAATGCTTAGAATAATCAAACTTCAACCATTTCATCTATTTTCATGACTTATTCTCCTTCTTGCATTCTTGATGTGTTTATTGCCAAAAGGGGTAGAATAGTGGTAGAAAAAGCCGGTTTGGGAGCTTTGAGGAAAACTTGTTCTTTCTTTTGCTCCTTGTGTCGACATGGTCATTAGCTTCATTTTTCTTCTTTGGACCATGTTGGATTCTTCAAACTCAACTTTATGTTTTTCGGTGTTTGTCAATATACTCATCAAGGGGGAGATTGAGAGACCATGTGAGGTCATCCCATGTGTATGATGAGTAATTGACATCGGCTTAGGGAAGTCGAGTTTGAGTTGGTTGGTTCGGACCATGTCGTTGCGTGGTGCAACGGGCTCGGTCGGACTTGGTCAAACCTGGTCAATATGTTTAGGGTGTATATTCTGATGACTCGACAGGTTTGGACTCTATTATGCTTTCATGTATCGAGCGGTGCTATGTGACGGTTTGCTTGTCTGTGTGGTTGCAGGACTTCGGAGCTAGGTCATGGTGAGGCGTGGGAGGACCGGGACTAGACACAGGAGGTGTTGAGGTCCAGACGGTCGGAGACGCCAAAGATGATCGAGGCTGCTGAGGTGGTTGCGAGCCGGGAGACGAGGAACCGGAGCTGGAGCTACCGGAGGTGGACACGACGGGCAACGGCGAATGGATCGGGACTAGACTCAGGGAGGAGTCGAGGTTCAGACGGTCAGATACCAGTTGCGGTCGTGTGCGACGGAACAGATGGTAGTGTGAGTTTTTCCTGTATCTTGTGCATGAGTTCTTGGCTTGGTTTTGGTGTTTGTGTTCTTGGGATATGAGGCGGTTGTAAGAACAATTTCCTGTAATAACACATCTCTCTGTCTCAATCTATGAAAGATGTGTTTTTGTGATTTGCCCACTTATTCTTGTTCTCTGTTCTTCCAGTAAATAATGTGTGCTCTGTTTTATTTGTCTCCTTCTGTTCTTCTCGGGTCTTCTTGATGTTGATGTGATTTCTTGTGAAAAGCTATCTCAGATCGTTGCTCCCTGCTAGAAGTTGGCCTCAAGGCCTTTTGGCCAGCTCATTTTGGGAAGTAAAGATCAGATTTAATGAAAAAGATAGCTCAAGGTGTTTATCTCCTTGGTATGAGATTTATCCCTGCAGTCTTTTCTCCCTGGAATCAGTGTATTATTTATCTCTGAGTGCTGGACATTTTAACCAAAAAAGGGGCAGCAATCAATTAGCTTGTTTTCAGGTTTTCGGCTGACTGCAGTAGCTACTGTCCTCCATTTTCGAGTCTGATTTTCAGCAACTGCACGCTCAGAATTTTGTCAAAAACTCAGCCGAACTGCTCTGAAAATTGGTCAAGCTTTTAGGTCTGTAATCTTGTTTTATTTGGACTGAAAGAAGCAGCATCTGCTCGGCAATTTCTCAGTCTTTTGAGTGCTGCTGTATACACTATACCGAGTGTTGCATTTCTGCTGTTTTCAGCAGGTTTTGGTTCTGCTGTTTTGCCCCTCTTTGCAATTTACAATTTCAGTTCTTTGCTGCCGATCAGATCATCCTTTTGGGCGCTGGTTGATCTTGGCCTTCAGAGCATTATTAGGTTGTGCCGACAGCACTATTTCCTTTGCTCTCTGTTTCCTTTGGGATTGCCTGACTGCTTTCTTTTTCTCTTTCAGTTTTGCTTTTTGTTTGCTATCTCTGTTTTTCAGTTTCAGTCCTTTTGCAGGTTTCAGTTGAGTCTAGGGCAGTCTGTTTCCTTCTTTCAGTTTCTGATTTGCTTTTCTTTTTGCTTTCTTTTTCTGTTGGATTTCAGAAAAGAATCTCTGGTTAATTCAATTTTGTGTTGTCTGTTTCCAACCCAAAAGTAGTTACTGTTTCATTTTTTTTGGTTTGCCGATTGCTCCCTTTCTGGATTCTTGATCTCTCATGGTTTGGTCTCAAGTAATTAATCTCAGATTACGTTGGTTTCTGAAGAAAATTATCAAACCATTTGATCTCTGTTCTTTTCTTAGTTTTCATCCTGTTTTCGGTTTTGAATTTACGGTAGCAGTATTTGCACTTCCTGAACTTCCTCTGGCTGTCTGCTCATCCGTTTTTCAGCAGTCTGTAGCAAGACACCTCCTGGCAACTGTCCTCTGATCCTTCTCCTCAGTCCTCTTTCGGCAGTAATCAATCTCACTGCATTTCTCTTTACTGTCTTCGGCCAGCAGCAGTTTGTCTTCGTCAGGTTCCGGTGCAGTTAGGTGTTGGTCTGCAGCTTTGGATTTTTGTAGTTGATGCTTCTGATGTCTTTTCTCGGTTGACTGTTGTGACTCAAGTCTGATATGTTTTCAGCCGAAAATGCTTCTCAGTTTTTATCAAATACAGTCCATTTCGGTTGAGCTATTTTCAGCAGCGAAGAATCCGTTTCCTTGGTTGGTTAGTGAAGTCTATTCTCTGAAATTCTTGCCGGTCTAAGCCTTGCATCTTTCGTGAGTTACTTTGGTTATCGGGAAATTTATTTTCAGCTTCCAACAAGCGAATGTCTTCTGTCTTCATAGCTTTCATAGCTATCGGAGAAGAAAGAGGTGCGAATACTCGGGGCAATTTTTAAAAGCAACATTCACCCCCCTCTGTTGGCCGACGGCGAGGAAGGGAGGCCCTCCGGCAAGCTCGGCGTGGCGTTTTTTTTCAATTCAACCGGAGGGAAGAGACTAGAGGCTTGGGGGAACAAGGAGGTGTGCTTGGATTGAAGGGGGATGCACCGGAGCTCCGGAATGGCGAGGAGGCTTTGGCGGCGGTTCATGGTGCTGGGCGGGAGAGAGAACAGGGGAGGAAGAGAATGAGCCAGGGAGCAACGGGGTAGTGTAGGGAGTGAGGAAGGGCAAAAGCCACTTGTAGCCGCGGAGGGGTGGGCTGGCAACGGTAGCTACCGCGAGGTCGCGTCGGGGCAGGCGGTGGTGGCGCATGCGACCGGGCGGGGCAGGGTTCTGGCGACGCGGCGCATGGTAGGGCTGCAGCTTTTCGCACGCGCGCTGTGTGATGCGACAGAGCAGGGGATGGCGTCGTTGGCAGAGCTTCAGCGTGGCGCGGAGGAGAGAAGGAAAGAGGGCGACACGGGTGTCGCTTGGCCACAGAAGGGGAGAAAGAGGCGCGGATGCCTGGGAGAAAGAAAGAAGGGGGAGGGCCCGGCTGCCAGTGAGAAAATCGGGAAGGAGAGAGAAGGAGAGAGGAAAAGACTGTCCCCACATGTAATAGAGATAGAGAAGGGAGAAGATGAAAAAAAAGAAAGAGGTTTAAGTAAAATTTTGGAATTTAGATTTTTAATTTGGACTTCTATTTCGTAATTTAAAATTACAGATTTCAAATTTTGGATTTTCAATTCAATTCTTGATCTAGGTACCAAAATATAATATTCCTTTATTTTCAATATTATTCAGTCTGCCTTGGGACTTTTGATTTTGATATTATTTTTTTTTGAACTGTACATATATATATATTCTTTTTGAATATCCAATCTTGTGTTTTGTATGCGAATTAATTTAAACGAAGGAATTTTTCACCTAACCAATTAGAATATGTCCTAATATTCTTTTTGGTTTCATTTTATTGACTTGAATTTGAATTCAGGATTTTGGTATTTTTGAGTTCACGATCTGTAATGCCATTCTCTATATTAGTTATTTACATGATCATTATTTGCATTTGGTATTATTCTTTTATTATTAATTTGCATACCACAAATCTCAAAAAGGTTTCAAATAAATATCCAAGAGAAATTTGAATGCCAGCAAAATGCAAGAAAAGTTTTAAAACTTCCATATTTTTGAACATTTGAAATTTAGGATGTTACACATTTCGCTTAAACCAATTGGATCAGCACATAGGCAAGATACTCTAGCTTGGATCATTATTTAGATTTACAATACCTTGAATATTAGATTGCATAGGATATCCACATAACTGTCCAAGCTCCACCTACAACCGTTTGTGTACTCCCTTGCTCTTGGTTACGCTCATACATTGCCAGGTTGAGGTGGTTCGCTGTCACATTTGTTGATTTGCCGTCCTTGATTCATTTTGGAACGGTAAGTTTGTCTTGTTTTCAGGACAGTGAGTTGCAAGCTTAAAGAGAGCTTTTGTTTTACTAACCCGGATATAACCTCGTTTCTTGTTTGTGATTCGTTCCCATGTCAGGTCACGAGGAGGATCCACCTAATCTGGAGGCGCCGGTTACGTGGACCGAGTACACTCGGTTGTACGAGATGCTACAAAAACAACTTCAGGATAGTGACAATGGCGTGCACGATGAGCTCGGGGAAGTTCAAACTGGACTAAACACCCTCGGGGAGGAGGTCACACAATTGCGTACGACCATCAACAATAACTTTCTGGAGCTGCGTGCCATGTTCGCACAACACAATCTATGTGGGAGTGCACCAGCTGATGACACAAGTGTGCACGGCCCTCTGGTCGTTCTGCACAATGAGAGAGAGGAGGAGCGTGCTATTCGTCTGGATAAGGAGCGACGCGGTGACAAAGCGTCGCATGGCGATCGCCAAAGCGTTGGGATGGCAGCCGCGGCACGCCCTCAGGGTGGCCGAGGCAACGGTGGCCAGGGTGGAGGTGCACCACAGGGTGGCCACGGAGGAGGTGTGCATCATGCCCTCGTAGCTGGGTGTAGGGACCCCAGATTTTACTATCTGGAATCCTCTGTGATTTAATGCACTATTCCCTAGATCAGTAGATAGTGCTCACAGTTACAGAAAATGAATATCAAATACATACCATGGGCCGATTAGGCCGAAATCATTGAATTGCAGCAGCGGAAAACGAAGCACACCGGGTGAACCCTCAGGACATGCCCACAGGCAGCCAACTGGAGGATCGCGACCTAGCCCTTGACGTCTTCATCTTCTTTACCATCAAGGCCAAAATATTGCCGGTGCATAGTGATCCAATTCCTGATTCTGAATTTGTTATGAGAGCGAGTGTGAGCACACTAACCACCGTGCTCCGCTAGCCAATACACAGAATGCAATTAAATAGTATGCATGGCAGGTCAAAGAAGAGGCTCGGGTTGTTTCGTTTGCCAGAAATTGCTCTTCGTATTACTTTTATCACTTAATCAGGGTTTTATTGTTGATGTCTAAAGCTCCAAACAGCGAGTGTCATTACTTATCTAATTCATCGATTATACGCTTTCCACTTTATCACCTACCATCTTAGCAATCCAGCCATGGGTATCTGATTCTCACATAGTCCTAACTTTCCCCATAAATTTATTCCTCCAATCTCAAATTTTGCCATAGCCATATAATCTCGCTTTTTGGATCCACTGCTTGCCAACTTGGTAACTACACAACCTAATGATAATCCAACACTTTTACTTATGACCCACCGATCAAATAATTTCCATTGCATTATCCAAAATATTCAATGATCGAATCGAAGTGGCCATTCTCATATATGAGTCCGAATATCCACCACTAATTCATAAATCCAATCTTAGGCTCATTATTCAGTAATTTAATTAACTCCTCATTCTAATACAAACCCGGTTTTCTTTATTTTGTATCCACCAATATCTGATGTATCGTAAATTCCTAGTAATCCACTCTTGTGAGTGCTAATCATCAAGTTTTCACCTCGTAATTTCTAATAATCCCCTAATATGATTACTGTCTATATTCCACCAAAATCATTCTTATCAGGGCTTACTAACAGTCCAATTCTTTGCTATTAATCCAAAACCATAATTTGCTCTCCCAATAATCAATCTTATCTACCATTATCTATCTCCTACCAATTCTCTAGTTTACCTCTACCAAGAATATCCGTGATCAAGTCTACGACTCACTAGTATACATCCACCAAGATTATCATTGATCGAGATTATACTCCAGTAATCGTTATCATTTCTTCAATAATCCCAGAAATTCAATTCATCGTTCTAGTAGATGATCAAATCCTATTAATCCCATTATTCACAACCTCTTCCAAGAATTCGTATTATTTATCCGTATCGTAATTCCCGCAATTTCCCTTGCACTTTCTAATTCCCCAAAAATCATTTAAATCTTCTATCTGGCCTATCAATCCATTTAGGCTCCACCAATTTATTTCTCCTAGAATCTTCACTATCGTTCTCTTTTTATGATCGACATGGATCCACCGATATCTTTATGCGTTTACCACAAATATCCATTTTCTGTTCTTACGACTCTATTCATTCTTCCTGATATCCTATTTTATGTGAACTATTATTATTATTTTGCTTTTGAAATATAATACATAGAAATTTCCTGAGACTTAACAGTTTGAACAAAACATAATGTGTAAGAGAATGCAATAATAGTAGCGATTCAGATTCCATCCACCGTTACATGGCATCTGCACCATATGCATAATCCTTCAGCGTTATAGCCGCTTAACTTATCACTGGGACGACACCCAGGGTAACTCAAATCAGGGTCTTGCACTGCCCTCCACTTTTCCATTCCCACCCACAAAGTTTTTGAAATAGAACTATATCTGGTTAAGTTCCCATGTCCGCCCATGACCGTGGGCACGGCTATTCGAATAGTTTTGACTCTGCAGAGTTTGTACACTTTCACCACAAGAGATAATCAACTCATTGCCCCACACGATTCCTTAGTCATGTGGTTGAGCAAACCATCACAGTGACTTTTCAAAATATCTAGCCCTTTTGTCATCTCACTTTGTGGGAAACTTCCCACTTGCGGTGGGTCCCATCTATGCACGGGATGTTCACCACGGCTACTAGCGTTATTCGGGCTCCCTCCCCGCGCTAGCTAATGCAGTGGTAAACTTCACCCTCCACTCGGTGTCCATTTAGGCCTCCTCTGCCCTTACTTGTCCACTTCTATCCACTACCAGTGAGATGAGTCCGGGGTGTCGATAAATTTACTTAGGCAAGTTGTATTTTACGGACTTGTGGTTGCACTGTTTTACGTGGGAGGTCATGACAAGATTCAATCCTTAGTGGTATCTGGGCGGTTCTACCACACTTCATAATTTGTGCTTCCACTGCACCACACCAGCCCCCAAATCATCCGCCCAGATATTCAAGCAAGTTGAGGTTTTTGGGAGCATAAAATAACCATATTGAACATATACCAGTCATTACCACCATGACTGCCCAATCAAATTTCCTCATGATTAAAAGTGAAGCTTGGGGCATTTTGGTACCCCTGAATATCAATGCAATACTAAGCATGGCGTATGATTACGGACTTATTTTCAAAAGGGTACTATCATAATTTTTGGCTAGGGCGACAATGTTCGCATAATCAACTATTCCAAGGAGGGCGTAATATTAATCAAGGCAAGCAATGGGCATATAACTAAATTCTTCAATTAAACATGTATTTGCTTATAAAATAACAGCATGCAATTTGATAATTTAAACAAAAGTAATTTGCAGAAAATGTAGGTTCAACATGATCAAAGTATTGACTTGCCTGACGCGGGTTACCGCGGTCTCGAGCTTCACACGATGCTTTCTCTGGAGCGTCTGGTCCTTATCTTTACTCCGCTCTTGTTCACGCTTGATCCCTCGATTCTTCAGGACTCTAATTTCTAATTACGTGCTAAATGACTGAACACGAATAGAATCAAATAACTCAAAAGACCCACATAAATCCAAATAACTCAAATTAGCTTTATTATGAGTTAATGGGTGATTTGTGGCAAGGTCGGTGGTGGAATAGGATGACTCGATCTTTTTATTCAATAATCTCTTTTATTATTTCTATATTTATCAAGAAAGTTCCATGAGTCAGGTTAGGCCTATGAGTTGATGCACTAGTTGGGCTGGGTACTATTTTATCGGGCACCATTATTCAGGGTATGTACTATACACGCGATATATACAATTTTTAGCTTATCGAATTAATCCCTAGAGTCCGAGGTTATAGTATTTTTGTGGTACTATATTTTAGGTACTCTTAGTTATTACTAGGCATAGTGTAAGTTGAATTAGGATCCATGTATACAGGTCCTAACCTGCTACATTCAATTATGTACAACATTATTATTTACAGAATCTAACGTTAATATTTAATTAACAGCACCATTATTCATTTGTCTACACTTTAGTTATTATTAGACTTAGCTTTTATTTTTAGTTTAAATTTATTTATCTCGCAAGGCTTGTTATATGGGCTCATATTTTAATATAGCTATTTAATTAAATCTACCAAGAAGATTTGTTTAATGACGGTATATTGAATTTTAGGGCATACATGTATATACATTTTAATTATAATTGAGGGTAATCTTTAATTTAAAGCCTTGCTTTTGTAGTTAAACATAATACCTAATTTATTTCCCTTAACTTTAACTTGGATATCTTTTTAATTGGGGATTCTTATTAAATTTGGACATTTAACCAAAACCATCCTTTATTCATACCTTTTAACTAATAATTTGATGAATGATCAAGACACATAAGCTACCATCATATAATGATTAATTCAAGATTAAATCTTTAATAACCTTATTCATATCCTAATTAAAGTTATTAGCTTCCATGAATTAATTTATAACTTTTCCCTAATTTTTATTAACTAAAATGGATTACAAAAAATAAAACCGAAACGGGAAACGAAATGCGCCTGAGGGAGTTCGAACCCACGACCTGTGCTTTCACTACTGACTCAGCTAGCCAACTGGACGCCGCCCCTTTTAGTGTATAAGAGGGGGTTTTAAAACAGAAGAAGCGAGTGCAGTCGTGGAGCTCAAACAGAGTCACCACCGGTAAACAGGGAGGCGGGCGCCTGGCGGCGAGGGCTCCGGCGAGGGGAGGCCAGAGGGGCGGGGTAGGTCGGCAAAATGGGTTCCCGGGGAGTTGTAGAAGCCGGTGGAGGAGGCGGCGCTGCTCGAACAGTGCGGGTCGGCGGGCGGTGGTTTGTCTGGCCGGCGAGGTGGGCTCGGTGGCGGCGCGGAGGAAAGAGGCGAAATTGGGGGTGGAAGCATGAGGCGCCGTGGGGAAGCTCACCAGGATTCTACCAAGCCGACGGAGGTCCGTGAAGGGTTGGTGGCGTGGACCGGTGGTAGGAAGGGAAGCGCCGGTCTTTGGTGAAGGAGAGGTGGTGGGGAGCCCGCCGAGGCACGGAGTAGCCGTCACGCTCGAGGAAGCTCGCTTGAAGGAATTGGATCGGCATGGCTCGGCGGTGGATTGCGGATGGCGGAGTTGGGGAAGGAGGAGTTCGCCGTCGAGCTACGGCGTACGGGGGTTCAATTAATCGAGGTGGAAGACAGAGTGGAGTGCGGCGGAGCAGACAGAGGGGCGTGCAGGGTTTATTGGCGGCGAGGCAGTGCTAGCAATGGGCGGGGCCGTGCGGTCACGTCGGGGGCGTGCGGCGGTGGCAGGCGGTGGTGGCGACAGGGCGGAAATGACCAGGCAGCTACGGCAGGATCTCGGGGCGATTCGATTGTGACCTTGCATTGCAGTCGTGGCAGCTTTGTGCCACGCACGCCGCGTGACAGAGCTGTGGCGCTGCGGGCAACTCACGGGCATGCGGAGCGGGGAGGAGACAGAGAGGTGGGAGAAGAAAGAAAAGAAGAGGCGCGCAGGGGCTAGGCCCGTAGGGCAGTGAGAAAAGGAAGGAGGGTGGAAGCAGGCGACGCAGGGGAAAGAAAGAAAGAGGGAGACGCGGCGGGCGCGCAGCCACAGAAGGGAGGAGGAAGAAGGAAAAAGAAAGGAGACGCGGGCGCGTTCGGAAAGAAGAAAGAAGGGAGGAGGGAGAAAAGAAAAAGGAAGGGGGCAGCAGGAGTTGGGCCACCGGGCAGAGAAGGGAGAAGGAGGGGGAGAGAAAGATAGGGTTGGCCCACATGGAAGAGAGGGGAAAAGAAAAGGGAAAGAAAAGGGAAAATGAAAGCTCAAGCTTTACTTTAAAATTTGGATTTTTTAATTGAAATTTCTATTTCATATTTAAGATTATTGCTTTCAAGTTTTTGCATCTCATTTGAAAGTTAGAATTTAAATTTTCAGATATTTAGATGTGAGTTTTAGAAACTCCTTAGCCTTTTCTTCTCTTTTACATAAGTAATTTGATTTTTTTTATTTCCATTATTTAATATTTAAATGTTAATTTATGTGTAGATCCTTGGATTTTCTATATATTAATTTGCATGCCACCCAAAACTCAAAAGATTTCAAATAAATATTCAGAATAAATTCAAATGCTAACAAAATGCAGGAAAAAGGTTTTAAATTTCCATATTTTTGGAATAACCAAATTTTAGGATGTTAGACTGGGTTGACGCGGTCGAGCACTGGGATGACGATTTCCCCGTCGATGACTACGATGACCGACAGCGCCACCACCGCAACAACGTGCAGCGTCCTCGCCACGACGACGCCGAGGATTGTGTCGCTAAGCCCAAATTTAATCTTCCTATATTTTCAGGTGGTACAGATGTGGAACAATACCTCAGTTGGGAGCTGAAAGTTGATAAGTTGTTTCGGATGAACAACTATTCCAATGAGAAGAAGTTGTTGCTTGCGTCCAATGACTTGGATGATTATGCCATACATTGGTGGGAGCAATTCATCCGTAAGCGCATGGAGCACCATAAGTTGCCGATTATCACCTAGGAGCAGATGAAGCAGCATTTGCGGGCACACTTTGTACCTCGCCACTACAAGCGCTCACTATTTGAGAAGTTGACAGGGCTGCGACAAGGTATGAAATCAATTGATGAATATCATAAGGAAATGGAGACTATCATGATACATGCAGATGTCCGCGAGAATGAAGAACAGACCATGGCGAGATTTTTAGCTGGCATGAACATGCTGTCAAGCGCATTGTCAATCACCATCCCTATAATGATATGATTGAATTGTTGCACCAAGCATGCGAAGCCGAGCGACAAGTGATTGACGACGCACGGTTGTTGCCGGTCACGTTCTTGACCGATCGGGACGACCATATAACAACAACCGGTAAACAAGGGCACTTGGTGGAAGCAATCGACGATCTGCGATTCCGCAAATAAGAAGCCGAGAGTACACCATCACGGTGCATCGACACGTGGCACCCGCGCCAGCGACCTCACGTATTGGGTCGACAGGCTGTTCACGTGACGTTATTTGCCACAAGTGCAAGGGTGTTGGCCATTTTCAGAGGGACTGCCCAAATGTCAGAACTATGCTTATCACAGAGGATGGCAGTTATGTTTCGGCTAGTGATGATGAGTCGCCTGATGCACAGGCAGTCTTGCACACTGATGACATAGAACAATGTGAGTGCAATCATGAGTTTTCTAACACTGAGCAGTATTCCATTGTTTGCACGCCCAAGGTGCCTAGTGTGATGCCATCGCCATCATTCGAACAACGGTGCAATTTGTTTCAGATTTGGGCAAAGCTTGATAAGGGTAAGGTGTGCAAAGTGATCATTGATGGCGGGAGTTGTCACAATTTGGCTAGCAAGGATATGTGTCATAAGTTGGATTTGAAGTATTTGCCGCATCCGCGTTCTTATCATGTGCAATGATTGAGCGACAAAGAGGAAGTGAAGGTGAACTATATGGTATGTGTGACGTTTTCTATTGGGAAGTACACCGATACCGTGGACTGCGATGTTGTATCTATGACGGTATGCCACTTTCTCTTGGGACGTGTAACACCGCAGCCAAACAATGGCCTGAAATGCTACCAAACTAACAACATAATAAAACTATGCTAAGGCATTCTATAAAATTTCGGCAGAGCCTCCTTTGTTTATTGATAAAAATGAAGTTCTAACAATATTATCAAAAGGTATGAATAACCGCAAGCAAAGTAATTTGGCTACTAAGCAGAAACATCTATAAAACTTAAGTAAAGCACGGAAGCAATATGAAGAAGTTCTAATCCATTATTACATCTTAATCTGAAGGTCATAATCAAATACCACTTGAACTAATCAACAAATAATAATTAGAGTTCTCTATCTTCTCCATGGTGAATATTTCGTGCAAGTGCAACAATACTAATCCCTCTTTATTCCCATGCATGCTGACCTCGTGAAGGTACCTAAAATAAACAAACAACAACAACAAAACAACAGCAAGAGTGAGTCCAATGACTCAGCAAGTATAACTGTAACAAATGCAAGCATGAACATTAACTCTCAAGTTAAACATATTAAATATGAATTTCATGCTATGCATTATGATCAAAAGCTCATCTTTCTCATCTCTTTCGCATTTTACGTAATGCGGGTGTGCATCCGTCAATGCACACCCATGCACATGCCCTCGGTGCAGGGGACCAATGCCCACACTCCGCAAATGTGGGGACCTCGATGCTTGATCACCGCATGATCAAGACTTCAACAATTCTCAATATGATGCATATATGTGAATATATCAAAAGATAACGAGCATTCACCATACTACGCATCAACCAATCTCATAAATGCCATAATGTAAACAGAACATAAATAGCATTCTCAATTCATCACTTACTCATACTCACAATTTAAACAGTCATGATTCAACCATCATCCAAACAATTCAACAAATCCATAAACACACAGATTTTCACATCACAAATATACTTGCCTCAACCGCGAGAAAATGAAGAACACGTAGAAGGCACAACCCCCGGAATCCGCTCTCCTCCTGAATATTTAATTAATAATTACCAACATGACAATAGCGGGTTTCTAGATATAAAATAACAGCAACCCCAATTAACCCAACAATTTATCTCAATTAAATCCCCAACTCCCCTCGGCCAAATCTGCCCAACCACAGACAGCCGACTTCCAAAAATCATAACTTTCAGTACGTAACTCGAAATTAAGCGTTCTTGGACTCTCTAGAAAGATAATTAAATTATCTACAAAAACTTAGTTGGGGAGACTCTCTGATTCTGCAACTAACTAGCCGATCCAAACCTTTTTCTAAAGCATCCAAATTCACATCAGACTCTCTGGACAGCGCACTAAAACAGGCATAACTTTCGCCCAGAAATTCGGAATCCGGACTTCTTTACCTCTATTGAAAGCTAAGAAACTTATCTACAACTTTCTCAATTTTAAAGACTCCTAAATCGCAACTATTTCCGTCGCACAAACCGATCTACTAAACTCTGTCCAGAACTACCCCGATCTGCAGAATAGTAACACTAGAAAATTCATAACTTTCGCTACACAAATCCGAATCACGTGTTCTTGTACTCCCTGGAAAGATAATTAAACCCTCTACAACTTTCTAGAAGGGGTCCAGACCTGAATCCCGACGAAACTAGATCAAAACTGCCGAGAAACAACTACCGTCCCAGCAGCCCAGAAAACCAACGAATCTAACTTGATTAAAAACCAATCTAGAGACTACCAGGGATTACCCTTGACGACACGACGACGAACACGTCGACGAACACGACGAACACGGTGACGAACACGCCCGCGATCTCCTCCTCTCTTTCCTCCGGATCCACGCGGTGCAGCGATGAGCGTCGGCGACGGCGCACGGGGAGGAGACGACGGCGATGAAGACGACGACGGCGCACCGGGAAGAAGACGTCGGGCGAGCACGGCGGCGGCTGCTGGGTGGAGGCGCAGGGGTGGAGGCGCAGGGGGCTGCCTAGGGTTTTAAGAGGTGGCCTCCCTCCCTCTTGGGCCAAGAAAAACCCACAGGCCAAGGCCTAGGCCAGGTTGTCTTAAATTTTCATAAAACCCCTCAAAACTCTTATAAATTTAATTATTTCACAAAAGTCCCTCTCTCTATTAATTAAACAATTAATTAAACAATTTCCGGGGTATTACAGGACGGCCATGGCAATATGACCGTTCCACTGTTCACGATGGGCTTACAAATCGCTACACATTTCGATGGAACAATATGGATGTCATCTTGAAGCCACTTACACCGCAATAGATTATCAATTCTTCCATGCAGAAAATTGAGATGCACGTTGATAGTGCGCAACAGCGAGAGAACCATCTGAGTAGTAACAAGAAACGTGAGGGAGAGAATAATTTAGTGATGTTAGACACCAAATCAGAGATGAGAGAATTCAGCGAGGATCCTAATTTGGTGCATGTTGTACTGTTGTACAAAGACACATTGCTTTTGACTAACGACTTAACTTCTTTTCCTAGTGGTGTTGTTCGTGTTTTGCAGGATTTCTGTAATACCCCGGAAATTGTTTAATTAATTGTTTAATTAATAGAGAGAGGGACTTTTGTGAAATAATTAAATTTATAAGAGTTTTGAGGGGTTTTATGAAAATTTAAGACAACTGGGCCCAGGCCTTGGCCTGTGGGTTTTTCTTGGCCCAAGAGGGAGGGAGGTCACCTCTTAAACCCCAGGCAGCCCCACCGCGCCTCCACCCCGCGCCCACCCCAGCCCGCCGCCGCTGCCCGACGCCTTCTTCCCGGTGCGCCGTCGTCGTCTTCATCGTCGTCTCCTCCCCGTGCGCCGTCGCCGACGCTCGTCGCTGCACCGCTGCGGGATCCGGAGGAAAGAGAGGAGGAGATCGCGGGCGTGTTCATCGCCGTGTTCGTCGTGTTCGCCGACGTGTTCGTCGTCGTGTCGCCAAGGGTAATCCCCGGTAGTCTCTAGATTGGTTTTAATCAAGTTAGATTCGTCGGTTTTCGGGCTGCTGACGGTAGTTGTTTCTCGGCGGTTTTGATCTAGTTTCGTCGGGATTCAGGTCTGGACCCCTTCTAGAAAATTGTAGAGGACTTGATTATCTTTCCAGGGATGCTAGAACGCGTTATTCCGAGTTGTGTAGCAAAAGTTATGAATTTTCTAGTGCTGCTGTTCTGCAGATCGGAGTAGTTCTGGACAGATTTTAATAGATCGGTTTGTGCGACGGGTAATCGGGCGAATCAGAAATTCTTCATGTTAGGAAAGTTTTAGATAATTTTCTTAGCTTTCCATAAAGATCAAGAAGTCCGGATTCCGAGTTTCTGGCCGAAAGTTATGCCTGTTTTAGTGCGCTGTCCAGAGAGTCCGACGTGAATTTGGATGCTTTAGAAAAGGGTTTGGATCGGTTAGTAAATGGCCGAATCAGAGAGTCTCCCAACTAAGTTTTTGTAGATAATTTAATTATCTTTACAGAGAGTCCAAGAACGCTTAATTTGGAGTTACGTACTGAAAGTTATGATTTTTGGAATCGGCTGTCTGTGGTTGGGCAGATTTGGCCGAGGGAGTTGGGGATTTAATTGAGATAAATTGTTGGGTTAATTGGGGTTGCTGTTATTTTATATCTAGAAACCTGCTACTGTCATGTTGGTAATTATTAATTAAATATTCAGGAGGAGAGCGGATTCCGGGGGTTGTGCCTTCTACGTGTTCTTCATTTTCTCGCGGTTGAGGCAAGTATATTTGTGATGTGAAAATCTGTGTGTTTATGGATTTGTTGAATTGTTTGGATGATGGTTGAATCATGACTGTTTAAATTGTGAGTATGAGTAAGTGATGAATTGAGAATGCTATTTATGTTCGCTTACATTATGGCATTTATGAGATTGGTTGATGCGTAGTATGGTGAATGCTCGTTATCTTTGATACATTCACATATATGCATCATATTGAGAATTGTTGAAGTCTTGATCATGCGGTGATCAAGATCGAGGTCCCCACACTGCGGAGTGTGGGCATTGGTCCCCGCACCGAGGGTATGGCATGGTGTGCATTGACGGATGCACACCGCGACACGTAAAATGCGAAAGAGATGAGAAAGAGAAGCTTTTGATCATAATGCATAGCATCAAATTCATATGTAATATGTTTAACTTGAGAGTTAATGTTCATGCTTGCATTTGTTACGATTATACTTGCCGAGTCATTGGACTCACTCTTGTCGTTGTTTTGTTGTTGTTGTTTGTTTATTTTAGGTACCTTCACGAGGTCAAGATGCATGGGAATAAAGAGGATTAATATTGTTGCACTTGCACGAAATATTCACCATGGAGAAGATAGAGAACTCTAATTATTATTTGTTGATTAGTTCAAGTGGTATTTGATTATGACCTTCGATTAAGATGTAATAATGGATTAGAACTTCTTCATATTGCTTCCGTGCTTTACTTAAGTTTTATAGATGTTTCGCTTAGTAGCCAAATTACTTTGTTTGCGTTATTCATACATTTTGATAATATTGTTAGAACTTCATTTTATCAATAAACAAAGGAGGCTCTGCGAAATTTTATAGAATGCCTTAGCATAGTTTTATTATGTTGTTAGTTTGGTAGCATTTCGTGCCATTGTTTGGTCTGGGTGTTACAGATTGGTATCGAGCGGGCTTTAGGTCCGTGGTAATTAAACTATTAAATTGACACACCGATGCACGAGAGGATGGGATGGGTCAAGCATTGCATTTATGCTTTTGACATGTTATATTGATGATTTACATTATGAGATAATCTTGTATGCTTATTGATAATCTTGTATGATTATGATTTGCTCCTATGATCCGTTATGACCGAGAATAGTCAATGATATGATGTAGATGTTGTGATGTGCTACCTTGGTATTGCCGATTATATCATTGTTTGTAGTATGAGGATTAGCAACGTAGCTACCTCGGGTAACTTAATTGCAGTGTTGGGTGAATTTATTAGAAAAGTTGTTATTATCCTTGTTGATTTCGCCAATTCTTGGTGATTGGAGTTAATGAATTTCTTTTGAGATTGTGGTTCTTGCAGTTGAGGGTATGCAATTGGTCTCACCGCTCCTTGAAGCGATTATTGTTTCTTTCGGACTCTTGAGATACTTTGCTACCGTGCTTTTTGTTGATTTGTAAGGTTAGTTCCTTCGTGGGAGTTTGTCTTGTTGCGAATCATGGCTCATTGTTCGCTTGGTATTTTCTTTTATTAATGCAAATTTTGAGTTGCAAAACTCATTGTTATGTGAAAGCTTTGGATCTATGTTTTCTCTTTACCTCGAGCGTTGAAGTTTATTGTTCCTTTTCCTTTTGAAAGAGAGTGTTAAAATCCTTTATGTTGTTTTGCTATGCTTAAGTGGAAGGTGGTAGTCGATAAACTAATTCATAAGGTTGAATTATCGAGTTGATATGTTAGCATAGTGTATAATTAAATTTTTACTAGTATCCTTGGAAGTGTAGTTGTTTAATTTGATATTGCCCTGTAATAGTTTTAGAAGAACTATGATTAAGAATTTGTTTACTCATGATAGTAACTCATGGAGTTATTGAGGAGTGTAATAAGAACCGGAATGATTATTATGATTGTTAAAATGTCTATCATGATTGGATAAATTGAATTATCTGTGTCTTTAGTAATTAATCCGACCGTTTGGAATGATTAAGTAAGGAGATGTTAGAATATTACCTTGGTAATATTGATCCTTAATATGTCTTTTATTTAGATGCTTTATGAGCATGCACAATTGCTAGTTTCATCTATCTTTTACCATGCTAGATTGTTGAAATACGTATAAAGGAATAGATGAAGGTTGATGCATTGACTTGTAGAAACTTGTCTTACGAAATGGTATCATTGAAGTTTAAAGTCATTTCCATTCTAATTTCGAATGTAAGGTAGGATACAAAATCTATGCTCATGAATGTCTTATAATTGTAAAATGGAGTTAGGATCATGAATGTTGTTATGACCGAATAATAATCAATTATTGCCAATAGTGAATAGAGTACAATCAATTGGTGCTAAGTTAGAGTTGAGCACCAATAAAGAATGGAATATATGAAATCTAGTAAGAAATTTATACTAGCATGATTTCTGAGATTATCTTGTTCTAGTATCATCTTGTTTAAGAGCTTTGTTCTATTTATGTGGCTTATGCACTAGGTTCTCCTAGATCAAGTAGTTGCAACCTTACTTAGATATTAGAAACATGATGCAATGATTTCTTATGTTTCTTTTGGAAAAGTTTATGAAGGAGTTGAGGATATGATGATGCTTGTTAAGAATGTATTATTCGATGTTAGTATGTTGGTCCATTTGTGGTTATGATGGTAATGTTGAAGGTTCATTAAATAGAAGAATTTGAATAAATTCCTTGGTACTATTTAAATCAAAAGTTTTGATAGTGTGTATGCGATCTTTGATCACATGATTTATGTGGTAGCTGAAATTGTTTTAAGCAAAGTGTCGTGTTGAGGATTTTAATTAGTTATTAAAGAATTAATGTGTTGTGGTCTTCAACTCTTCTTTTGTTGGAATTGTTAAGGTGATACCGTATTCAAAGAAGGTTGTTCTCTTTGTTAAAAGGAGAAGTTTGATAAAAGTTTTGAAGGTTGAAGTCAAGTTGTGCAATCTTTGTGAAGTGTGTTTGACTTCTTATTTTCACGCTTAAGAGTTTCGGAGCTCAAATGACAATAATGTATTCGTATTGGTTGAGATTTGATGTTTTCGTCTCGAGGAGGCATGCGCCTTCACCGTGGTCTTATCCTTTGTTGTCCAAGATCTTTGTTTTCTTGGTTTTGTGTTTATTGCGATGGACATTGTCTTGAAATTTTCTTCTTTGCTTCTCCAAGAAAGGGTACGCAGTTTGGGTTGCAAAGACCTTTAAGATGTGTATGGCAACTGGTTTGGTGTGTTTTTGTGATTAGTCTGGGTGAGATTGTGGGTATCAAGATACTTGAGATTCTTGGAGTGATAAATTGTTCTGTTGAATAATTCTCGATGAGGATTTGATTTAAAGAAGATGTTGTCCTTGGGGCTAAATAGTTTTGTTGTTGCAACTAGAAGAACCTAGCTGTGGTTCATGAGTGTTACGTTCATTTTGTCGAACGTTGGAATTATTGAAAGTATGGGAATCTTGATCAATTTTATTGGAGCATCATGATGGGGTACTTTGCAAGGATTATTAGAATGATTATGATGGTGTAGTTAATGAGTTTATAATTGTGAAGAAGCCCAACCGTTGTGGGAATTATTGGGATAGTAAGGATTGTTGAATTTTGCCATGTATAACTTAGCTCGGTGAGTAACCCTCTAGGAGTTAGAATCTTTCTCGATAATCAAGTTGAGAATATGTTTCATATGGTTGTTAATGATTGAGTATGACTGATTGTGGAAATTTTAGTCACTGAATTTAAGAGTCTTTGTATTAAATATATCAAGTATATGTATAGAAGCCTTAGAGATGGGAAATTTTGGTTGGTGATCTATGCTAGAACCTTGGAGGCTAATGTTATTGCGTGAGAATAGTGGAAGGAGTGGATTCTGAATATTATGATGTTCCTTGATAGTATCCTTGTAAATGGGTATGTGAGCCGAGAAATTCATGTTGATTATCCTTAAGATTTGTGGTCAAGTGTTGGTGGGTGAAAAATAACGATGAGATGCATTGGAAATTATTCGTTAAAGTAACATGTGGGAAGAGGAGTTGACTAGAGTATGTTATTATGAGAATAGTAGAGTCCCTCTACAAAAGTGTGTTGGATGCACTCGGTTTGAACATAGAGTTGATGTTGCCAATTTAAGAGAATTGAGCTAGTATGGTATGGGATAATTTGGAACCTCGTGATTCAAGAGGAAGTTTAATAAAAAATCGGTAGTAAAATGCTCCCGATTCTTGTTTGAGCTACGTGATGAGAGAAAAGTCTTTTGTGGTTTGAGTTGACTTTTGTTGGCTTGTGTGGTTTTTCCGGTTTAGGAAAAAATGGACGGTTTGACATTTGAGTGATTCCCCTTTGACGTATGTGTTGTTTGTTTGCAAACCACCTACTTGGAAGGTGGAGAGGTTCTTATGTTGAATCCTCGATTTTCTTTATGATTTGACCCTTTGGTGGGGAGTGGGTGATGCGTGATTGCAATAAGAATCCCTTATTTTCGGTTGTATTCGTGTGTGAAAGAGTGGGTTTACCTTGACCCCGTGGTGTGCCCGTGTTTAAGGGGTGCTCATTGCTAAGGTAAAGAGATCGATTGAGAATGGAAACATGAGATATATGTCTTGTGCATTGTGTGGGTTGGTACTAAAGGGAATGATAACCCGATGTGTATTTAATCGCTTTTGTTAATTGCGAAGTTTTAGGGTTTGTGTATCACTAGGACTACCTTGGGTTCTAGTGTGGGATACATGACGCTTTGTATGACTCGGTATCGAGGAGAACTTGAAAGATCCGGGCGTGGGCTTCATTAAAACCGTTGACCAACGAGTAAGACCACCACCATTCAAGAATTAAAGCTACACAATTCAAGTGTTGTAGGGCGT
Source organism: Bonia amplexicaulis (assembly GCA_036346245.1). Classification (NCBI taxonomy): domain Eukaryota; kingdom Viridiplantae; phylum Streptophyta; class Magnoliopsida; order Poales; family Poaceae; genus Bonia; species Bonia amplexicaulis. The sequence goes on from CM070766.1 coordinate 12,000,565, forward strand.
AAGTTCAACGAGTGGCCTTGGTGACTCGAGATCATTGGTGCGCCAGAGCGGTGAAAAGTTATGCGATGTAAGGAGCAAGGATCGGAGGTTGGCAAACCACTTGGATCTTCAAGAACCTATGTGCGAGGTGCAAGCAAATAGAAAAAAATATTTAGTATGTCAAAGCGCTTTGGTCGCAGCAGACCGAGAGAGAAGCAACTTGGGAGTTGGAGTCTCGCATGCTGAAAGCGAGACCGGCGTTGTTCACGTCGGGTGCTAGTTAATTGCTAGTTGGTTGTTTTGTTTTCTGTTGAGGTTGCAGTTAGAATTCGGGGTCGAATTCTGTTTAAGGGGGGTAGAATGTAATACCCCGGAAATTGTTTAATTAATTGTTTAATTAATAGAGAGAGGGACTTTTGTGAAATAATTAAATTTATAAGAGTTTTGAGGGGTTTTATGAAAATTTAAGACAACCTGGGCCTAGGCCTTGGCCCAGGTGGGTTTTTCTTGGCCCAAGAGGGAGGGAGGTCACCTCTTAAAACCCTAGGCAGCCCCACCCCCGCGCCTCCACCCCTGCGCCCACCCCGGCAGCCGCCGCCCGTGCTGCCCCGACGTCTTCTTCCGGTGCGCCGTCGTCGTCTTCATCGTCGTCGTCTCCTCCCCCGGTGCGCCGTCGCCGACGTTCGTCGCTGTACCGCGTGGATCCGGAGGAAAGAGAGGAGGAGATCGCGGGCGTGTTCGTCGCCGTGTTCGTCGTGTTCATCGACGTGTTCGTCGTCGTGTCGTCAAGGGTAATCCCTGGTAGTCTCTAGATTGGTTTTTAATCAAGTTAGATTCGTCGGTTTTCTGGGCTGCTGGGACGGTAGTTGTTTCTCGGCGGTTTTGATCTAGTTTCGTCGGGATTCAGGTCTGGACCCCTTCTAGAAAACTGTACAGGACTTGATTATCTTTCCAGGGAATGCTAGAACGCGTTATTCCGAGTTGTGTAGCAAAAGTTATGAATTTTCTAGTGCTGCTGTTCTGCAGATCGGAGTAGTTCTGGACAGATTTTAATAGATCGGTTTGTGCGACGGGTAATAGGGCGAATCAGAAATTCTTCATGTTAGGAAAGTTTTAGATAATTTTCTTAGCTTTCCATAAAGATCAAGAAGTCCGGATTCCGAGTTTCTGGGCGAAAGTTATGCCTGTTTTAGTGCGCTGTCCAGAGAGTCCGACGTGAATTTGGATGCTTTAGAAAAGGGTTTGGATCGGTTAGTAAATGGCCGAATCAGAGAGTCTCCCAACTAAGTTTTCTGTAGATAATTTAATTATCTTTACAGAGAGTCCAAGAACGCTTAATTTGGAGTTACGTACTGAAAGTTATGATTTTTGGAAGTCGGCTGTCTGTGGTTGGGCAGATTTGGCCGAGGGGAGTTGGGGATTTAATTGAGATAAATTGTTGGGTTAATTGGGGTTGCTGTTATTTTATATCTAGAAACCCGCTACTGTCATGTTGGTAATTATTAATTAAATATTCAGGAGGAGAGCGGATTCGGGGTTGTGCCTTCTACGTGTTCTTCATTTTCTCGGTTGAGGCAAGTATATTTGTGATGTGAAAATCTGTGTGTTTATGGATTTGTTGAATTGTTTGGATGATGGTTGAATCATGACTGTTTAAATTGTGAGTATGAGTAAGTGATGAATTGAGAATGCTATTTATGTTCTGTTTACATTATGGCATTTATGAGATTGGTTGATGCGTAGTATGGTGAATGCTCGTTATATTTTGATACATTCACATATATGCACCATATTGAGAATTGTTGAAGTCTTGATCATGCGGTGATCAAGCATCGAGGTCCCCACACTTGCGGAGTGTGGGCATTGGTCCCTGCACTGAGGGCAGGCATGGGTGTGCATTGACGGATGCACACTCGCATTACCGGTAAAATGCGAAAGAGATGAGAAAGAGGAGCTTTTGATCATAATGCATAGCATGAAATTCATATGTAATATGTTTAACTTGAGAGTTAATGTTCATGCTTGCATTTGTTACGATTATACTTGCCGAGTCATTGGACTCACTCTTCTTTGTTGTTTTGTTGTTGTTGTTTGTTTATTTTAGATACCTTCACGAGGTCAAGATGCATGGAATAAAGAGGATTAGTATTGTTGCACTTGCACGAAATATTCACCATGGAGAAGATAGAGAACTCTAATTATTATTTGTTGATTAGTTCAAGTGGTATTTGATTATGACCTTCAGATTAAGATGTAATAATGGATTAGAACTTCTTCATATTGCTTCCGTGCTTTACTTAAGTTTTATAGATGTTTCTGCTTAGTAGCCAAATTACTTTGCTTGCGGTTATTCATACCTTTTGATAATATTGTTAGAACTTCATTTTTATCAATAAACAAAGGAGACTCTGCCGAAATTTTATAGAATGCCTTAGCATAGTTTTATTATGTTGTTAGTTTGGTAGCATTTCAGGCCATTGTTTGGCTGGGGTGTTACAATTTCAGCGACGTCTTTCCAAAGGAGGTACCAGCTGGGCTACCACCAATCCGCGGGATAGAACATAAGATCGACTTGATTCCAAGAGCGTCGCTGCCGAACCGACCACCATACCGCACCAATCCCGAGGAAACAAAGGAAATTCAGAAACAAGTACAAGAGCTTCTCTCCAAAGGGTATGTACGTGAATGCTTAAGCCCTTGTGCTGTTCCTGTTATTTTAGTTCCTAAGAAAGATGGTTCATGGCGTAAGTGCGTAGATTGTCGAGCAATTAATAATATCACAATTCGATATCGTCATCCTATACCTCGCTTAGATGATATGCTAGACAATTGAGTGGTGTCATTATTTTCTCTAAGATAGATTTGCTTGCGATGGTTACCATCAAATTAGAATGCATGAAGGGGATGAGTGGAAAACAGCCTTTAAAATGAAATTTGGTTTGTATGAGTGGTTAGTCATGCCTTTTGGTTTAACTAATGCACTTAGTACATTCATGCGCTTAATGAATCATGTTTTAAGGCATTTTATTGGTAAATTTGTGGTTGTGTACTTTGATGATATTCTGATTTACAATCAGACCGAATCGAACACATAGACCATCTTAGACAAGTTCTACAAATTTTGCGTGAGGCTAGGTTATTTGGTAACTTAGAGAAGTGCACTTTTTGCAAAGATCGTGTCATCTTTTTGGGCTATGTTGTTTCTGCACAGGGAGTTGAAGTAGATGAGTCTAAAATTGAAGCGATTAAAAATTGGCCAACTCCTGTGAACGTAAGTCAGATTAGGAGCTTTTATGGTCTCGCTGGTTTTTATCGGCGTTTTGTGAAGGATTTTAGCACCATCACTGCCCCTTTGAATGAACTTACTAAAAAGGGTGTTGAATTTGTGTGGGGGGTAGCACAAGAAAATGCTTTTGCTGAACTTAAGAGCGTTTGACTGAAGCACCGTTGCTTGTTTTACTTGATTTCACTAAAAATTTTGAAATTGAGTGTGATGCTAGTAGATTGTGTATTGGCGGCATTTTAATGCAAGAGGGTAGACCGGTGGCTTATTTTAGTGAGAAACTGAATTGCGCTCAATTGAATTATCCGGTCTATGACAAAGAACTTTATGCGTTAGTGCGTGTGTTAGAAACTTGGCAACACTATTTATGGCCTAAAGAGTTTATTATTCATTCTGATCATGAGGCATTGAAGTATTTAAAGGACCAAGCAAACCTGAATCGTAGACATGCCAAATGGGTCGAATTCATTGAGTCATTTCCTTACATTGTGAAATATAAGAATGGAAAGGAAATGTGGTAGCTGATGTTCTTTCTAGAAAAAGTGTACTTTTAACTCAATTAGGAGTGCACGTCCCTGGTTTAGCGAGTTTGCGTGATTTATATGCTCATGACCATGATTTTTTTGTTCCTTATGCACATTGCAAAGAGAGAAAAGGCTGGAGAAAATTTCACATCCATGATGGGTTTATTTTGCACTAACAAAATTATGCATTCCAGAATCCTCCGTGTGTTTGCTATTACTGTAGAAATCACATGCAGGTGGATTGATGGGACATTTTGAACGTGAGAAGACGTTGTCTATGCTGAGCGATCACTTTCATTGGCCTAAGATGAGGCGAGATGTGGAGAGGTATGTACATCGATGCATTACTTGCCACAAAGTGAAATCGAAGTTGAATCCACACGGTTTGTATACTCCTTTACCTGTTCCCAATGCCCCATGGGAGGATATTAGTATGGATTTTGTTTTAGAACTGCATAGAACTAAGCGGGGGAGCGATTTTATTTTTGTTGTTGTGGATCGTTTTTCGAAGATGGCACACTTTATTCCGTGCCACAAGAGCGACAATGCGTCGCATATTGCTGACTTGTTTTTCAGGAAGATCGTGAGGCTACATGGCGTGCCACGTACTATTGTGTCAGATCGCGATGTGAAGTTCATGAGCTACTTTTGGAAGACGTTTTGGGGTAAACTGGGGACGAAGCTGTTATTCAGCACAACTTGTCATCCCCAAACTGATGGTCAAACAGAGATGATGAACCGCACACTTTCGATGCCACTCTAGACATGATCAAGAAGAATCTGCGCGAGTGGGAGGATTGTTTGCCGCATGTGAAATTCGCTTATAATCGGGCCGTGCATTCCACTACGCAGATGTGTTCATTTGAGGTAGTTTATGGTTTCAAGCCCTTTACACCGCTTGATTTGTTGCTGCTTCCTAGTCAACATCATACTCATATGAAGGCGTCCAAGCGAGCTGAACATGTGAAGAAATTGCATCTCAAGACAAAAGAAGTGATAGAGCGTAAGGTCAAGTACTATGCTGACAAGGCAAACAAGAAAAGGAAGAAGATATTTTTTCAACCAGGTGATTTGGTTTGGGTACACTACCGTAAGGATCATTTTCCAGAACGTCGCAAGTCTAAGTTACTACCGCGCGGTGATGGACCTTTCAAGGTGCTTACGAAGATCAACAATAATGCCTACAAGATAGAGCTTTCCGGCGATGACTATGGCGTGAGCTCTACATTCAATGTCGCTGATTTATCACCTTTCTTTGGTGGTGACGATCCAGCGTCGAGGACGATGCCTTTTCAAGAGGGGGGATGATGAGGGCATCCCTAACACTTATACATCTTCTCCTATTGGTGGTCATGCACATACTGAGATGGATGCCATAAGTGAAGGCACAAGTAATACAAGTGCGGAAGTGTATGTTGGTCCACTGACTAGAGCAAGAGCTAAACTTTTAAATCAACAGGTGCTTTTGTTTCTTAATGAATCTATTGTCATTGATGAGAATTGGGTACTACCTCATGCAAATGTTTTGTGCATTCTCAGGTTTGAATATTGTGAAGCCTTTGGAACCGCGAGAGAGGAGAGGGAGGTCGGAGCCAACGCAATGGAAGAGAAGCTCACGTGGGTCAAGCAAGAGGAGAAAAGCTTAATAATTCAAGCCCATTTTGGATCCTCCACAAACCCAACCGAAATTCATCTTAGAATCAACTCAGAGTTCAATTCAGATTTAGTTCGGGACAGCCCAACAGACCTGTAATAAAAAGGCCATAACTTTCACATACGGAGTCCGATTGGGGTGTTCTTGGACTTGTTGGAAAGCTTATTCCAAAGCCTATACAATGGGTATGGCCCCAGCTTCGAAATAAATACAGTCGCACTACTAGGGTCAAAACAATGTAACGGGTTAAGTTAGGTTAACATTTTTGTGTGTTTTTGGGTCTTAGCCGAATTAGAATATGATTCGGCATGTCTAGCCGGCCCTAGGTCGTGCGTGAGTCAGGGAGGGCGCCATAAGTACCCTTGCCCCTCCCTTGTATCCAGGGGAGACCAATTTATGCATAAGATTGAAACATAGCTATTGCTTGTTCTTTCGACACCAGAGTTCATGCGAGGACTTTGAGAGAGAACTAGACGATCCATTGTTTTGTTCTGCAATTCATCGTCTACTTCGCATCAACTATCCATGGTTCCTCACTAAGAAGATCGGGACCCCTCCCCGTATCACCGTGAGACTCTTGAACTATGTCACCAACCACGATCAGACATGTCAGTTTTATAACTGTAAAATATATTAGTCTCCAGAATACATGTGTGAGTCATGTGCCATAATCAGACTGTTTACGAGATTAATTCCAATCTGATCATGTATGTCAACAGCCTGCAGAACCGATCCTGCAAAATAAACCCAGCTATTTCGTCTTGTGTTGTACCTGAGTTAAACATATACATGTATATTAAATTCTAGTAGACTCGATCTTAATAAATATGTCTACCATATTCCAGCACAGCCGTCCTCGGCACCTCGAGTATTAATTCCTCGAGTTAAATGTTGCATTAAATTATTCCCTATTACTTGCCTCAATAATATGAATAATTTCACATTGCGTTAACAGACAATAACCACAACAAATGTTGATAGCCACATAAAAATCCCAACAAAGGATGTTTTTCTACAACTTCTTGGACGCCATTGTCTCCACAATCTAGAATACAAAAGCTAGAGTGTGGAACAGAAACAGATAATCCGTATTTTTTTAATATCATATTCGATGGGATATGAATATGGTTTAGATTTTCCATCTGCTTAACATTTCTCCTATATTTGTATTCATATTCGAATTCTCATAAAAATATGGACACGGATATAGTATAAACTTTTTCTTTCCGAAATGTTATTTTATCCAAACTACTCATATTCGTATTGGGTAAAGAAATATACATATTTTATTGTGGCATGCCTAATTAGTTTGATGAGTTTTCTTGGGTTTTATGTGAATTCATGTCCCTTTAGATGAGATAAATAATTGTAATGATTAAGTGATATGCGTGAGGATAAAGAATCAATAATATATTGCCATTCCAAAAGTCACGAGGAAATCCAAATCCAACCAATTGAGTAAATATTTTTGAATTTATGTTCATTATAACATCTAATACGTGTTCATATTCACGTATATTCAAATTCATATTCATTTAAAAAAATACAATGGGTGATTTGCATGTTTAACCATTGCTTAATTTTTAGAGAAAAACAAGAAAATGTTATATTGTTCGAACGGTATAGTATTCTCTTTCTCTCGCTCACTCTCTCTCGGTCGCCGCTCGATCGCACACACACTCTCTCTCGCTCACTCTCGCTCTTGCGCCGATTGGTGGTGCCGCCGCCTAGTTCGCTGCTCCTCCGAATGTAGAGGGAGGTCTGGGAGACAGTAGTCCGGTGGTGGGAGGCATGGCGTGGCGATGTATTGAATATTATATTAGACAGAGAGAAGGGGACAGTGGTCCAGCAAGGCGGCGAGGTCGTCATCGACCACGGATGGTGGAGAAGAGGACGAGGGGAAATGAAGAAGGGGTGTGGAGCTACGTCTACACCGGAGGAGAGAGGGGGAGGAGAGGGGAAGTGACGGGGAGAGAGGGAGAGCTACTGGTGGAGGATGCTGTGTCATTGTGGAAGAAGAGAGAGGGAGTGGGAAAACGGCGAGGGAAAGGAGGGGACTATGGGCTTGTTCTTTTTGGGTGTGGCTTGTAGTTTTTAACTGCGGTTTATGGTTTTTGGACTGTTTGTGTGAGAGATTACAGAGTAATAAAAACTTACGTGAGGTTTTTGCCGATATAAATGAAGTCGGTATAATATATACTATAATTAACTAGTAGACTCTATCTTAAAAGGATACTTTGTTTAAAAATTAGTTATTATAGAAAAAATCAAAAAATAATTTTTAAAAGTCGAAAAGAACAGGTATAGCGTCGGGTATACCGTCGGGATCCGTAGTTGCTCCCTAAATTTTATTCCATCCGTGTTAGGAAAGCCATGAGCGCACGCCGCCACTCACCGGATCCTATAGCGATAGTCCATGCGATCCTGACCGTCTACCGTGAATCAGACGGATTCTTGGCTTACGTGTGTCCGTATTTCTCTATATAATATCCCCCCACCAGCTCGCCGCAACCGCAATCCCCGTCGATCGGTCCCCACCCTTTCCCTCCACCCGCCGCCGAGCGAGCTAGGGTTTCGTCGACGCGACCGACTGATCGGAGAAGCAAGCGGATCCATGGCGGCGGATGGAGAGAAGAATATGATCACGCTCAAGAGCTCCGACGGCGAGGAGTTCGAGGTGGAGGAGGCGGTGGCGATGGAGTCGCAGACCATCCGCCACATGATCGAGGACGACTGCGCCGACAACGGAATCCCGCTCCCCAACGTCAACTCCAAGATCCTCTCCAAGGTCATCGAGTACTGCAACAAGCACGTCCAGGCCGCCGCCGCCGCGTCCAAGGCTGCCAACCCCTCCACCGACGGCGACACCAACTCCGCCGCCACCGCCGCGAACAACTCCTCTACAGCCGCCGCCTCCGGCGAGGACCTCAAGAACTGGGACGCCGACTTCGTCAAGGTCGACCAGGCCACCCTCTTCGACCTCATCTTGGTAATTGCCCCCTCCCCTCCCCTCGCAATCTGTCTTTTTGGGAAGAATTTAGATCTGTGATTAGTTATGGTTCAAATATATTCGTATGCAGATCTAGATTTATTTGTTGTCATGGCTAGCGTTGGTTGTGGTTACTTCGGTTTTGATTGCACTGTCTAGTAGATTAGATTCGAGAATGGCTCCAATGTGTCGTGCTAGTTGTGGAAGTTTCTTTTGTTATAATGAACAAATTAGGAAGGAATGATCTATATTACTTGTGGTAATTCGGCGACTTTATATCTTTGATGTATGATTGATGGTTTTATCGCTGTCTTGTAATAAATTATATACGTGTAATGCTGTATCCTTTCCGTGATGTTTTGTAAATCATTGTCATTGTATGGTTATTGCTAACTTTGGTTATTTTGTTATCTTCTAAAGTGAACCTTTTAGACGCTACTATTATTCTGTGATGGATGTCATGCTTATTTCCATCTATGAAGTTGCTTGTGAATTGTGTTGTGTTTCTATTGGTAACGTTGTATGGTGATAATTATTTTGCGAATAGATGAGGTAAAGGGGACCAATTCTTGTTATTTATTGTATCCATAAATGCACACACTGTCTTCCTCTGTGGTTTGAATCTGTCTAGTTTACATCTAGTTTTTCCTGTCGCAGTGCCTTCACTTTGCTGATGCATGTAATTTTTGTTTACATTGCACTGTATCATGCAGCTACAGTATATTATAGATGGCTTAAATGTATGTGCTAGTTGTGGAAATTAAGGTTATGATACCCTTTTTGAATATTTCATAGATTACTTTTGTGGCTAGTTCTTTGTTTCTGTATCCACACATCATTATTATTCTGTATTGGCTCTGGCATATACTTACAGAGTGATAACTAATTAGCAGCCAGATGAATTACGGTGCATCAATGCGTATTGATTTATTACTTAGAAAATTATGCATGTATAATATATTTTTAAGCAACAGAAAGAACAATCATATATTCCTTCAGCACAATAATTACTTTCCTATGTTGTCTCATTTACTAACTTTTGGGGAAGAGGTAGTTCCCACTGGACACTGCATGTGTATTCATAGATAGTAAAAAATGCAGTGCTCTTTTGAAGGAAATAGTTGTTACCAGTATTTTTCATGGTATTTGCTAGCAACTACCTGATGCTAAAATTATTTGGTGTTACCAGTATTTTTCATGGTATTTGCTAGCAACTACCTAATGCTAAAATTGTTTGGTGTAACTTTTATTGTTTTCACTAAGGTAGGATGTCATCTGCCATGTGACATCTTTACTTCCAATCCACACTCAAGTCAACCTGTGTTATGTAATCCAGGAAGGTGAATTGTGCAATTTGTTTTTTTTGGCAAGTGTGGTCTATCTACGTGCATTAGCCATTGTAACTGCTGTTTCTGACATCCTTTTTTGGTTTGCTTTACCACTCTAAGGCTGCAAACTATCTCAACATCAAGGGATTGCTGGACCTTACTTGCCAGACTGTTGCTGACATGATCAAGGGCAAGACTCCTGAGGAGATCCGCAAGACCTTCAACATCAAGAACGACTTCACCCCTGAGGAGGAAGAGGAAATTCGCAGGGAGAACCAGTGGGCTTTTGAGTAGAGAACATTGAGGCCCTGATCTCTTGATGCTTATATTTTATGGTACCTTGCAATGCTCTGCTTTTATATGTCGTAATGGTTGTAAGTATTTTGGAGTCAGATGGGGTTTCTGAACATGTTTAGCTGGTTATGGTTTCATGGGAAAAACTGATGTGGTCAGTACTTCTGAACCGAATGTCTTAAGTCAATATTATGACTCAAGTGGATGATCTGCTGAAAGTTTGTGTTATTTGCGTGACATGATGTGCTTGAAGGATTTGCTTTTGTTACTGGCAGCATCTCTTTGCTCATGTACTATGGCTGGATTTTAGCATTTGCTTGCCTAGGTGACGGCTGACCGTGTGCTCATGATGTTGAATCTGGGCTTACATATCTGTTTTGTGCGTTGCCAGTAGTCACCACTATAGTGTCAGTCGTCAACCATTAGAGTGGGTGGGGAGCCGGGGACGAGATGGATTCCATTTCCATGCGATGAATTGTGTTAAACGGTTCATGATGGTTGTGGTCAATGTTCTGTCAATTTTGTGCTGATCAGAAGGAACCTGAATGAAGAGTGCCGGTTGCCTTGCCAAATGCCGAGATATAAATTGCCCAGGGCCTCCCTCTAATTCTATTTTTTAGGAGGTTAGGCTACCTGAGTCGCACTACGACTCCGAACCGAGACCGACCTCTGTCTAATTCTTAAATTGTAAGGAATGCATGGCCTGTACATATTCCGATATTCGTCATACTTGTCGCTGTTGTAGAGCACATTCAGGTTGGTGTTTGAAACACAGCATTTTCATTAGCTTGTCTATTTTGGTGTACCGCTTGTATATAAAAATCTAAAATATATCTAGCCTTTGTACACTAGAAATTTTACAAATTACATGGTGTACAAAGAAGTCCAATAAGCGGTCATTCAACGTTCTGGTACACCACTAGGAGCAAAAACTTTGTGTAAATCCCCATCGACTCAGTTGCAACTTGCTCATATCTGGGGTCATCTATTGTATGGCCCTAGCTTCAGTGGGGATATGTAGGTGGACAGCAGCACAAGCAAGCAGTTTTAAGGTCTTGAGATGGCAGTGTGTAAGAGCTTGGTCATCCACCATCTCGTTGTCCTCCTCCCTTGTCATGTACTCCTAGGTCTTAGTGACAGAGTCAGAATTTAGTTACATCTTAGACTTAGTAGTGGAACGATCTAGATTATCTAGCTGGACTATGAAATGTTAGTTAGACTGAACTGAATTTATTCGGGCTATACACTAGATATTTTTCCACACTTTAGGCTGAAGCCTACCCTGTCCGGGGTGTGGATCTGCCCCTGATGGGCCTTGTCTGAATCAGGAGTTTTGTGAAAAACCAGACTTGCTAAAACCGTTATTAGCTTGGTTTTAGGATCCTTCGTTTGGATATCATTACAGACTCGCGTATAAGAAAAAACAGGCCTTCCGTAAACCCAGATTTTTGCGTTTTACCAGAAACTACTACACGTCGTTTTTAACAAAACGAGTTTCTGTTATCCTTCATCGCAACAGCCCGGTGTATCGTCTTTTTGCTGTCGACGTTCGAGGTCCTTGACATGTTCGTATTCCCTGCAATCATCTCTGGACAGACTGCGGTTCGACGCTGTGGCCTTTTTCATATGACCTCTAAGAGAATGATAGCTTGCATCAACGTGCTTGGTACCCTGATTTTGATACAACGGTTGAGGGATGTAACATGTACTTGAGAAAAAGCATAATTAAGCATATAAATAGATATCCTCGTCACACCAATACAAAATAAGGCCAGAACCATAATTCCCTATTATCCATGAACAGCAATCAAGACGTCGCATCATCTCTTATTTGACCACATTGACCACCCGCTTTTTCAGGTCCTCACAAGCTCTTTGAGATTCCTGACGAACTCATGTACAAACCTCTTCTGCACGGCGTTGTCCATCAAGAACTCCCTCCACTTCCTCCCCTCCCCCTCCCCTCCGTCCGCCACCGCCGCGGCCACGGCCTTGCTCACCGCCTCGCGCCCGAACCACCCGTCGTCTCCACGCCGCGCGACCTCCACCCCGACGCAGAGCTCTCGCGCGAACAGCGCGGCGTTGAGGTACTGGTCGCCCTTCATCGGCAGCAGCACCAGCCGGCAGCCGGCGACGAGCCCCTCCACGACGGAGCTGAGCCCCGCGTGGTTCACGAAGCACCCCACGCTCCGGTGCCGCAGGATGTGCTGCTGCTGCACCCACCCCGTGTGCACCACCCCTCTCCCCTTGACCCTCTCCTCAAATCCTGAAGGCGTGCACTTCTTGAGCTCCGCCTCGGCGTCCGTGACCTTGGGGAAGTTGAGCACGGCGAGGAACGGCCGGTTTGTGGCCTCTAGGCCGAGGAGAAGCTCCGTCGCAGAGGCGGGTGTCAGGAACGTCTCGCTGCCGAAGGAGGCGAAGACGACGGCGTTGTCAGGGAAGGAGGAAAGCCAGTTGGCCCACTGCTCGTCGAGCTCGCCTTGCGGTGGCTCCGGCACGACGGGGCCAGTGACGAGCACAGGCTTGCCGAACTGGGCGGCGAGGTAATTGATGTAGGGGCCTTCAATCTCGGCGCAGCTCTTTATGACGACGGCATCGCTGGCCTCGATGCCGGCCACGACGCGATCGTAGACGCACGGCTTACCGTGGAAGCTGGTGAACACGTAGGCGAAGTCGGCGGCCTGGTAGGCCGGTACGGTGGCGAGAGGGGAGGATGGCGGGAATCCTGCGGGGGCCGCCGCGAGGTCATGGGCGTACTCGCAGGGGCCGTGGAGGCGGCGCGTGGGGACCATGAGGTAGGCGCCGGAGACGGCGGAATAGACGGAGAAGTGGAGCGCTTTTATGCGTAGTGGCGCGGTAATGGCGGTGACCCATGGGGTGGCGAAGTCGAACAGCACGGCGTCAGGGCGGAGCTCCGCGAGCAGCGCGGCCACCTGCGGCCTGGTGCCGTCGACGGCGATCTTGAGCAGCTCGGCGCCGTCCACCGAGACCTCGGCCGTGCTCTCGGCACCCTCGGGGAGGCCCGGCACGTGCGGAAGTTGCAGCGGGGCGACCGCCACTGCGCCTGCCAGAGACGCCAGCATGGCCTCGACGCGGGGGACGTTCGCGGCGGCCGACAGGAACGTGACCAGCACCCCGCCGCCGGCGACGAGCTTGCGCGCGAGCTGCGCGAACGGGCTGATGTGGCCGAAGGCGAGGAAGGGGAACATCACGACGTGCATGGCACCGTCGCCGGCCGCGTCACTACTGCCCATGGTGTGTGGTTGCGTACGTGATCGAAGAAGATTGACGCACACACTCAACGCACGTCCATCCACATTCCCTAAAAACACTCAGAATTTTGCGGAGACACTAAGATCTTATAGAGGACAGGCGCATACTTTCTCACTGCACGGGCGGTGAGGCGTACGCCGGGCAGGGAGTTCGACGACTCCACTGGCAATCCGAGCTGTGTTGTGCGGTGCAACTGCCGCCGCGTGTTGTGCGGTGCAGCTGGTGTCCGTGAATCTGGAGAAAAGCCGCGTGTTGTGCGGTGCAGCTGGTGTCCGTGAATCTGGAGAAAAGCCGCGTGGAACGGCCATTGGATAACAGAATTTTTCGAACTTTAATATTATTTCCCAAACTGGCTGTTAGATTTTCTTGCAACTACTTTTTCTACTGAAGCTTTAAAAATAAGAATCAGACAACATAGCACAACAACCGGATGAGATATTTCACGACTATTTTTCCACAACAGCCGTAAAAACTAAGAGACGCACCATACAACACAACAACCGCAAACTGAACCTTAATATCCAATCACATGGGCTTTAAGAAGGTCATTGCTGTTTAATGCTTTGATGTACTTGATTATCAGAGAAGAAACTGAAGTTGTGAAACTTCATGTTCCTTACAGAAGGTCTTCAGCACTTTTAGTCATATTCTCTACCATTGCATTGGTAATGGTAGAGATGATTAGTACTGTGAGATTGTGTTCCCCTTTCATATTACAATGGAAGCCACCATCTTCCTCAACTGATTAAAAATGTCTCCACTTCATGGTCAACTAATGAATTTTACTATTTAAACATTTTCTCAATAATATTTTAAAGATAACCCCTCATTAGCTTTATTTCCAAATATAGCCTTTTTGGCCAAGCTATGACTCATGGTATAGCTAATTAAAGGTATCTTTTTTTAGGTTCTAAAAACTATTTTTAGGTTTTTCTACAGTAACTAACTTTTTAAAAAATATATTTTAAAGATAGGGCCTACAAGTTAATTGTAGTAAACACTGTGGTAACTTTATTTATATCACTCAAAACCGTACATAAGTTTTTATTACTTCCTATTATCTCACGAATAATTTAAAGTTATAAACTGCAGCTAAAAACTAACAACTGGAACTAAAAAAGAATAGGCCCTAACTCTGGCACGTTGTGGCCGGTCAAAGCTGCCACGTTAGCACGTGGTGCCGCATTGTCCTATCCCGTGGATGACACAGTGCCACGGTCTTGCCTCGGCCACGCCAAATGTAGTTGGCTTCAGGGATTCAAAAACCGAAAATTACGTTGTGGCCGGTCAAAGCTGCCACGTTAGCACGTGGTGCCGCATTGTCCTATCCCGTGGATGACACAGTGCCACGGTCTTGCCTCAGCCACGCCAAATGTAGTTGGCTTCAGGGATTCAAAAACCGAAAATTGAAAAAATATCAGACCCTCTGATACCTGTTATCGGTTTTAAACCGATTAAATTTCATCAAATAAAATCTAAACATAAAATCTGAATTTGATCGGTTTTTAGCTGACATCCAAAATTACTTTATCATTTAAATTTAAAATTTAAATATATAATCTTTGGGCCGATATTTTTTAAGCCGAATTTTTTTAAAACACATGAGCAAACTCGTGCTAATAGTAAAATGTTGTGTAATTACTACATCTGGGTAATACAGAAAAGAACAACGACAAAGGAAAGCGAAGTAGTCCCACAGCCTTTCACTTTATAATTGTAGGTTTGGAAGAATGCGCCACACATCTGATGGCATTCCATTGATCCAGTGGCAGATTCCGATCAAAATTTAGGAAGTTAATAGAATTTGCTCACCGATTTACGATAGTCTAAAGTAGAATCACGTTGAACTTGTTAATCGGGCCAGGCATGTACCAATGCACACAGTCGTTTTGCACCTGCGCGTAAGAAAATGGTTCATCTCTGACGACACAAGCTTGGAGAAGACTGATCTGCAATCTGTCTCAATGATCACCGATTTATGCGCCCAGTCGATCACCAGAAGTACTGCCTCACGGCGAGCAAGAGCTTCCACTTCTTCGGGACTTCATTATCTCTACAATGTCTCAACACGCGCCAAGCGGACAGGTTATGCGCACCATTGTCATCTCTCGCCACCACCCCAATGCTTGCAACTCCAGTTTGTCTGATAAAACTACCATCAACATTCAATTTCAGCCAACCAGCCCGCAGTTTCACCCAGCACCTTGACTTCTTGATTTCTTCTTTGTTTTGCTTTGAGCCTGTACACCCGCTAGACGCCCAATCACTTTCTTCCCTTTGATTTTCAAATATTATCTCCATATCTTATATGTCTTAGCACAGTAAAATCAAGAAATGATAAGAAGAGAGAAAAACAATCAAATCAAGAATAAATTAATCAACACAAGAGATAATCATGGAGATAATCAAAGATTGATTTTATTGTGTTTGAGGAGAAAAGTTTTATAGCCACTTCACCTTAGAATACAGAAAACACATCAAGCACTCAATTCTCAAACCTTAATCCTAAGCAAAAAATAAAAAAAGAGATAGATTGGATGGTTAACTACAAGTCTGATCTAGGTCAACCCATGACTCAATTTTCCAAAATCCAAGAATTTTTCTTCGACCGTACTTTTCACAACCGACTTCTCTACGACCTAGCAATCTTTGTGATGGCTCTATGTGCTCTAGTAATGCTATGTGACATTCAATTGGCTACGACTTCTAATACTATGGGTAATTTGTAATGACCAATTGCTTATTTCAAAATTTTGGATATAAAAAATTTAAAATATTAAAATTAAATTAATTTGGTTTAAAATAAAAGTAAGAGTTTTTGTTTGTGTGAAATTTGAATTTTGTTTTGCTCTAAAGCTAGATTTGAAAAGTAATTTAAAGTAAAACTTTAAAATATTATTAAACAAAATGATATTTTGATTTTCTATAAAACTCCTAATTCAAATTAATTACTTGGATTTATTTGGCCTTTATTTGGTGTTCGAGTTTTTCCGAGTTTTAAAATCTATTTTGAAAATAAAAGTATTTTAAGTATGAAATTTAAAATACTAACAGAGTTAGAAATATTTTTATTAAGTCCAAAATGTCTCCATTTGAATTTTTCTTTTTTGGATATAATTTTATATTTTTCCGAGCTTTATTGAATTTTCCGACGCTAAATCACTATGGGATCTAATCTTGTCCATATTCACCTAACCCTTTCGCCTCCATCCGATGATCCTGATTTTCTCCTTGCCACATCGCTCATCCGATCGTCCGCTCTTTCCTCTCTCTCTTCTCTCGCTTATAAACCGGTCCCACTGCGGTTGAATAAAACTATTTTCTTTACAAAATAATTCGGCCAGAAAAACAAAATTCTTGCTGACGTCATAAATTTATTTTCCACAGAAAAATAATTCATTTGAAAATCATTTCCTTGATGACGTCATAATTTCATTTTCAGTTCAAAATAATTCCAGAAAATCGGTTTATTCTTTTCTCCCTTTTCAAACTTTCGAGAGCCCGTTCTTTTTCGTTTTAACTCCGATTGAGCCCATTAAAATTTCTGAATTCTTCTAAAATTCTAATCTATCCATTTATACCCTATTTTCAAATTTTTGAAAATTTTGAATTTATTTGGTTTAAACTAAATCTTAATTAGAATTTTTATTTAATAAAATAAAATTAAAATTAATATTTGCTAAAAATATTTTATTTGAGTTCTTTGAGTCTCAAGGAAGTTTAGAATTTTCGGAGTTTGTTTGAGCTTAATTTCAAAATCTCAAATAAAAATAAAACAAAAGAAAGAGAGAGAATGAACAAGCATCGCATGCATCTTGTTCATCCTCTCATTGATCATGGACGCCCGAGCCGTCGCGCTGCCGCCATGGCGGTTTCTCTAAAGCTTTGATTTCTCATCAATTTCTCAACGGTTTTTGTGAAATCAAGTGCATTCAAATCCTCTCATCAAGGGCTTTCATTTTCCCACCGTTTCCCCTCCCATTTATGAGTATTTACACGAAATTTAAACCGTGTTCTAAATGGCATGCACCGTTGATCTCCCTCTCCGGTCCACCTCCACCCCTATAAAAGGGAGCACCGGTGCCTCTCCTCATACTCATTCACCACCGAAAATCTCAAGTCCCTCCCTCTCTCTCCACAATCTCGCTTTTGTGAACCGAGAGGTGTTCATCGGCCTTTGCGCCCAACGGTGGAGTCCGGTCACTTTTGACCACACCGTTGGCTTCGCCTCCTCGCGTTCACGCGGTGCTCCTCTCGCTTTTGCCGGAGCATCACCGGAGCATCGCCGGACCTCCGTGGCCAAACCACGCCGTCGTTTTTCTCGTCGCTGCGAGCCGACCGTGTGTGTTCTGTCAAAACCGAGGTGAGCATCATGTTCTCCATGTTCTCCTCTTCGTTTCGCCGCAAACCTCACTCTCTAACTCCTCTCCGTTTGTCCGGAACGCCGATGCCAACCCGCCGGTCACCTAATGTCTTCTCCGCCGTGTTTCGTCACCATCAAGTGTCCGTTGGCCGAGCCGTCTGTACCGTTGAGTTCGCCTCGATGCGTTCTACGCCATGCTTCCATCGCCATCACTCAAAGACTCCCCGAGGCGTCGTCGACCTGGTCGAGCCAGACGCGGAAACCGTGCCTTCGCGCGTACACCACTTTTTCGGTAAGCGCTTTGATTTCTGTTCGCGTCATATCGTGTCCTAGTCTCCAAGAAATTTATCTACCATTTTATTTAATTTTTCGTGGAGCCAATTGTCAGAAATTGAACTTTCCGCGAAAATGGTCGTTTTTGACTCCCGACGCCGATTCGTCGTCTCTGTTGAGTTTTAGCCTGTGCCGTAATTTTTCTTAGACTTGCCTCACCGCGTTCTCGCTGTGCTTCCTTCCGCTTCCGAAAAGCCTCCACAAATTTTGCCTCCGACACCTCGCCATGGCCGCCAATGGCATCTCGTGTCCCCATTCATCCGTAGCGTTTTCACCAATCCGTTCGCGTCATATCGTGCCAAACCATCCTGGTAGCCACCTTTCAAATGGTTTTGGATTCGCTTCACCGAGCACCAAGATATTAAGTTTTTCCTTTTTCTGTACTGTCGTCGTTCAAACATCTATTGTATCGTCTCCGTTGAATTTTCAACCTAGCCAATAATTTTTCTAGCTTCACCATGTCGTGTTCTACCCTGTGCTCACCCTACATCTCCATGTTCCATACCCGTACTATCTCCTTCCAACTGCCGTTGTCGCTACCACTGTCATCGCTGCTTTTCCTCACCGCCATGATTGCCGCCGCCTCGACGCCGCACCCATGTCATCACCTTCGCCTAATCACGGGGTTCTATTTTGTCCATTCGCCGCCACCGCAACCAATCGACCCGCTCGCTTAAAAGGAATTATCGGATTTTGTTATCATTTCATGTGATATCTAAAACTTCCGGATATCCGTTCTCCTCATTCGAACTCCGAATCCGTTGATTCTTTCTCCTAAATTCATCTAAAATCTTAACCTTTCTTCCAGTATATATTATATATTTTTGTGATTTTATTTGTATTTATTTGTTCTTTTGTATTTATCGCTCGCCGTAGAACCCGACGTCACCGAAGAATTTTCCGACCCGCAGCAAGAAAGTCAAGATATCGCACACGAAGGCAAGTCTCCTTTGATCATCTTGAACCTATGTTTGAGAAATGTTTTTAAATTATTTTAAAAGTTAATGCATTGCTATGTTACATAAAATGATAATTTTTGTTGTAGAAGTAATAGTTAAACCGATGATTGTTATGCCCTCATTTAACATTGACAACCATGTACCTTTGACACCCTAGGATTTCCTTTGTCTCATTATTGAGATTATTACAAATTCTTTGATAATTGTTGTATCGGTAGTAAGATGCTTAGACATACTTTATAACTTTAGTAACCTTGGAATGGTAATTACATTTCAGTGATCTATTCTTTTGTTCAGATGTGAGTGGCAATTGGTGTTGCCACGGTTCTTGTGAAATAAAACAGAATTGTGAAAATTGTTTAGACTGGGGCGGATGGTAAGTTTGGTTTGGTGCGGTTAGCACGAGAACTTGTAATGTGTATATTCCGCCCTAGTCAATTAAGGACCGACGCTTGTGTTTGTCCAGTCTGAGCACTACCGTACAACCACATGTCTATATGGGTACGACCTAGCTGACTAACTTATGATGGTTTAGTCTAGGTGCCACCAGTGGAAAGTGGATGCCAGGGTGTACTGGTTATCCACAGTGAGGGACAGGGTTTACTGTACTCATACGGCGCAAGAGGGGGCTTCTGTCTGGGTGGTTTAACCCTTCAGCGGTGAAACCTCAGCGGGTGGTAACTGGCTAGACTAGAGTAAGGTAAAAGCTTTGTGATAATTTATCTGGGTCTCATGCCAAAGGAAGCGTGTTGACTATTAAGATAACTTATCTCTTGTGGGTAAAGTGTACAACCTCTGCAGAGTGTAAAACTATTCGAATAGCCGTGCCCACGGTCAAGGGCGAGCAAGGAATGCATTCACATGGTAGATCTTGGGTTTTGGTTTTAAAATAAAAGTTTTGGAAACCGAGAGTGGTTGGAACTTCCGGAGTTGTCCTGGCGGTGTAGCCAGTGTGGGTGGTGTAACCCGTTTTTCTTAAACCCTGGCGGTGTAGCCAGTGAGGGTGGTGTAACCCGTTTTCTTGAACTTTGGCGGTTAGCCAGTTCTTTAGTGTTGGTGGTTGTAACCTTCACTATTTAACTTGATAGATTTTGTTGAAACAATCACTTTGCTAAATTGATGCCTTTAAAAATAATTAGTGGTATTTGAAATAAAATGTGGCTTTGTGCAAAAGAACCATATGACCCTCCTTTGTTAAGCCTTGCATCTATTGCATTTTCCCAAGACTTGCGGAGTACTTTATGTACTCACATACTACACTTAAAATAATAACCAGAGGAATATGAAGCTCAAGAAGGAAACTTCGACTACGGCGCGTATGGATTCGACGAAGGCTTTCTGGAGTACTAGGTTGCGCTTCCCACCAATTGCTCGTGGCGGTTGATAGGGTCTTCTCATTGGATTTACTTTTGCTTCACCGTGCTTTATCTTTTGTGTGAGTGCGAGGTCTTGTAACCTCGTTGTAATAAAGGTCTTTCGACTGCACTCTCTTTATTAATGTAATTTCGTTGTTGGCAATGTAATCATCATCGCTTAACCGTGTGCACTAGCTTTGATCCGGGACTAGTGTTTGTAATACGTGAGGGGCCGGATTTGGAAATCCGGTCCCGACAGAGATGGTATCGAGCCAATTTGATCATAGGACGTAACCTAGTTAGAATGGTCGTTAGTAGAAGAGCTTCAAAATTTATTTTATAAAATAAAAATTTAATAATGTGCTATCCTCATCTTTTCTCTTCTTTACGTCCTTACCTTCGTCATAGTATTCTTCCTTCTCTATCTGCTTATCTCTCTTTTTGGAATGATAATTGTATCTCCTTCCCTCTGTGTTTTCTATAGATGGCTCAATAGGGTTGCACTTGGAGAAGCGCGTCATCATGAAGGAGCGATGAATAGTTCTTTAGTGGTAGTGCCCAAGTAAAGTCCTACGATTTTAGAACGCTTATATACTACTTGTTTGTGTGCTAGATGCACTGTACCAAGTCTTTGTATACTTGTAGTATAGTCATCCTTAAAAACTATTTTAATTTCAAGCTAAGTTTTGTCCAAGCTGGTGTTTAGTTGTTCCCCTGATCTCTTATCTATGCTATTTCCCTCTTACCTTGTGCTAACCCCGCCATCATAATGCAGCAAGCTGCAATTCTTTCACTGCAATCTAAGTTCGGAAAATAATTGAGGACCCAGATATAGGGAAGACAACAAACTTATGGAAAGTACTCTTGTCGGGAAAGCTACCTTAATCAGTAGATGTCAAGTTAGGTAATTTGGAGAATTATTGCTAGTGTGATATATTTGGTTGTAGAATTGGCAAGATTGGATAATATTCGAGAGGATTGAGATGAAAAGTTATATTTGTGGATACCAATTGATGATAAATCTAAAGAGTGTCATCTTTGTGGATTGACTAGAGAATAAGTACAAAGTTGAACTTGGAGGAGCTATTTAGATCATGAGAAAAGTCTAAACTTTGCCTTGGATTTGTTATCTAGGATTGAAAGGAGCAATTGGATGAAAAACAAGATTTTTGTTGAAGGGATTATTTGTGATTGTTGGAGAATTAGTGTTAAGAGATTGATCCAGCAAAGGGAGAGATTAAAAGATTAAGAAGTTGAATTACCATAAACAATTTTGGGTGATTTGGTTGAATCATGAAGAGTGGATGAATTTTGTGGAGTTAATTGATTATCAGAGTTTGGTGGACCTATTGATGATGAGTGGATACTAGTGGAATTATAGAAGATAATACACTTAGATATCTTGGTGGATTAATTTTATCATTGCAAAGTGGACTTTGATATGTCAATTTGAATTTGGTGGATTTAATGGATTATTGCTAGATAATTGGATTGGAACGAATGGGATTAACTAGATCATTTAAGGATGTTCAAAGGAATAATTTGGAGGATTTAAATTAATTATGGGAGATAGATTGAGAGATTGTCCGATAAGAATTAATTGAGGTATTTGGATTCATTCAAATTTGGTGGAGCCAAAATGAGGATTTTCAAGAGATTGATGTTGGTGGATTATTGAATATTAAATTATTGCTGAGATGATCTTGAAATTTATTGATGATTACTAGAAAGTTGGATTATTTGATCAGAGTTATGGATGTAACGGATTGGATAATGATCATAAAGCAATTGGTGGATATGACAAATTACAATGTTATTGGATTCTTGTTAGAAAAATTCTATGGTTTGTCGTCGATTCAAATTAGACCAAAGAATAAAAGTTTGTGGGATTATGTGTTGAAATCAATAAGGCGCATTTGTGGTATATGATATTGGAATCAAGCACGTTTGAAAAGTTAAAATAATTATGTCTTTCTCGGATGAATACTTGTGGAAGTTAAGCCCTTTTGGTGGAATTCTGAATTAATCGATTGGATAGGGGCAATTGAGGTTAACCTAAAGCTTGTAGCTGACTAAAGATGTACCACTCCGATTTGTTGTTGTCTTCTGTATTTCTCAGTTAAAGGAATACTTCATAGTACCGAAGAACAAGCAAGCTGAACGTGATACAAAAAAACAAGACCATCAAATTCTCTAAGGTGTAGAGGAGCACCCAAACAGAATCAGAAGCGGCTTGAGAGCACAATGAGGAACCAAGAGCAGAGTTTCCCTCTCCTTTCTTTTTCCCAGTTCGTCCGAATCTCGGGGACGAGATTCTTTCTAAGGGGTAGCTTGTAATGACCAATTTGTTTATTTCAAAATTTTGGATATAAAAAAAATTTAAAATATTAAAATTAAATTAATTTGGTTTAAAATAAAAGTAAGAGTTTTTGTTTGTGTGAAATTTGAATTTTGTTTTGCTCTGTTTTTTTTTGTTTTTAAGAAAGCTAGATTTGAAAAGTAATTTAAAGTAAAACTTTAAAAATATTATTAAACAAAATGATATTTTGATTTTCTATAAAACTCCTAATTCAAATTAATTACTTGGATTTATTTGGCCTTTATTTGGTGTTCTGAGTTTTTCTGGAGTTTTAAAAATCTATTTTGAAAATAAAAAGTATTTTAAGTATGAAATTTAAAATACTAACAGTAGTTAGAAATATTTTTTATTAAGTCCAAAATGTCTCCAGGAAGTTCTTTGAATTTTTCTGGAATTTTTGGATATAATTTTATATTTTTCTGAGCTTTATTGAATTTTCTGGTATTTTCTGAAAATCTAAATCAAATTTAATCCTCCGCCGCCCGATCTAATCTCGTGCGTCCATATTCACCTAACCCTTTTCGCTCTCCATCCGATGATCCTGATTTTCTCCTTGCGCCACATCGCTCATCCGATCGTCCGCTCTTTCCTCTCTCTCTTCTCTCTCGTTTATAAACCGGTCCCACCTGTCAGTGAATAAAACTATTTTTCTTTACAAAAATAATTCGGCCAGAAAAACAAAATTCTTGCTGACGTCATAAATTTATTTTCCACAGAAAAATAATTCATTTGAAAATCATTTCCTTGATGACGTCATAATTTCATTTTTCGGTTCAAAAATAATTCCAAAAATCGGTTTATTCTTTTCTCCTTTTCAAACTTTCGAGAGCCCGTTCTTTTTCGTTTTAACTCCGATTGAGCCCATTAAAATTTCTGAATTCTTCTAAAATTCTAATCTATCCATTTATACCCTATTTTCAAATTTTTGAAAATTTTGAATTTATTTGGTTTAAACTAAATCTTAATTAGAATTTTTATTTAATAAAATAAAATTAAAATTAATATTTGCTAAAAATATTTTATTTGAGTTCTTTGAGTCTCAAGGAAGTTTCAATTTTTTAGAATTTTCGGAGTTTGTTTGAGCTTAATTTCAAAATCTCAAATAAAAATAAAACAAAGAAGAGAGAGAGAATGAACAGTACCGCGGTATCGTTCATCCTCTCGGCTGTTCATGACGCCCGAAGTCGCCGCGCGCCGCCATGGCCGGTTTCTCTAAAGCTTTGATTTCTCATCAATTTCTCAACGGTTTTTTTGTGAAATCAAGTGCATTCAAATCCTCTCATCAAGGGCTTTCATTTCCCCACCGTTTCCCCTCCCATTTATGAGTATTTACACGAAATTCAAACCGTGTTCTAAATGGCATGCACCGTTGATCTCCCTCTCCGGTCCACCTCCACCCTATAAAAGGGAGCACCGGGTGCCTCTCCTCATACTCATTCACCACCGAAAATCTCAAGTCCCCTCTCCCTCTCTTCTCTCCACAATCTCTGCTTTTTCTTTTGTGAACCGAGAGGTGTTCATCGCCTTTGCGCCTCCAACAGTGGAGTCCGGTCACTTTGACCACACCGTTGGCTTCGCCTCCTCGCGTTCTCACGCGGTGCTCCTCTCGCTTTGCCGAGCATCACCGAGCATCGCCGGACCTCCGTGGCCAAACCACGCCGTCGTTTTTCTCGTCGCGCGAGCCGACCGTGTGTGTTCTGTCAAAACCGAGGTGAGCATCATGTTCTCCATGTTCTCCTCTTCGTTTCGCCGCAAACCTCACTCTCTAACTCCTCTCCGTTTGTCCGGAACGCCGATGCCAACCCGCCGGTCACCTAATGTCTTCTCCGCCGTGTTTCGTCACCATCAAGTGTCCGTTGGCCGAGCCGTCTGTACCGTTGAGTTCGCCTCGATGCGTTCTACGCCATGCTTCCATCGCCATCACTCAAAGACTCCCCGAGGCGTCGTCGACCTGGTCGAGCCAGACGCGGAAACCGTGCCTTCGCGCGTACACCACTTTTTCGGTAAGCGCTTTGATTTCTGTTCGCGTCATATCGTGTCCTAGTCTCCAAGAAATTTATCTACCATTTTATTTAATTTTTCGTGGAGCCAATTGTCAGAAATTGAACTTTCCGCGAAAATGGTCGTTTTGACTCCGGCCGATTCGCCGCCTCTGTTGAGTTTTAGCCTCAGGCCGTAATTTTTCTTAGACTTGCCTCACCGCGTTCTACGCTGTGCTTCCTTCCGTTTCCCCGAAAAGCCTCCACAAATTTTTGCCTCCGACACCTCGCCATGGCCGCCAATGGCATCTCGTGTCCCCATTCATCCGGTAGCGTTTTTCACCAATCCGTTCGCGTCATATCGTGCCAAACCATCCCAGGTAGCCACCTTTCAAATGGTTTTGGATTCGCTTCACCGAGCACCAAGATATTAAGTTTTTCCTTTTTCTGTACCGTCGTCGTTCAAACATCTATTGTATCGTCTCCGTTGAATTTTCAACCTAGCCAATAATTTTTCTAGCTTCACCATGTCGTGTTCTACCCTGTGCTCACCCTACATCTCCATGTTCCATACCCGGTACTATCTCCTTCCAACCTGCCGTTGTCGCTACCACGCTGTCACTGTCGTTTTTCCCTCACCGCCAGTGATTGCCGCCGTTCCTCGACGCCGTACCCATGTCATCACCTTCGCCTAATCACCGGGGTTCTATTTTGTCCATTCGCCGCCACCTCGCAACCAATCGACCCCGTTCTGTTTAAAAAGGAATTATCGGATTTTGTTATCATTTCATGTGATATCTAAAACTTCCAGATATCCGTTCTCCCTCATTCGAACTCCGAATCCGTTGATTCTTTCTCCTAAATTCATCTAAAATCTTAACCTTTCTTCCAGTATATATTATATATTTTGTGATTTTATTTGTATTTATTTGTTCTTTTGTATTTATCGTTCGCGCAGAACCCGACGTCACCAAGAATTTTCCGACCAAAAGAAGAAAGTCAAGATATCGCACACGAAGGCAAGTCTCCTTTGATCATCTTGAACCTATGTTTGAGAAATATTTTAAATTATTTTAAAAGTTAATGCATTGCTATGTTACATAAAATGATAATTTTGTTGTAGAAGTAATAGTTAAACCGATGATTGTTATGCCCTCATTTAACATTGACAACCATGTACCTTTGACACCCTAGGATTTCCTTTGTCTCATTATTGAGATTATTACAAATTCTTTGATAATTGTTGTATCGGTAGTAAGATGCTTAGACATGCTTTATAACTTTAGTAACCTTGGAATGGTAATTACATTTCATGATCTATTCTTTTGTTCGATGTGAGTGGCAATTGGTGTTGCCACGGTTCTTGTGAAATAAAAAATGTAATTGTGAAAATTGTTTAGACGGGCGGATGGTAAGTTTGGTTTGGTGCGGTTAGCACGAGAACTTGTAATGTGTATATTCCGCCCTAGTCAATTAAGGACCGACGCTTGTGTTTGTCCAGTCTGAGCACTACCGTACAACCACATGTCTATATGGGTACGACCTAGCTGACTAACTTATGATGGTTTAGTCTAGGTGCCACCAAGGGAAAGTGGATGCCGGGTGTACTTGGTTATCCACAAGTGAGGGACAGGGTTTATTGTACTCATACGGCGCAAGAGGGGCTTCATGCGGTGGTTTAACCTTCACGGTGAAACCTCACGGTGGTAATCAGCTAGACTAGAGTAAGGTAAAAGCTTTGTGATAATTTATCCGGGTCTCATGCCAAAGGAAGCGTGTTGACTATTAAGATAACTTATCTCTTGTGGGTAAAGTGTACAACCTCTGCAGTGTAAAACTATTCGAATAGCCGTGCCCACGGTCAAGGGCGGGCAAGGAATGCATTCACATGGTAGATCTTGGGTTTTGGTTTTAAAATAAAAGTTTTGGAAACCGAGAGTGGTTGGAACTTCGGAGTTGTCTGGCGGTGTAGCCGTGTGGGTGGTGTAACCTGTTTTCTTAAACCTCAAGGTGTAGCCAGTGAGGGTGGTGTAACCCGTTTTCTTGAACTTTGCGGTTAGCCGTTCTTTAGTGTTGGTGGTTGTAACCTTCACTATTTAACTTGATAGATTTTGTTGAAACAATCACTTTGCTAAATTGATGCCTTTAAAAATAATTAGTGGTATTTGAAATAAAATGTGGCTTTGTGCAAAAGAACCATATGACCCTCCTTTGTTAAGCCTTGCATCTATTGCATTTTCCCAAGACTTATGAGTACTTTATGTACTCACATACTACACTTAAAATAATAACCAGAGGAATATGAAGCTCAAGAAGGAAACTTCACTACGGCGTATGGATTCGGACGAAGGCTTTCGAGTACTAGGTTGCGCTTCCCACCAATTGCCTGTGGCGAATTGATAGGGTCTTCTCCGCTGGATTTACTTTTGCTTCCGCTGTGCTTTATCTTTTGTGTGAGTGCGAGGTCTTGTAACCTCGTTGTAATAAAGGTCTTTCGACCTGTACTCTCTTTATTAATGTAATTTCGTTGTTGGCAATGTAATCATCACTGTTTAACTGTGTGCACTAGCTTTGATCTGGGACTAGTGCTGTAATACACAGAGGGGCTGGATTTGGAAATCCGGGTCCCGACATAATTTGTGGGCTACCTTTGCTGGTTGATAATTGGTTTGCTTTGGAAAAAGTTGATGGCTTGTGCTTGGCGGTCGTTTTCTTAGTGCGTACCAACTGGTGGTGACCTCCTCCTAGGGTTGACGGTCTTGAGGCCTACGGTCTGGCTTCTTGCCGGCTTTTTGCTCCTGGTCAGCTTGCCCTAACTGTCTTGCAGTGGCTGATGCTCTGTGGCTATAGAGTTTGAGGGTTTGGGATGGAGTAGAAGAAAGGAGTGGCTTGCTGGTGCTGTGGGCTTTCTTCTCCCTTCGTTACTACTCAGCTAGCTGCGTGTGCTCTTTTGCTTGTGGCCGTGTCGTCCAGAGCTACTGTACTGTGCCTTCTAGAGGGTGTTGTGCTGGCCTCTCTGTGACTATGGAACCAGAAGGGCTTTGTTGGCTTTCCCATCAAGATGCATAAGGGTATTTTGGGGATTTAGGGATAGTTGGCTAGTTTCTATGTCTTTTGAGAATAACTCAGGTTTGTTTATATCGAGTGATGACCCTATGTTGTGAGAGATACCGACTGGCCCTGGACTATCAAGTATCTCTATGAACAGACTACCCTGCCCGAACTTTACCTCTAGGGCTCTAACGGCAATCTCTCTTTGCTTCTTTAGTTCGCTTAGTTTTATTTGTTCTTTTGTCCGGTCTTTTTTAGCATCTTAAGTACTAATTTACTCACAAAGAAATAGTGGTGCGATGTTTGTAACATCCTGAAAATTTAACTTTTGTAAAAAGAAATATTATGAGTTATTTTGCTATATATTATATTTGACTGGAATTTTTATTGCATTTTCTTTGGAGTTTGGTTAAGAAGTCAGGAAAAAGAGCACACCTGTTTAACAAATAGAAAACAAAAATTTAAAATGCGAATCTGAAAAGATGATCCAGTGAAAGAGGATATGGTTTGGTCCCCAAAATTCAGAAATCTTAATTTAGTATCTGCAATAATGAGTTGGCAGGAAAAAGTAAAATAAATAAATACATATATATATACATGTATACATGGATGGATATATATAAATATGTAAATATAATGTAGAGGGATGATAACAAAATAATGAATTACATGCAAACA
Source organism: Bonia amplexicaulis (assembly GCA_036346245.1). Taxonomy (NCBI): domain Eukaryota; kingdom Viridiplantae; phylum Streptophyta; class Magnoliopsida; order Poales; family Poaceae; genus Bonia; species Bonia amplexicaulis. The sequence continues at coordinate 12,028,966 of CM070766.1, forward strand.
AATCTTTATAAAAAGAAAATAGGTTTAAAAATATGTATATATATGTATATATATACACACACATAAATAAAGAAAAAGAAAAAAAAAGAAGAAAAAAGCTCCTTCCCGGCCGCACTGCGCGCTCGCCGCCTCCTCCGCACCCATCCCACATGCGGGCGTTCGGACCAGCGGTCCCCTTCGACCACCGGACGCCGCCGTCTGTCCGGCGCGCCACCCTGCCGTCGCCCCTTTTGTGCCACTCTGCTGCCGCGCTTTTTCTCACCCGCGCCGTTCGGACCAGGTGAGCAGGGCCATCGTCGAGCCACGCAAGCCATCATGAAGCTTTCGGCGGACCCCTGCTCTGCACCGCCTGCATCGCCCTACTCCCGCCGCTCGCCGACGCGACCGCACAGGGGGAGCACTCGATGCCGGCCCTCCTCACGCTCCTATAAGAACCCCTGAGGGCGCCAACGACTTCCCCACACCCCTAGGATCCTCCCATAGCGAGAAATCGAGCCCCCATCCACCGTAGCTCGCCGGCACCCTTCTCCTTCCCCAACTCCGGCGACCATCAACCCGACAAACCCCGCCGCTAGAATCCAATTCCTCGCACCCGAGCCATCTCCTGCGCGTCGTAAAGTCGCCCCCGGTCTTCCCCGAGCCTCCGGCCCGTACCTCGCCAACGCCAGAGCACCTCCCGAGCCGCCGCCATCGCACGCCGCCCGCCACTGCACCCGGTCCCCGCCGATCCTCCATCGGCTCCACCGTAGCACCGGAACGATTTCAAGCATCTCCGCACCTCTCCGCCACCCCGCCGCGGTGCCACCGCCAACCCCGGCCTCGGCCTCCTCCTTGACCAGCCTCCTTCACCGCATACCTTAAGAGGTAACGTCGTGTATATGGGGTAGGCAACGCCTCGAAGCTCACTTGGCTAGCGGCGTTAACTCTCATCTCCCCCTGGCTCCCCGTGCTCGAGCCCCGACCGCGTCTTTGGGTTGAGCCATTTTTTTATTTTCGCGGCCGACAGTGGGCCCTTTGTCACCGTAGTGGGTCGGCGGGCTCACCGCAAGCGGCCCCACCCGTTTGCTGCTTTTCTTTTTATCCAAATTTTCGCGCACGATTAAAATAGCGTACGAGGCTCAGGAGGAAGACGCTGAGGCAGCCAACCTAGCAGCTCCAAATCATCAAGAACCTAACTCCTGTGACCAAGGCGAGTTATCACTTTGACCATGTTGAACCCATGTTTATGCAAATTAATTTCCTTTAAATTATCCATGTGCATGCTATTATTTTATGTGATAGATTATGTTCAGTTTTATAGGATTTAGATATACACCCATTATTATGCTTGCTAGTATTACCTGTTGAAATGTTTGAGATATGTGAGCCTTGTCGCCGTAGGAAAGCTATCATAATGTAGTTTTCACAAATAGATTTATAATATATCGCATTGCTTAGTGTTGCTAGCTAAACGGGGACGCTTAGATGTCCCAAAATTCCTCACTTGCAAAATTTAATAATGATTTGGGCAGTCATGGTGGGAATGACTGGGGAAAGATTTGGAACTATTATTTTATACCCCAAAAAACCTCAAACTTGCTTAGTATCTGGGTGGATAATTTGGGGGCTAGTACGTGGTGCAGTGGAAGCACAATGTTGAGGAATGTGGTAGAACCACCCAGGTAGCCCTAAGGACCGAATCTTGTCATGTTAGCCCGTGTAAAACAGTACAACCACAAGTCTGTAAAATACAACTTGGCTAAGTAAATTTATCAACACCCCCGGACTCATCTCACCGGTAGTGGATAGGAGTGGATCTGCAAGGGTAAGGGGCGGCCCAAAGGGACACCAAGGGGAGGGTGAAGTTTTCCAGCTGTACTAGCGCTGCGGGAAGTGGAGCCCGGCTACGTTAGTGACTGTGGGAAACATCCCGTGCAACGTATGGGACCCACCGCAAGTGGGATAAACCCATAGGGTGAGATGACGAAAGAGGCTAGATATTTCAAAAAATCACTGTGACGGTCTGCTCAACCATATGACTAAGGAATCATGTGGGGCAATGAGTTGGCAGTCTCTTGTGGGAATGTGTACAAACTCGCAGAGTCAAAACTATTCGAATAGCCGTGCCCGCGGTCATGGGCGACGGGGACTTAACTAGATATAGTTCTGTTTCAAAAACGATTTGTGGGTGAAATGGGAAAATGTAGGGCAGTGAAATGCCCTACTTTGGAATTGTCCTGGGTGTCGTCCCAGTGGTAAGTTATGCAACTATAACGCTGGAAGATGATATACGGTGCAGAGACCATGTAATGGTGGATGGGCTCTGTACCACTATTAAGACGATTGAATTCTACTAAACTTGTGTCCTTTAAAAGCTGCTAGGTCATAGGAATTTTTAAGTACTGTATTGTAAAGGCAATTTCCAGCAAAATAAAATAAACCTAAGCCTTCCTTGGATTAGCCCAAGATGTATTTATCTTGATTACGTGTGATGGCTCACGAGCACGGTGGTTAGTGTGCTCACACTCATTACCAAAAACAGAAACAGAGACGCAGGATCATTATGAATATGAAGACGCCCCGGCCACAGAAGGGAGGAAGGACGATGGAAATTAGGTCGCGTCAGATTTTCCGAACCTAGACAAGCTAGACCTAAGGCATTGTGTGCACATATATTATCTAAATCTAGGTAATATATATCGCACATTACCCCCGCCGCTTGCACGAGGTTATGGTCCTACTTTTGCTTTCTCTTCCGCTGCTTGTTTGTAATGATGACATTCGGCCTAAGTGCCCCTTTTGTAAACTATCACCCGACGAGGTGTAATTTGAACAATGGTCTGTAATATTACTGTTTAAGCGATGTATGTGTTGATACAGCAATGACCTGTGTGCTCTAGCTACTGATCCAAGGAGTAGAGCAGTAAATCACAGGAGATTCTGGATTGAAAAATCCGGGTCTGACAGAGCTGGTATCAGAGCATACGACTGTAGGGTAAAAGCCTTAGTATGGACGTTAGAAAGAAAATAGGATTACAAATTTGCAAACTATATAAAAGAATTTCTAAAATATAGCGTATTAATTCTTTTTCTATCCTTCTTAGATCTGATCTGTTCTATCTTTCATTAAACATTTTTACAAAGATACTAACACTAGACATTTAATTTACAGATGGCCGGAGCTGGAGAGGAGGGTGACTGGGACTACTTGGCCCACGGGGTCTACGAGGGGGAGTTTGCCAGTATCCTACGCAAGCTCCTTCACTACCTGGGCTACCCAGATCAGCTCGTGTACCATGGACTCAAGACCACGGCAGGAGGAGAGGAGTCCTGGTTGATCGAGGTGTTCATCTACACAAAGAGTGCACACGACCCGCCCCACGTTTTCCGGACAGAGCACCAGTGGACCATCAGGACCGTGGCACTCCAGGACGCTGCGCGCCTTGCCGCCGCACTACTGCAGGCGACATCTACAAGGCCCCTTCTGCACCCCTTCGCTACTACCCATCGCGCCAGGAGAAGGCGCGATATAATGAGACCTACCTGCCTACGAGCGAGAACAACCCGATGCTTACGCATCAAGTTGGCTTGACCAGGGCCATGGGATCGGCCCACACTGCCGCTCTGGAGGAGATCACCGCCCTCCGGGCGCACCTCGTCGCCACACACACTGAGGTGGCGACCCTCCGCGAGCAGCTCGCCCAGTGCAAGCGGGCCTTGGCAGCAGCCAAGGCGGAGGCGGCCGCAGCACGGGCACAACCTCAGCAGGTCCCAGCCCCCGCCCCCACCAAGACTGCCGCACCGCCCCACAGACCCAGTGGACTCCGCACCCGCCTGACCGCACGCAAGAGCGTGCGACCTCCAGGACCACAGTCGGCTCTTCACCGGGGAGGGTCGCACCGCAGCCGCAGCCGCCGCACTGACTCGACACCGACCCTCCGAGTTCGGTGGCGGTGGGTCCCGCCTCGGTGCGGACTACAGCCCTCCAAATTTCCGGAGTTGGCTACATAGAGGAGTAGGTGGGTGGTGCCGTACTTGCTAGGTGTAGCGCAAGTACTAGTGATGTATCCAGCATGTTATGCCAGACCTTCTGTATCATAGTTGCTATTTCGGCCAGACTTTAATTATTGTGTTGTCATAGTAACTCCAGCCTAGAAGCTGGCTATGTGATGTTTATTTTATGCTTAAGGAAACAACCTTGTGTTGAAATTATTTTGTCGTTTATTTTGTTGGCTTTTATTGCATGAAGTGGCAACCTTCTTTTATTTGCCTAGTATTAGTATTAAGTCATAAAACTATGACTGCAGATGGCCAGTCAGAGGGTGACGAGGGCCCAGACCAATGCCACCCTCAACCAAGCAGTAGTGGACTCAACACCCGGGGTCTTGCCAGCAGGGTGTGAATCAGCCCAAGATCAGGAAGCCAACCTTCCGCCCCCTCCAACTAATCCCACCATGGCTCAAGTCATGGCACAGCAGACCCAATTGCTGCAGGCCATTATTACCGGGCAACAAGGTAGCTCCAGCAGGTGTAAGATCGAGGTGGCTGACTAGAGGGGGGTGAATAGGCGGTCTAAAAATTCTCTACAAATTATTGCTAATCAATTCAAGACCTTTTCTATTTGGCTAAACCAAGTATACAATGCGGAAGTTTAAATCAATTTGGTTTAGTTCAAATAGCACCTACAACAAATAAATTCGCCTAAGTGTACCAACAATTCTAGCCTAGGTCAAGGTTTGCAATCCTAGGTACACAAGCAATCAATTTAATTCTATGAATGTAAATTGCTTGAATGTAAATAAGGAACAAGGAAACAAACCACAATTTGACACGGTCTCTTTTTACCGTGGTGTTCGGAGAGTTGCCGCTCTCCCCTAATCCACGTTGAGGTTAGCCCAAATAAATCGGATCGGCTCCACGAATTAAGCCGAAACACCTCAATCCACTAGTGGTAGCTCTTTCCCGCTCCGGGTAGGTGAGCTCCAACCTTCACAACTTCGCCGGGCCTTCTCACAAGCTTCTTGAGAAGATCACCGCGCACGACGCCTCCAACGCCGTCTAGGAGTCGGCAAACTCCAAGAGTAATAAGCCAAGCCCTTCGCTTGACTCTCACCAAGTGCAATGGATGCACAAGCTCGCTGGACACAAAGTCCTCTCTCAGAGGCAACACATGCACTCTAGTCCTCTTCTTCCTTCTCACAAAGTGCAACACATGCACAATAGAGTGGAGAACCTCAAACTAGCTCAAGGGATCACAAATGAATATTCTAGCAACTTCTCCAACCGGCCTCAAGGGGGTATAAATACCCCACATAAGAAAACTAGCCGTTGGAGCAAAGTCCTGAAAAATTCAGGACGAGCGGTAGTACCGCCAGCCAATGGCCGGTAGTACCGCTCCACTTCTGACGCGTTGTAACGGCTATGTCAGAGCCTCTGAACTAGCCGTTACACGGTCAGAGCGGTAGTACCGCCGTTCATTTGCCGGTACTTCCGCTCGCCGGTAGTACCGCAAAGTCGGCGCGGTACTTCCGCTCGAGTCGAGCCCAAACTTGGTGCTCTCTGGAAAAAAGGGTCCGCTCGGGACTCGGAGCTTCCGGGAGCCGGTAGTACCGCTCAACACATGCCGGTACTTCCGCTCGCCGGTAGTACCGCTCATCTGAGCCGGTATTCGATTTTCTGGCGGTGCAGATATCTCAACAGATTTTGCAAAACACATTTGCAAACTATGATATCATGCACACATGGATCACACATGATTTCCAACAAGTTGCAAAACACATTTGCACACTTTTGAAATCAGGACGCAAAGATTAAATATGAGCTACAACCATTTGCAAAACACATTTGCAAATCTAAGCCTCATATTACAAAGAGTATAAACATGGACTTCAAGCACTTGCAAAATACATTCGCAATGCATAGTCCCATGTTACAAAGATGTTCAACACATGAGCTTCAACTATTTGCAAAACACATTCGCAAATACTAGCCTCATGTCAATTTGAGCTAGCGAGGTGAGGATGAGCCATCAACACATGATGAGACTCAAACTACTAGACATGACATCTCTTAATAGTACGGCAACCTATACTAGCAATCCGGTCTTTCAACCAAACACCAAGACCGGTAAAAGACTAGGAACACATCCTTAGCCCTAGCTAATCATACCTTTGCCTTGGGTCATCATTTTGATATGCATTAACACATAATGCATCTTTCACGTCAACTCTATCAACACATGATGATCTTTGCTTGATCAACACATGATCACCTTGATGGCCTTCAACACGTGAAGCCTTCATTCTTGATAGCATTCAACTCATGAATCTCTCTTCTTCTCGCGTCTTGACTTGATGATATTCAACACATGAAGTCATCCCAAGTCATGCTCATTTGTGGAACCTAACCTATTCATCCAACTCATGGAAACCATTAGTCCACAAAACAATTGTCATCAATTACCAAACTTCACCATTAACACATAATGGAGGGACAAGATTCAACAATCTTCCCTTTTTGGTAATTCATGACAATCTCAACAAATTATGAGATATAAAATTGATTTGTGAGTATACAACTTGTACACAACAATTTGTATACTCTTTAGATAAGCACAAAGCTTACTTATCCGGTTGTTATTTGATTATTCAACCATTAACATATAATGGAGAAGTTAGTTGACAACCCGATTACACATGAGTATATATGAACTACACAAGTTACATATACCCAACAATGTATTTCAAAGTAAAGATCCCAAATATGCATTTTGAGACAAGCATGGATCATTACTCATGAAACTCTAAACAATATAGAGAGCTCCCCCTAAATGTGTGCATACAAAAGCGTATATTGAATACATATGCACATATTCATTTTGAACAATAAGTGGAGTTCAATCTATATTTTGTATCTAATGAATGCACTAATATATGAGAGAATGACTTCGAATGCATACCTTTTTGATTTCATCTTTCCATCCAAATGAGACTAAACATAAATAGACTTAAACAAACATATTAGTCTCATATATGCATTAGTCAATATCACCAAAACAACATAATGGTATATGATATTATCATTAGAATCACATTATGATATTTGTCATTGACATCAAATGCATACCTCTTTAATTTCACCTTTCCATCCAAGTGAGACTAAACATAAATAGACTTAAACAAACATATTAGTCTCATATATGCATTAGTCAATATCACCAAAATAACATAATGATATATGATATTATCTTTAGAATCACATTTTGATATTTGTCATTAACACCAAAACCAAGTTAAACGGAGCTTGATCTTTCAATCTCCCCCTTTTTGGTGATTGATGACAAATCCATTTATGATAATAGCATATTGGTGAAAATGACTAAATGATATAAAATTAAGCGCATAAGAGAAGGTGAAAGCATTAATCAACATTTAAATTTAAAATTTTAATTTTTCACATTTTTGGTAACATTGGTGATAAACGCATTATCACATTTCTCCCCTAGTAGCAATAGCATTTCTATTGTTTCTCCCCCATTTGGCATTAAGCACCAAAAAGAGTCAATTAAACACAAATAGCATTGATTATTACATTTGAAATGATTTAATATCAATTTAGAGCATGAGGAGCTTGATACCATGTATATGTAAGGCACTTGTAATATATGGATCATTTCCTGATTTTGCATTCCAAGGGGCCTTCAAAAGCTTCCTGAAAAACTGACTTACAAATATCCAATAAATCTGAGAAAATTTGTCAGTATAGCTTAATGTCTGAGGATCAAGAGTCATAATTGCATCTACCTCAGATTATGAGCACAATTAAAGATATGAAAATCACAAATCAGCTCAATACATGAGTTTTCAGAAAACTGAGTCTGAAATTTCAGACTTTTACATCTCACTTTAGCTTCTAGAGAGAGATGGAAAAGAGATCAAATAATCTTTATAAATTCTGAGAAAAATTTGACAATGAAGAGCAATTAGAGAGTATCAATTTTTATTATTATGGCTTCCTTCAAATCTGAGCCTACAAGGAGATACAAAAATCACAAATTGGCTCAATAATTATGGAAGTTCTGAAATTTTCAGCCATTTTTCAAAGAGAGAAAAAGTCACAACTTTTATAAATTAATTTGAAATGATTTAAAATTTTGCAGATATAAACTTTATACTATTGGTGACCTTCTCCAACAAGAAATTTTTTTTAAAAATACTTTTCCAATCAAAAGATATGCTAAAATACGCTTTGAGAGCAAGAGAATGAATTGATTTTACATCAAAACCTTAAAATCAAAACCAATTGGATTTCCATGAAGTATTTTGATTTCTTAGCTTCATATGAGTTCTAAATACTAATTTAAGCCAAGATACACAAAGAAATCTTGCTCAAATAGCTAAACTCATTTTATGCAAGAATGTGTCATTTTGGGTCAATTGTAGTTTTTGGATGAGATTCAAATGAATATACCTTTTCAATGATTGGTCTTTTGTAAAAGCTTTGAACTAGAGGAATGTTTGAAATGACCAATCCTTTGAGTTTTGTATTGAACACTTTTTCAAAAACTCAATAGATTTTAATATAGGGAAATATGTCGTTTAATCCGAAAACAAGATCATATAAGATTCTTTTGGGGCCAAATCTTCCTTTTGATTTCTAAAATAGAAATTTTTACTCAAAAGGCTTAGAAATCATTTGAAATACATAGTTGAGTACTTTTATTGAGTTTTTCAAAACTTTTAGCCTTTTAAACAAGATTTTTGATTTTTGACCAAAAAGGCTCTTTTGAAGAGGTAATATTGCATATCCTTTGATTATTTACTCCATGAATACCAAAAGAAGCAAATGAGAATGAAACACATTCATTCACAAGACATAAAATAATTTTGGGCAAATAAGTAAAATAGTTTTCCAATAGTAATATTTTTACCCTTTTTTTTCTTTAGTAAGCACAAAAATATTATATATGTTTTCATAAAGAAAAATTCCCTTAAAATTGTTTTCTCCTCTTTTGTGTAAGGGGGATTCTCCTCTTCTTCTGAGAGACCATGTGACGGTCATCCCATTGAGAGTGATGAGTAATTGACATCTCGGGGATTCTCCTCTTTTGTGTAAGGGGGATTCTCCTCTTCTTTAGTATCGCATGTGTTCCAGGTTTCAGCAGAATTAATTTTCTGAATTCTCGGGGGCGATTTTAAAGAAAACGACATTCACCCCCCTCTGTCGCCATTTCGGTCCTTCATCTTCCTTTTCTTCTCTTTTCTTATCTCCTCCCTTTTAATCACTTGTGAGAATATACCACTTATAAACATGAGTGATGTCTAGTATAGTAAATTCCAATGTAGAAAGACTTGATATCACTTGTACTATTTGAGAGCATACATGGCACCAAATGTACTTAATTCTATTTGTAAAAACTTGATGCCTCTTGTATGATCAACTTGTTTCTCAGAAGGTCAAATATTGGTACTTCATCTTCAATAGTTTTCACTTGATTTGATGAAGAGATACCACTTGTAGAAAAAGATGTTACTTGAAAAGCACTTGGAGGAGTATGATATCACTAGAAGATATACCACTTGTCAAGGTGGATACCACTTAAAAGAAATTGATATCATAGGTGAAAGAGCTTGATTAATAGCAAAGATTATCTCGGCAAGAGGAAAAGGATATCACTTTGAAAGATGTCACTTTGACGAAAAAGGATACCACTTATTTTCCAAAGGAAAGAGATACCTAGTCAAAAGAATAGATACCACTTGAAGAATAATATAACTTGAAAATCAATGATATCATATATGTGAAGAGCTTGGTAAAGAAATATTTGCTTGCCAAGAATAAAAGGATATCAATCCAAAAGACATCATTTGGAAGAAATAAGCATACCACTTAATTTTCACAATTAAGGGATACTACTTGAAGGATATGGATGATGTCATTTGTAAAGATAGGAGTGAAGCGCACGCTGAGGTCAAGATGACTAAAACGTCTACCACTCTTTAGGAGGATGCCATTTTAATGAGAAAGAATCAAGGAAATAGAAAAATGGCATATGGAGTCAATAAATACTTGAGGGTAGCTAGCTGTGATTAACAAGGATCAACTTGACCAAGAGGAGCAAATGAAATGGCTGAGAAAATTAGAGATCAAATTTTGAATCAAATCAGCCATACTCCAGAAATATCGGAAGTACCGCAGAATCACTGTCGGTAGTTCCGACAACCGGAAGTACCGCAGACTGACTGCCGGTAGTTCCGAAAATTCTGGGAACATGACAAGAATTGGTATGAGAGCCGGTTAGCTCTTCCTCATAGATCTTAACCGGTCTCAAGAGCCATGGCGACGGACAAGTACTCGACCAAGCCCCCGATCTTCGATGGGATGGACTATCCTTTCTGGAAGAGTCGGATGGAGACCTACATCTAGGCTCAGGGCTACGCCATCTGGCGAAAGGTCAAGGTTCGGTTTGTTTCTCGCCGATGGGGACGCCAATGCCGGAAACATGGTCGACGTTGAGGCAAACGCTAAGGCAAGGAACATCATAACCTGTGGACCGAGTCGTAGTGAGTTTGACCGCATATCTCATCTTCCGTCGCCTTGATATTTGGGCGACCCTCAATGCTTACCATGAGGGCACCACCCAAATAAAGATGGTGCGACAGGACCAGTTCAAGCGAGATTACAACAAGTTTGAAATGCTCGCTGGCGAGTCCCTTGATGAGTGTTTTGCGCGTTTTCACAAGATCTTGAGCAACATCCGAGCGGTCGGTCTCACGCACCCGACTCGGACAACGCCGCCGATGCTCACCGCACTCGATCTGCGTGTTTGGGAAATGAAAGTGACCACCATCAAAGACACGATGACCTCTCGACCACGACTCTTGACGCTACTGTACTCACGCCTCAAGACTCACGAGATTGACATTGTCTCGTGGGTCAAGTCACGATCGATGGCCTTGGTCACCGATCCCGTTTCTTCTTCGGGCCCCTCTTCTGATTCGACTTGCGGTTTCTCCCTTGCCGCTCTCTGTGACGTAACTGATGATCAGTTAGAGCAGCTTGCGGATGAACAGCTAGCCCTCCTAGCGCGAAGATTTTCTCATGCTTACAAGAGGAGGAGGGATGGAAAAAGAGGAGGACCCGTGATTTGTTTCGAGTGTGGTGGCCCCAACCACATCCGAGCAAACCGTCCCAAGCTTGGGAAGGGTAAAGGCGACTTGATGGTTCGGGCAAGAACGACTACACCGACAAGAACCGTAACTCAAGCCCTCAAGACTGCTCCAAGGCAAGAAGAAGTTCCGCAACTTTGGGAAGGCGAAGAAGCTCTTCCACCGCGTCCTCACCGCTGACGACCTCGACCTCGCCGAGGTAGAGGGATGGAGCGACGACGACGGGACGGGTGATCAAGAATCCAAAGGCGGCGACGACTTCTCCCAAGATGTGCTTCATGGCCCTCGAGGGCGAATCGAGCGACAATGAGTGCATCTCGACCGACGAGGTGAGCCCTACTTATGATCAACTTAATGATGCTTTCCTTAAGCTAGGTAGATTTCATGCCAAGTCTAGGGCTAGGTGTGCTGATTTAGAGAAGGAAGTAGCTAGACTATCACGGAGCTTACTTAACACATCCGCTCCCTCCGTGATGACCGTGATACATGCTATGCCTTGATTGATGATATGGAGAAATTAAGGACCTCTCATGCTAGTCTGTCTTCTGAGCTTGATTTGATTAAGGTGGAGAACATTAGTCTTCTTGCTAAGCTTGAGATGAGTAGGGTAGTTCCTGTTTCATCTTCTACTGTTGAGACTATTTCTTGCACCTCATGTGAGGATAAGGATAATGCTTTTAGAGGTCTTTATACATTGCTTCTCGATCTGCCCGAGACGTGTGAAAGTTGTAATAACTTAAAGATGAATCTAAAATGGGCAGATCATAAAATTGCTGAGTTACAAGCTTTTTTACTTGAGCCTATTGCTTCATGTGTAAACTGTCCTAAGTTAATCACGAACTTGAATCTGTCTCAAAACAGTTTCAAGAAATGATTGACTACAATAAGAAAATGGCTCAGTATGCTTCTAAGGACCCTGTTAGCTCACCATGCAAAAATTGTGATAAACTAAAATCTAACTTGATTGCGTTGGATGATAAATGTGTGAAGCTAACTAAGAACCTCCTAGAAAAATCACGTCCTGCTTGTGCCTTCTGTGCTGAGGTGTTGGAAAAGGATAAGGACATGGTAGAGACGTTTAGGAAGAGTTACGAAGACCAAATGGCTAGGATTAGGACTGCCCCCTGTGTGTCCTGCGAAGCCCTCAAGGTTGAGGTGGCCGTGCATAAGGAGAAATATGCACGTGCTATTCGCTCTTCTGCTATTTTTCCTTCTCCTTCCTCTCCTCCTGCTGTCTCTTCTTCTTCTCCTTGCTCCTCTTGCACCTCTCTCTTTCGGGAGTGTCAGTACCTTATGAACACTCTCGAGAAATTTGTAGGAGGCAAGAAGAATCTCAATCTTATTCTAGACCAATCAAAGATTTGCAAGTTCAAACAGGGTCTAGGATATGATCTCCGTGAGGATGTGAGGAAACATCCACCTGTCGTGCTCAGACCCATAGCCGCAGGTGTGATTGAGGTCAAGCCCAAGAACAAGAAAGTTCAATTTAAATCAGCGGGCTTTGTCCAAGGGATTTCTGACAGCAAGGTGATTTCACCGCAGCCTTGACCCCTCGATGCGTATCATTGCACCTTCCGCCGAAGGATGGGCATTTGTTTGACCATTGCTTCAAGCGCCAAGATCGCGCCAAGAGACCGTGTTGAGTCTCTTAGGCGTATTCGTGGTCAGCCCTGGACCTTGAGTGCACCTAAGACCAACACGAGGTCTAGGTTTGCTCTTGTTGGTAGCTTTGGGCAAGACCGAGGACTTGGTTTTTCCGAGTCTTCTGTTTTTCGTCTTCGTGCTCCCTCTGGTTCTGACTTCCGCCGTCCTGAGGGTAGATCTCGTTTTCCCCATCGAGATGCCTACCCGCGGCGTGATCAGCCTGTTGCCGGTGCACCGACTCGCTCGTCCGTAGCAGTCGGACCCAGCAACAGCTTCAGGTCTGCTCACAGATCTTCTGCTTCTTTGAGCGACGGAGAGCGTAGGGTAGATAGAGGTCAGTCGTGCTTGACTACTTCATCTGCTCGACGTGTTATTCAGTATTGGGTGCCAAAATCACTCTTGATTTATCCCAGTACTGAGACTTTGCTCTCTTGTTGACTCAGGTTCACGCGGGAAGAAGAAAGGTTTGGCTTGTAGACTCCGGGTGTTCACGACACATGACCGGAGATTCCCGTTGATTTTCTTCCCTTGCCCGTGCTCCAGGTGATGAGACGATCACCTTCGAAGACGCCTCTTCTGGGCGAGTCATCGCCAAAGGTACAGTGCGCATTAATGATTCATTTGTTTTGAAAGATGTTGCCTTGGTTAGTAAGCTGCAGTATAATTTGCTTTCAGTCTCTCAGCTTACCGATGATGATTTTGAGGTGAGCTTTAAGAAAAACAATTGCAAAATTCTTGATTCTTTGGGTAGTTTGGTTTGCGGGATTTCTCGTTTTGGGAGGATCTTTCGTGCTGATTTTTCTGAGTCTTCTGGTGATCCTCTCCGTTGTTTGCTTGCTTCTGAGGCCCGCGACTCTCTTTCTGGCATAGGAGACTTGGTCATATTGGATTTGACCATTTGATCCGAGTTAGCGGCCACGATCTCATTCGTGGTCTGCCGAAACTCAAGATGGTCAAAGACTTGTTTGCGCTCCATGCCGGCAAGGCAAGATGGTTGCCGCCTCTCATCCTCCGGTCACAGTTACTATGACCGATGCACCGGGACAGTTGCTCCATATGGACACAGTCGGACCAGCTCGAGTGCAGTCTGCAGGAGGGAAGTGGTATGTCCTTGTCGTGGTCGATGACTTCTCGAGGTATTCTTGGGTGTTTTTCCTAGCCTCGAAGGATGAGACGTTTACACATTTCCGAGGTCTTTTCAGTAGGCTTTCTGTTGAGCTTCCAGGTGCCGTGCGAGCGATCCGCAGTGACAATGGCACGGAGTTCAAGAATTCCTACTTTGAGAGTTTCTGCGTTGAGACAGGTGTAGAGCACCGCCTCTTCTCCGCACGTCCCACAAAGAATGGCGTCGTGGAGAGGAAGAACCGCACTCGGTCGAGATGGCTGTGACGATGCTCGATGAATACTCTACACCGCGGAAGTTCTGGGCTGAGGCTATAGCCACCGCGTGCCATGTCTCAAATCGAGTTTTTCTGAGGGCACACTTGCACCACACTTCTTATGAGCTGAGATATGGGCGAAAGCCCAGCGTCTCTCATTTTCGTATGTTTGGTTGCAAGTGCTTTATCTTGAAGTCTGGGAACCTAGATAAGTTCGAGTCACGTTCTTGTGATGGGATCTTTCTAGGTTACTCGACTTCTTCGCGGGCTTATAGAGTCTGGAACTGCGAGTCTAGCAAAATGGTAGAAACCTGTGAGGTAACCTTCGATGAGGCCAGTCCGGGGACTAGGCCCGATATCTCAGGTTCTCTAGAGCAGTCCGAGACCATCTTCGTGGATGATGAGGATGATAGAGATGAGGGTTGTCTACCCGATCCAGTCTCTCATCCACCCCTTGAGGTGCCTTCTTCCACCGCACCTCGAGGTGATCAGCCCTAACCTTCTGCTTCTTCTGGAGCTAGTGGCTCTGTTCCTACCCCGTCAGGTCACGAGGTAGAGGCCACTTCTTCATCTCATCCTGGACCTCCAAGACATATTCACAAATCTCATCCTTCTGAGCTAATGATTGGAGATCTATTTGAGCGAGTCACACGCTCCAAGTCTGGCGTATCACTTTTCTGTCTCCACTCTGCCTTCGTAGCTTCCTTTGAGCCTAAAGACGTTTGTCATGCTTTATCTGACGAGTCTTGGGTCAATGTCATGCATGAGGAGCTCGAGAGTTTCGAAAGAAACAAGGTCTGGACGCTTGTTGAGCCCCCTCGAGGTCACAATATCATTGGGACCAAATGGGTGTTCAAGAACAAGCAGAGCGAGGATGGGGTGGTCATTTGTAACAAGGCTAGACTGGTTGCTCAGGGGTACTCCCAGGTTGAGGGTCTAGACTTCGAGGAGACTTTTGCCCCTGTAGCTCGTCTTGAGGCCATTAGAATTCTGCTTGCCTTTGCAGCTTCTAAGGGTTTCAAGCTTTACCAGATGGATGTCAAGAGTGCCTTTCTCAATGGCTTCATTGAGGAAGAAGTCTATGTCAGACAGCCTCCAGGTTTCGAGAATCCCAAATATCCTAGTCATGTCTTCAAGCTTTCCAAAGCATTGTATGGACTTAAGCAAGCCCCTAGAGCTTGGTATGAGAGGCTTAAGTCCTATCTATTGAGACATGATTTCGAGATGGGTAAAGTCGACAAGACCTTGTTCACTCGCCGCTTGGCGAGGACCTTCCGCTCGTCTCAAATTTATGTCGATGACATCATCTTTGGCGGCTCTTCCCATGCTCTAGTTTCACAGCCTCTCGGATGTCATGAGCACCGAGTTTGAGATGAGCATGATGGGTGAGTTGACATTCTTCCTTGGCTTCCAAATCAAGCAGACTCGGGAGGGTACCTTCTTGCATCAAGGCAAGTACACTCGAGACCTCCTAAGATGCTTCGACATGAGTGACGGTAAGCCAGTATCAACTCCTATGGCTTCTACAGCCGTTCTAGACCCAGATGAGGACGGCGAGCCAGTCGATCAAAAGGAATTCAGAAGCATGATTGGCTCTCTCTTGTACCTCACTGCCTCGAGACCGGACATACACTTTTCTGTGTGTCTTTGTGCTCGGTTTCAGGCTTCTCCTCGCGTGTCTCACCGCCAGGCGGTGAAGCGCATCTTTCGGTACCTTCGAGCTACCATTGACTATGGTATCGGTACTCTTCCTCCTCCTGTCATCCCTTAGAGCCTTTTGGATGCGACTTTCTTGGTCAGGGATAGATAGAAAGAGCACTTCGG
Source organism: Bonia amplexicaulis (assembly GCA_036346245.1). NCBI lineage: Eukaryota > Viridiplantae > Streptophyta > Magnoliopsida > Poales > Poaceae > Bonia > Bonia amplexicaulis. The sequence continues at coordinate 12,044,960 of CM070766.1, forward strand.
GCACCTGCCAGTTCATTGGCACTTCTCTCGTTTCTTGGTCTTCGAGGAAGCAGTCCAGAGTTGCACAGTCCACCGCCGAGGCCGAGTACGTTGTTGCAGCCAGTTGCTGTAGCCAAGTGCTTTGGATGATCTCGACTCTGCGGGACTTTGGGTTAGCTATCGATCGTGTCCCGCTCTTTTGCGATAACACGTCTGCGATTAGCATTGCTAAGAACCCAGTACAGCATTCTCGGACAAAGCACATTGATATTCGATATCACTTCCTTCGAGACCATGTAGAGAAGGGTGACATTGTGCTACATTTCGTGGAGAGTGACCACCAGGTGGCTGACATCTTCACCAAGCCTCTAGACAGCTCGAGGTTTTCAGCTCTGCGGGGAGAGCTTGGGGTGGTTTGTCCTTACGGACTGTTGTGAGGGGGAGCTTTGGGACTTATTGCTTTATCTTATTAATTATGCTTCTGTATCCTTACTGCTGCATCGCATTTTCGGGTGCATTGGGTTTAGTCCTTCTAGCATAGGTTAGAGTGTGTCTCTTGCTGAGTGCTTAGACTTCTTGCTCTTATCTTTTGATTCTGAGGTCCTGCTCTATTAGCCGCTTCTCTTCTTTCACTAGGTTGAGCCTACTCACTGCTTTTAGGTTCTAACAGGGGTCGGGCCACCCTTGGGTAGACAGGGTACGTGTTTGCTCCCTAGTGAGGTAGATTACCGTACTAGTAGTCTTAGAGTCATATGGGGTAGATGAGAGTTAGTCTGAGTCATTAGTATTCTCTATCTTATCTATGCTTTAAGGACTGTCTTTCTTGTTTTATTTGCCAGCTTCTCTTGTTTATTGCTTTGGTTCAGGGGGAGTTCATTTGGGAACTTCTAGATCTTAATGATGACATAACTCAACTTGAACTAAAAGTTGCATCACATGTTGAGGGGGAGCTGGATTTTCTGTATTGCATTCTGCATTGTAACATACACATGGAGCCTTGATTATTATCCTTTCATGACATGTTTTTCATTATATTACATCTTGCCATGATTTGTGCTCCATTTCTAGTTTGATCATGACTTTATATGTGTAGTCAAGTCTTTGCCATGATAGGTTATTTAAAATGCTAAATTTGACATAATTCATGTCTTGTTCATATTTGAGACTAGTCGGCTTTAGTTATCTTCTTATGGTACATGCCATGTCAAATAGGCTGAGTTGAGTCTTGAATCATTGTTGAGCGATAGATTGAGCTATAACAGTTCTTGATGACACATAAGTTAGTACAATCTGTTAAAAAGCAAAAAGATCTCTTTTGTGCGAAAAAACTGATCTCACCAATTCCTTCTCATGAGACGGCTTGCTATTGCACAAGGCATGAATTCAGGGGAGATTTGGATGACCAAGATCATTTCCTTAAGCTTATTGCTTAGAATGATCGCATAAGGCTTGAGGTCTAGCACATGACTGAATAAAAAGATGGTTGAAAACAACCATGTGATCTCTAAAGAAAAATGTCATTTGTGCTCAATTGCAAAAATGTCAAAGTACTTAAACAAATGATTCATTTTTGAACTAGTAGCACTCTAGTTGACTCAACACTAGCTTCTTGGTTCCATTTAGCTTATTGACATGGCCTGCATCATATTTGACTTGACTTGCTAAGCACTTCAATTAAAATTCAGATTATACCTTATGTTGCTTAGCTTCACTTTACATACTTAGTCATGATCTTTGTAGCATACTTGTATGTTATGGCATGATGAAATACATAAATGGTCATTTTGGATAATTCTCATGGCTCCACATGCTTAAAAATGATCAAATCAGCCATTTCATTCATTTTCATGACATTTTTCTCCTTCTTTCATTCTTGATGGGTTTATTGCCAAAAGGGGGAGAATAGTGGTAGAAAAAGCCACTTCGGGAGCTTTGAGGAAAACTTGTTCTTTCTTTTGCTCCTTCTGTTGACATGGTCATTAACTTCACTCTTTTACTTATGGACCATGTTAGACTCTTCAAACTCAACTTTGTGCTTTTTCGGTGTTTGTCAATATACTCATCAAGGGGGAGATTGAGAGACCATGTGAGGGTCATCCCATTGAGAGTGATGAGTAATTGACATCTGTTCTCAAAAGTTGAGTTTGAGTCGGTTTGTCCGGACCTAGACGTTGCATGGTGTAATGGGCTCGGTCGGACTTTGGTCAAGCTTAGTCGTGTGGGTTAGGACGTATACTCAGTTGTCGCGACAGGTTTGGACATATTTATGCTATTTGTGCGTTCATGTATCGAGCGGTGCTATTTGACGTGTTTTCTTGTCTGTGTGTCTGCAGGACGTCGAGACAGAGTCGTGGCGAGACACGGTGGACCGGACTAGGCGCAGGTGGCGCTGAGGTCAGAACGGTCGGGATGGCGTGGACTCGAGGTGGTTGCAAGGCGTACGAGGCAAGGAGCGCGGAAGCTTCCCGGAAGGTGCAGGAGGGGCGAAACGGGAATTTCGCAAGGCTGCACAAGCGGGAGACGGCTCCGTTAGGGTTTAGCCGGCGTAACGGGTTGGAGACCCGTTAGCCAAGGGCTATAAATAGAGGTTGGAGGCTGCATACCCCTTAGGACACAATAGAGAGAGTTAGGGTTTTGAGAGCTCATTCATCTCTTTGTGTGAGTTGTGTTCCTCCCAAGAAGCATGTGAGGCTCTTGGTGTTCTTGAGGATTGAGAGAGTGGGTTTTTGAGTGTTCTATGTGTTGAGTTGCTCTCCTGCGTGAGGGTACTCAGGAGAAAGCTTGTAGTGTGTGTTTTTTTGATTTCCAATTGCGTATGAGAACACAGTATTAGTTCTTGTGATGAACTGGGTGTAGAAACTTTCATTTCAATCATTCCTCTCTCTGTGTTGAAATCTTTGTGAGTTATCTTTTGTCTAAATTGATTACCTGCTCTTTGTCTGCTATTCTCTTGCAAGTCAGAGTTTATTTTGAGTCTTGTTTGGTCAGATTCTGTTCGGTTTTGGTCTGCTTTTCAATCTTTTGAGAGTTTGTTTTTTGTTTTTCTCTTTTGAGCGGTTGGGAGTTGGTGGAGATGGCAGGGCGCTGCTTGTCTTTGTCTCCTCTGTATGGTTCCTATTGATAGAGCTAGGGGAGGTGATGTGTTCTTGTTTTTCCCATTAGTATACATGCGTATGGTGCAGTATGACTAAGTTTTTGTAGTTTTGATTTTTAGTTGTGAGTTTGTGAGATGGAGCAAAAGGCTGCTGGTGTTTGTCTCCTGCGTGACTTGCATGAATGAGCTTTTTTTTTTGATGAATTCAACTCTCCTTTTTGCTGCTATTTTCAGCCTAGTGCTACCCAGTCTTTCGGCAGCAAAGTAACTCTTCTGCTAGCTCATTTCATTTCTTTTTGCCTCGGCTAGCAGCAGCTCTCGACAGCAGATATTAGTTCAGTTTCTTTTGCATGTTCTTCTTCTGTTTCTCTTTTGGACAGTACAGCATTTGCGCCGAGTAGCTGGTTCCCTCCGCTTCAGCTGTTTGCAGCCAGCAAACATGTGGTCGTGAGGACTGAGGAGACCAGCAAGCCTTTAGTGCTTTTCTTTTTATTTATTTGCTGTTGTTTAAACCTTTGGCATGCAGACCAAACGACATTATTTTTAGCTGAAATTTTTACTGATTACTCTCTGATTTATGCTGAATTTTTTAGTATCGCATGTGTTCCAGGTTTCAGCAGAATTAATTTTCTGAATTCTCGGGGGCGATTTTAAAGAAAACGACGTTCACCCCCCTCTGTCGCCATTTCGGTCCTTCATCTTCCTTTTCTTCTCTTTTCTTATCTCCTCCCTTTTAATCACTTGTGAGAATATACCACTTATAAACATGAGTGATGTCAAGTATAGTAAATTCCAATGTAGAAAGACTTGATATCACTTGTACTATTTGAGAGCATACATGGCACCAAATGTACTTGATTCTATTTGTAAAAACTTGATGCCTCTTGTATGATCAACTTGTTTCTCAGAAGGTCAAATATTGGTACTTCATCTTCAATAGTTTTCACTTGATTTGATGAAGAGATACCACTTGTAGAAAAAGATGTTACTTGAAAAGCACTTGGAGGAGTATGATATCACTAGAAGATATACCACTTGTCAAGGTGGATACCACTTAAAAGAAATTGATATCATAGGTGAAAGAGCTTGATTAATAGCAAAGATTATCTCGGCAAGAGGAAAAGGATATCACTTTGAAAGATGTCACTTTGACGAAAAAGGATACCACTTATTTTCCAAAGGAAAGAGATACCTAGTCAAAAGAATAGATACCACTTGAAGAATAATATAACTTGAAAATCAATGATATCATATATGTGAAGAGCTTGGTAAAGAAATATTTGTTTGCCAAGAATAAAAGGATATCAATCCAAAAGACATCATTTGGAAGAAATAAGCATACCACTTAATTTTCACAATTAAGGGATACTACTTGAAGGATATGGATGATGTCATTTGTAAAGATAGGAGTGAAGCGCACGCTGAGGTCAAGATGACTAAAACGTCTACCACTCTTTAGGAGGATGCCATTTTAATGAGAAAGAATCAAGGAAATAGAAAAATGGCATATGGAGTCAATAAATACTTGAGGGTAGCTAGCTGTAATTAACAAGGATCAACTTGACCAAGAGGAGCAAATGAAATGGCTGAGAAAATTAGAGATCAAATTTTGAATCAAATCAGCCATACTCCAGAAATATCGGAAGTACCGCAGAATCACTGTCGGTAGTTCCGACAACCGGAAGTACCGCAGACTGACTGCCGGTAGTTCCGAAAATTCTGGGAACATGACAAGAATTTTGATTTTCAGAGGAGAGGTTTGATATATTGTTATATTTTGCTCTAAAGTTTTTCACACAGAAATAAAAGCTACTTGTGGAGCATTTCCAACTATGAGCTAAGATCAAAATTCTTTTCAATATAGTTTTTAACAAATTAAGCTTTCAATTTTTAAACAAACTCATTTTCAATAATTTTCACAAGAATGCAAAAATGAGCATTTGGGGGTATTTTTAAACATTCAATTTCATGTATGAGTTGTAAATACCCTTATGAGCTAATATATGTCAATGGATTTAGCTCAAGTGGCAAAACTCACTTAAGTGCTAGATAGTGACCACATAGGTCATCTCAATATTTTGGATGAGTTTCAAAACCAAATAACTTTTGATTAGTTGGCTTTTTGGAAAACTTTTGAATACCAATAATGCTTGAAATAGCCAACTCTAGGTTTTTTGTATTGAACACATTTTCAAATTCCTTTTAGAATTGATTTTAGCAAATTTTTGAGTTTAAAGCAAAAAACAAGATACTAGATTGATAGTTTTGGGTTGGAAACTCAATTTTACTTGAAATAAGTTTTCTAAAGCCAAAACCTTTGTAAAACCTTTGAAATGCATTTGTATATATTTTCAACTAGTTTTTCAAAGATATACTTATTATTTCAAGATTTTGACTTTTGGCTAAATGGCTCAATTTTGAAAAGCAATTCTAGCACTTAATAAATATGGGCACACTTAGGGATGTAGTATATATAAATATGATTTAACACTCCCCCTTAATGTGCCACTATATCTTGCTCATGATTATAATAATGAAATTTAAGCACAAGATCAAGAACACCCCTTTTAAACGATTTTCATTAAATGCAACCTACACAAGGCTAGGGGCTTAATACATGAATGTAGATACGTGTTACCGAGATGGCATTGGTTGATGATGTGGCAAGATTATCCTTAAACTTGGCTTCCATTTTGCATATGGTGAAATTCACCTCTTTATCAATTAGCCAAGTCTCTAATGCCTCTCCAAGTACCTATTAAGCTTTTAAACACATTTTGGTACCCAAAACTTGGTTGGGTCCATGAATGTTAGTTACAAGAGATTTGGGCACCCAAATGGCCCTAACATTTAATTTTTGTGAACTAACATTTCTAACAAACACATTGCTATTTTTATCTTTCCTAAGCAAATAATGTTCATTGAATAAAGATGGCTTAGGAATGATACCTTTGGGACAATCCTTACTAAGATATCCCTTCTCTCGGCAATTATAGCAAGTACGGCAATCATTACCTCTTCTTATTTTCTTGCCTTGCTTGTTGCCGGTTTGCCTCTTTATTGATGGATTTTTCTTGTTTTCCATCTTGTTGGGGCACTTAGAGGAGAAGTGACCCGTCTCATTGCAACCATGGCACTTGACTTTCTTCGTGTGTCTTGCATTATACCTTATCTTGCTATTCTCCTTCTTGGAGATGAAACCTATACCTCTCTTGTCATTTGACAATTTTTGACTTCCCAAAATTTTGTCAAGAGAGGCCTTCCCTTTATAACTCTTTTCCAAGTCATTTTTCAAAGTTGTGACTTGGGCCTTGAGCTCTTTGTTTTCCTTTACAAGATTAGTCTCAACATGCATAGAGGAAGTGATAGCATCTATTTTTGAGCAACAAGGAATATCAAGCAAATCATCACAAGATGTTGATACACTAATTTTAGATGAATTGCTAGAGCTAGGAACTACACAAGGTATATCATCTAATAAATCCTCACATGAGGTGGATACATTTATTTTAGATGAAATGCTAGAGTTAGGAGCTACACATGGCATATCATCTAATAAATCCTCACATGAGGTGGATACATTTATTTTAGATGAAATGCTAGAGTTAGGAGCTACACATGGCATATCATCTAGCAAATCACAACTAATGTCTATATCCACATTTGGTTTAGAATATTTCTTGAGAAGAAACACCTCAATCTACTAGTGGTAGCTCTTTCCCGCTCCGGGTAGGTGAGCTCCAACATTCACAACTTCGCCGGGCCTTCTCACAAGCTTCTTGAGAAGATCACCACGCACGACGCCTCCAACGCCGTCTAGGAGTCGGCAAACTCCAAGAGTAATAAGCCAAGCCCTTCGCTTGACTCTCACCAAGTGCAATGGATGCACAAGCTCGCTGGACACAAAGTCCTCTCCTAGAGGCAACACATGCACTCTAGTCCTCTTCTCCCTTCTCACAAAGTGCAACACATGCACAATAGAGTGGAGAACCTCAAACTAGCTCAAGGGATCACAAATGAATATTCCAGCAACTTCTCCAACCGGCCTCAAGGGGGTATAAATACCCCACACAAGAAAACTAGCCGTTGGAGCAAAGTCTTGAAAAATTCAGGACGAGCGGTAGTACCGCCAGCCAATGGCCGGTAGTACCGCTCCACTTCTGACGCGTTGTAATGGCTATGTCAGAGCCTCTGAACTAGCCGTTACATGGTCAGAGCGGTAGTACTGCCGTTCATTTGTCGGTACTTCGCCGCCGAATACCGCAAAGTCGGCGCGGTACTTCGCCGAGTCGAGCCCAAACTTGGTGCTCTCTGGAAAAAAGGGTCCGCTCGGGACTCGGAGCTTCCGGGAGCCGGTAGTACCGCTCAACACATGCCGGTACTTCCGCTCGCCGGTAGTACCGCTCATCTGAGCCGGTATTCGATTTTCTGAGCGGTGGCAGATATCTCAATAGATTTTGCAAAACACATTTGCAAACTATGATATCATGCACACATGGATCACACATGATTTCCAACAAGTTGCAAAACACATTTGCACACTTTTGAAATCAGGACGCAAAGATTAAATATGAGCTACAACCATTTGCAAAACACATTTGCAAATCTAAGCCTCATATTACAAAGAGTATAAACATGGACTTCAAGCACTTGCAAAACACATTCGCAATGCATAGTCCCATGTTACAAAGATGTTCAACACATGAGCTTCAACTATTTGCAAAACACATTCGCAAATACAAGCCTCATGTCAATTTGAGCTAGCGAGGTGAGGATGAGCCATCAACACATGATGAGACTCAAACTACTAGACATGACCCCTCTTAATAGTACGGCAAGCTATACTAGCAATCCGGTCTTTCAACCAAACACCAAGACCGGTAAAAGACTAGGAACACATCCTTAGCCCTAGCTAGTCATACCTTTGCCTTGGGTCATCATTTTGATATGTATTAACACATAATGCATCTTTCACGTCAACTCTATCAACACATGATGATCTTTGCTTGATCAACACATGATCACCTTGATGGCCTTCAACACGTGAAGCCTTCATTCTTGATAGTATTCAACTCATGAATCTCTCTTCTTCTCGCGTCTTGACTTGATGATCTTCAACACATGAAGTCATCCCAAGTCATGCTCATTTGTGGAACCTAACCTATTCATCCAACTCATAGAAACCATTAGTCCACAAAACAATTGTCATCAATTTCCAAACTTCACCATTAACACATAATGGAGGGACAAGATTCAACAATCTTCCCTTTTTGGTAATTCATGACAATCTCAATAAATTATGAGATATAAAATTGATTTGTGAGTATACAACTTGTACACAACAATTTGTATACTCTTTAGATAAGCACAAAGCTTACTTATCCGGTTGTCATTTGACTATTCAACCATTAACATATAATGGAGAAGTTAGTTGACAACCCGATTACACATGAGTATATATGAACTACACAAGTTACATATACCCAACAATGTATTTCAAAGTAAAGATCCCAAATATGCATTTTGAGACAAGCATGGATCATTACTCATGAAACTCTTAACAATATAGAGAGCTCCCCCTAAATGTGTGCATACAAAAGTGTATATTGAATACATATGCACATATTCATTTTGAACAATTAGTGGAGTTCAATCTATATTTTGAATCTAATGAATGCACTAATATATGAGAGAATGACTTCGAATGCATACCTTTTTGATTTCATCTTTCCATCCAAATGAGACTAAACATAAATAGACTTAAACAAACATATTAGTCTCATATATGCATTAGTCAATATCACCAAAACAACATAATGGTATATGATATTATCATTAGAATCACATTATGATATTTGTCATTGACATCAAATGCATACCTCTTTGATTTTTCATTTCCATCCAAGTGAGACTAAACATAAATAGACTTAAACAAACATATTAGTCTCATATATGCATTAGTCAATATCACCAAAACAACAAAATGGTATATGATATTATCTTTAGAATCACATTTTGATATTTGTCATTAACACCAAAACCAAGTTAAACGGAGCTTGATCTTTCAGCAGGTCTAGAGCTGACCTGGCTGACTTTCAGAGGACCCGGCCCCTCACTTTTTCCTCGGCCGATGAGCCTCTCGAAGCCGAAGATTGGCTTCGGGATACGGAAAGGAAGCTGCGCTTGGCCAAGTGCGCAGAAGAAGACAATGTAATATTTGCGGCCCATCAGCTCCAGGGAGCAGCGGCAAATTGGTGGGAGAACTACCTTGCCGCCAAAGGCCAGGAGAAGACCTCCACAGACAGCGACATGGATGTCATCCCATGGTCAGAATTCAGGATGGCATTTAAGTCCAACTTCATTCCGGCAGATGTGATGATGATGAAAAAGAATGAGTTCCGTACCCTAAAATAAGGGAGCATGTCGGTCAATGAGTACCTTACCAAGTTCACTCAGCTTGCTCGCTACGCCCCTGGGGACATAGCGGAGGAGGAAGAAAAGGTTGACCGATTCATTGAGGGTATGAATGCAGAATTAAGGGTGTAGCTAATTGTCCAAGACTTCCCCAGCTTTCATTAGCTGGTGAACAAGGCCTTAATTCTAGAAAATGAGAAAACGAATCTAGACGCCAGCCGTAAGCGCAAGCTGGCAGCACAGCGACCACAAGGAAGATTCATTCAGAAGCTTTTCAGCAACCCCTCATTCCCAAGACCCAGTCAACCCGGGGCCCCGACCCCAGCACCTCGATCAAGCGGGGGTTCTTTTCAAACTCCACGCACAGGGAGTCAGTACACCGGTACCAACCCCGCAGCCAATCTTAATTGCTATAGCTGCGGAGAGAAGGGACATTTCGCCAACCGGTGTCCATACAAACAAAACACCCCCGCCTGTAGCTGCGTCGCCGCTCCGGACGGGCCTCGGACCTGCAGCCGCCAGGAGTACCCCAACGTCCAACCGCGGTAGAGTCAACCATATCACAGCCGAGGAAGCTGAGGAAGCTACGGGAGTTCTTATGGGTACGTTCTCTGTCAAGTCAATACCAGCGCAAACTTTATTTGACTCAGGAGCTTCACATTCATTTATATCCAAGGGTGAGAGACCATGTGGAGGTCATCCCGTTGTGTATGATGAGTAATTGACATCGGTTTAGAAAAGTCGAGTTTGAGTCGGTTGGTTCGGACCTAGACGTTGCGTGGCGTAACGGGCTCGGTTGGACTTGGTCGAACCTAGTTGTATGGGTTTAGGTTGCATATTCTGATGACTCGACAGGTTTGATCTCTATTTACGCTTTCATGTATCGAGCGGTGCTATTTGACGTGTTTCTTATTTGTGTTGGCTGCAGGACATCGAGGCGGAGTCGTGGCGAGACACGAGGTGACCGGACTAGACGCAGGTGGCGTTGAGGTCAGAACGGTCGGATGTGTCGAAGACGGCGGAGATTCAATGTGGTTACGAGGTGTAAACGACAAGGAGCGCAAAAGCTTCCCGGAAGGTGCAGGAGGGGCGAAACGGGAATTTCGCAAGGCTGCACAAGCGGGAGACGGCTCCGTTAGGGTTTAGCCGGCGTAACGGGTTGGAGACCCGTTAGCCAAGGGCTATAAATAGAGGTGAGGGGCTGCATACCCCTTAGGACACTTGAGAGTTTATTCATATCTTTGTGTGTGTTGTGTTCCTCCCAAGAAGCATATGAGGCTCTTGGTGTTCTTGAGGATTGAGAGGGTGTGTGTGAGTTCTTCTTTTTGAAAGCATGTATGGGGACTTAGTGTAGAGTTGTGTTCTTGTGCGTATGGGGTTGTAGGGTTGGATTGATGAGATGAAATGGATGTAAACACTTAATTATATAATCTTTCATCCTTTTGGTTTCATTTCTTTGTTCCCTGCTGTTATTTATTTCTTGTTCTCCTTACATTTTGTTTTAGGTCTGCTTCCCTATTCTGTTCCTCTCTGTTTATTCAATCCATTCGGTTTTAATTTTTCTGTCCCCAGGTGGAATGTCATCTTAGTTGTATTTGCTTGATGTCCAGCAGCGGCTTTGTTCAAAGTTCTTTCTTTTTGGGGCAGCAGGTTGTTACCTTTGCAGTCTGCTCTGTTTTGCTCCTTTTATTTCTCTTGGCCAGGAAGCATACAAGCTTCATGTTTGATGTGTTAATTCTTTGGCTTTGGAGTTTGGCAGCCGTGGTAGCAGTTTCATCAGTTCTTCTACAGCTGCATCCAGTCTGCAATATCTTTGATGCTTTCGGCTGGCTGCATGCAGTCCTCTCTGTTCGGTTGAGCTAATTTTTCCTGTTTGATCCCTTCTTTGCATTTCTTTAGCAGCAGCTGTCAGGTTCTTTTGTTTGGTTTTTATTTCTCTTTTACTTTGCGTTTTCAGTTTTTGCCTGCCAACGGCCTTCTCTATTTTCGTTTGATACTCCAGACTTTTGCTTTTTGGTTGGAACAACATCTTCGTTGCTTTACTGCATGAAGGGTTAAATCTTTTTATTCTTTTACTGATCTTTGACGATTTTGCATGCAGATCAAACAGCGTTTTTTTCAGTTGAATTTTTTACTGGCTGATCTTTGATTTATGCCGAATTTTTCAGTGTCGCATGCGTTCCAAAATTCAGCAAGATTAATATTTATTTTCTGTGAGTTGCCTCGTGCTGCATTTGTCTGAAATATCTGTGTACGAATTCTCGGGGGCGTTTTTTTTAAGAGAACGACATTCACCCCCCTCTGTCGTCATTTCGGTCCTACAATTGGTATCAGAGCCGGTTAGCTCTAATCCATAGATCTTAACTGGTCTCAAGAGCCATGGCAACGGACAAGTACTCGACCAAGCCGCCCGTTTTCGATGGCATCGATTACCCCTTCCGAAGAGCCGAATGGAGACATACATCCGTGCCTGTGGGTATAGCATCTGGTGCAAGGTCAAGGTCCGGTTTGTTGTTCCTGCCGATGAGAACATCAATGCCGAGAACATGGCTGATGTTGAGGCGAATGCTAAGGCAAGGGACATCATTATTCAGGACCTGAGTCGTAGTGAGTTTGACCGCATCTCTCATCTTCCGTCCGCTTTCGATATCTGGGAGACCCTCGATGCATACCATGAGGGCACCACCCAGATTAAGACAGTGAGACAGGACCAATTCAAGCGAAATTACAACAAGTTTGAAATGCTCGCTGGCGAGTCCCTTGATGAGTGCTTTGCGCGTTTCCACAAAATTTTGAGCAATCTCCGAGCCGTCGGTCTCACATACTCCGACTCGGACAACGCTCGTCAAATACTTGCTGCACTCGACCTTCGTGTCTGGGAGATGAAGGTGACTACCATCAAGGACACCACTGACCTCTCGAATTTGACGCTTGACGCGCTGTACTCGCGCCTCGAGACGCACGAGATCGACATTGTCTCTCGTAAGTCGAAGTCACGATCGATGGCTCTAGTCACCGATCCCGCCGGCCGGTTTTCCGCCGATTCACTTGGTGGGTTCTCCTAGCTGCTCTCGTGATGTAATCGATGATTAGTTAGAGCAGCTAGAGGATGAACAGCTGGCCCTTCTAGCTCGGAAGTTCTCCCATGCTTACAAGAGGAGGAGGGACAGAAAGAGAGGCGGACCAGTCATCTGTTTCGAGTGTGGTGGCCCCAACCACATTCGAGCAAACTGCCCCAAACTAGAGAAGGGGAAAGATGACTTCGGCGGTTCGAGCAAGAACGACTACACCGACAAGAACCGCAACAAGAAGACTCCAGTACACCCACAAGGCAAGAAGAAGTTCCGCGACTTCGGGAAGGCCAAGAAGTTGTTCCATCGCGTCCTCACCGCTTTCGACGACCTCGATCTCGGCCGAGGTGGAGGGTGGAGCGACGATGATGGGAAGGACGAGCAAGATCCCAAGGATGGCGAGGACTTCTCCCAAGATGTGCTTCATGGCCCTCGAGGCTTAATCGAGCGACAGTGTAACAACCCGTTGTTATTTTCAAATTTCATAATAAAATATATATATATATATATATATTAAAATTAATTCAATTTAAAATAATAAAAAAATAAGTGTTCTTTAGTTGTTTGAATTTGAGAGTTTGTGTTTGCCTGTTTTTAGCCTATTCAAAAAGGTTTTCGTTAAAAGTAATTCAACTAAAAACATAAAACTATTATCAAATAAAAAGGTTTTGGTAAGTTTCATAAAAAAACTATTTCAAATTAAGTATTTAAAAACATTTGGCTTTTACTTGGTTTTTCTGTGATTTTCTGGATTTATTGGAGTTATCTGGATTTTGTTTCAAAGCCTAAAAGCAAGAAAATATATTTTAAATATTTTCTTAAAGCTAAAAAGATTTTATTTAGCCTTTTCCAAGATTCCCAAAATTTAATATTAATTTCTGAGATTTTCTGAGATTTTAAAATCAGCTTTTAAAGCCAAAGGGTATTTTTGTAAAAATTAAAAGATCAAATTTGAGTTGAAAATATTTTTAGAAAGTCTAAAAATATTTTATAGAATTTTTGAGAATTTACTGGAATTAAAAATCAATTTTTGAAGTTAAAAATATATTTTTATATAATTTCAGAAAATCCAAAATGAATTAAAAATATTTTTCCTACGTGAAAAATATCTCCAGGGATTTTCTATAAATTTTCTGGAAGTTTTAAATATTATTTGCTATTTTAAAGTGTTTAAGAAATCTCCTCCTATTTTCTGAAATTAAAATCCGAATTTAAAACCCGGATTAATCCGGTGGTGACAAGTGTCGCACTGAGATTAAATCTTACCCTTCACTCATTTAATCCCAGCCCCTCATTTTCATTTAAATCGGTCGGCTAAGAAATTGCCACGTGTCTCAAATCTAGCCATTCATTTCTCCCTCTCTCTCTATCTCTCTTACGCGTGGGACCCACCTGTCATCACTAACCTCCCACCTTCTTCTTCCTCTCCTGGCCAATTTCGGCGCCGCCGCCTCCTCCACCCACCGCCCGCCTCCCCCACCGCCTGCCTCCCTCCCCCGCCGCCGAAACCGCCTCGCCTCCCCACGCAAAACCGCCGCCACCATTATTGCCTCCCGAGCTCAGGTGTGTCGCTTTCTCTCCCCGATGAACGTCGCCTCGGCTTCCTCCCTCTCCGCCGCACCCCCTAGGCCATTAATGGCGCCACCTCGCTCGCGTTTTCACGGCAAACCGGTTCTCCCCGTGTGAACTCCGGTGAGCTCAACCGTCGCCCTTCCCCTATATAAAGCTCCCCTCCGAGACCTCCCCGGCACCACACCTCCTCCTCCCTTCTCCCCACCTCCCTCCTCTTCCTCCGCCGGGAAAGCCGCCGCCGAGCACCTCGCCAGCACCACTTCTCCGCCGCCGCCTCCTCCGCCACTGCTCACCACCGCCGGCATCTGCGATCACCGCCGCCTCCTCTACCCGCCGAGCCCCTCGCCGGCCGCCCGGCGGGCGGCCAGACTCCGGCGAAGCCGCCGCCCGTGGCCATGCCATGCGGCCAACCGCCACGCCATCGCCATGTGGGCACACGTGGCAGCCCAGTGGCAGCCACGTGGCGCCACGTCAGCATTCCTTTTTCTTTTATTTATTTTTCTGTGATGACGTCATAATTCCAGTTTTCTAATATAAAATAAATCAAGAAAATCATCTTTTCTTTTCTTCATTTTGAAACTTCCTAAAGCCCGTAAATGCTCATTTTAACTCCAAATTTAACCATTCAAATTTCTAAATTCTTCTAAAATTCTAAACTATTCAAATATGTAATTATTTTCAATTTTTGAATTTTCGTTGAATTTTATTTTAATTTTGTTTGTTTGGTTCTTTGCGTTTAGATTTCGGTAATCTCGGAGAGAACGACTTCTGCGATCAGAACCCGGTCTCCAATCAAGGCAAGCTACACCTTTGATCATATTGCTCCCAGTATTTTAATAGTATTTATATTGTTTTTAAATTATTAAGCATGCGTAATTTTATTCAATTCTAGTTTAAATTCGTTTTGGATGATAGTTATGCCTAATTCCTTTGTATAGCCAATTTGATATTTCATGTCAATATACCTTATCAAACCTAGATAAAACCTAGTTGGTACATTAGTATTAACTAGACATTTGATAGAAATGCTTAGCCATGCCAAGAATATTAAAATTTGGGAACTTTCTTCACATAAAATGATACTTCTTTCACATAAAATGATAGACTTTAAAGTTGATTTCTGGACTTTGGAAAGTCGGAATTGTTTATAAAATGTTTATAAACAAAATATAAAACTGGTTTAGACTTAGGCAATGGTTAGAGTGGTGGGTGCTTGCTGGCATGCATTGTAGTTTGTTGACTCGATGTTGATTGCCCGGCACGAGGGGTTTGTGGTTAGTGCCTAAGTCGAGAAAGGACCGGCTGCAGTGAGCTCTTGTTGCAAAGCCCTTTTCGTACTACCACAAGTCCGGTATGGGACGGACCTAGCCAACTAATTTGTGAAGTTCCAACTTAATCTCGCTATAGGCTGAATGTGGGCGCGGCGTAGTTCGTGAGAAGACTCACATGGCACAAGAGGGAGGGGGCTCCAGCATGTGGATTCATGCTGTGGTGAAACCTTAGTGGCGGCGTGATTATGTCGGCAATGAATCATTGTAAAGGCTTTATCATGATCTCCTCGCCGCACACCAAAGGAAGTGTGTTTATCCGGTGGCAATATGGGATGATCATGTCTTGTGGGTAAAGCTGTACAACCTCTGCAGAGTGTACAACCTATCCTGGATAGCCGTGCCCACGGTCATGGGTAAGCTGAGTAAAGTTTTTCACGGATTAGATTTTGATTTTGAAAATGCTTTATGAAACCTTGTGGATGGATAGAATCCATGAGAGATTTTTGGAAAATCGTATGGATGGATGGAATCTGTACGAGTTTGATTTTAAGAAAAGTTGGTCCGGGTGGGATGCCCGTGAATAGGTTAGGGTTTGGTTGGAGCCTGCACTAGCGTTACTTATGTTGATTACAATATTGTTTTACTTATTGTATCAAATTCAGCTTTCGCACTTACTTTATGATACTTACTTCAATACTGTCTTTTATGCAAACTAACCATATATGCCTTCCTTTGATATCCATATGCATGCATCCACTCTATTAAAACTGCTGGTGTAGCTTGTGGAGTACGTTTGTACTCATGTTGCTATATCTAATTCTTTCGAGAGGAAGCCTTGATGACTTCGGTGAGGATTACGACTAGGCCACGTCTTACAGTCATTCGCCTTGTGGGAAGGTAGGATGGGCTGCTGCTTTTGTTTTTCTTCCGCTGTTATCTTCCGCTGCTATTGTAAACTTTTGTCATTAAGCTCATATTTAGTTAAATAAAATTTGTTATTATGTGAGATTATTGTCTTTGTTTCACTGTGTGCACTAAGCTATCCTGGGATAGTGCAAATAACACAGAGGGTTTCGGAGTTGTTGCTCCGGGTCCCGACAGAGATGGTATCAGAGCATTAATGACTCTAGGACGTGACCGAAGATAGAATAGAATGGTTGGACCTTAAGGATTTATTTTAAACTAATAAATTTTGAAAGGATATGCTTATTCTTACCTCTCAATCCTTGCTTATCTTATGCCTCAATTCTTTCTCATCCTATGTCATTACAAAGTTTCTAACTCTCCTCTTGTACAAATAATTGTAGATGAACTCTGCACCAAATGATGGATGGAGTGTAGGCCTTCGTCGATTACTCCGCCGTTTGGGTTCCCAACGACGAATTATCTTCGTACACCAAGTAGACCGACATGGAGATCAGATATTGGGACATCGCTTCACCTTGCTACTCACCAAGCGAACGGGATATGGAAGTCTGCGCCTCCGCTTCAAGGGAAATGGATACTCATTTGAAAGAGCCAAGCAAGAAGCCGCTCGAAAAGCAGTTCTTCGTCTCTGCCACCTTTTCAATCTTCGCATCGAAGGATCGCGCTTCGTACTTCGTCAGCCCCGAAGGATCACTCCAAGACAACCTTTACCCCTTTAGGATAAGTTGTTAAGCTAGAAAGTAGACGAAGTTATGAGCTGTCAGTTTCCTCTTTTGTCGACAGCCGTAACTATTATTATTAATAAAGGATTTTGCTAAAGATTGGTATTTTTGTTGGATTGTGCAAACAACCCCTTTTCTCTCCTTTGTCTTAAGTCTCCTCTCATCTAAATTCCAAGCAGATGGTGAACACAAGAAGGAATGCGATTGTCGGCAACCCCAATGCTAACGCCGAAGCAGAAGGAAATCAGTCTGCTCAAATCCCTCCGCCTCCGCCGGAAGTCGGACCTGACTGGGCTCAATTAATGGCAAATCAGACTCAGCTGATTCAGCTCCTAGCTCAAGCCATCAACAACCCAGCTCAGCAATTGCATCAGCCACCAGCTCAAGCTCCCGAGCAGTTATCGAATTTCTACGGATAAGGCCTCCGACCTTCTCAAGTAGTTCAGAACCAATGGACGTAGATGATTGGCTCCGCGCAATCGAAAAGAAGCGGACATCTGCGAGGCACCGACCGTGAAAGAGTCCTGTTTGCCACTCATCAGTTGAATGGATCAGCATCAGAATGGTGGGATACCCTAACCAACTCTCATGCCAACCCTCAAGCTATTACCTGGGATGAGTTCGTGCGAGATTTCCGGAAAGCTCACATCCCTACGGGAACCAAGATCTTAAAGAAGAAAGAATTCAGAGCTTTGCGTCAAGGAAGCCGTACAGTGAATGAATATCTGCAAAAATTTAATCAGTTATCCCGCTATGCACCAGAAGACATAGCCAATGATGAAGACAAGCAAGAAAGATTTCTAGAAGGCTTGAACGACGACATCTCCGTACAGTTGATATCCAGTGACTATGCAGATTTTCATCAGTTAGTCAGCAAGGCCATTCGCCAGGAAAGCAAGAATGTGGAAATTGAGAATCGGAAAAGAAGAATGTCCACTCAGCATATGCACTCTGGAAACTTTTCCAAAGTCAGAAGAACCCTGCCGCAAGCCAACAGATTCCAACCGTCACTAGTAGCAGAAGAGCTAGTACCAGCAAACGCTTCCACCAACACTAAAGACAGCAAAACTCTGATGATTGGCTTTCCACCAAAGGACCAGAACCCCGCAGCCGGAGTAACTTGTTTCAACTGCCATGAAACAGGAGACTACGCCAACAATTGTCCTAAGAAGCAGCAGACAGTGAAGAATGGTACATCGGGAACCTCGACTGCCAACACCCTCCGAACAAAGAAGAAGAATATCGCAAAAGGACGCTCGAATCAAATCTCCGCCAAGCCAATCGTAGTAAGATCCACACCTATTTCTTTGTTAGCTGCATGAATCTCGGGACGAGATTCTTTTAAGGGGGGTAGTTTGTAACAACCCCGTTGTTATTTTCAAATTTCAGTAATAATATATATATATATATTAAAAATTAATTCAATTTAAAATAAAAAAGTGTTCTTTAGTTGTTTGAATTTGAGAGTTTGTGTTTGCCTGTTTTTAGCCTTTTCAAAAAGGTTTTCGTTAAAAGTAATTCAACTAAAAACATAAAACTATTATCAAATAAAAAGGTTTTGGAAAGTTTCAAAAAGAAACTATTTCAAATTAAGTATTTAAAAACATTTGGCTTTTACTTGGTTTTTCTGGATTTATTCGGAGTTATCTGGATTTTGTTTCAAAGCTTAAAAGAAAGAAAATATATTTTAAATATTTTCTTAAAGCTAAAAAGATTTTATTTAGCCTTTTCCAAGCTTCCCAAAATTTAATATTAATTTCTGAGATTTTCTGAGATTTTAAAATCAGCTTTTAAAGCCAAAGGGTATTTTTGTAAAAATTAAAAGATCAAATTTGAGTTGAAAATATTTTAGAAAGTCTAAAAATATTTTATAGAATTTTGAGAATTTACCGAATTAAAAATCAATTTTGAAGTTAAAAATATATTTTATATAATTTCAGAAAATCCAAAATGAATTAAAAATATTTTTCCTACGTGAAAAATATCTCCAGGGATTTTCTATAAATTTTCTGGAATTTTTAAATATTATTTGCTATTTTAAAGTGTTTAAGAAATCTCCTCCTATTTTCTGAAATTAAAATCCGAATTTAAAACCCGGATTAATCCGGTGGTGACAAGTGTCGCACCAGGATTAAATCTTACCCCTTCACTCATTTAATCCCAGCCCCTCATTTTCATTTAAATCGGTCGGCTAAGAAATTGCCACGTGTCTCAAATCTAGCCATTCATTTCTCCTCTCTCTCTCTCTCTTACGCGTGGGACCCACCATCACTAACCTCCCACCTTCTTCTTCCTCTCTGCCAATTTCGCGCCGCCTCCTCCACCACCGCCGCCAATGCCCCCGCCACCGCCCGGCCCCCCCCGCCCGAAACCGCCGCCTCGCCTCCCCACGCGCAAAACCGCCGCCACCATTATTGCCTCCCCGAGCTCCGTGTGTCGTTTTCTCTCCCCGATGAACGTCGCCTCGGCTTCCTCCCTCTCCGCCGCACCCCCTAGGCCATTAATGGCGCCACCTCGCTCGCGTTTTCACGGCAAACCGGTTCTCCCCGTGTGAACTCCGGTGAGCTCAACCGTCGCCCTCCCTATATAAAGCTCCCCTCCGAGACCTCCCTCGGCACCGCACCACTCCTCCTCCCTTCTCCCCACCTCCCTCCTCTTCCCTCACCTGGGAAAGCCGCCCCGAGCACCTCGCCATGCCCACTTCTCTCCGCCGCCGCCACCGTTCGCCTCACCGCCGGTGCTGTTGCGATCACCGCCGCCTCCTCTACCCGCCGAGCCCCTCGCCGGCCGGCGGAGGCGGCAGCACTCGGCGGCCCGCCCCCGTGGCCATGCCATGCGGCCAACCGGCCACGTCATCGCCATGTGGGCACACGTGGCAGCCCAGTGGCAGCCACGTGGCGCCACGTCAGCATTCCTTTTTCTTTTATTTATTTTTCTGTGATGACGTCATAATTCCAGTTTTCTAATATAAAAATAAATCAAGAAAATCATCTTTTTCTTTTTCTTCATTTTGAAACTTCCTAAAGCCCGTAAATGCTCATTTTAACTCCAAATTTAACCATTCAAATTTCTAAATTCTTCTAAAATTCTAAACTATTCAAATATGTAATTATTTTCAATTTTTGAATTTTATTTGAATTTTATTTGAATTTTGTTTGTTTGGTTCTTTGCGTTTAGATTTCGGTAATCTCGGAGAGAACGACTTCTGCGATCAGAACCCGGTCTCCAATCAAGGCAAGCTACACCTTTGATCATATTGCTCCCAGTATTTTAACAGTATTTATATTGTTTTTAAATTATTAAGCATGCGTAATTTTATTCAATTCTAGTTTAAATTCGTTTTGGATGATAGTTATGCCTAATTCCTTTGTATAGCCAATTTGATATTTCATGTCAATATACCTTATCAAACCTAGATAAAACCTAGTTGGTACATTAGTATTAACTAGACATTTGATAGAAATGCTTAGCCATGCCAAGAATATTAAAATTTGGGAACTTTCTTCACATAAAATGATACTTCTTTCACATAAAATGATAGACTTTAAAGTTGATTTCTGGACTTTGGAAAGTCGGAATTGTTTATAAAATGTTTATAAACAAAATATAAAACTGGTTTAGACTTAGGCAATGGTTAGAGTGGTGGGTGCTTGCTGGCATGCATTGTAGTTTGTTGACTCACTGCTACAGAAGAGGCTATACTGGACGGGTACATCACAGACGGTTTTACTGGCAACCGTCTGTGATATTTTCATAGACGGTTATTAACATGAACCGTCTGTGATAATTGAGACATCACAGACGGTTTTATTAATAACCGTCGGAACTTTCATGACGGTTCTTAATACGAACCGCCTATACCATCGAGATAACACGACGGGTCTGTTAAGAACCGTCAGGAAAGTTCACGACGGTTATTAACACGAACCGCTCGTGAAAATCAGATAACACGAGCGGTTCTGTTAAGAACCGTCTGTGATAATCCCATGTCACTTATAATTTGTGTGTAATAGTGACATGTCACCAATAATTGGCGTATACACAGGATTTCGATCTCACCCGTCTATTCTGTCCACATCGAATGGCCGGCACCAGCCTCCTCCCACGGCCAGCCCTTATTAATAACTCCCATCAACCTTTCCACCGGTACTAGTCACGCGTGAGTTCATCCACTCGACATCACATCTCGACGGAGTCGGCATCGTGGAGGAACTTGCAAATCTGAGTCCACGGTTAGTAACACAAACCCGTAATAGATCGATCCGATCAATGTGTTGTTGAGTTTTGTGCTTGCCTCTCGATTTGCATGTTCCTCGACGATGCCGACTCATCGTCGAGATGTGATGTCCACTCCGACAATCCTTCTTTTTCCTGCAAAATTCAAGGCAATTTTATTACAAAAGTTCAAAAAAAAGACACATTTCCAGATTCTTGGTGAGCGGTATGATCGACATACCGACATCTTGGTGACCGACTATCCATCGCTTCTTCCCACTTCTTTTCTTGTGGGAGAAGTGGGAAGCAGCAGATGGATAGTCGGTCACCAAGATGTCTGTATGTCGGCCTACCGCTCACCAAGAACTGAAATGTCTTTGGGGCTCGAACGCAGCCGAGGGAGCCGTAGATCGCACCGATAGCCGTGTGGTTCACTCGGTGTTGCTTAATTACTCTATAAGGGTAATAATCCCTTTGAGATATCTCGATGGGCGGGTTGAACTATCACGCACGGTTGTTACTGAGGAACCGTCTGTGATACTTAGTATCACGAGGCGGTATGTGTTAATAACCGTGCGTGATAGTATGCATCACGACGGTTCGTGTTAATAACCGCTCGTGATAATGTAGACTATCACGACGGTTATTTATGTGAACCGTCTATGATAGGCAACAATCACCGACGGTTATTAAGTTGAACCGTCGTGATATTGCTTGTATCACAAACGGTTCATATTAATAACCGTCTGCACGGTTATTAATACGAACCGTCTCGTGATATGTCATTTTCACGCACCGCTTGTGGTTGGAACCGTCGTGATATTCTCGCTTAGTATTAATTGCTTGGCGTGCTTGCTTGAAGGATGTCGACACCGGCTCTGCCTTCATTGCGCTGCATCGGTGGAGCAAGGCGGCCGCTTTAGGAGTTGGGGCTAAAAATATCACCGCCTTCTTAGTGATCTGATCAGAGGTTAGTATACTTAATTACTTAACATTCTTAGTGATCTGATCAGAGATTAGTACTCAATTGCTTAACATTCTTAGTGATCGATCGAGGTTAGTAGTAGGGTAATAATCATTTTGACACCCATTTGTCACTTGTGTAGCGAGATGGACCGGTCGGATGTATGTTGAGAACCGTGTGAGTGAAGAGTACATTCTTGGCGTGTTCGCTTTTAGAAGGGCTACGAGCTGGATATGTTGAAGAAGGGATGAAATATATGTATTGCCCATGTATTGATTGTGATAATCTCAAGATGTTTAGCAACTCAACAGTAGATTGAAGCTCACTTGATTCGAAGGGGTTTCAGAAAAGGGTACAAATGTTGGACCAGTCACGATGAAAAGAAGGATTGTCGGGGTTGAGAATGTTGTGGATGAGGAAGAGTACAATCAATTTGATGATTTGCCTCCATTCGGGGACGACATCGTGCTCGATGAAGAACAAGGCGATGAAGCAAGCTATATGCGTGTCGATCATCGTGAAGGGCTTTATTTAAAATGATATAGCCAAAGTGTAATAAATGATATAGGTTATGCTTGTGTTTTCATAAATGTATGTATGTTCCATTGTAATTGTAAAATGACTAAGGAACTATGAAATAGTTATATTTATGGTTATGCTTGCGTTTTCATAAATGTATCTATGTTCCATATTGTAATTGTGAAATGACATAGGAACCTAGCTAGTCATGGTATTTATAGTGAACTATCACAGCGGTTTATAAAAGAAACCGTGCTCATAACACATCACGACGGTTCTATATATATACCGTCAGCGATATACATATCGCGCACGGTTCTATATATAGAACCGTTTGTGATATCGTATATCACGCACGATTATATATATAGAACCGTCTGTGATAATGCATATCACAGACGGTTATATTGATAGAACCGTCTGTGATAGATCATCTATAAATACCCGCAACTAGGTCTGCGGAGTCCGCTCATCTGCCGCAGTCTCTTGTCTCCACTCTGCAGCGGCGCCCCTGCTAGCTAGGTTTTGCTCCCTCCCACCGCCGGTCCCTCCTCCGGACGCCGCCCCGACGCCGGTCCCTCCCACCGCCGGTCCCTCCCGACGCCGCCTCCCGACGCCGCTCCGGCCGGTCCCTCCCGACGCCGCCGGTCCCTCCCGACGCCGCCCGGTAGAGTGCATTCACTCAAATATAACGAGACACATTTCCTCCACGACCGGGCTACATCGTCGTGACATTCAAGATTTATTCTTACTATTCAATCTCGACGAACTCGACGCTCACTTCTACGATCTTCGACATCGTAAGTGTACTGTATAATGAAGTTCTACATTCACGTTATACGATAAATGTCATTACTCTTTCTTTATGTATAGATACATGATCCAACAAGTCCGCAATCGCGACGACCGGTGGGTTTCCTCGACCCTCGGTTGGTCTCCGAGCAATCTATCAACACGTATGCATCCTTCGTGCAAGGTTACATAACGAGGGATTGATTGCTCACACCGACAAGGAGTACATCATGGTACCCTTCAACCATGGGTAAGTGCTTCACTAGTTGCCACACATATGTTTCATTTGTACTTTACATGCAGCATGAACTTAGGATTAATCAACGTGGCGACACACATAACTAGGCATCATTGGATTTTGCTTGTGATTGTACCAAAGTGGAGCAAGGTAATATACCTTGATTCCTCCTTAGAGCAACCACGACTTGATCGTGTGCAAGAAGTACTTAATGTAAACTCATTTCCTCCATACATAACTCTATTGTAATATTTCTTTTGTTTGCCACGGCCGAGGCTAAGTTTTTGAATCACGAGGGCGTTTGCCGATTATGTTGCCCAAGGAGGAACACACGACAAAAATCCAAAGGACACACTACGACACAACACGCGATTTCCTAGACCGCTACAACACAACAATCCTATATCATACTTTGTTATAATGCCTCTAGAATTGACAATACCGATGTATGTAATTCTATTTTTGCAAAGGCCACCAAGCAGCTGCTGTGGCAACGTATGTGGATTGTACGCTTGCCGCCATATGAAGGAAATCATGGGTACTAAGATCAATGATCCGTAGGTTTGTCGTCCTTCCAATAATTATTATTTTCGATTATATATATGTATTTATGTTACACACATGCTAATTAATGACTTAACATTGCTCCTAGCGACAGTGGTGAACTTCGACGAAAGTGCATACGATCTTGACAATCTCGTCGATATTCGTGGAACCATCTCCCAATTCTTGCTAGCGAGAGGTCATAAATAAGAATGGAGAGTTCCACGCGGCAATGGTGATAATTAGATGTTGAAACATTGATTCAACTGCATAATCAAACAATTCTCCTTCAATTGAATTCATTTGTCGATGTTGTGTAACGATTTTCATTCTATATATATATGTATGTGATCTGTTGGCCGTTTGTTACATTCATCCGTATCGAATTTTGTTGTAATTTACTATGAGTTGCAATTAACTTATATCTGCTATTTATCTCAGATCGCACGCTTCTTGCTTTCGAGGGCATGGCTAGCATATCCCGAGGCTAGCCAAAAGCGGCAAATAAAATGGATGATGCATATGGTATCACGACGGTTCGTTGTTACAAACCGTCGTGGTGTGAATGATATCACGACGGCCTTTACAATCGATCGTCAGGATATACAATATCACGCACGGTTAGTAACACAAACCGTCGTGATATTGTATATATCACGCACGGTCTTGATTATTAACCGCTCGTGATAGACGAGTATCACGACGGTTGTTTAAACAAAACCGCTCGTGATAGTCTCAGACATGACGGTCTTGACTACTAACCGTCGTGATAGTGAGGTATCACGACGGTTGTTTATAAAAACCGTCGTGATATCGCACTATCACGCATTTGTTAGTAGTCAAGACCGCTCAGAATGTATATCACGCACGGCTCAGAACCGCTCGTGATAACCACCAACTATCACTAACACCTAAACACTGACGGTTCAGAAATCGTCTGTGATGACGGTTCCGAACCGTCTGTGATAGGGCTGTCTGTAGCAGTGACTCGATGTTGATTGCCCGGAACGAGGGGTTTGTGGTTAGTGCCTAAGTCAGTAAAGGACCGGTCTGTGAGCTACTGTTGCAAAGCCCTTTTCGTACTACCACAAGTCCGGTATGGGACGGACCTAGCCAACTAATTTGTGAAGTTCCAACTTAATCTCGCTATAGGCTGAATGTGGGCGCGGCGTGGTCCGTGAGAAGTCTCACATGGCACAAGAGGGGCTCCAAGATGTGGATTCATCTTGTGGTGAAACCTTAGTGGCGGCGTGATTATGTCGGCAATGAATCATTGTAAAGGCTTTGTCATGATCTCCTCGCCGCACACCAAAGGAAGTGTGTTTATCCGGTGGCAATATGGGATGATCATGTCTTGTGGGTAAAGCTGTACAACCTCTGCAGAGTGTACAACCTATCCTGGATAGCCGTGCCCACGGTCATGGGTAAGCTGAGTAAAGTTTTTCACGGATTAGATTTTGATTTTGAAAATGCTTTATGAAACCTTGTGGATGGATAGAATCCATGAGAGATTTTTGGAAAACCGTATGGATGGATGTAATCTGTACGAGTTTGATTTTAAGAAAAGTTGGTCCGGGTGGGATGCCCGTGAATAGGTTAGGGTTTGGTTGGAGCCTGCACTAGCGTTACTTATGTTGATTACAATATTGTTTTACTTATTGTATCAAATTCAGCTTTCGCACTTACTTTATGATACTTACTTCAATACTGTCTTTTATGCAAACTAACCATATATGCCTTCCTTTGATATCCATATGCATGCATCCACTCTATTAAAACTGCTGGTGTAGCTTGTGGAGTACGTTTGTACTCATGTTGCTATATCTAATTCTTTCAGAGGAAGCCTTCGATGACTTCGGTGAGGATTACGACTAGGCCACGTCTTACAGTCATTCGCCTTGTGGGAAGGTAGGATGGGCTGCTGCTTTTGTTTTTCTTCCGCTGTTATCTTCCGCTGCTATTGTAAACTTTTGTCATTAAGCTCATATTTAGTTAAATAAAATTTGTTATTATGTGAGATTATTGTCTTTGTTTCACTGTGCACTAGGCTTTCCCAGGATAGTCACGAATAACACGAGGGTTTCGAGTTGTTGCTCCGTCCCGACAGAGATGGTATCGAGCATTAATGACTCTAGGACGTGACCGAAGATAGAATAGAATGGTTGGACCTTAAGGATTTATTTTAAACTAATAAATTTTGAAAGGATATGCTTATTCTTACCTCTCAATCCTTGCTTATCTTATGCCTCAATTCTTTCTCATCCTATGTCATTACAAAGTTTCTAACTCTCCTCTTGTTCAAATAATTGTAGATGGACTCTGCACCAAATGATGGATGGAGTGTAGGCCTTCGTCGATTACTCCGCCGTTTGGGTTCCCAACGACGAATTATCTTCGTACACCAAGTAGACCGACATGGAGATCAGATATTGGGACATCGCTTCACCTTGCTACTCACCAAGCGAACGGGATATGGAAGTCTGCGCCTCCGCTTCAAGGGAAATGGATACTCATTTGAAAGAGCCAAGCAAGAAGCCGCTCGGCAGCGCTTCGTCTCGCCACCTTTTCAATCTTCGCATCGAAGGATCGCGCTTCGTACTTCGTCAGCCCCGAAGGATCACTCCAAGACAACCCTTACCCCTTTAGGATAAGTTGTTAAGCTAGAAAGTAGACGGTTATGAGTGTCGGTTTCCTCTTTTGTCGACGGTAGTAACTATTATTATTAATAAAGGATTTTGCTAAAGATTGGTATTTTTGTTGGATTGTGCAAACAACCCCTTTTCTCTCCTTTGTCTTAAGTCTCCTCTCATCTAAATTCCAAGCAGATGGTGAACACAAGAAGGAATGCGATTGTCGGCAACCCCAATGCTAACGCCAAGGTAAGGAAATCGATCGCTCAAATCCCTCGCCTCACCGTAAGTCGGACCTGACTAGGCTCAATTAATCTGTACGAGTTTGATTTTAAGAAAAATTGGTCCGGGTGGGATGCCCGTGAATAGGTTAGGGTTTGGTTGGAGCCTGCACTAGCGTTACTTATGTTGATTACAATATTGTTTTACTTATTATATCAAATTCAGCTTTCGCACTTACTTTATGATACTTACTTCAATGCTGTCTTTTATGCAAACTAACCATATATGTCTTCCTTTGATATCCATATGCATGCATCCACTCTATTAAAACTGCTGGTGTAGCTTGTGGAGTACGTTTGTACTCATGTTGCTATATCTAATTCTTTCAGAGGAAGCCTTCGACGACTTCGGTGACGATTACGACTAGGCCACGTCTTACAGTCATTCGCCTTGTGGGAAGGCAGGATGGGCTGCTGCTTTTGTTTTTCTTCCGCTGTTATCTTCCGCTGCTATTGTAAACTTTGGTCATCAAGCTCATATTTAGTTAAATAAAATTTGTCATTATGTGAGATTATTGTCTTTGTTTCACTGTGTGCACTAAGCTTTCCTGGGATAATGCGAATAACACAGAGGGTTTCGGAGTTGTTGCTCCGGGTCCCGACAGACAGCGAGCTGTACTCCGACTCGGACAAGGTATGCCCCACCTACGACCAGCTCAATCATGCTTTTCTTAAGCTAGGTGGATTTCATGCTAGAGCTAAGGCTAGGTGTACTGAGTTAGAGAAGGAAGTAGATAGATTATCACTAGAGATTATTGCTCTTACATCTGCTCCTTCTAGTGATGATTGTGATACATGCTGTGCTCTGTTGGGTGATATGGAGAAATTAAGGACCTCTCATGCTAGTCTGTCTTCTGAGCTTGATTTCATTAAGGTGGAGAACATTAGTCTTCTTGCTGAGCTTGAGATGAGTAGGGTAGTTCCTGTTTCATCTTCTACTATTAAGACTATTTCTTGCACCTCATGTGAGGATAAGGATAATGCTTTTAGAGGTCTTTATACATTGCTTCTCGATCTGCCCGAGACCTGTGAAAGTTGTAACAATTTGAAGATGAACCTAAAACAGTGCATCATAAAATTACAATTACAAGCTTTTCTTCTTGAGCCTATTGCTTCATGTGTGAACTGTCCTAAGTTAACTGCTGAACTTGAGTCTGTTTCAAAACAGTTTCAAGAAATGATTGACACTAATAAGAAAATGGCTCAGTTTGTGACAAAGGACCATGTTAGCTCACCATGCATTAGTTGTGATAAACTAAAACTTGAAATCGTTGCTTTAAATGAAAAATGTGTGAAGCTAACTAAGGACCAACTAGTGAAGCCATCAACTGCTTGTGATGTGATTGCTAGTGTGGGGGAGAAGCCCAAGGTAAGGTTGAGACGCTTAGGAGCGTGAACCAAACTGCTAGTAGTAGGACTGTCCCACCAGAGTTGGCTGTGCGTGCACAAGCCATTCTTTCCTCTACTGTTGGTTCTTCTTCGCTCCCTTACCTTCTGCTCTCTCTTCTCCTCCCCGCTCTTCTTGTGCCTCTGCTTCGGGAGTGTCGGTGCCTTATGAACACTCTCGAGAGATTTGTCGGAGGCAAGAAGAAGCTTAATCTTATTCTAGACCAATCGAAGATTTGCAAATTCAATCAAGGTCTAGGATATGATTTTCTAGAAGATGAAGGAAGCATCCACCTGCCGTGCTCAGACCCATAGCACCAGGTGTGATCGAGACTAAACCCAGGACCGAGAAGGTCAAATTCAAATCAGCGGGCTTTGTCCAAGGGATTTGTGACAGTTAGGTGATTTCACCGCAGCTTTGCCGCCGTAGGCGAAGCCCCATCATGCTACCGCCTCGTAGCGGTATCATTGCACCTTCCGTCGAAGGATGGACACTTGATCGATTGGTGTTTCAAACGCGCCACGATTGCGTAGAGACCATGCCGAGGCACTTAGGCGTATCCGTGGTCGGCCCCGCACCGAGTGCACCTAAGACCAAATGAGGTCTAGGGTTGTTTCTTCCGACGGTTTTGGGCAAGATCGAGGACTTGGTTTTCCTGAGTTTTTTGGTTTTCGTCCTCATGCTGCTCCTGGTTGTGACTTCCGCCGTCCTGAGGGTAGATCTCGTTTCCATCGAGATAGCTACCAGCGGCATGATCGGCAGTGTTGCGGTGCTCACTCGCCGCCGTAGCGGCCGGACCCAAGACAACCTTTTAGGTCTCGCACACGCACCTTCCGCTTTTTGAGTGACAGAGAGCGAGGGTAGATAGAGGTCGACCGTGCTTGACTACTTCATCTCGCCGACGTGTTACTCAAGATTGGGTGCCAAAATCACTCTTGATTTATCCCAAGATCGAGACTTTACTCTGCTTGACTCGGTTCACGGGCGAGGAAGGAAAGGTTTGGCTTGTAGACTCCGGGTGTTCACGACACATGATCGGAGATTCCCGTTGGTTTTCTTCCCTTGCCCGTGCTCAAGTTGATGAGATGATCACCTTTGGAGATGCTTCATCTGGGTGCATCATCGCCAAAGGTCTGTGCGCATTAATGATTCATTTATTTTGAAAGATGTTGCTTTGGTTAGTAAGTCTGCGGTACAATTTGCTTTCGCCTCTCACCACCGATGATGATTTCGAGGTGAGCTTTAAGAAGAACAACCGCAAAATTCTTGATTCTTCTGTAGTCGGTTTATGGATTTCTCGCTTTGGGAGGATCTTTCGTGCTGATTTTTCCGACTCTTCCGGTGATCCTCTCCGTTGTTTGCTTGCTTCTGAGTCCTGCGACCTCTCTTTCTGGCATAGGAGACTTGGTCATATTGGATTTGAGCATTTGACCCGAGTTAGCGGCCACGATCTCATTCGTGGTCTCGCGAAACTCAAGATGGTCAAAGATCTTGTTTGCGCTCCATGCCTAAGACGGCAAGATGGTTGCCGCTTCTCATCCTCCCACACAGCATTATGACCGATGCACCGTGACAGCTCCTCCATATGGACACGCTTGGACCAAATCGAGTGCGGTCAAGAGGAGGGAAGTGGTACGTGCTTGTCGTGGTCGATGACTACCGAGGTACTCTTGGTGTTTTCTTAGCCTCAAGAATGAGGCGTTTTCGTATTTTCGAGGTCTTTTCAGTAGGATTTCTGTCGAGCTTCCAGGTGCCTTGCGAGCGATCTGCAGTGATAATGGCACGGAGTTCAAGAATTCCTACTTTGAGAGTTTTGTGGTGAGACAGTGTAGAGCACCGCCTCTTCTCCATCGCCCCAATGAGAATGGCGTTGTGGAGAGGAAGAACCGCACCTTGGTCGAGATGGCCAGACGATGCTTGATGAGTACTCTACACCGCGGAAGTTTTGGGTGAAGCTATAGCCACCGCGGCCATATTTCGAACAGTTTTCTTGAGCACACTTGCACCGCACTTCTTCGAGTTGAGATACGGGAAAGCCCGGTGTTTCTCATTTTCGTGTGTTTGGTTGCAAGTGCTTTATTCTGAAGTCCGGGAACCTAGATAAGTTCGAGTCACGATCTTGTGATGGACTCTTTCTAGGCTACTTGACTTCCTCGCGGGCCTATAGGGTCTGGAACTGCGAGTCTAGCAAAATGGTAGAAACCTATGAGGTAACTTTCGATGAGGCCAGTCCGGGGACTAGGTCCGATATCTCAGGTTCACTAGAGCAGTCTGAGACCATCTTTGTGGATGATGAGGATGATGGAGATGAGGGTTGTCCACCTCATCCACCCCTTGAGGTGCCTTCTTCCACCGCACCTCAAGGTGATCAGCCCGTGCCTACAGCTTCCTCTGGAGCTAGTGGCTCTGTTCCTACCCCGTCAGATCACGAGGTAGAGGCCACTTTTTCATCTCATCCTGGACCTCCAAGACACATCCAAAATCTCATCCTTCGAAAGCGTATGATTGGAGACCTATTTGAGCGAGTCACACGCTCCAAGTCTGCGTGTCACTTTTCTGTCTCCACTCTGCCTTCGTAGCTTCCTTTGAGCCCAAAGACGTTTGTCATGCTTTATCTGACGAGTCTTGGGTCAATGCCATGCATGAGGAGCTCGAGTGTTTCGAAAGAAACAAGGTCTGGACGCTTGTTGAGCCCCCTCGAGGTCACAATATCATTGGGACCAAATGGATGTTCAAGAACAAGCAGAGCGAGGATGGAGTAGTCATTCGAAACAAGGCTAGACTAGTTGCTCAGGGGTACTCCCAGGTTGAGGGTCTAGACTTCGAGAAGACCTTTGCCCCTGTAGCTCGTCTTGAGGCCATTAGAATTCTGCTTGCCTTTGCAGCTTCTAAGGGTTTCAAGCTTTACCATATGGACATCAAGAGTGCCTTTCTCAATGGCTTCATTGAGGAAGAAGTCTATGTCAGACAGCCTCCAGGTTTCGAGAACCCCAAATACCCTAGTCATGTCTTCAAGCTTTCCAAAGCGTTGTATGGACTTAAGCAAGCCCCTAGAGCTTGGTATGAGAGGCTTAAGTCCTATCTATTGAGACATGATTTCGAGATGGGTAAAGTCGACAAGACCTTGTTCACTCGCCGGCTTAAAGGACCTTCGCTCGTCTAAATTTATGTCGATGACATCATCTTTGGCGGCTCTTCCCATGCTCTAGTTTCACGCCTCTCGGATGTCATGAGCACCGAGTTTGAGATGAGCATGATGGGTGAGTTGACATTCTTCCTTGGCTTCCAAATCAAGCAGACTCGGGAGGGTACCTTCTTGCATCAAGGCAAGTACATTCGAGACCTCCTGAGACGCTTCGACATGAGTGACGGTAAGCCAGTGTCAACTCCTATGGCTTCTACAGCCGTTCTAGACCCAGATGAGGATGGCGAGCCAGTTGATCAAAAGGAATTCAGAAGCATGATTGGCTCTCTCTTGTACCTCACTGCCTCGAGACCGGACATACACTTCTCCGTGTCTCTTTGTGCTCGGTTTCATGCTTCTCCTCGCGTGTCTCACCACCAGGCGATGAAGCGCATCTTTCGGTACCTTCGAGCTACCATTGACTATGGTACCTGATACTCTTCCTCCTCCTGTCTATCCCTTAGAGCCTTTTCGGATGCGCACTTTGCGGTCAGAGGATAGATAGGAAGAGCACTTCGGCACCGCCGGTTCATTGGCACTTCTCTCGTTTCTTGGTCTTGAGGAAGCCGGTGTTGCACGGTCCATCGCCGAGGCCAAGCACGTCATTGCCCGCCGTCTTTGTAGCCAAGTACTTTGGATGATCTCGACTTTGAGGGACTTTGGGTTAGCTATCGATCGTGTTCCGCTCTTTTGCGACAACACGTCTGCGATTAGCATTGGTAAGAACCCAGTGCAGCATTCTCGGACCAAGAACATTGATATTTGATATCACTTCCTTCGAGACCATGTAGAGAAGGGTGATATTGTGCTTCATTTCGTGGCGAGTGACCACCAGGTGGCTGACATCTTCACCAAGCCTCCGGACACTGAGGTTTTCACTCTGGGAGAGCTTGGGGTGGTTTGTCCTTACGGACTGTTGTGAGGGGGAGCTTTTTGCTTTATTGCTTTATCTTATTAATTATTCTTCTGTATCCTTACTGTTGCATTGCATCTGAGGGTGCATTGGGTTTAGTCCTTCTAGCATAGGTTAGAGTGTGTCTCTTGCTGAGTTGCTTAGATTTCTTGCTCTTATCTTGTGCTTTCAGGATAGCTGTTTCTTATCTCACTAGGTTGAGCTCACTCACTTCTTTTAGGTTCTAGCGAGGGTTGGGGCACCCTGCAGATGTGGCAGTGTGTTTGCTCTCTAGTGTGTGTTTTCTCGACAGCTGGTTGTCCTGGAGTCATATGGGGTAGATAAGAGTTAGTCTGAGTTATTAATATTCTCTATCTTATCTATACTTTAAGGACTGCCCTTCTTGATTTATTTGCCAGCTTCTCGTTTTTATTGCTTTGGTTCAGGGGGAGTTCATTTGGGAACTTCTAGATCTTAATATTGACATAACTCAACTTGAACTAAAAGTTGCATCACATGTTGAGGGGGAGCTGGATGTTCTGCATGTCATTCTGCATTGTAACTACATTTGAGCCTTGATTATTATCCTGTTATAACATGCTTACAATGCTTTACACCCTGCCATGACTTGTGCTTATTTACTACATTTATCATGACTTTATATGTGTAAACTAGCTTTTGCCATGATAAGTTAATTAAAATTGCTCAATTTGAACTAAAAACTTATCATGTTAGCATACGAAACTAGTCTTTCTTGAGCTATCCTTTTATGATCCATGCCATGTCAAATAGGCTGAGTTGAACGTTGAAACTCTATTGAGCCTTAGATTGAGCTGTTTTAGTCTCTTGATGATGCATAGGTTAGTACAATCATTTCAAAAGCAAAGGATCTCTTTGTGCGAAAAACCGATCTCACCAATTCTTTCTCATGAGACGGCTTGCCATTGCACTAGGCATGAACTCAAGGGGAGTTTTGGATGACCAAGATCATTTCCTTAAGCTTCTCGCTTGGTATGATCGCATAAGGCTTGAGATCTAGCACATGATAAAAATATTGGTTGGAAACAACCACAAGTTTCACAAGAAAATATGTCATTTGTGCTCGATTTGCTTAAGTTATAAAAGAACCAAGTACTTGAACCAATGTTTCCTTCTTGAGCATATGGCACTCTATTTGGACTCAAGTGTAGCTTCTTGGTTCCGCTTAGCTTATTGACATGGCCTCAATCATCCTTGGATATCTCTAGCTAGACTTTGCTCATTGATGACTTAATTTGTTCACAAATTGCACTATAATTCAGACTGTCATCTCTTTGGTTTAGCTAGCATATACATATCTTGTCATGATCTAGATAGCATTCTATTGAGTTATGGCTTGATGTAATTCTTAAATGGTCATTTTGGATAGTTCTCATGGCTCTAAATGCTTAGAATAATCAAACTTCAGCCATTTTATCCATTTTCATGGCTTATTCTCCTTCTTGCATTCTTGATGTGTTTATTGCCAAAAGGGGGAGAATAGCGGTAGAAAAAGCCATTTTGGGAGCTTTGAGGAAAACTTGTTCTTTCTTTTGCTCCTTCTGTCGACATGGTCATTAGCTTCATTCTGTTTCTTATGGACCATGTTAGACTCTTCAAACTCAACTTTATGCTTTTTCGGTGTTTGTCAATATACTCATCAAGGGGGAGATTGAGAGACCATGTGGAGGTCATCCCGTTGTGTATGATGAGTAATTGACATCGGTTTAGAAACGTCGAGTTTGAGTCGGTTGGTTCGGACCTAGACGTTGCGTGCCGTAACGGGCTCGGTCGGACTTGGTCGAACCTAGTCGTATGGGTTTAGGTTGCATATTCTGATGACTCGACAGGTTTGATCTCTAGTTACGCTTTCATGTATCGAGCGGTGCTATTTGACGTGTTTCTTGTTTGTGTTGGCTGCAGGACATCGAGGCGAAGTCGTGGCGAGACACGAGGTGACCGGACTAGACGTAGGTGGCGTTGAGGTCAGAACGGTCGGATGTGTCGAAGACGGCGAAGATTCGATGTGGTTGTGAGGCGTACACGACAAGGAGCGCGGAAGCTTCCCGGAAGGTGCAGGAGGGGCGAAACGGGAATTTCGCAAGGTCGCACTGGCGGAAGACGGCTCCGTTAGGGTTTAGTCGGCGTGGGTTGGAGACCCGTTAGCCAAGGGCTATAAATAGAGGTGAGGGGCTGCATACCCCTTAGGACACTTGAGAGCTTATTCATATCTTTGTGTGTGTTGTGTTCCTCCCAAGAAGCATGTGAGGCTCTTGGTGTTCTTGAGGATTGAGAGGGTGTGTGTGAGTTCTTCTTTTGGCAAGCATGTATGGGGACTTAGTGTAAAGTTGTGTTCTTGTGCGTATGGGGTTGTAGGGTTGGATTGATGAGATGAAATGGATGTAAACACTTAATTATATAATCTTTCATCCTTTTGGTTTCATTTCTTTGTTCCCTGCTATTATTTATTTCTTGTTCTCCTTACATTTTGTTTTAGGTCTGCTTCCCTATTCTGTTCCTCTCTGTTTATTCAATCCATTCGGTTTTAATTTTTCTGTCCCCAGGTGGAATGTCATCTTAGTTGTATTTGCTTGATGTCCAGCAGCGGCTTTGTTCAAAGTTCTTTCTTTTTGGGGCAGCAGGTTGTTACCTTTGCGATCCGCCTGTTTTGCTCCTTTTATTTCTCTTGGCCAGGAAGCATACAAGCTTCATGTTTGATGTGTTAATTCTTTGGCTTTGGAGTTTGGCGGTGTGGTAGCAGTTTCATCGCTTCTTCACCGCATCCGATCGCAATATCTTTGATGCTTTCTACCGGTCGCATGCGATCCTCTCTGCTCGGTTGAGCTAATTTTTCCTGCTTGATCCCTTCTTTGCATTTCTTTAGCGGAATTGTCGTGTTCTTTTGTTTGGTTTTTATTTCTCTTTTGCTTTGCGTTTTCAGTTTTTGCCTGCCAACGGCCTTCTCTATTTTCGTTTGATACTCCAGACTTTTGCTTTTTGGTTGGAACAGCATCTTCGTTGCTTTACTGCATGAAGGGTTAAATCTTTTTATTCTTTTACTGATCTTTGACGATTTTGCATGCAGATCAAACAACAGTTTTTTCAGTTGAATTTTTATCGGTCGATCTTTGATTTATGCTGAATTTTTCGATGTCGCATGCGTTCAAAATTCAGCAAGATTAATATTTATTTTCGTGAGTTGCCTCGCATCGCATTTGTCCGAAATATCGTATGCAATTCTCGGGCGTTTTTAAGAGAACGACATTCACCCCCCTCTGTCGCCATTTCGGTCCTACAAAGGGGTATGCTGATAAACTGGTGCTACCTACTTATCCTCTATAGAGGCCAGTAGTGCTTAAATCACCAGCTGGTATGATTACCGCTACCTTAGTATGCCCTGGGGTAGCGGTTACCATGGAGAGGTGCGACTTCTTAGCAGACTTGATAGTACTAAGCTCACAGACCTTGGATATTATATTAGGAATGGACTGGTTAGCCAGATATCGAGGGGTTATAGACTGTGCCACCAGGACAGTGAGGCTGACTAAGTGTCCTGGAATGACCATAGATGTAAAAGTGGACCGACCATACCGATGGGGCCGTGCAATATATTATTGTGAAGATGTATCCTTAGAGGGAATGATGGTGGTGCAAGACTATCAGGAAGTGTTTCCCGAAGACCTACCCGGCATGCCCCCAGACAGAGATCTGGAATTTGTTATTAACTTGAAGCCAGGTGCTGCTCCCATTTCCAAAAGACCATATAGGATGACGGTGGAAGAGCTGAAGGCCCAACTCCAGGAACTGCAGGAAAAGAGATTTATCAGACCCAGTTCCTCCCCTTGGGGATCTCCGGTATTATTTGTAAAGAAGAAGGATGGCACAGCTAGGGTGTGTGTGGATTACCGGGCGTTAAACGAAGTAACCATCAAGAATAAATACCCCCTTCCCATGATCTATTCGACCAACTCGGTGGAGCCACCATCTTTTCCAAAATAGATCTGAGATCGGGTTATCACCAGCTAAAAATTAGGGCTGAGGATATACCCAAGACAACTTTTACCACTAGATATGGACTGTACGAATTTACGGTCATGTCTGACAAATGCCCCAGCCTACTTTATGAACCTCATGAACAAAGTATTCATGGAATATTTGGATAAGTTCGTGGTGGTGTTCATTGACGACATTCTTATTTACTCCAAGACTGCAGAAGAGCATGCCAAGCATCTACGCCTAGTGTTAGAGAAGCTAAGAGAACATCAGTTATATGCCAAATTTAGCAAGTGTGAATTCTGGCTAAGTGACATCAGCTTCTTGGGACATATAGTGTCTGTAGGAGGAGTGTCCGTTGACCCCGCTAAGATTGCGGCTGTAACAGAATGGAAGCAACACACCTCCGTCACTGAAGTGCGAAGTTTTCTTGGATTGGCAGGATATTATAGAAGATTCATAGAGGGATTCTCTAGGGTAGCCAGGCCATTGACCCTGCTACTCAGGAAGGAATAGAAGTTTGAATGGACCAAAACCTGTGAAGAAAGTTTTCAAGAGTTTAAGAAAAGATTGACTACCACCCCGGTGCTAGTTCTACCTGATGTACGCAAGGATTTTGAAGTATAATGTGATGCTTCCCATCAAGGACTGGGATGCGTACTGATGCAGGGAGGCAAGGTTGTGGCATATGCATCTAGGGAACTTCGCCCCTATGAAGCTAACTATCCCACTCATGACCTGGAATTAGCTTCAGTGGTACATGCCTTAAAAATTTGGAGGCACTATCTGATTGGCAACCACTATGATATATACACAGATCACAAGAGCCTCAAGTACTTCTTTACCCAGTCACACCTTAATCTGAGGCAAAGGAGATGGTTAGAATTGATCAAGGATTATGATCTGAGTGTCCACTACCATCCAGGCAAAGCCAATGTGGTGGCAGATGCCCTAAGCCGTAAGGTCTATTGTAATACCCTCATGATACAGGAGCAACAACGTGAGCTATACAAGGAATTGATAGCCTTGAATTTGGAGATAGTGGAAGAAGACACCTTAGCAGCAATGGAATTGCAGCCAAGCATAGAAGAAAGGATTATCGCCGCTCAACAAGAAGACCCAACCGCTTTGAGGTTGAAAAGATCAATGGAAGCCGGAAAGGCACCTAAGGGGTTTTGAGGTACGAGACACGTATCTTTGTACCCCACCAGAAGGGCCTCAAGGATCTCATACTCAAGGAAGCTCATAGTTCAAAGATACTCCTCCACCGGAAGTACAAAGATGTATCGGGATATGAAGCGGTGGTACCGTGGCCACGTATGAAGAGAGACATCGCCGAACACGTAGCCTGCTGTGATGTATGTCGAGAGTGAAAGCGAACATCGAGACCAGCAGGTCACTATGACCATTGCAAGTGCCCGGTGGAAGTGGGAAGAAGTAGGAATGGACTTTATCACGGGACTTCCCTGAACCAGGTCAGGGTACGACTCCATCTGGGTCGTAGTGGATAGGCTGACCAAGGTCGCATATTTTATCCCTATCAAGACAACTTACAAGGGAGATAAGCTGGCAGAACTATATATGTCACGCATCGTGAGTTTGCACGGTGTGCCAAAACGGATAGTCTCAGATCGAGGTTCCCAGTTCACCTCGCATTTCTGGGCAAGCCTACATGAAGCTCTTGGCACCCATCTGGATTTTAGCACCGCCTATCACCCCAGATAGACGGTCAAATAGAGAGAGTGAACCAAATACTAGAGGACATGCTTCGGGCTTGTACCCTGGATTTCTCTAAAGACTGGGACCGATGCCTGCCGTATGCAGAGTTCGCCTACAACAACAGCTACCAAGCCAGCCTACAGATGTCCCTATTTGAAGCACTATACGGGAGAAAGTGCCGAACCCCTTTACACTGGTCAGAAGTAGGAGAAGGCTACCTATTCGAGCCTGATACTCTAAAGCAGGCGGAAGAAAAAGTTCGCCTGGTCAGAGATCGACTATTAGCTGCCCAGTCCAGACAAAAGAGTTATGCGGATAAGAGACGAAGGCCATTAAGTTTTGAGGTTGGAGATTATGTCTATTTGAAGGTGTCACCCCTACGGGGGGTCAGAAGGTTTAAAGTTAAAGGTAAGCTCGCCCCTCGCTATGTTGGGCCATTCCCAATTATAGCCAAGAAAGGAGAAGTAGCTTATCAGCTAGACCTACCCGCAAGCCTAGCGGATGTGCACAATGTTTTCCATGTGTCCCAACTCAAAAAGTGTCTTCGAGTATCGGAAGATCAAACCCCGATGGAGGCAGTTGAGCTCGAGAGCGACCTGACCTACAACGAATGTCCAGTTAAAATCTTGGACACCGTGGAAAAGAAGACCAGAAATCAAACCATTCGCACCTGCAGAGTGCAGTGGAGTCATCACTCAAAGAAGGAGGCCACCTGGGAGCGTGAAGACCAGCTGAGAAGAGATTACATAGAGTTGTTCACTAAGTAGGCTGAATCTCGGGGTCGAGATTCTTTTTAAGGGGGTAGATTTGTAACATCCTGAAAATTTAACTTTTGTAAAAAGAAATATTATGAGTTATTTTGCTATATATTATATTTGACTGGAATTTTTATTGCATTTTCTTTGGAGTTTGGTTAAGAAGTCAGGAAAAAGAGCACACATGTTTAACTAATAGAAAACAAAAATTTTAAATGCGAATCTGAAAAGATGATCCAGTGAAAGAGGATATGGTTTGGTCCCAAAAATTCAGAAATCCTAATTTAGTATCTGCAATAATGAGTTGGCAGGAAAAAGTAAAATAAATAAATACATATATATACTTGTATACATAGATGGATATATATAAATATGTAAATATAATGTAGAGGGATGATAACAAAATAAGGAATTACATGCAAACAAATCTTCATAAAAAGAAAATAGGTTTGAAAATATGTATATATATGTATATATATACACACACATAAATAAAGAAAAAGAAAAAAAAAAAAAATTAAAGGGGGTCGACTGACCACCCACCACCACTGCCCAACCCAAGCCAATGACCCCCCCAGACTGCTTTTTCTTCCCCGCCTCCTCTCGCGCTCCCTTCCGGGCGCACCCGCACTGCGCCGCCTCGCCTCCTCCGCAGACCCGGCTGCTGCGGGCGTTCGGACCACGGACGCCGCCGTCTGTCCGGCGAGCGACCCTGCCGTCACCCTTTTTGCGCCCGGCTGCCGCCGTCGCCTCTTTTTCTCACCCGCCATTCGGACCAAAGCGGCGGGGCCATCCTCGAGCCGCGCAAGCCATCATGAAGCTTTCGGCGGACCCCGCTGCACCGCCCAGACGCATCGCCTCCCGCCGCCGCCGACGTGACCGCACAGGGGAGCGCCGATGCCGCCCTCCTCATGCCCCTATAAGAACCCCTGAGGGCGCCAACGACTTCCCCACACCCCCAGGATCCTCCCACAGCGAGAAATCGAGCCCCCATCCACCGTAGCTCGCCGGCACCCTTCTCCTTCCCCAACTCCGGCGCCCATCAACCCGACAAACCCCGTCGCTAAAATCCAATTCCTCGTACCCGAGCCATCTCCTACGCGTCATAAAGTTGCCCCTGGTCTTCCCCGAGCCTCCCGAAGCCCGTACCTCGCCAACGCCGGAGCACCTCCCAAGCCGCCGCCACCGCACGCCGCCGGTCCCCGCCGACCCCTCCATCGGCTCCACCGTAGCACCGGGAACGCATTTCAAGCATCTTCGTCACCTCTCCGGCCACCCCTCGCCGCCGGCGCCACCACCAACCCCCGGCCTCGGCCTCCTCTGCCCAGCCTCCTTCACCTCATACTTTAAGAGGTAACGTCGTGTATATGGGGTAGGCAACGCCTCGAAGCTCACTTGGCTAGCGGCGTTAACTCTCATCTCCCGCTGGCTCCCCGGCGCGCGTTCGAGCCCCCGGCTCCGCGTGCTGGGTTGAGCCATTTCTTTTATTTTCGCGGGCTGACAGGTGGGCCTCGCCTGTCAGCCGCAGTGGGTCAGCGGGCCTGCTGGCAAGTTGGCCCCACCCGTCAGTGAGCGCAAGCGGACCCGAGGCACTGCCAAGTGGGCCCCACTGGCCAGAGACATAGAACAAAAAATAATAAAATAAAATAAAATATGAAAAAGAACATGTGGGACCCACCTGTCAGAAATTTAATAATTTAGGGATTTATCTGGACTGAGATTTTTAAAATGGCATAACTTCTTCATTTTAACTCCAAATTGAGTGAGACAAATTTCTAAATTCGTCTAAATTCAAGATCTATCCAATGGAACTGAAATCATGATTTTTAGAGTTCATTTGAATTTCTAGTGTTATTTGAATTGATTTGCTGCTTTTCTTTTTATCCAAATTTTCGCGCATGATTAAAATAACGTACGAGGCTTAGGAGGAAGACGCTGAGGCAGCCAACCTAGCAGCTTTAGATCATCAAGAACCTAACTCCTGTGACCAAGGCGAGTTATCACTTTGACCATGTTGAACCCATGTTTATGCAAATTAATTTCCTTTAAATTATCCATGTGCATGCTATTATTTTATGTGATAAACATCCCGTGCAATGTATGGGACCCACCGCAAGTGGGATAAGCCCATAGGGTGAGATGACGAAAGAGGCTAGATATTTCAAAAAATCACTGTGACGGTCTGCTCAACCATATGACTAAGGAATCATGTGGGCAACGAGTTGGCAGTCTCTTGTGGGGAATGTGTACAAACTCTGCAGAGTCAAAACTATTCGAATAGCCGTGCCCACGGTCATGGGCAGACGTGGGGACTTAACTAGATATAGTTCTGTTTCAAAAACGATTTGTGGGTGAAATGGGAAAATGTAGGGCAGTGAAATGCCCTACTTTGGAATTGTCCTGGGTGTCGTCCCAGTGGTAAGTTATGCAACTATAACGCTGGAAGATGATATACGGTGCAGAGACCATGTAATGGTGGATGAGCTCTGTACCACTATTAAGACGATTGAATTCTACTAAGCTTGTATCCTTTGAAAGCTGCTAGGTCATAGGAATTTTTAAGTACTGTATTGTAAAGGCAATTTCCGGCAAAATAAAATAAACCTAAGCCTTCCCTTGGATTAGCCCAGCATGTATTTACTGCATTCTGTGTGATGGCTCGCTGAGCACGGTGGTTAGTGTGCTCACACTCGTATTACCAAAAACAGAAACAGGACGCAGGATCATTATGAATATGAAGACGCCCCGGCCACAGAAGGGAGGAAGGACGATGGAAATTAGGTCGCCGTTCGTATTTTTCGAACCTAGACAAGCTAGACCTAAGGCATTGTGTGCACATATATTATCTAAATCTAGGTAATATATACTGCACACATTACCCCCCAGTCGCTTGCCTGAGGTTATGGTCCTACTTTTGCTTTCTCTTCCGCTGCTTATTTGTAATGATGACATTTGGCCTAAGTGCCCCTTTTGTAAACTATCATCTGACGTGGTGTAATTTGAACAATGGTCTGTAATATTACTGTTTAAGCGATGTATGTGTTGATACAGCAATGACCTGTGTGCTCTAGCTACTGATCCAGGGAATAGAGCAGTAAATCACAGGAGATTCTGGATTGAAAAATCCGGGTTTGACAGTGTTGGTTCGACGGTAAATCCTAATGTATGAGATGATATGAATGTAACTTCGCCTTTCTCTAATATTGATGTACATAAGAGAATGTGTATTACTCCGAATGTAATTTCTATTATCTGTTGATCCGAATGTATATGAATATGTATGAGATGAATTCACATTTGTAATTTGGTTCTCTCTATTGTAATTGTGTATTATTGATAATGAATAATTGAGTTTTGGTTGGCAATACCATATGTTGGTTTATTTAATTGCATTAGTTAATTTGAATTCCCTCGGCGATAATCGAACTAAAGAATTTGATCCCTAATATTAATTTTATCTCTTAATCATATTATTAACACTAATCATGTCGATTAGATTAGTTAGAAAACACAGGGTGTTACAAATAAGCACTCCACATCTTAGTCCCACGTGTTGTTTATTTTTTAATAGGCTTATCTA
The DNA here is from genome assembly GCA_036346245.1 of Bonia amplexicaulis. Lineage (NCBI taxonomy): Eukaryota > Viridiplantae > Streptophyta > Magnoliopsida > Poales > Poaceae > Bonia > Bonia amplexicaulis. Next base: position 12,087,720 of record CM070766.1, read on the forward strand.
TTCATCAAGTGATTAAAAATCACTAAATTTCAATCACTTTTCTCAACTCTTAGAGGAATGTTAGTCACTCTCATCGTACCCCTCGCTTCCTATATATAACTCACCCCTCACCTAAAGAATAGAGTATAAAATAAAAATTCTAACATAGACAAAGAAAAATCAAAGTTTGGTGAGCCCATACAAAATACAAAGACAAAAAATTCTAACCTAGACAAAAATAAAGTAAACATGGATGAACCTTATAAATACAAAAAAAATAAAAATAAAAATTACAGTAAAGTTATGCTAAAAATTGCATATTACTTAGTACTACAATTTTATGTTGGTACTTTGCCATTTTAGTGCCTGCAAAACTGTTTATATAGATACATGACATAAACACACCCGATATTTTTATATTAATATTTTCCTAATTACGAGAGCCATGATTCTTTAAAGGTAATTCGAATTTTCTAGGGGCTAGATGTTCTCGAGAATGTTGTCTGCTTCAGCTATTGAAGTTCATCAGTTCATCTGACGAAAGATAATTTCATATCCCTGTCAACAAAAGAAGGTGCCCGATGTATGTACATCTCCGGAATTGCTCGATACCATGCGCCTAAAACTTTTCAAAAAATAAGCCCAATTTCTCCGTTAGATACGCATCAGGACAGGACTCATGCCCCATTCGGCGGAGGTTGTATCAAGTTACGCTTTTGGGGTTGGGAGAGGTCGCCGACACAGCTAGTCGCCAGATGAGATCCACGGAAACTTGATCCAATTATTTGTGGGAAAATTACTTACTTTTTACAGAAGAACGAGTGACTTATGCATAGACACCTCTTTTACTAAAGTGGAATTGAAATGAAGAAGTTATCGCTGCGCACTGATGAGTTAGCACTCCTCAAAATCATGGTAATTTTCCACCTGTCCTAATAAAAAAGTATCATGGTAATTTTCCACATGGCCTAATAAAAAAATAAGTAATTTGTTCTTTGCACCACCTAATGAGACATCTAAAAGCTGAATTTAAAAATCTAACACGTTTCAAATAGCCTGTGATTTCTAAAAATTGGAAGCCAAAAGTCTATGGCTTTTAAGCTGTTTTGAAGCGAGACCTAGGTCTTTCTTTTCACGTAGCGCTAGGTATTTTGACTGCACCCTGTTGTGAAACAAAACTGTAAAACTGCCCAATGTAACTGACACCTTTTACTTTTCCTACCACCCTCTCATATTCTATAAATTCATGTACATAATCAGAGTTAATGATCAATGAAAAGAAGCAACAGTTTATTCTCGATCACTTGTTCAATCTCTCTTGCAATACGTTATCAGCACACATTCACACAAGTGCAAACAGAGAAGACAAAACAAAGGTAATGGTACTTTGTGCGAACCATCAACAAGCATTTCTGGAGATTTTTGCTTTGGTCGATTCTCTGCACGAAATGTTGCACATCCTTCTTGCCCAACCTCCACCACCACGCCCGGCGGCCACCACTATCATCTCCACCGGCCATGGCTCTAGGCCAGTTCGTCATTGTTCATGGGATCTATATTGGGTATAAATCTCCGTCAATTATAAAATACCTCGAGCCCCTCACAGGGGACCTGTTTACGGCCCGGTACGCTGATTGCATATTTAATAAGGAACATTTCCCGGCATTAGGGGGAGACAACAAGTACCAAACTAAATGTCAGGAAATTGATTGGAACGTACAAGGCATTCCTGCCTCAGACCCACGTACTAGAGAGACTGAACTTCAAGTTCAGAAAATCATTCATTTGCAAAACATTGCAAATAATCTGCCAGATGCATTTACTGATTACAAGGGTGTCACAAAATCCTATAATCATACCAAAAATGTGCCTGAAAGAGTGGATGTACCACAAAATACCACTCAACTCCCAGTTCAAAATAAGAGGGGGAGAAGTACGGTACAAATGGCGGATACAACTTCTAACAAGCGACAAAGGAAACAAAATAATGTAAATGTAGATCAACCTCAAGTTGATAGACACCAAAGGATCCTTGAACCCAGATCAATAGTGCACTCAAATACTGATCCTGGGACATCGGAATACCCCGACTCAAATATTTTGGGAAATAACGTTGAGTCACCAGGGGTCCAAAAAATTTCCACTAACTATACTGATTCTGGATAATCATATGATCGTAAGACTACACTTGTCGATATTTATTTCTCCACAACAATTGCAAACAACCTTCAAAATGATCCAGATCCTAAGACCATGGCAGAGTGCAAACAACGGTCGAACTGGAATCAATGGAAGGATGTAATTTAAGCGGAGTTAGCCTCGGTCAAGAAAAGAAATGTATTCACCAATGTGATACATACACCTCCCAAAGTATTCCCTGTCGGTTTCAAATGGATTTTCGTCCGCAGACGAAATGAAAACAATGAGGTGGTGAGATACAAAATAAGACTTGTAGCACAAGGGTTTACGCAGAGACTCAGTATTGATTTCAATGAAACTTATTCTCTAGTAATAAGTGGAACAACATTTCGATACTCAATCACTTGTTCAATCTCTCTTACAGTACACCCGACCTTATACTCGGACCAAGCCGCACCTAGGATGCAGGAGCCACGCGAGCAAACCATGTGGCCGTCCACCATGACAAAAGGGAAGGCGAGCGTGATGTTAAGTGCACGCGAGCGCAGTATCCCAAAGAAGGCATATACATATGCGTTATATTTAAAATAAAAATGATTATCAAAGATACCCCATTAATATGTACATATGGCCATTTAGAACGTGGGAATTTTGTAAATTTTTTTTAAGGAATTATACTGCTTAGTTTCTGAATCTTATGCGTTGCAAACAAGCCCTCACGGAAGTTTAGTTTCTGAATCTCATCTACAAGAATTTTTGCTTGGAAGAGGCAGCAGCTAGCCTAGACTAGCAGTGCTAAGCGCAGGCAGGGGATAATGCGACAATCAACTCTCCATTAGAGAAACAAAGCACGGTACAGTTCTCCCTGAACGGCGAAGAACGAAAATGTGCAGAAAAAGAAGCTTAAAAATGCGAATGCTGTGCTCACAGAGTTCTCAGTCGCTGCCGGCCTCATGAAATTTTGAGGTGTGCAATTAATGTCAGCAACAGGAAATAAAAAGAGGAAAAAAAAAAAGAAGGGGGAACATAAGAGGTACGAAGGCCCGAGCCACAAAAAAAGAGGCCCACAGAGTCCTGTCCACACAGAGAACCGAAGCGGTGGAACCCCTGGGAATTTACCATTTGAACGCTTCGGATTTAGGAGATTGAAAGTTGGATTTTGGTGTTGGAAGTTTCTGAATTTTAGTTAGGATCCCCCTATACATCGGAAGGTTTTTTGGTTGTAGACTGGCATAACAATAATAAAAGGGGGAATAGTGTCTTAATTTTTTTAAATATTTACCAATCATTTATTTTATTTCAATAGGTACAAAGTTATGAAGATTAAAGATGCAAAACTAACAGAAAACTCAACAAGTCAAGAAGCTAAAAATCCAAAGAACGAACAGTCAAATCAGCAGTACTGCTAAAGTATCATTGCACTCTACAGTGTCACAATAGTATCGCTACAGTGAATTTATTATGATGAATAGTAAAATTAATACTTTTTCAAAATCAGAAACTTTCGATCCATAGATCCAAATGATTTGACACTTGACATGTACTTTATCTATAATGTCAGGAGCCTATTTCAATTAATGATCAAGAGAATCATTGTTAAAATTCTAACCTTTTTTTCGTTTGAAGGAAGGGTGCACCAAAACCGGGTAGAAACAAAAAACAGTGAATACAACTTGCTCGTAGGTGGATGATAGCCAAGATGACTTTATATGTATTCTCACATGTCACAACAAACTAGAATGCCAAAAGAATCAAGCTAAATATAGCAAAAATCAAGAAATCACTCGAAGAGACTAAATCAAGCAAAAATAGTGCAACTTTAACAACTTGCCAAATATGATGTCTAGATGGATGGGAATGGATTTTTGTGACATCTCTATCACTTGCATATCCTTGGTATCCAGTAAGACCAATAAGGGGAGAGATGATATCAAAACCAACTAAATCAAGAGCAAATAAACCAAAACAAGAAAAATTCATGAGAAATGAACAAAGTTGATATGTTCCTACTTGAGGATAAATATTTTACAGCCACTCCATCTGGAGAAAAAGATAAGAGCTAACCGGACTTTGATACCACTTGTAGGACCGGTATGGCAACAGAGGAGGGTGAATAGTGGCATAAAATTTTCTCTCAAATATTCACCAATCCTTCGTTCCAATAACTACAAAGCTATGTAGATTAAGGATGAAATGCCAACACAAAACCCAACAAGTCAAGAAGCTAAAAATTCGAGAAATTAACAGTAAAATCGGTAGCATCGCTATAGTACCACTGCAGTGCCGTGGCAGTACTGCTACAGTGAATTTAGCCCGATGAACAGTGAAATCCGTGCTATTTCAAAACCAAGAATCCATGTAGCTTTAGATCCGCAGATCCAAATGACTTGAAACTTGGCATGCACCTCTCTAAGATATCAAGAACTTATTTCAATCAACGATCAAGAGAATCGTTGCTAAAGTTATGTAATTTTTTGTTTGAAGGAAGGGGCACCAAAACTAGGTAAAAAAACAAAAATGGAGAATACAATTGCTCGTGGGTGGATGATGGACAACATGGCTCTAAATGTATTCTCACATGTCATAACAAGCTAAAACACCTGAGAAATCAAGCCAAAAACAGCAGAATCAAGAAATCGCTCATAAAGCCCAAATAAAGCAAAAATCAAGCAACTTTAAGAACTTGTCAAACCAGATGTCTAGATGAATAGGGATTGGTTTCCATGGGACATCACCATCACTTGCACATCTTCGACATCTAGCAAGGTCAAGAAGGGAAGATAGGATATCAAAATCAATTAAATCAAAAGCAAATCAACCGAAACAAAAAAGATCCATCAGAGATGATCAAAGTTGATATACTCCTATTTGAGGATGAAGCTATTATAGCCACTCTACCTGAAGAAAAATAGCACACCACAACATTCACATTTCTCTCAAACTCTAACCCTAGTACACTTTATCACAATGAAAGGATGGTTAGATAGTTAACTAACAAGTCTCTATTCCAACTTATTAAATAGACAAGGCAACTAGTCCTATCTAACTCTAATAGATACTATCTATTTAGCACAAATGAGGAACCTATTAACCCCATACAACACGGGTTTTACTCACACACTACACTTATGCACGTTTTTTAAAGCACATAGCCCAAATCCACTAAGTCCTTAGCCTTTGATCCACTTGATCATCTCAGCTCCTTGAGCCACCTTTCCAAGTGACGCGGTTTTGATTCAAGATAGTTTTTAGTATTTCGGTCAACTTATCAAATACCCTTTCTTGACACAACCTTCATCTTCCATTACAAGCAATCGTCATGCTTAGCACGTGTAGGTGCACCACTTGTTTGCCACGTGTCGATAAATCTCTCCTGTTTCGGTTCAACCGGACCACATCTCATTGGACTAACTAAGCCACATAGTGCAACCCCGTCGTTCGAACTTTCCTTCAATATTTTCCCACTTTTCTCATGCCATACTTGAGCTTAGCCATCTCACCCGGCATCCTTCATCTTTCTAGGCCTCAGCTCCTCCATGAGTATATCCCCAATCCTCGCCATTGATCATGATTGACTCCAAACGTCCTTGCATATCTAAAGACCAAAAAATTATTTTCGAGTACAAGTTCTTTATAATTTGACTCACGTTAGTCAAAGCATGCTTCACGCAACATTAGTACACTGACCTAGGTCAACCCAAATCACCCCATGACTAAATTTCCTAAAATCCAAGAATTTTCATTTGGGCTGATACTACCGTCCAGCACAGACCGGTACTACCACAACCTTGCACCTCATAATTGAACGTCTCTAAAAAATAGCTACCGCCAAGTAAACTACGGTACTGCCTCTCAGTGGTCTGATCGTCGCGGTACTATTGGTCAGTGGTATGATAGTTACGATCACACCACTCCCAGCTGACTAGCGACAAATCGGCGGTCATTCTCTGAAAAATTTAGAAAATGATCTAGATGAAATGCAATCTCTGCAGGTTTCTGAAGATGTGTCCAAACATCCAACCAATAACGAACATTGAAAACCAACATGTGAGTCAGAAGGAAGAATATGATCAAAACATGCGAGATTCCTGGCTTTTCAGACCACCCAAATCAAAGCGGCAATTCCATAACAATAAACTGACGCTTGGATTTGGGAAATTGTACTATCCATCCACCCAGTAGAAGTTGAACATTCCATGGCACCAATTTAAAATTGAAAGTGCAGGCAAGCAAGTTCCACAAGTATTTTTGACAGAGGACAAGACAAGATGATCTACAGTCTCCTCTCCGCCACAAAACTGACTGAATTTTGCCCCATGCCAACCTCTTCTGAGCAAATTATCTTTAGTTAAAATGCTATTTGGCAACTTATAGGGAAAGATGTTCTCTTGAATTTTGAGAGCACAATGAAAGGATTTGACAGAGAAAATTTCTTTTTTACCAATCAACCAAACTAATTCTATCATGCTCCTCATTTAGCACCACACCCTCACACATTTTCTGGAGATTCTGCCACATATTCAAAGTCGCGCCCCCCCCGGCAAACTCTTCTAAATCTGATACAACCCCACCCATTTTCAAACACATGCGCTACAGTAACAATACGAGAAAAGGTGAGATTATATAATCTAGGGAAAATCTTTGATAAAGGTTTACCACCAATCCATAGGATATCTTTTAATTCCTTGATCTTCCTTCCATAACATCCTTGCCCCAAAATAATCAATCCTTTTAAGTACTCCTTTCGGAATTCTAAAGAAGGACATCATATAAATAGGTACATTACTCAAGCAAGTGTTTAATAAAATCAACCTGCCCCCAATGGACAACAATTTACCTTGCCATCTAGCTAATCTTTTTCAATTTTGTCTTCAGTAGGTTTCCATTGGGAATTAGCTAATCTCTTATTATCATTGCGAATTCCCAAGTATCTAAATGGCATCTACCCAAAAGAACAGGTGAAAATTCTCTATATTATTTTGAGATGTTGTCTTGGGATGAACAATTTTTGCTATTGTAGATCTTTATTTCCATTGAACAAAATCTTGCTAACTCTGAACGCCCATTCCAAAATCCTGGATCCGCCACTTTCAATGTCCTGCCTATCATACATCGATCCGAAGACGCTCCACCTCCACCCTAGGCTCCCTTTGTTGGAACTAATCTTGTTGTTGATAGTGGTTGGTGTCGCGTACTCGTGTGTCGAGTACTTTGTAGTCATGTGTCGAGTACTCGTGTGTTGAGTACTTTGTAGCCGTGTGTCGAGTACTCGTGTGTCGAGTACTATGAAGTCGAAGATCCCAGAGTCGAAGAACAGTCGGATACTCCAGAGTATAGTGAACCGATCGTAGTTACAGTGAATCAGTCGATCGTAGGTTGATAGTCATAAGCTATAGTACCAGAGTTGTGGTCGAGAAGCCGTGGTCAAAGTACTCGTAAGTTGAGTAGCAGATGTGGTCGAAGGCACCATGCACGAAGAGCCATGATCGAAAGACACAAAGAAGGACTCAAAGTTGGTCAGATCTGTGTATGTTTGTAGACTTGGTCAGGTAGCAATGTCTGAACTAGTTGTATCCACTACCTATGTTAGTTGGTTAGTGGAGCAAGTATTTCGGGTAGTGCGCGGTGTGCACCAAGTCATAGGGAAACGTGGCGGGAAAATCGGATCACAGGGAGTCAAAGTGGAGACGAATTAGTGGTTGTATTAACGTTGAGTTATACTGGTGGTAATGCACCATCAAGGTTGTATAACCGCGCATGTGTGTGAGGCTTATTTAAGCCATGTAATCTATTGAGCAATTTGAGAAAATTGAGTGAACAGTAGAGGAAGGCAGAAAAGGCATGTGTCACCGCAAAAGATGTATCTCCTGTGTTTACTCGGTCTCCACTCGTGTGTGTTTATTCCCTTGGCTGGGCCAACAATTGGTATCAGAGCTTGGTGATTCCTGTGAGTCGGAGAATCGGAGCTTGGTGATTCCCGTGAGTCAGAGAATCAGAGCTTGGTGATTCCCGTGAGTCAGAGAATCAGAGCTTGGTGTTTCCCGTGAGTCGGAGAAGATGCCGAGGGAAGGGAGAAGTATGTCTCCGATCGCAGTGCGAGGCTTGCTACAAGGTGGTCCTTTTGTAACACCCCAGTTAGGCAATGACCTGAAATGCTATCAAACTAATAGTAAGACAATGATAATCTAAATATGCTACACAAAATTTCGGTAGAACCTCCTTTGTTTACTGTCTAAATCAGAGGTTTCAACAAGCATAATTAAAAAAAGGATGAATAACCTCAAGTAATATAATCAATTCTAATCAATATTGGCTTAGATTACTAGAACACTCATAGTTATAAAATTTAGATAAAGAATAGAAGCATCGTAAAAGAATTATAATCCTTTATTACAATTTAAATCCGGTAATCAATAATCATCTACTACTTAAGTAATTCATGCAAATAGTATTTAATTTTCTCCCTTTCTTCCATTGTGGATAGATCGTGCAAAGTGCAATAATTCTAATCTTTCCTTTTCTCCATGCATGCCGATCTCATAAAGGTACCTAAAAAAACACAACAATAGCAAGAGTGAGTCCAATGACTCAGCAAATATAATAGATAGTAACAAGAACATCCATGAATATCACTTCACAAATTCATCCACCAACCATATAAATAAGCCATGCTTTGCAAGATGGTAAAAAATCTCTTTATCTCTTTCTCTTCTGCATTTTACCAGTAATGCAAAGTGTGCATTCGTCGATGCACACCCATGCTTGTATTATCTGGTACAGGGACCAATTACCCATACTCCACAAGTATGGGGACCTTTAGCCCGTCATGTCATCAACATGACGGGGACCTTAGCGCTTGGTCATCTTGTAACCAAGACTTCAATAAATCAGCATGATGCATATGCGTGAATGTCTCAATAAATAAAACTTACATCCACAATATCTATGCACTAGAAATACTCATGAGCACTTTAAATTGCAATCAACCATAAACAGCACCAGTACATCCTTACCACAACCATGAACACATATACTCATAAAATAGATCAAACATCAACAATCCATCAACCATCAACAATCCACACTATCAATTTTAAACCATCATTATACTTGTCTTTACCGAAGGAGCGAAGGGATCAAGTACGATTAGGAACGAAGCCACCTATTCACAGGGAATCACTCAGCACAAAACCATAATACAATATTCACAACTGAGAAGTAAACGCCTCTATACCCAAAACCCGCAACTCCCTCTCCGCTTAACGGTTCTACACTCTGTCCGCTGCAGCAGCGCTACTTAATTTTTTTGTATCTTTAACAATATTAAGCCAATCACATCAAATGATATATTTCTGGATTTCTCACTTAAATACCTTCACTTTTTATGTAGATCACATATTTTTATTTTGATCCTAGCAAGGTGTAACTTATGCGCAAAACAGAGGACGTTCTCTGTTCTGGCAATCTAGGCATCCAGATTCTAACACGTCCCAACCACAGTGTAAGGCTCTAAAAATTATGATTTTTATACAGTGGTTATATTACTGAATTACCTATATTTTTCTCAATTGCGACCAAAAACATAAAAATCATCTACTACCCCTAAATCACACTTGAACAGTAATCTGCCCCAATCTGCACCCCTGACAGACAGCGATATTCCCGAATCTTCTACGCCCAAATCCCGTGGCCTACAATTCTGGAAAAATTACAGAAAATAAATCTCGTTGTCCTCTACAATTTTTCTTTTGGTCATACCCGCAGGAAAAAGCGTTTCGTGGGTCTAAACTGCGCAAATAGTCACGCTGCGCGGATTGATCAATAGGCAGACAGCAGAAAATCTCTAATCGGGTAATCAATCCACTAATCCCCTTCTAATCCCTTGCCAAGAACCCTAATTACTCTAAAAATAGAAGGATTTGAGATGAGAGAGAGTTACCTGGAGGATCCCCTTGGAATCACCCATCTTCTTCCCCTTCTTCTTCCTCCTTCCTTTCTTCTCCTTCCCTCCCTTCTTCTTCCTTCCTTCTCGCTTTCTCCTAGCACCAAGGGACAACAATGGTGGGAGAGGTGTGCTGGACATGGTGGAGGTGCAGGGGCAGGGAGGGGTGCGGCCAAGGGGGAGAGAGGAGGGGGCAAAGGGGGTAGTGGCTAGGGTTGGGGGGAGGGCGCCTCCCCCTCCTGGGCCGGCCTCCACTTGGGCCAAGGCCCAGGCCCAGGTTGCCGGGATTTTTCAGAAAACCCCTCTAAAAATTATTGTTTAATTATTTTCTATATGGTCCTTCTCTCCAATTAATCAATTAACTCTCGAATCACTTTTGGGGTATTACACCTTTCACTTCGTAGGTGCAGAGGAGGTAGAATGAGGTGACGTTGACATACCCGCAGCTCACCTGCACGAACTACACGATTTGGGCGATGAAGATGTGAGTCGCTCTTCAGGCTCAGAACATGTGGGAAGTAGTCGAACCTGGTACCGCCGAGTACCAGAAGGACCAATTGGCGTTGTACGCCATCTACCAGTCTGTACCGGAGGACGTCATATCTTTCCTCGCCAGGAAAGACACGGTGAAATCAGCATGGGAGGCAATCAAGACAATGCACATGGGGCATGAGCACATGCGTGAAGCCAAGCTTTAGACCCTCAAGAGAGACTTCGAGGGGCTGAAGATGGAAGAAGGGGGGACCGTTGAAGACTTCGCTAGTCAAGTGACGTCGGTCATCACCGGTATCCATGCATTGGGCGACACCACGGTAGATGCTGTTGTTCACAGGTTTCTTCGGGCTGCCCCGGCGCGCTACATGCAGCTTGTCACCTCCATCGAGAAGTGTGTGGACTTGAAGACCCTCACAGTCGAAGATCTTGTCAGAGTTACAAAGCCTATGATGAACGCATCGGAATCAGTTTTGGCAATTCAAGGTAGAGCAAGCATCTGTTGCTCACACGCAATCAGTGGGAGACCCTCAACAAAGAGAAGAAGAAGCACCATGACCGTGGGAATGGTCGGGTCAAAGGTGATGGTGGTCGTAAAGATGGCCATGTCGACGACAACAAGGAGGACAATAGCGGCTCCAACACCACTGAAAGCAGGTTCAACAAGAAGAAGGTGAAATGCTTCAACTGTGGCATACATGGGCATTTTGCTAGTGAGTACCGCAAGCTGAGAAAGGAAGAGGCGCATCTCGCTGTGGCGAATGAAGAATCGACGCTACTCTAAAGTTCGGTGAGAAGGCACTCAAAATAATGATAACAAGATTAGGGGGTTGATTGTTGGAACTAATCTTATTATTGATGGTGGTTGGTGTCTAGTACTCGTGTGTCGAGTACTTGTGTATTGAGTACTTTGTAACTGTGTGTCAAGTACTATGAAGTTGAAGATCCTGGAGTCAGAGAGCAGTCGAAGACTCCAGAGTACAATGAACCGGTAGTAGCTACAGTGATCCGGTCGATTGTAGTAGGTCGATATTCGTAAACTACAGTGTCGGAGCTGCGGTCGATAAGTCATGGTCGAAGTAATTGTAAGTTGAGTAGCAGCTGCGGTTGAAGACACTATGGTCGAAGAGCTGTTATTGAATGATTCGAAGGACTCGAAGTTGGTCAGATCTGTGTGTGGTCATAGACTTGATCAAGTAGCAGTGTGTCTACACCAATTATATCCGCTAGCTTTATTAGTTGGTTAGTGGAGCAACAAAGATAGCAAACAAACAATTCATACTTCAAACTAGCAACAAAGATAGCCCTACCCATCTATGAGAAAGAAGTTTATCAAGGTCTCCATCTCCATCGTTCTCCACTCTCCAACTCTCTCTCTCTCTCGCTTAGGTCTCCACTCCACACCCCTCTCACATCATCGTCCCCGCTAGCCTCCGTGCTCACGCCAGAGCACTGCCTCGCATGTCCTTAGCTATGCTCTACTTCCTCTGGCCACTTGCTAGCTTCCGCTACGCTGCTCAAGCACGTCCTCACATGACCTCGGGGAGTCCTGACTCAAACGAGCCCGCACGACACGTTGCTCTTCTTCAACTATCATGGATGAGACCATGGACCAAAATTGGTCGGAGTTTCGGTTGCTCCACTTCCTATTTGGTCTAAATATCGCATCTTTCTACATTTGGTTGCTTTGATCAGTAGATTTTTGTTGCTTCCATTGCATCCGCCATCGTCACTTCCTATCGCATGCGAGATCAACTCACGAAGCCCCTAATTTGGACAAGCTCGGGAGGTGAAGCTGTGTGATAGGCCAAAATTTCCAAATTTTCATAAAAAAATTTTGCGAACTTTTTAAAATTGTTCATTGCATTTTTATGAATTTCTTGTGTTTTCCATGCACCAAAAATGCCATCTTATTTCTCTTGAAAACCTTGTAAAATTACCCTTTTCTTGTTTTCCTTCTTCCTCTCTTGGACGAATCTGGTCCGGCCCGCAATCCTTTTTCTTTTTCTCTCTTTTTGGCCCATTTCCTTCTTTGGCCCAGCGTCACGCCAACGTCAGTCTCTTGGCCTCTCCCATGACCCATGGCCTCTCCTATGACCCATATCCTCCTTGGCCCAACACTGCACCCGTATCACACCAGCATGCCAGCTTGCGTCTTGGCCTCTCCCATTTTCGCAAAACTCGCTCGCCCACACCATCACCCATACACCGCCTCTGCCGCTCGCTATCTCCTGTGCACCACTGCCTCTAAGTAGCTATAAAGCTGAAGTAACTGAGAGACCATGTGAGAGGTGCTCCCATGTTTGTGATGAGTAATTGACTCGTGTGCTGAAAATCGAAATTGGGTTCGATTGTCTTTGCTCCCATTTTTCTGAACTACCGCAGTGTGTTCAGCGGTACTACCGGCCAGCGGTACTTCCGGCCTAGAGAGCGGAACTACACTACCGTGAGCGAAACAGTCGGGGGCATAAAATCTGGGTTTGGTTTGATCATTGTGTTGATTATGGTTTATGGTTATTCCATTATCTCGGCGGTGCTATGTGATGTGTTTTCTTGTGCGTGTGGTGCAGGACATCGAGGAGGAGTCGTGGCGAGACACGGTGGACGGACTAGGCGCAGTGGCGCCGAGGTCGAACAGTCGGGATGTGTCAAGACGACGTGGACTCGAGGTGGTTGCAAGTGTACACGACAAGGAGCGCGGAAGCTTCCTGGAAGGTGCATGAGGGGCGAAACGGGAATTTCGCAAGGTTGCACAAGTGGAAGCGGGCGCCGTTGGAGTTAGCGGGCGTAACGGGACGGAGACCCGTTAGCCAAAGGCTATAAATAGAGGTGGGGGGCTGCATGACCCCTAGGAACACATGGAAAGGATTTAGGGTTTCCTTTAGTCAAAAGAGTCTTTGGAGAGGTTGTTTTGCTTTAGGCTTTAGTGGGTGAGAGTGGTTGTGTGCAAGAAGGCCGCCTCCACCCCTTGTGTGTGTTCCTCCCAAGAACTAGGGAGAGTTCTTGGTGATTTTGAGGATTGAGAGAGTGGAGATGAGTTGAGAGTCTTGTAATCTTTCTTCTTGTTCGAATGTACATGGTATCGGGACTCCTCTGTACTCATCTTGTGATCTAGAATGAGAATCTGAAGTTTCTTTTTACTCCCGTGCTCTCTGTTCCTCATTTCTTCTTTTTGGGCGAGTTCTTGATTCTCTGATTTTCTTGTTGTTTCTTGCCTATGAGGTGTGGAATGGGTTGCTCTGTGATGGGATAGTGCCTCAAGGTCATTTGATCGATTTTTCCTAAGAGCAAATCAAGTTTTAATCTCGATTAGCGTTTTGGCTCTCTCTGCTCATATCTCATTTCTAGGGTTTTTGCTCCAAATCGTGTTTCCTTCTTTGAGATGCCTGAGATTTGGCATATAGGGTTCAGAGGCTATTGCTAACTTATCCTCAAAGTCCCTTGGCCAAAGGATCAAAGATTTGTTGGAATTTTGGATTTTTGGGCAACCCTCTGTACTTTTCGGGTTTCTTGTCACATCCTTTGATTCCCTAGAGAAATCTTGAAATTAGTTCTTGGCTAAGTCTTCTGGGAGTGTTTCCTAGTTATCCTCAAAGTTTCCCAAGCCAAGAACCCAAGAATCACACAATTTCACAGATTGCATTTTTCACGTCTTTGTTCTTGGTGCGGTACTACCGCTCGTCGAGAGGTACTACCGCATTTTCAACAGCGGTACTTCCGCTCAGCGGTACTACCGCTCATATCAGCGGTACTACCGCTCGCCAGCAGAACAACCTAGATTTTTCCTTGCTCTCTGGATCTGATTTCTTTTCTTGATCTGTGTCTTCCAGTGAGTTCTTTTCTGTTGTGTGAGTACTGTAGGGGAGGTATTTATTTTTTAAAGGCACCATTCAACCCCCCTCTGTTGCCATTTCGGTCCAACAATTGGTATCAGAGCAGGTTAGCTCTTTCTCATAGATCTTAACCGGTCTCCAAGAGCCATGGCAATGGACAAGTATTCCACTAAGCCGCCCGTTTTCGATGGCCTGGATTACCCCTTCTGGAAGAGCCGGATGGAAACTTACATCCAGGCTCAAGGGTATGCCATCTGGCGGAAGGTGAAGATACAATTTGTTGTTCCTGCCGATGAGAACATCAATGCCGGGAATATGGCTGATGTTGAGGCGAATGCTAAGGCAAGGAACATCATCATTCAGGGGTTGAGTAGAAGCGAGTTCGATCGCATCTCTCACCTGTCGTCCGCCTACGACATCTGGGTGACCCTCGATGCATACCATGAGGGCACCACCCAGATCAAGACGGTTCTACAAGACCAGTTCAAGCGAGAATACAGTAAATTCAAGATGCTTGCTGGTGAGTTCCTTGACGAGTGCTTTTCTCGCTTTCACAAGATTTTGAGCAACCTCCGAGCCGTCGGTCTCACATACTCCGACTCGGATAACGCTCGTCAAATTCTTTCTGCACTCGATCTTAGGGTTTGGGAGATGAAGGTGACTACCATCAAGGACACCACGGACCTCTCGACCTTGACTCTTGATGCACTTTACTCGCCTCAAGACTCACGAGATTGACATAGTCTCGTCGGTCGAAGTCTCGATCGATGGCACTAGTCACCGATCCCGCTCGGATCCACTTCTTCGAGCCATCTTGCGGATTCTCCTCGCCGCTCTCGTGACATAACCGATGATCGAGAGAGCGACTTGCGGATGAGCAGCTAGCCCTCCTCGCACGGAGATTATCCCATGCTTACAAAGGGAGGAGGGACGGAAGGAAAAGAGGACCCGTGATTTGTTTCGAGTGTGGTGGCCCCAACCACATCTGAGCAAACTGTCCCAAGCTTGGGAAGGGTAAAGGTGACTTCGGCGGTTCGGGCAAGAGCAACTCGAAGCCCTCAGCACCGGCCCCGGGAAAGAAGAAGTTCCGCGACCTTGGGAAGGCCAAGAAGCTCTTCCACCGCGTTCTCGCCGCTTTCGACGACCTCGACCTCACCGAGGTGGAGGGATGGAGCGATGACGACGGGCTCGGTGACCAAGACCCCAAGGGCGGCGACTTCTCGGGATGTGCTTCATGGCCCTTGAGAGCGAACGAGCGACGGCGATCTCTATTCCGACTCGATGAGGTATGTCCTCTTATGACCAACTTAATGAAGCCTTTCTTAAGTTAGGAGGTTTTCATGCTAGAGCTAAGACTAGATGTAGCGAGTTGGAGAAGGAAGTAGAGAGATTGTCACGGGAGCTTACTTCACTTATATCTGCTCCCTCCCGTGACGACTGTGATACATGCTGTGCTTTGATCGGTGATATGGAGAAGCTAAGGACCTCACATGATAGTATGTCATCTGAGCTTGATGCAATTAAGGTGGAGAATGTTAGTCTGCTTGCTGATTTAGAATTGAGTAGGATGGCTGTTACCCTACTTACTACTGATGAGACTATTGCTCCTACCTCATGTGAGGATAAGGACTTTAATGCTAGAGGACCTTATGCCATGCTTCGGATCTGCCCAGTCTTGTGTAAATTGTGATAACTTGAATATGAAACTAAAACGGGCAGATCATAAAATTGCAGAATTTCAAACCTTCTTACTTGAGCCTATTGCTTCTTGCGTGAATTGTCCCAAGCTTACTGCTGAACTTGAAGCTATCTCCAAACAGTTTCAAGAATTAGTTGATGACAATAACAAATTGGCCAAGTTTCCTTCTAAGGACCCTGTTAGCTCACCATGCAATTGTTGTAACAAACTAAAATCTGAATTGGTTGCATTAGATGAAAAATGTGTGAAGCTAACTAAGGATCTTATAGAAAAGCAACCATCTGCTTGCATTGTGTGTGCTGGGAAGAAGCATGAGGGTTTGGTAGAGACGCCTAGCGACGTGAACCAATTGGCTAGCAGTAGGACTGTCCTTCCTGAGTCGGCTGTGCGTGCACAAGCAAATCTTTCCTCTGCTGTTGGTTCTTCTTCTTCCTCTCCTCCTGCTGTCACTTCTCCTTCCCCTTGCTCCTCTTGCACCTCTCTCTTTCGGGAGTGTCAGTACCTTATGAACACTCTCGAGAAATTTGTAGGAGGCAAGAAGAAGCTCAATCTTATTCTAGACCAATCAAAGATTTGCAAGTTCAAAAAGGGTCTAGGATATGATCTCCGTGAGGATGTGAGGAAGCATCCACCGTAGTGCTCGGACCGTGTCAGCAGGTGTGATTGAGGTCAAGCCCAAGAACAAGAAAGTTCAATTTAAATCGGCGGGCTTTGTCCAAGGGATTGACGACAAGGTGATTTCACCGCAGCTTGACCTCTCGGAAGGTGAAGCCATCTTATGCTACTTGACCCCTCGTATATGGTATCATTGCACCTTCCGCCGAAGGATGGGCATTTATTTGACCATTGCTTCAAGCGCCAAGATCGCGTGAGAGACCGTGTTGCGCTCTTAGGCGTATTCAGGGTCAGCCCCAGACCTTGAGTGCACCTAAGACCAACACGAGGTCTAGGCTTGCTACTGTTGGTAGCTTTGGGCAAGATCGAAGACTTGGTTCTTCCGAGTTTTACATTTTTCGTCCTCATGCTCCCTCGATCGTGACTTCCGCCGTCACGAGGGTAGATCTTGTTTCCATCGAGATAGCTACCCGCGGCGTGATCGGCGTCTTCGCCGGTGCTCGACTCGCTCTCCGTAGCGCCGGACCCGGCAACGACTTCAGTGCGCACATAGACCTTCCGCTTCTGAGCGACGGAGGCGTGGGGTAGTTAGAGGTCGATCGTGTGTGACTACTTCTTCGCTCGACATGTGACTCGGTATTGGGTGCCAAAATCTATGTTGATTTATCCCATTACTGAGACTTTGCTCTCTTGTTGACTCAAGTTCGCCGGGCAGGGAAGGGAAAGGTTTGGCTTGTAGACTCGGTGTTCACGACACATGACCGGAGATTCCCGCTGGTTTTCTTCCCTTGTCCGTGCTCCAGATGATGAGACGATCACCTTCGGAGACGCCTCTTCTGGGCGAGTCATCGCCAAAGGTACAATGCGCATTAATGATTCATTTGTTTTAAAAGATGTTGCCTTGGTTAGTAAGTGCAAGTACAATTTGCTTTCGTCTCTCGACCACCGATGACGATTTCGGGTGAGTTTTAAGAAAACAACGCAAAATTCTTGATTCTTCTGTGTCCGGTTTATGGATTTCTCGTTTTGGGAGGATCTTTCGTGCTGATTTTTCCGAGTCTTCGGTGATCCTCTCCGTTGTTTGCTTGCTTCGAGCCCCGCGATCTTTCCTTCGGCATAGGAGACTTGGTCATATTGGATTTGACCATTTGACCCGAGTTAGCGGCCACGATCTCATTCGTTGTCTGCCGAAACTCAAGATGGTCAAAGATCTTGTTTGCGCTCCATGCCGCACGGCAAGATGGTTGTTGCTTCTCATCCTCCGGTCCACATTACTATGATCGATGCAATCGGGACACCGCTCCATATGGATACGGTTGGACCAGCTCGAGTGCAGTCAGCAGGAGGGAAGTGGTATGTTCTTGTCGTAGTCGATGACTTCTCGAGGTATTCTTGGGTGTTTTTCTTGGCCTCGAAGGATGAGACGTTTACACATTTCTAAGGTCTTTTCAGTAGGCTTTCTGTTGAGCTTCCAGGTGCCTTACGAGCGATCCGAAGTGACAATGACACGGAGTTCAAGAATTCCTACTTTGAGAGTTTCGTGGTGAGACAGTGTAGAGCACCGCTCTTCTCCATCGTCCCTCGGCAGAATGGCGTTGTGGAGAGAAAGAACCGCACCTTGGTCGAGATGGCGGGACGATGCTTGATGAGTACTCTACACGCGGAAGTTTTGGATGAAGCTATAGCCACCGCGTGCCATGTTTGAACGAGTTTTCTTGGGCACATTTGCACCGCACTTCTTATGAGTTGAGATACGGCGAAAGCCCGTGTTTCCATTTTCGTGTGTTTGGTTGCAAGTGTTTTATTCTAAAGTCCGGGAACCTAGATAAGTTCGAGTCACGTTCTTGTGATGGACTCTTTCTAGGCTACTCGACTTCTTCAGGGCCTATAGGGTCAGGCTGCGAGTCTAGCAAAATGGTAGAAACACAGTGAGGTAACCTTGATGAGGCCGGTCCGAGGACTAGGCCCGATATCTCGAGTTCACTAGAGCGATCCGAGACCATCTTTGTGGATGATGAGGATGATGGAGATGAGGGTTGTCTACCGATCCGGTCCCTCATCCACCCCTTGAGGTGCCTTCTTCCACCGTACCTCGAGGTGATCAGCCCTTACCTTCTACTTCTTCTGGAGCTAGTGGCTCTGTTCCTACCCCGTCAAGTAACGGGGTAGAGGCCACTTCTTCATCTCATCCAGACCTCCAAGACATATTCAAAATCTCATCCTTCGAGCGCGATGATTGGAGATCTCTTTGAACGAGTCACACGCTCCAAGTCTGGCGTGTCGCTTTTCTGTCTCCACTCTGCCTTCGTAGCTTCTTTTGAGCCCAAGGACGTTTGTCATGCTTTTTCTGATGAGTCTTGGGTTAATGCTATGCATGAGGAGCTGGAGAGTTTCGAAAGAAACAAGGTTTGGACGCTTGTTGAGCCCCCTCGAGATCACAATATCATTGGAACCAAATGGGTGTTCAAGAACAAGCAAAGTGAGGATGGGGTAGTCATTCGAAACAAGGCTAGACTGGTTGCACAGGGGTACTCCCAGGTTGAGGGTCTAGATTTCGAGGAGACCTTTGCCCCTGTAGCTAGACTTGAGGCCATTAGAATTCTTCTTGCCTTTGCAGCTTCTAAGGGTTTCAAGCTTTACCAGATGGACGTCAAGAGTGCCTTTCTCAATGGCTTCATTGAGGAAGAAGTCTATGTCAGATAGCCTCCAGGTTTCAAGAACCCCAAATACCCTAGTCATGTCTTCAAGCTTTCCAAAGCGTTGTATGGACTTAAGCAAGCTCCTAGAGCTTGGTATGAGAGGCTTAAGTCCTATCTATTGAGACATGATTTCGAGATGGGTAAAGTCGACAAGACCTTGTTCACTCGCTGGCTTGGCAGTGATCTTCTGCTCGTCCAAATTTATGTCGATGACATCATCTTTGGCGGCTCTTCCCATGCTCTAGTTTCACAGTTCTCGGATGTCATGAGCACCGAGTTCGAGATGAGCATGATGGGTGAGTTGACATTCTTCCTTGGCTTCCAAATCAAGCAGACTCGGGAGGGTACCTTCTTGCATCAAGGCAAGTACACTCGAGACCTCCTGAGACACTTCGACATGAGTGACGGTAAGCCAGTGTCAACTCCTATGACTTCTACGGCCGTTCTAGACCCAGATGAGGATGGCGAGCCAGTTGATCAAAAGGAGTTCAGGAGTATGATCGGCTCTCTCTTATACCTCACTGCCTCGAGACCGGACATACACTTTTCTGTGTGTCTTTGTGCTCGGTTTCAGGCCTCTACTCGCGTTTCTCACCGTCAGGCGGTGAAGCGCATCTTTCGGTACCTTCGAGCTACCATTGACTATGGTATCTGGTACTCTTCCTCCTCCTGTCTTTCCCTGAGAGCCTACTCGGATGCGACTTTCTTTGGTGTAGGATAGACAGAAGAGCACTCGGCACCGCCAATTCATTGGCACTTCTCTCGTTCTGGTCCTCGAGGAAGCGGTCCGGTTGCACAGGTCCACCGCAGAGGCGAGTACGTTGTCGCGGCCGATTCTTTGTAGCCAAGTGCTTTGATGGTCTCGACCTGCGGGACTTTGGGTTAGTTATCGGCATGTGTTCCACTCCTTTGTGATAACACTTCGCAATTAACATTGCTAAGAACCCGGTCAGATTCTCGGACCAAGCATATCGACATTCGCTTTCACTTCCTTAGAGACCATGTGGAGAAGGGTGACATCGTGCTCCAGTTTGTGGAGGGTGACCACCAGTTGGCTGACATCTTCACCAAGCCTTTGGATGGCTCGAGGTTTTCAGCTCTGCGGGGAGAGCTTGGGGTGGTTTGTCCTTATGGACTGTTGTGAGGGGGAGCTTTGGGCTTTACTGCTTTATCATATTATTTATGCTTCTGTCTCCTTACTATTGCATCGCATCTGCGGGTGCATTGGGTTTTAGTCCTTCTAGCATAGGTTAGAGTGTGTCTCTTGCTGAGTTGCTTAGACTTTTTACTCTTATCTTGTGCTTTCAGGATAGCTGTTTCTTATCTCACTAGATTGAGCTCACTCACTTCTTGCGATCTAGCGAGGGTCGGGCCACCTTCGGGTAGACAGGGTACGTGTTTGCTCTCTAGTGTGTGTTTTACTCGACAGCTGTTGTCCTGAAGTCATATGGGGTAGATAAGAGTTAGTATGAGTCATTAGTATTCTCTATCTTATCTATGCTTTAAGGACTGCCTTCTTTGGTTTCTTTGCCAGCTTCTCGATCTTTTCGCTTTGGTTCAGGGAGAGTTCATTTGGGAGCTTCTGGAGCTTAATATTGACATAACTCAACTTGAACTAAAAGTTGCATCACATGTTGAGGGGGAGCTGGATTTTCTTCATTTGCATTGTAATATAGCTTCATGGAGCCTTGATTATTATCCATTCATGACATGTTTTCATTATATTACATCTTGCCATGATTTTTGCTTCATTGCTAATTTGATCATGACTTTATATGTGTAGTCAAGTCTTTGCCATGATAGGTTACTTAAAATGCTAAATTTGACCTAATTCATGTCATGTTCATATTTGAGACTAGTCAGCTTTGTGTTATCTTTTTATGGTTCATGCCATGTCAAATAGGCTGAGTTGAGTCTTGAATCATTGTTGAGCAATAGATTGAGCTATATTAGTTTCTTGATGACACATAAGTTAGTACAATCTACTAAAAGCAAAAAGATCTCTTTTGTGCGAAAAAACTGATCTCACCAATTCCTTCTCATGAGACGGCTTGCCATTGCACAAGGCATGAACTCAGGGGAGATTTGGATGACCAAGATCATCTTCTTAAGCTCATTGCTTGAAGTGGTCGCATAAGGCTTGAGGTCTAGCACATGACTAAACAACAAAAAAATAGTTGGAAACAATCATATGATTTCTAAAGTCAAAGTTTGTCAATTGTGCTCAATTGCTAAGAAGTTCAATGTACTCCAACAATTGTATCATTCTTGAACTAGTAGCACTCTAGTTGACTCAACACTAGCTTCTCGGTTCCATTTAGCTTATTGACATGGCCTGTCTCATTTCTGGATACCTCTAGCTAGACTGCAATCATGTTTGACTTGACTTGCTAAGCACTTTCACTAAAATTCAGATTATGATTTATCTCACTTAGCTTCACTTTACATACATAGTCATGATCCTTGTAGCATACTTGTATGTTATGGCTTGGTGTAATACATAATGGTCATTTTGGATAATTCTCATGGCTCTAAATACATAGAATAAACAAACTTCAGTCATTTTATCCAAAATGTGTTATATTCTCTCTTTTGCTTCCTTGATGCGTTTATTGCCAAAAAGGGGAGAATAGATTGGAGAAAAAGTCTTTTAGAATCTTTCTAGAGCTTTGGAGATCAATTTGCTCTTTCTTGAGTTGCTCTAGTGTTTCCTCTGTCGACATGGTCATATGTTTCATTTCCTTCTTTGGACCATGTTGGATTCTTCAAACCAAACTTTTATGCCTTTTTCGGTGTTTGTCAATATACTCATCAAGGGGGAGATTGAGAGACCATGTGAGAGGTGCTCCCATGTTTGTGATGAGTAATTGACTCGTGTGCTGAAAATCTGGAAATTGGGTTCAGTTGTGCTGCTCCCAGATTTTTCGGAACTACCGCAGCAGTGTTCACGAGACTACCGCCAGTGATACTTCCGGCCTAGAGAGTGGAACTACCGGTACTGTGTGCAAACGTAATCGGGCATAAAATCTGGGTTTGGTTTGATCATTGTGTTGATTATGGTTTATGGTTATTCCATTATCTCGAGCGGTGCTATGTGATGTGTTTTCTTCTCTGTGTGGCTGCAGGACATCGAGGAGGAGTCGTGGCGAGACACGGTGGACCGGACTAGGCGCAGGTGGCGCTGAGGTCAGAACGGTCGGGATGTGTCGAAGACGACGTGGACTCGAGGTGGTTGCAAGTGTACACGACAAGGAGCGCGGAAGCTTCCTGGAAGGTGCATGAGGGGCGAAACGGGAATTTCGCAAGGTTGCACAAGTGGAAGCGGGCGCCGTTGGAGTTAGCGGGCGTAACAGGGCGGAGACCCGTTAGCCAAAGGCTATAAATAGAGGTGGGGGGCTGCATGACCCCTAGGAACACATGGAAAGGATTTAGGGTTTCCTTTAGTCAAAAGAGTCTTTGGAGAGGTTGTTTTGCTTTAGGCTTTAGTGGGTGAGAGTGGTTGTGTGCAGCAAGGCTGCCTCCACCCCTTGTGTGTGTTCCTCCCAAGAACTAGGGAGAGTTCTGGGTGATTTTGAGCATTGAGAGAGTGGAGATGAGTTGAGAGTCTTGTAATCTTTCTTCTTGTTCGAATGTACATGGTATCGGGACTCCTCTGTACTCATCTTGTGATCTAGAATGAGAATCAAGTTTCTTTTACTCCGTGCTCTCTGCTCCTCATTTCTTCTTTTTGGGCGAGTTCTTGATTCTCTGATTTTCTTGTTGTTTCTTGCCTATAAGGTGTGGAATGGGTTGCTCTGTGATGGGATAGTGCCTCAAGGTCATTTGATCGATTTTTCCTAAGAGCAAATCAAGTTTTAATCTCAGATTCGCGTTTTTGGCTCTCTCTTTGTTCATATCTCATTTCTAGGGTTTTTGCTCCAAATCGTGTTTCCTTCTTTGAGATGGCCTGAGATTTGGCATATAGGGTTAAGAGGCTATTGCTAACTTATCCTCAAAGTCCCTTGGCCAAAGGATCAAAGATTTGTTGGAATTTTGGATTTTTGGGCAACCCTCTGTACTTTTCGGGTTTCTTGTCACATCCTTTGATTCCCTAGAGAAATCTTGAAATTAGTTCTTGGCTAAGTCTTCTGGGAGTGTTTCCTAGTTATCCTCAAAGTTTCCCATGCCAAGAACCCAAGAATCACACGAATTTCATAGATTTCTGTTTTTCTGCGCGTGTTGTTCTTGGTGCGGTACTACCGCTCGTCGAGAGGTACTACCGCTCAAAGGTACTACCGCATTTTCAACAGCAGTACTTCCGCTCGGTGATACCGCTCATATCAGCGGTACTACCGCTCGCCAGCAGAACAGCCTAGATTTTTCCTTGCTCTCTGGATCTGATTTCTTTTCTTGATCTGTGTCTTCCAAAGGAGTTCTTTTCATTGTGTGAGTCTTGTAGGGAGGTATTTATTTTTTAAAGGCACCATTCACCCCCCTCTGTTGCCATTTCGGTCCAACAATAACCCTGCCAACTAGCCCTTTTACTTCCCCTTCACTTCTCAGAGCTAGCCACATCCCCACCGAGTCTCACCGTCATCCCCAGGTCTAGCAAAAACGACACCTACCTCTTTGGCGGCCTAGGTGATTTCACTAAATTCGTCCTCGTCCTCGTCTTCACCTCTATTTCCAAATTGTTTGTGCCTTTACCTTCTTCATTGTGCTGTGATTCTTTTGGTACCTTGCCCAAGCCAAGGCATCATCGAAGTCGCTATCACCATTCATCATGCAGCCAGTCTTGTCACCGCCACCACTGATCTGCCACCTCAATCTTCCCCTTACCTTGCTATCCTTGTCACAAGGTGTGCGTTGTTGTACCAATCTTTTTCTCACCCCCACAGACCACCGTGTCCACCATACCCAGCTACAATCGAGCTCTACCCCGTTGCCATCATTGCCATCATGGCCATCGTTGCCGCTAGCTTTCCTCCCTTCACCCCAAGCCATGCCATCAACACCAGAAGATTCCCCAAGCACACACCATGCTCATGCACCCGCCACTTGCACCAAAGACTGCTAGAGTTCACCGCTGATAATTTTTCCCTTCCCACAGCCACCACCCATGCCTTGTCCCTTCCAACCATTGTGATCCCCGCCATCCAAAATGGGCTGTAATGTCCGGGAACATCTTTTGCATAGGTCGTCACCGACGTTCCATTGCTGCATCACCATCACCATTGTATTCTCTCTGTTTTCCTCTGCTCAACCGAGAAGAACAGTGTCGGTCAACATTGTGCTCATGTGGTCCGATCTAGCCATCTCGCACGCTTGACTAAGTTGCTTGCACCTGACCAAGCCTAAGTCTAGTACTGTGCACACATGCGGTTGAGTCAAATTTCCTCACGCAAACTCAAACCGGACCCAAACTAGTTTCAGACCAAGTCCAACCCGATTCTTACCGGTTCAGCCCAATTTGGACCAGTTTAGAGCCGATTCATGATCAATTCACCTAGCTCTAGACCAGTTATCACCAATTTAAGGGTCAATTCTATGCAATAGACTAAACCTAAACCCCATTAGACCCTCCAAACATTATTGTTCACCCTCCATCTCCAGATCCAAGCTTTTTTAAAGCTAACTCTTCATTAGTTTTCCTTTTCGTTCATGTTTCAGTGTTGTTTTTCGTTTTCTTTTGATAGTGTTTATTTGTAGCTTTGCAATAGGCATATTTGGTTTTATCCATGTGTGTATATGCCAAATTACGGAGAAGAAGCCCCTGGGATAACAGGAACAGGAAACAACAACTCAGAAATCTACAAAAAAGTGAAAGTCCACTATGAGTCGTAAGGCAAACCACATTCCTTGATCAAGTTGAATTCCTATTGGTTGGGTTATATTACGTATGGATTAATTTATACATTATTTAATGTCAATGATATTTTTTATTAGTTACTTTTGAATGATCATGTTTAAATAGTTAATACCTTTAATTACATTGTTTACATGCTATCCTTGATAATAATCTGATATAGTTTTGTCTGATAAACTTGAAGCTAGTATATCATACTTTAGATTAACATAGTAGTGAACATGAATAACAGTGATGGTCTCATTACACTGTTGTCCACCGTCACGAGTTGACGCATTGGGATCTATGACCATTGTGGTATGATGAATAAAAGTGATGGATCACTCTCCTAGAGTGATATTGTGGATAATGTTAGTTGAGGGCGGATATGGGTGTGTGGCTTAGAGGTAATTGTGTGCATATGCTACCTGGTGGTTACGTGCACAAGTCTCTGCTGGAATGGAGGTCTCGTCCAAAGCATATAAGAAATTAACTTGTGCCATGAGAAAAGACATGATTACCGTCCATCCACATGATCGATTGTTTGAAATTGATTCAGTTACTGTACTAGTTTCATTGGTATTGCCATGGGTAGGTTTGATGTTGGCGAAGACCATAGACCGGTCTATGCTATAGCATGACCCCTAGGAGCAGTGGAGGAGTCACCTGTACCTAGGGATGGTAAGGGACCCACTGCTGAGAGAGAACTGCTCTGTACTGGGTAGTACTAACATTGTGAATCAGTAATGAATCTTGTTATCCTAGCTCTATATAACTTGTGGATATCATGTGGGTAAAGTTGGGTATTCTCTGTAGATATTAAAAAACTAAATCATTTGAATGTGTCATACTTCCGATTAATAGAGCTGTGTTGAAAGGGATGATACTGAAATCAAGGCAGAAGACATTAGTCAAAATTATGGTTACTTGAAAGTAAGAACTTGTTAATGGACAACTGTCACGCCTTGATCTCAGATTATATGTGTGTGCTGCAGGCAGCCGAGAGTTTGAAGATGTTGGAGGAGCCATGCTGAAGAATGGCAATTAGGAAAAGGAGACGAAGATTGTGCCAGATAGGATGCAGTGGTCAGACCGAATGCAGAAGAGTTGCATCGGAGAATACCCGACGGTCAGATCGGAAGAAGAGGAGTTGCGTCGAAAGATACCCGGCGGTCAGACCGGAAGAAGAGTACAAAATTGGGTAATTATCTTTTCTTACTTTATTAGAATACCTCTTCCCCTTTATATATAGAGGAGAGTCCTCAACCCTCTCGGCTAAACCAAGGTTACAGATCCTACTCTAAATACAATTCATATTTCTAACCGACTTTGACACTAATACCGACTCAAAACCCTAACCTAAAGCCTTAGCACTTACTGTCCCTGCGGAAGGCTGCACGAGATTAGTCCTCCTTGCATAGACTTGCCCAAATCTTCCAGTCCTGACATTTCGGGCAAAGCGGGTGGCTGAGTCGGTGGGTTGCCATAATATGGCTTGAGAAAACTCACATGAAACACATCATGGATACGGGCTTTGGCCGGTAATTGGAGGTGATACGCCACATCCCCAACTTTGTCTAGGATTTGATAAGGCCCGTAATAGCGAGGAGCCAATAGCGAAAGATAGCTCTCTATGCTTGGCATCATAAGCGTGGCGGTGATGAAGACGAACTCAGACCCATTGCCCAATAGCGAAAGATAGCTCTCTATGCTTGGCATCATAAGCTTGCTTGTGATGCTGTTGAGGGAGAAGAAGGCAGTCCCTGATATCAGTAATCAATTGGTCCCTCTCTAAAAGAAGTTGATCAATAGCTTGTAAGCGAGTAGACATGGGTGAATGTGGTCGAAGCATCGGAGGATCTCGGCCATAGACCACCTTAAAGGGTGTCTCTCGCAATGAAGTCTGGAAAGATGTATTGTAGCAGTATTCGGCCCATGGTAACCAGTGAACCCACTGTCGCGACCGATCCCCCGTGAGGCAGCGAAGGTACATTGCAATGATATTGTTGGTAACCTCTGACTAGCCATCATATTGTGGATAGAAAGCTGAGCTCAAATGGAGTTTAGTACCCGTCAAACGGAAGAGCTCTAACCAAAAGGTACTTGTGAACACTGGATCACGATCACTTACAATCGAGCAGGGAACCCCATGAAGACGGACCACTTCATCGAAAAATACTCTGGCCACTGAATTGGCAGTATAAGGGTGAGTCAGTGGAATGAAGTGTGCATATTTAGAAAAACGGTCAACCACCATAAGGATGACTGATTTGCCATTAACGTATGAGAATCCCTCCACAAAATCTATAGTGATATCATCTGAAATCCGTGTAGGAACTGCCAACGGCTGTAGGAGACCGACTGGATGGAGCTGTACAGACTTATTGTGTTGGCACACCTGGCATGAGCGGACGAAATCTTCTACAAGTTTGCGATCATGTGGCACATGGAAGTCAGCCCGAAGACGATGCAAAGTCTTCTGTACCCCTTAATGACCGGCTATATGTGCTGCACTCAAGATGGACTGGAGGGACAGTGAAGACTACAATACATGGATGCGGTTGTTATATAGAATCAAACCATCTGCAATCTCCCATGGCTGACCCAAAGACCCCCCCTCAATCTGTGTATGTAATGTGACTAACTCTGGGACAGATGCAGTTTCAACACGCGAATCTTCAAAGAGAGCAAAATGAGGTAATGAAACTGCACAGACTGAACCATCTTCCATAGCACAATGTGACAATGCATCGACCACAATATTCAGTTGGCCTAGTTTGAATACCACCTGAAAATCATAACCAAACAGCTTGTTGACCCAACGATGTTGAGGGATGGTGGAAAGACGTTGATCAAGAAGAAATTTGAGGCTATAATGATCAGTCCGAACCTCAAACCGGTGCCCCCACAAATATGGTCTCCAATGCCTGACGGTGAGCATGAGACCCATGAGTTCCTGCTCATATGCTGCCAAATGCGAATAGCGGCCAGCCAATAGTCGGCTGAAATATGCAATGGGCCCTTGGCCTTGATGGAGGATAGCCCCGATGATGGATTCGGATGCATCACACTCCACTACAAAGGCAACATCAAAATTTGGAAGGTGCAGCACCGGTGCAGTAGTGAACGCCATCTTGAGGGTCTGGAATGCACATGCTGCCTCGTCCGTCCAGGTGAAGGCATTCTTTTTAAGCAGCCATGTGAGTGGTTCCGTAATTGTCCCAAACCCTTGTATGAACTTGCGATAATAACCCGCCAACCCGAGGAATCCGCGAAGAGCAAGAAACTGAGGTTGGTTCCGGCCAATCCCGCACTGCTTGTACTCCTTCTGCCGAGATGACATGTCCCAAATACGCCACGGTTGGTTCACCAAAGAAACACTTGGAGCGTTTAAGAAAGAGCTGATGTTGAGTCAGGAGCCGAAGGACTGCTGAAAGATCAAGCTCCGTTTAAGTTGGTTTTGGTGTTAATGACAAATGCCATTATGAGATTTTGATGTTAATGACAAATACTTTTATAATATTTTGGTGACAATGACAAATGCACATATGAGGCTAATATGCTTGTTTAAGTTTATTTATGTTTAGTCTCATTTGGATGGAAAGGTGAAATCAAAGAGGTATGCATTCGAAATCACTTTCTCATTTACTAATGCATTCCTTAGATCCAAAATATAGATTGAACTCTTCAAATAGTCCAAAATGAATATGTGCATGTGTCTTTCTTTATATACACTTGTATGCACACATTTAGGGGGAGTTCACTCTATGTTTTGTGGTTTCATTAGTATTGATCCATGTTTTCTTTTTCCATATATATTGGGATCAAACTAGAATCATGCATTCATTAAAAATCTGATTTAAAAGCCAAATCAGTGCTCTGTCTGGAAGAGCGGTAGTACCGCAGAGGAACGGTACTACCGGCGCCCGGAAGCTCCGGAGGTAGAGCGGAGCCTTTTTCCAGAGCGCCAAAATTGGGACTTTGGAGTTCGCCCGGCGGTAGTACCACGCCGACTTTATGGAACTACCGGCGAAGCGGTAGTACCGATTTTCAACGTCGGTAGTACCGCGACCGAAAATCCAACGGTCATTGCAGGGCTCGACATAGCCGCTTACGTCGTGTCGATAGGGAAGCGGTAGTACCGCTACCGACTGCTGGAACTACTGGAGAGCGGAACTACCGGACCTTAGATGGCGGTAGTACCGCACTTTGAATTCAAATGGTTTTATATTCAATTTATTATCTCATTATTTGTTGAGATTGTCATCAATTACCAAAAGAGAAAGATTGAGAATCTAGTCCCTCTATTATGAGTTAATGGTGAGTTTTGGTAATTAATGACAATCACATTGTGGGACTAACATTTTCTATGAGTTGGATAAATAGGTTAGGGTCCATGATGATGACGACTTTAGATGACTTCATGAGTTGAAGGTTATCAAGAAGAGGATACATCATGTGTTGATGCACATCAAGATTCCGAAGTGAAGATGTTCATGTGTTGATCATCAAGTCAAGGAAGACCATCATGTGTTGATGGAGTTGATGAGAAGGATGCATCATGAGTTGATGCATATCGAGATGATGACCCAAGGCAAAGGTATGACTAGCTAGGGCTAAGGATGTGTTCCTAGTCTTTTACCGGTCTTGGTGTTTGGTTGAAAGACCGGATTGCTAGTATAGGTTGCCGCACTATTAAGAGGGGTCATGTCTAGTAGTTTGAGTCTCATCATGTGTTGATGGCTCAACCTCACTTGCTCTAGCTCATCTTGGCATGAGGCTTGCATTTGCGAATGTGTTTTGCAAATGGTTGAAGCTCATGTGGCCAATCCTTGTAACATGTGACTATACTTTGCAAATGTGTTTTGCAAAAGGTTGAAGTCCATGTACCTACTCCTTGTGACATGATCTAAGTTTGCAAATATGTTTTGCAAAAGTTGAAGATCATGTATTATCCCTTGGTATGGTCTAAGATTGTTTGTTGCTATTTCCTTTGACATTAGACCATGGTAGTGACTCTTTGGATATCTTGTGATTTATGCATTGATCTAATGTGTTTCAGATCATGCAAATAGATGGGTTGTGTAGCCCTCTGAATAAGCTTTCCATAGAGTCCAAGATCACTCAATTCGACATCGAGTCAAAAGTTATGACCGTTTTTCCGAGTGTTGTCTGTGCTGAAAAACCGGAAACGGAAGTACCGCCCGAAACTGCGGTAGTTCCGAAAATCGGTAGTACCGCCCGTAACTGCGGTAGTTCCGGAAATGACTGAATAACGGCTATTTTTCTAGCCGTTATGATGGGGAGCGGTAGTACCGCTCCTATAAGTGCGGTAGTTCCGGAAAATCCTGTTTTTGACTCCAACGGCTAGTTTTGATGTGTGGGCTATAAATACTTCCTTGTGGCCGGTTGGGATAGGGTCTTTGGCACCCCATTTCACTCTCTTGAGCTAGTGTGAGCTTCTCCTCTCCTTTGTGCATGTGTTGCACCTTGTGAGCAAGGAGAGAGGTCTCTAGTTGCATGTGTTGCATCTAGAGGTGGATTTTGTATCCACTTGAGCTTGTGCATTCGTTGCACGTGGTGAGAGTCAAGCAAGGGGCTTGACTTATTACTCTTGGAGTTTGCCGACTCCTAGACGGCGTTGGAGGCGTCGTGCTCGGTGATCTTCTCAAAGAAGCTTGTGAGAAGGCCCGGCGTGTGTGAAGGTTGGAGCTCACCTACCCGGAGCGGGAAAGAGCTACCACTAGTGGATTGAGGTGTTTCGGCTTAATTCGTGGAGCCGGTCCAATTCGTTTGGGCTAACCTCAACGTGGATTAGGGGAGAGCGGCAACTCTCCGAACACCATGGTAAAAAGAGACCGTATCAAATTGTGGTTTATTTTCTTGTTCCTTATTTACATTCAAGCAATTTACATTCATAGAATTAAATTGATTGCTTGTATATCTAGAATTGCAAACCTTGACCTAGGCTAGAATTGTTGGTGCACTTAGGCGAATTTACTTGTTGTAGTCGCTATTTGAGCTAAACCAAATTGATTTAAGCTTCCGCATTATATACTTGGTTTAGGCAAATAGAAAAGGTCTTAAATTGTTAGTATTAATTTGTAGAGAATTTTTTAGACCGCCTATTCACCCCCCTCTAGTCGGCCACCTCGATCTTACAAGTGGTATCAGAGCTTGGTCTCTCATATATTAGACTTAACCGTCTAGAGAGTAAAGGATGGCGACTAGTGGGTTTGTGCACCTAGATGAATCACCTCACTTTAATGGTCAAAATTATGATAATTGGAAAATCCGCATGATTTGTTATTTTAAGGCCATGAGCCTAAATATATGGCGGATTGTAGATGTGGGCTTTTCTCCTCCAAAGAATCCTCTTGCTCCAACAATTGAGGATGAGAAATGCTCACATCTCGATGCTCAAGCAACTAACGCTTTATTTAGTGCTTTGAGTGTAGAGGTGTTCAATACGATATGCAATCTTGAGAGTGCTCATGACATGTGGACTAAAATTCAAGACAAATATGAAGTATCCACATCAACCGATGAGGATTGCATACAAGAGTGGATGTCGGGAGAAGAATGCTCAACTTCTAGCTCCGACGATGAAGAATCCACCATCCCCTCCACATTAATTCGATGCTTTATGGCAAAAGGTAAAAAGAAGGTAAATTTTGATGATAATGATGATGCACCTTCTTATGATGAGTTGATGGACATGTTAGAAGAATTAAATGAATTTCTTGGAAAGGAGAAAGATAAATTTAAGGTTTTGAAGAAAGAATATGTCTCTCTTCAAAATAATTATGATGTGTTAAAAGAGGAACATGAAATTCTCCTTCTCAAGAAATATTCTAAACCAAATGTGGATATAGACATTACTTGTGATTTGCTAGATGATATGCCATGTGTAGCTCCTAACTCTAGCATTTCATCTAAAATAAATGTATCCACCTCATGTGAGGATTTATTAGATGATATACCTTGTGTAGTTCCTAGCTCTAGCAATTCATCTAAAATTAGCGTATCAACATCTTGTGATGATTTGCTTGATATTCCTTGTTGCTCAAAAATAGATGCTATTACTTCCTCTATGCATGTTGAGACTAACCTTATAGAGGAGAACAATGAGCTCAAGGCCCAAGTCACAAGTTTAAGAAAAGACTTGGAGAAGAGTTATAAAGGGAAGGCCTCTCTTGACAAAATTTTAGGAAGTCAAAAATTGTCAAATGACAAGAGAGGTATAGGTTTCATCTCCAAGAAGGAGAATAGCAAGATAAGGCACAATGCAAGACACACGAAGAAAGTCAAGTGCCATGGTTGCAATGAGACGGGTCACTTCGCCTCTAAGTGCCCCAACAAGATGGAAAACAAGAAAAATCCATCAATAAAGAGGCAAACCGGCAACAAGCAAGGCAAGAAAATAAGAAGAGGTAATGATTGCCGTACTTGCTATAATTGCCGAGAGAAGGGACATTTAAGTAAGGATTGTCCCAAAGGTATCATTCCTAAGCCTTCTCTATTCAATGAACAATATTTGCTTAGGAAAGATAAAAATAGCAATGTGTTTGCTAGAAATGTTAGTTCACAAAAATTAAATGTTAGGGCCATTTGGGTGCCCAAATCTCTTGTAACTAACATTCATGGACCCAACCAAGTTTTGGGTACCAAAATGTGCTTAAAAGCTTAATAGGTACTTGAAGAGGCATTGGAAACTTGGCGTATTCATGAAAAGGTGAATCTCACCATATGCACATTGGAAGCCAAGCTTGAAGATGATCTTGCCACATCATGAACCAATGCCATCTCGGTAACAAGTATCTACATTTGTTGTATTTAACTCCTAGCCTTGTGTAGGTTGCATTTCATGAAAATCAATTAAAAGGGGTTCTCTTGCTCTTGTGCTTAAATCTCTTTATTGCAAAACTTAAGCAAGACGAAGTGGCACATTAAGGGGGAGTGTTAAATCATATTCATGTATACTGCATCCCTAAGTGTGTCCATATTAATTAAGTGCTAGAATTGTTTTCAAAATTGAGCCATTTAGCCAAAAGTCAAAATCTTGAAATAATAAGTATATCTTTGAAAAACTAGTTGAAAAATATATACAAATGCATTTCAAAGGTTTTACAAAGGTTTTGGCTTTAGAAAACCTTATTTCAAGTAAAATTGAGTTTCCAACCCAAAACTATCAATCTAGTATCTTGTTTTGGCTTTAAACTAAAAAAAATTTGCTAAAATCAATTCTAAAAGCAATTTGAAAATGTGTTCAATACCAAAAACCTAAAGTTGGCTATTTCAAACATTATTGATATTCAAAAGTTTTCCAAAAGCCAACTAATCAAAAGCTATTTGGTTTTGAAACTCATCCAAAATATTGAGTTGACCTATGTGGTCACTATCTAGCACTTAAGTGAGTTTTGCCACTTGAGCTAAATCCATTGACATATATTAGCTCATAAGGGTATTTACAACTCATACATGAAATTGAATGTTTAAAAATACCCCCAAATGCTCATTTTTGCATTCTTGTGAAAAATTATTGAAAATGAGTTTGTTTAAAAATTGAAAGCTTAATTTGTTAAAAACTATATTGAAAAGAATTTTGATCTTAGCTTATAGTTGGAAATGCTCCACAAGTAGCTTTTATTTTTGTGAGAAAAACTTTGGAGCAATATACAACAATATATCAAACCTCTCTGAAAATCCAATTCTCGGCATGTTCCCAGAATTTTCGGAACCACCGGCAGTCAGTCTGCGGTACTTCCGGTTGTCGGAACTACCGGCAGTGAAAATGCGGTACTTCCGATATTTCTGGAGTGGCTGATTCGATTCAAAACTTGATTTCTTAATTCCTTAGCCATTTCCTTTGCTCCTCTCGGTCAAGTTGATCCTTGTTTATCCTTGTTAGCTACCCTCAAGTATTTCTTGACTCCATATGCCATTTTTGCTCTTACCTTGATTCCTTTTCATTAAAATGGCATCCTCCGAAAGAGTGGTAGATCTTAAGTCATCTTGATCTCGGCATGTGCTTTACTCCTATTCTTACAAGTGACATCATCCATATCCTTCAAGTGGTATCTCTTAATTGTGAAAATTAAGTGGTATCCTTATTTCTTCCAAATGATGTCTTTTGGATTGATATCCTTTTCATCTTGGCAACCAAACATTTCTTTACCAAGCTCTTCACATATATGATATCATTGATTTCCAAGTGATATTATTTTCAAGTGGTATCTATTCTTTTGACTTGGTATCTCTTTCCTTTGGAAAATAAGTGGTATCCTTTTTCCTTCAAAGTGGCATCATTCAAAGTGATATCCTTTCTCCACTTGTCGAGACAATCCTTGTGAGATACAAGTGGTTTTCACCTATGATATTATGTTCTTTTAAGTGGTATCCACCTTGACAAGTGGTATATCCTCTAATGATATCATACTCCTCCTCCAAGTGCTATTTCAAGAAACATCTTTTTCTATAAGTGGTATCTCTTCAAATCAAGTGAAAACTATTGAAGATGAAGTACCAATATTTGACCTTGTGAGAAACAAGTTGATCATACAAGAGGCATCAAGTTTTTACAAATGGAATCAAGTACATTTGGTGCCATGTATGCTCTCAAATAGTACAAGTGGTATCAAGTTTTCTACAATTGGAATTAACTATACTTGACATCACCCATGTTTACAAGTGGTATATTCTCACAAGCGATTAGAAGAAAATGGTTAATCAAAAGGGAGGAGATAAGAAAAGAGGAGAAAAATAAAGAAAAGGAGAATCCTTTGTGTGTCAAAGGAGAAGAAAAGAAGAAAGTGCCAAGAGACCTTTGTGTAAGGGAGTTTTTCTTTGTGAAAAACATATATAATACTTTTGTGCTTACTAAAACAAGAAGGGTAAAATATTATTGGAAAAACTATTTTACTTATTTGCCCAAAATTGCTTTATGTCTTGTGAGTGAATATGTTTCATTCTCATTTGCTTCTTTTGGTATTCATGGAGTAAATAATCAAATGATATGCAAGATTACCTCTTCAAAAGAGCATTTTTGGTCAAAAATCAAAAATCTTGTTTAAAAGGCTAAAAGTTGTGAAAAACTAAATAAAAATACTTAACTACGTATTTCAAATGATTTCTAAGCCTTTTGAGCAAAAATTTCTATTTTAGAAATCAAAAGGAAGATTTGGCCCCAAAAGAATCTTATATGATCTTGTTTTCGGATTAAACGACATATTTCCCTATATTAAAATCTATTGAGTTTTTGAAAAAGTGTTCAATACAAAACTCAAAGGGTTGGTCGTTTCAAACATTTCTCTAGTTCAAAGCTTTTGCAAAAGACCAATCATTGAAAAGTTATATTCATTTGAATCTCATCCAAAAACTACAATTGACCCAAAATGACCTATTCTTGCATAAAATGAGTTTAGCTATTTGAGCAAGATTTCTTTGTGTATCTTGGCTTAAATTAGTATTTATAACTCATATGAAGCTAAGAAAGCAAAATACTCCATGGAAATCCAATTGGTTTTGATTTTAAGCTTTTGATGCAAAATCGATTCCTCCTCTCGCTCTCAAAGCGCTTTTTGGCATATCTTTTGATTGAAGAAGTATTTTTCAAAAATTCTTGTTGGAAAAGGTCACATATAGCATCAAGTTCATATCTGCAAAATTTGAGAGTATTTCAAGTTCATTTGAATAAGTTTTGACTTTTTCTCTCTTTGGTTTTTTGCTGAAAATTCAGAATGTTCATGATTCTGAGCCGATTTATGATTTTTATATCTTAAAATGAGTTAAGATTTAAAGGAAGCCACAATAAGGAAAATTGATCCTCTATAGTTGGTCTTCATTGGAAAATTTTCTCAGAATTTATAAAGAGCATTTAATCAATTTTTCATCTCTCTCTAGAAGCTAAAGTGAGATGTAAAAGTCTGAAATTTCAGACTTTCAGATTTCTGAAAAATCATGTATTGAGCTGATTTGTGATTTTCATATCTTTAAGTATGCTCATAATCTGAGGTAGATGCAATTATGACTTTTAATACTCAGATATTAATCTATATAGACGAATTTTCTCAGATTTATTGAATATTGTTAAGTCAGTTGTTCATGAAGCTTTTGAAGGCCTCTTGGAATGCAAAATCAGGAAATGATCCAAATGTTACAAGTCATATAGATACAAGTGGTGTCATATCAAGTGATATTATATCAAGTGACATAAAGCCTTCAAGGAGCTTAAATGAGTAAGATTATTTGAATGTGCTTCAAATATCTTTAGTTATTTTAAATGGTATCTAGTGGTCATTTGCATTTAGTTTCATAATTCTTTATGACCATATCATATTAAATTAAATTGGTATCAAGCTCCTCACTTCTTAAGAGCATATCATGGACTCTTAATAAACTCATCATAATATCTTCTTTCATAGCTTAACTTGTATTCTTCCCTTATTTTTAATGATAATCAATGCTATTTGGTGATAGTTGCCTCTTTTTGGTGCTTAATGCCAAATGGGAGAGAAATTTGTGATAATAGCCTTGAATATTTGAGAATTTGTGATAATGACAATTGGGGGAGAATTAATAGCTTTGGATAATAGAATAATAGAAATGCTAATGATAATGAGGGAGAAATGTGATAATATA
The DNA here is from genome assembly GCA_036346245.1 of Bonia amplexicaulis. NCBI lineage: Eukaryota > Viridiplantae > Streptophyta > Magnoliopsida > Poales > Poaceae > Bonia > Bonia amplexicaulis. The sequence goes on from CM070766.1 coordinate 12,124,582, forward strand.
TTTCTTGAGGAGAAATTAATTGAATTATGCCAAATAAGGATAAATTAAAATTTCTAATTCTATATGATGAATAATGCTTTCACCTTCTCTTATGCGCTTAATTTCATATCATTTGGTCATATTCACCAATGTGCTATTATCATAAATGTATTTGTCATCAACCACCAAAAAGGGGGAGATTGAAAGATCAAGCTCCGTTTAAGTTGGTTTTGGTGTTAATGACAAATGCCATTATGAGATTTTGATGTTAATGACAAATACTTTTATAATATTTTGGTGACAATGACAAATGCACATATGAGGCTAATATGCTTGTTTAAGTTTATTTATGTTTAGTCTCATTTGGATGGAAAGGTGAAATCAAAGAGGTATGCATTCGAAATCACTTTCTCATTTACTAATGCATTCCTTAGATCCAAAATATAGATTGAACTCTTCAAATAGTCCAAAATGAATATGTGCATGTGTCTTTCTTTATATACACTTGTATGCACACATTTAGGGGGTGTTCACTCTATGTTTTGTGGTTTCATTAGTATTGATCCATGTTTTCTTTTTCCATATATATTGGGATCAAACTAGAATCATGCATTCATTAAAAATCTGATTTAAAAGCCAAATCAGTGCTCTGTCTGGAAGAGCGGTAGTACCGCAGAGGAACGGTACTACCGGCGCCCGGAAGCTCCGGAGGTAGAGCGGAGCCTTTTTTCTAGAGAGCGCCAAAATTGGGACTTTTGGAGTTCGGCCCGAGCGGTAGTACCACGCCGACTTTGCGGAACTACCGGCGAGCGGTAGTACCGGTTTTTACAACGTCGGTAGTACCGCGCCGAAAATCCAACGGTCATTGCAGAGGCTCTGACATAGCCGCTCGTCGTGTCGATAGGGAAGCGGTAGTACCGCTACCGACTCTGGAACTACCGGGAGCGGAACTACCGGACCTTAGATGGCGGTAGTACCGCACTTTGAATTCAAATGGTTTTATATTCAATTTATTATCTCATTATTTGTTGAGATTGTCATCAATTACCAAAAGAGAAAGATTGAGAATCTAGTCCCTCTATTATGAGTTAATGGTGAGTTTTGGTAATTAATAACAATCACATTGTGGGACTAATATTTTCTATGAGTTGGATAAATAGGTTAGGGTCCATGATGATGACGACTTTAGATGACTTCATGAGTTGAAGGTTATCAAGAAGAGGATACATCATGTGTTGATGCACATCAAGATTCCGAAGTGAAGATGTTCATGTGTTGATCATCAAGTCAAGGAAGACTATCATGTGTTGATGGAGTTGATGAGAAGGATGCATCATGAGTTGATGCATATCGAGATGATGACCCAAGGCAAAGGTATGACTAGCTAGGGCTAAGGATATGTTCCTAGTCTTTTACCGGTCTTGGTGTTTGGTTGAAAGACCGGATTGCTAGTATAGGTTGCCGCACTATTAAGAGGGGTCATGTCTAGTAGTTTGAGTCTCATCATGTGTTGATGGCTCAACCTCACTTGCTCTAGCTCATCTTGGCATGAGGCTTGCATTTGCGAATGTGTTTTGCAAATGGTTGAAGCTCATGTGGCCAATCCTTGTAACATGTGACTATACTTTGCAAATGTGTTTTGCAAAGGTTGAAGTCCATGTACCTACTCCTTGTGACATGATCTAAGTTTGCAAATGTGTTTTGCAAAGTTGAAGATCATGTATTATCCCTGGTATGGTCTAAGATTGTTTGTTGCTATTTCCTTTGACATTAGACCATGGTAGTGACTCTTTGGATATCTTGTGATTTATGCATTGATCTAATGTGTTTCAGATCATGCAAATAGATGGGTTGTGTAGCCCTCTGAATAGTCCAAGATCACTCAATTCCGACATCGGAGTCAAAAGTTATGACCGTTTTCAGTGTTGTCGTGGTGAAAACCGAAACGGAGTACCGCCTGAACTGCGGTAGTTCAAATCGGTAGTACCGCCTGTAATCTGCGGTAGTTCCGAAATGATGAATAACGGCTATTTTTCTAGCCGTTATGATGGGGAGCGATAGTATCTGCTCCTATAAGTGCTGATAGTTCTGAAAATCCTGTTTTTGACTCCAACGGCTAGTTTTGATGTGTGGGCTATAAATACTTCCTTGTGGCCAGTTGGGATAGGGTCTTTGGCACTTCATTTCACTCTCTTGAGCTAGTGTGAGCTTCTCCTCTCCTTTGTGCATGTGTTGCACCTTGTGAGCAAGGAGAGAGGTCTCTAGTTGCATGTGTTGCATCTAGAGGTGGATTTTGTATCCACTTGAGCTTGTGCATTCGTTGCGTGGTGAGAGTCAAGCAAGGGGCTTGACTTATTACTCTTGGAGTTTGCCGACTCCTAGACGGCGTTGGAGGCGTCGTGCTCGGTGATCTTCTCAAAGAAGCTTGTGAGAAGGCCCGGCGTGTGTGAAGGTTGGAGCTCACCTACCCGGAGCGGGAAAGAGCTACCACTAGTGGATTGAGGTGTTTCGGCTTAATTCGTGGAGCCGGTCCAATTCGTTTGGGCTAACCTCAACGTGGATTAGGGGAGAGCGGCAACTCTCCGAACACCACGGTAAAAAGAGACCGTGTCAAATTGTGGTTTATTTTCTTGTTCCTTATTTACATTCAAGCAATTTACATTCATAGAATTAAATTGATTGCTTGTATATCTAGAATTGCAAACCTTGACCTAGGCTAGAATTGTTGGTGCACTTAGGCGAATTTACTTGTTGTAGTCGCTATTTGAGCTAAACCAAATTGATTTAAGCTTCCGCATTATATACTTGGTTTAGGCAAATAGAAAAGGTCTTAAATTGTTAGTATTAATTTGTAGAGAATTTTTTAGACCGCCTATTCACCCCCCTCTAGTCGACCACCTCGATCTTACAACTGCCCGAACATGGCACAAATGTTCCACCCAAGAAGGACTGTAAATGAGGATGTCATCAAAGAATACCAAGACAAAACGACGCAAGTAGGGTCAAAGAATACTATTCATGAGGGCTTGAAATGTTGCCGGAGCATTCATCAGACCGAACGACATCACTAAAAATTCAAAGAGACCTTCATGAGTGCGAAAAGCTATCTTTGGAATATCCAGAGGGTACATCCGCACTTGGTGATAGCCTAAGCGAAGATCCAACTTTGTGAAGAATTTGGCCCCCTTAACTCATCTAGGAGATCATCTACCACGGGAATAGGAAACTTGTCTTTTACCGTCTTGTTGTTGAGGGCACATTAATCTACACAAAAGCTCCAAGTCCCATCATGCTTCTTGACAAGAAGGACAGGTGAAGAATATGCCAAGGTACTTGGGCCAATAATTCTCTATTTCAACATCTCCCCACATTGTCGTTCCAGCTCGTCCTTGAGAAGTTGAGGGTATCGATAAGGACGGACGGAGATAGGAGCCATTCCCGGCACGAGATGTATATGGTGATCGTGTTATCGTGCGGGAGGTAACCCCTGAGGGGCGGCGAACAGGCTGTCGAACTCCCGAAGCAGTGTGTCCATCAAAGTTGGCCCGGTGATGGAACAGACTTGCTGCAGCTGAGGTGCAATTTGCAAGCCGTGCCACTGAACCTTGTGATCTCCCCGCCAGAAGATCATGCTCAACATGTCAAAGTCCCAAAGGATGGGCCCTAAAGTGCGGAGCCACTGCACCCCGAGCACCAAGTCAAAACCATCCAAGGGTAGGGAGTACCAATCCATGGTGAAGTCCTCTTGATTGATCCATAGATCCACTGCTGGACAAAACCCCGTGCTCTGCACCCTGTCCCCATTGGCGACCATCACCCGTAACCCGTGGCGCAGCCGGATCGAGATGTTGGCGCGTTGGGCCGCTGTAGTCGTGTTGAAGTTATGAGTGGAGCCGGAATCCAACAGGGCGAGCAGGGTCACTCCACCCGCTGAGACCTGGAGCTGCATGGTTTGCGTCGCGTGTGGAGTAATGTCTATTGCCGCATACAATGAGATTCTTGGTTCTACTCCATCCGAAGCAACGTCCAAGTTGGCCTCATCATCTGAGCCTCCGCTGGGAGCAAAGAGAAGGAACAAACGCTTGCAGCGGTAGCCGGGGGTAAACTTCTCATCACAGTTGAAGCAGAGGCCTGTCGTTCGCCACTGTTCCATCTCATTGGGCGTGAGAAAACGACGCTGAAGTGCTCGACGGGGCCGGACTGCACTCTACGCAGATCCTGCAGTGTGGCTAGAAGGTGGAGTTGGGAGGGCGGCAGGGCAGGACGACTTGGTGGCGTCAGTCGTGCTGTAGCCACTGGTGCCACTGCTGCTGCCTACGCTGGTGTTGGTGTTAGTTTCTTGGACAGTATGCCCGTGTCCTGCCCCGTAACTTGCGCCCGCCGCTCATAGGCTCGTGCTAGAGCCATTGCCATCTGCATATTTGCCGGATTTTGGAGCTCCACGTCGGTGCGGATGGGTTCTCGCAGCCCCAGAGTGAATAACTGGACTTGCTGCCGTGGCTGGAGATGGTTTGTTCGGCACAGTATTGCAAGAAACTTTTGTTGATACTCTTCCACCGTACCAGTCTGTGTTAATCCTTGAGCTCGCCTAATGGGTTGTGCAGGATGGAGGGACCAAAGCGCAGATTGATGTATTCCTTGAAGCGCTGCCAATTGGGTTCACCTTCATCCCTCTCTAGTTGAAAATACCACTGCTGCCCCACCCCAATCAAGTGATAAGATGCGAGCCACACCTTCTCACTTTCTAGAATTTTCTGCCCACGGAAAAATTGTTCACATCTTTGCAGCTAGCTTAATGGATCTTCTTGTCCGTCGTAGGATGGGAACTCCAGTCTGTGGAAACGGGGAGGCTTCTTCGTTGCCGGCCAACCTCCGTTTCCCGGGCTGCTTGTCACTGGAAGAATTCCCGCTGGAACTGATAGCAACCCATCTCCCCATGGTCGTTTTTCCAACGCCGTGAGCCGGTCCCCAAGTTCCTCCCCTTTGCTTTGCTATTGATCAAAGCGGTCCTTCAATTTATCCATCTGTTTGGTCAAGTTGGCCATCAAGTTCGCCATATGCTCTAGGATGGCATCGATTCGATCGTCAACCATGTGCTGTGATACCAAGTTGTCACGCCTTGATCTCAGATTATATGTGTGTGCTGCAGGCAGCCGAGAGTTAGAAGATGTTGGAGGAGCCGTGCTGAAGAATGGCAATCAGGAAAAGGAGAAGAAGATTGCACCGGATAGGATGCAGCGGTCAGACCAGACGTAGAAGAGTTGCACTGGAGAATACCCGGCGGTCAGACCGGAAGAAGAGGAGTTGCGCCGGAAGATACCCGGCGGTCAGACCGAAAGAAGAAGAGCACATAATTGGGTAATTGTCTTTTCTTACTTTATTGGAATACCTCTTCCCCTTTATATATAGAGGAGAGTCCTCAACCCTCTCAGCTAAACCGAGGTTATAGATCCTACTCCGAATACAATTCATATTTCTAACCGACTCTGACACTAATACCGACTCAAAACCCTAACCTGAAGCCTTAGCACTTGCCGTCCCTGCAGAAGGCTGCACGGGATTAGTCCTCCTCGCATAGACTTGCCCAAATCTTCCAATCCTGACAACAGCCTTCTCTTAACAAAACTTTCTTTATTAACTTGTTTTGATTTATGTTAAATGTCTACAAATAAAATTGTATGGATAATAGTGATGATAGGTCCAAAGCAAACCTTCCTTAATAGATGTTTTCCTTGAAATCCTCAAATGTATCAAAAACTTTACCACAGTGGCTTGTTGAGTAGGAATATACTCATTATTACATATTTTGCTTCAGACAATAATTATTTTATAGAGTATATGCCAATAGATGATAAATACTACGATGGTGAAGATCATATGTTTAGGTTGACCTTACACTCAAGCGTTGCATGTGGTGTGACCGTCTTTATTCATCTTATGTCTGTAAATTAAGTTTGGCATGTAAGTCTTAAAACTCTGTAATTGACTGCAATGCGTCCTTTATGTAAGAAATCTGTTATGGTATTATAATCATAAATAGTCTATTTATTAATCTGTTCTAACTAAAATCCTAGACAGTTCCGTGATTACGGAGATTCCTAATAAATTTGGGGTCCCCACACGCCGATTCTGTTTTCTACTGCTGCAGGAAGTGGTATTCTTTTGGAGTTGCTGGATATAGGCAAGAACATAAATAATGTATATAGCAGCTGCAGTGCAGGTAGTAACTCATAGGCTGATGGCAGATTAGATCGTTGAGTTGTTGCAACAGAACCACCAAGTAGTAACAGTAGTAGTAGAACCAGCCATCTGTCTTCCAGCAACGAGTAATACCACAACCAACAACATTATCAAGCACTGGCCTCGCCGGTCGAAGCCAAGGGTGAGCATTGGACGGGTCACCGCGGCCGCGCGCCGTTGGGCGGCCAGTGAGCATTGGCATTGCTGCTGCGCGCAATCTTGTTCCACGCGGCCGCCGCCACGAGCTATGGCCTCGGTGCTGCCTACCGCAGGCAAGCAGGGGCTCAGTTTGTGGGAGGCGAGAGAGTAAAGAGTAGGAGAGCAGTGGAACAACTGCCACAGCAGCGTATCTCGCCGACGTGGAATCCATGTCAGCAAACCCAGTCATCTAATATCGAAAATGACCTGCCATACAAATGGTTGCAAGTTTAAGGAGCCAACATAGTAATTTACAAGTTCGTGAAGTTAAGTGATACAAGTTCAGAGAGTTCCAATGTAATTTACTCTTTATTAAAAATGAAAAAACAAAGCGTTTTTCGACACAGTGCATACGTTCAAGTTCAAAAGTAGCAGAGGAAGCCCACAGCATAGCGGGCTTGAATACATAACTCACAAATTAAACATGGAAAGAGAGATGAGGCCTACGTAGCCAGTTTCAACAGAACCAAACGGTCGTACACACAGACCCTACGGCCAAAATCAGTTTCCTTGTCAATCTTTAGGATCTGGCTATGCATCCCAGTGTTCTGATAACATCGTGAGAAGTCTGCTTCAGGTAGCTTCGTCTCCATGAGAACAGGGGCACTTCTTAATCTTGTGGCACAAAAAATGAAACGAATTGTTCCGTACTCAGCGATTTTAGATCATGGAATAGCATGTTTTTTCATTACTAATCCCCCCACTTGGCAATTGATTCAAAACTGTCACCAACGTGTAAACCGAAAAATGAGAGAGAGCTTGCCGCATGTGTTTAGCAACAATACAGCCAAAGAAAGTAATAATACTATTAAGCACATTCTACAGAAAGTCATGTACAGACTGGCAGCTCGATTGTCCTACCAGGAGCTAGCTACTCTAATATGCTATCTTACTACTTGTAGATTAGCTTATAAATCCCAAAAATCTACCACGGAGCTACTTGTTTCAGTTGATATAAGCCTTTACGTATCAGGACGGTAGCTGTTCTTATATGCCCGCAAGCTGAAGCTCAAGTGAGGCCAAATAGTCTCACCCCTGTAGCCTAATAAACCAAGGGATTGACTATAGAGCACCTAGTTTCTCTTTAGTCTTATAGAGCACTCACTTTTTTTCTTTTCTTTTTTTTATTTTCCAGAATAATCTTAGAAATATTTAGTCTTCTATCCATAACATTTACCACTAAATTATATCATGTAACTCAAGAAATTCAAAAATACAACTAAAAAATAAAAGTTATAAGAAACAGCTCACCGGACGCATATGATGCAATAGAAGTAGACAAATCATCCTATGTCTTCTCGCACGTACAAGGATGAAGATCTAGCATGGGACCTAAAATAAAAAAGAAAGAAAAGAGGAGAAACCTACAAAAACTAACAAAATGTATGGAAATAAAAAGATAAAGTGATGCTCATTTGGATGTAGCGGGAGGAGGGCCAAGAATGGGATATGGAAAAGGCACATGTCCGCCCTCCTCATGAAACATCATGCCTCGAAATCCACGTGGATCCCAAGGAATATCGACTCGAACCATGTCCGCCCGTAGTCGATGGTACACAAGCGTAACCCTACAAACAACCTCACAGATATGGCAAGTATGTGTGATAGGGTTGACATCCTCTAAGTCATCAATAGAATATCCAATCACGTAGGCATATCGATAAAGTACATCATGAGAACTATAAGTGAGATAAGCACAATCAGTAATAGAGTATGTCTCATCAGGGCCAATGAAATCAAACCTAAGGTGGTCGGGGAAGAGTTTCCATACTACCTGAAGTGTAGGTGAAGTAGAATGTACAGTAGTAGAAACCTCCAGAGGGGCGATGTCGACCAAGGAAGTAGCTGGTAGTGGATCAATAGAAATGTGCTCCTCCTCGACATCGGAAGCAGCCCCTTCATCAAGATGTGGAACCTCAGAACTCAAAAGCATATCCATCATGAACTTGTCATCATCTGGTACAAAGCTCTCATCATCTAAATCTAACTCATCACAACTCAAGAGTGGATCTACCGTAAACTCATCCTCATAGTCAGGAGTGAAATAATCATCATTAGGAAGTAGATCCTCATCATCTAGCTCAATGATCTCTCTCTCAGAGTCAATAGGCAAATGATCCGACTAAGGTGCCTCTAAGTGTATATGTGGTGTCTCCAACAATAGGCCCTCACTAGTAAGATCAGGTGTAAGACTGGCAGCTCGATTGTCTTACCAGGAGCTAGCTACTCTAATATGCTATCTTACTACTTGTAGATTAGCTTATAAGTCCCAAAAATCTACCACGGAGCTACTTGTTTCAGTTGATATGAGCCTTTACGTATCAGGACGGTAGCTGTTCTTATATGACCGCAAGCTGAAGCTCAAGTGAGGCCAAATAGTCTCACCCCTGTAGCCTAATAAACTAAGGGATTGACTATAGAGCACCTGGTTTCTCTTTAGTCTTATAGAGCACTCACTTTTTTCTTTTCTTTTCTAGAATAATCTTAGAAATATTTAGTCTTCTATCCATAACATTTACCACTAAATTATATCATGTAACTCAAGAAATTCAAAAAGACAACTAAAAAATAAAGGTTATCATTTGGATTTTTAATAAATTATCAAACGAAAGTCATATAAATTACCATCTGTTAGACTCTAAGTTGCCACCAATAGTTTAACAAATCATCAGCATACGTTTAAAATTACCAGTAGTTTACGAATTTGAGAAAAGTTTTGGAATTACCATCATTTGAACACTAACTGGCCATTATAGTTCCAAGAAATTATCACCCCAAGTTCAAAATTACCACTATTTCTATAAGTTTAAAATATTTTAAAACTTACCATTAGTTGCACTAAAGTTAACATCATTTACACTTTAAGCAAGTTATACCACCCTAATATAAGAATTTACCATCATTTTGTGTTTGTGTAGAAACATTCAAATTTTACCATTTAGTTGCACCTTAAATTATCATTTACACTTTAAACAAGTTACACCCTAATTTTATAATTTAACATCAATTTTCTGTTTGTGTAAAAAAAATTCAAAATTTACCATCAGCTGCATACTAAGTTATCAATCACACTTTTAACAAACTATCACCCTAATTTCTAAATTTACCACCATCACTTTTAACCAAAAATTCAAAAGTTCAAATTTTATCACCAGTTGGATCCTATTTTATCATCTATAGTTTTAATAAATTACCATCCTAAATTCAAAATTATCATCAATTTTTTATTTAAAAGAAAGTTAAAAAATCACCATTAGCTGCAACATAAATTACCATCTACGTTTTTTAAACAAATTATCAGCCTAATCTCTAAAATTACCCTTGGTTTTGGGAAATTTCAAAAGTTCAAAAAAATTACTACTAGTTGCACCCTACAAAATGTAACTATGGGCTGGACCCTAAGTTAATTACAACTAGCTGCACCCTACGATTCATGAGAACCTAGGATAATCGGTAAAGTGATAGAATCTTTTTTTATCTATGCAGAACTGAACCGAGTTAGCTTTAATGAGTAGGACGGCATAGCTGAGAGCCTAGGATAGGAAGAGAGTAGAAAAGATGGGCTCCTTTCATGAGAGTGTAGGAAAGAGATAAAAAAAGCTAAATTTAATAGGTGGGTCCTATTGGTTTTAAAATTACCGTATAAATCTTTAATGAATCGGACAACCGACGTGTGTGGCGCGCGTGAGAGCTGTCACACTGATAGTAGCACGATAGATTTAGCGATAAACCAAAATCAAGGAAGAAAGAATGTCCTAACATCAAACAGTTTGGAAATCATTAGAATTGCCGTGATCTCACTGGAGGGCTAATTCTACTTCAAAACGGTCAGACTAAATATTAAGAAACAATAATTGCTGTAATATTCCATTAAAATATTCATTAATCTAAATTTAAGCACCAATTGTCACCGATGGACGAATGCAGATCAGTCCCTCGAATATTGTATGTTTTGGATATATGCAATTTTTTCGGTGGAGTATGGTATCAATTAATTTGTTATTCATTCTTACATAGTAGCTCTGGAATGCGAGAATTTCCAGACGCATGTAGGACATAAATTGCTTCCTATCAAATTCCTACAAAATGCCTATGAAATTTCTGCGTTTCAAAAGGAGGTTTGTTGTTGGTTACTTCTTTCGTTATAATTTAAATAACCTTTCATAATCTGTGCAACCAAACCTAATTTCTAAAATCTAAGCACTAATATGTTTAGAATGACTATCTATATCGGCCATATGAAAACTATATTTTCATAACATCAGAATTTTATTAATTTATACTAATATAAAGTTATAAAAAACAATGGCTCCGTCCACATCTTGGAGATCGCAAAAAAAATGATTAATTCGATAGATAACATTAATCTTTGGTCCTTACAAGTGGACGGTATACCATTGGAATGGTACAATTTGAAACTTCAAGTTTCAAGCAAGTTTCATGGTTGTTTTGAGTTTCAAAATTGAGACTTCAGGTTTCAGAGTTTCTTGTTTTTGAATGGAATTTCAAGTTTCGAAAGATGTTTAGACTTCAAAAAAATGAAAGTTCAAGTTTTAAGTTTCATGAGTGTTTCATGTTTCAATGTAGCATGTTTAAGGCAGTTTCAGGTTTAAGGTCCAAGTTTTAAGAAGTACCAGCCAAAAGTTGCATCAAGTTTTAGATAAGTTCTAAATTTCATTAAGTCTTACGATTGAAGTTTTCAGAGAATTTCAATAAGTTTCAAACTAGTTTCATCGAGTTCCAAACAAGTTTTAACATGAGTTCTACAAAATTTCGAAAGATTCAGCAAGTTTCAGATCTCGGAAGCAAGTTTTCAAAAATCAATTCAAGTTTCAAGCAAAAAATAAATCAAAATAAGCAAAGAAGGCAACAGCAGGAGGTGGACGCAGCCATGTTTGCCGCTTGGCCACCACAAGCCATCATCGGCTACCGCCTTCGCTTATCACCTTTACAACTACCGTAGCTCAGTCGCCATTGCTCGCCCACCGTGCCTGTTAAACACCGTGCGCACCCTTTTTTATTAACTTAAAGTTTTTTTGACGAATTGATTGACGTGTAAAAACTAATATGAGGTACGTACAGAACTACCAGCTTCACAACCCAATAATGAACGGTACTGCATGAGCTAGTAGTTGTATCTATTGTCTGCTTTCGAGCGTGTGAAAAACAGCTGTGATATGACTTCGTTGTGGGCAGCCACGGCAATCACTTTTCCTTGACTACAAGCAAGCACGTACATGCTCTCATGCTCCGCACAGGCACACAGAGGCGGGTGCGGCTCAGGTGCTGGGGCACAGCACTTAGTGCGTGCAGGGTGCCCCAGCACCCGCCATGTGTCCCAAAAACGTAAAAAAATTCCGAAAAATTCAAAAAAAATACTTACAAAATTCGAAAATTTGTAAAAAGTACTTTTTTAAGTATAAAAAGTATTTTTTGTACAAAATATTTCGGATTTTGTAAATTTTTCGGATTTTGTAAAAAGTACTTTTTTAAGTATAAATTTTGTAAATTTGTACAAAAAATACTTTTTATACTTAAAAAAGTACTTTTTACAAATTTTCGGATTTTGTAAGTATTTTTTTTGAATTTTTCAGAATTTTTTGCGTTTTTGGGGACACGTGGCGGGTGCTGGGGGCACCCCCGCACGCACTAAGTGTTGTGCCCCCAGCACCTGAGCCGCACCCCACAGAGGCCTAGCTAGTGTCAGGGGCCAGCTCTTCTTTTAGGACAAACACATGATTGTTATGAACATTCATTTAGTAGTTGTATCTATTGTCTATTTGGCACGGCTGCAGTTTACGGTATTTGGTTAAAATTTTTGAATTTTAGCTGTTTGTGATAGAGATTATGGAGAGAGATACCCGCTTGCGATTTTGGTTAATACATATATTAGGCTTTTAACATGTACTATAATTAACTTGTAGATACTGTCTTGAAAAAATATCCTATGTGAAAGTTAGTACTATATCAAAAGCCAAAAAACGTTAAATTCGGTCAAAAAGAACAGAACCGTAGACTGCAAACTTGCAATCAACTACATAAAAAAAACTTGCAATCATCTACTGCAAGGCACAGAACAATAATTCAGAAGAACATGGAGTAGATGTAGAAGTAGACGAGTATAGCTTATTTTTGCAATGCAGACAATTTTACATTTACATGTAAAAGTTTTTTTAAAAAAAACTATGCATATTATATCTGTAAAAAAAGTGACAATGAACTGTGTGCTTGTTGCAAATTGGCAATAGTATTTTACGAGGCCCATGCCCATTGATAATGCTAGGGATGGGAGGAGCATGCAGTTGCTCATCACTGTGCAGCGTGCACTGTTAGCATGCACAGTGCTCACTCCCGAGAGCTGGGCCTGGAGAGGAAAAAGAAAACCGTTCCTTGCAACAGAGGATGTTTCCAAAAAGGAGGACATGCAGTGCAGGAATGCACGAAAGATTAGGGAGGAAGAACAAAGCTTGCCTGGTCCCTGATGCCTTCTTTGCTCAACTCAGTGTTGCCATGCATGTGCTCCCTTTTGCTGCCGTAGAATTATTGCAGCTAAACATGCAGAAGGGACACAGGGAGCAATGCGAGGTGGAGTACTACTAGTACTACCTTCGGTTAGTCCGCATTCTAGCACACATAAACATTCTTATGTATCTTTACTATTATAAAAATATGAGTTGGTGATCGTCGGTCCGTTCTCCCTCCTCTCTTCTCAGCCGTTCGATCAAAGATCAGCCGTCCAGATTCGTATACAGGTAGTTCTTCCGCTTCTCGTGGAATGATAAATTTTAAAACATGTAGTACAATAAATTTTAAAAATTCGTAGCAACGCACGAGCATTCAGCTAGTTACAGATAATTGGGACTACTATGATGTTTGAGTTATATTACAGGATGAATCCATATCCTACAAACTTGATCATGATAATCAACACGACTTCTGCGGTGGGACTTGAAATCAGGATCTTCATCGAGCAACTATTATGGCATAGGAAAAAGTCCATTTTTCAACTTTTAACTATAGCATAAGCCCGTTTTCAACTAAAACGCATCTTTGAACTAACAAAACAAGATCATTTGGCACCTCCACCCATTCCAACCCGGTTTTGTGCTTACGTGGCTACCATGTGGATCTGAGGTGCCATATTTTGCTAAGGTGGATGCCTCTTGGATGCCATCTAGACAAAAACTCCCTGATCCACTTCACCACCTTCCTCGTCCCTTCTCAACCTATCTCTACTCCCCATGGACCCACCAGCCACAGCTGCCGCCAAGCAAGCGGAGAGCGGCAGCCAACATGGAGGCATGGCCCCGGGTAGTGGCCTCAACCTCGACGTTACTTCCATGGAGGCTGTTGTTGTTGCCTCTCTCTCTCTCTCTCTCTCTCTCTTCTCTATCGCTAGATCCTTTCCATTATTCTGTAGAACCGATTGGAATCTCTCTCTCTCTCTCTCTCTCTCTCTCTCTCTCTCTCCCCTATGCGTGTGTTTTGCTCGAACTTGCAGGGGCCTTACGAGCTTCCGGTTCACGGCTTCTTCTTTGATTGGTCTATATTAGACCATATAGATAGGTCCGACGTTAAGTGATGATGAATAATTGATATTGGGTTGTATTGAAATTTGTGTTTGTGAAAATTTCGGACGATACTCTTTTGCAAAACTGGAATCGACAGATTTCGACCACGGCACGTCAATCACGGCAAATCAACCACTGAAGATTGACAACAGCAGGTCGAGCACGGCAGAATGACCACAGCAAGTCAACCACAACAAGTTGAGCACATCAGTCGGTAGGCTTCGACCTCAATAAGAAAATCGGTCGTATGCAACAATGAACCGATCAAAAGCTACAGTGAACCGGTCGTAATGCAAGCGTACATTACGACTTAGGGTACATTAAGACTTTGGGTCGTAATGTTTGGAATAAAGTTTCTAGATCGTATGAGGTTCCTGTTACTGTTACTACTCTAAATAAAGTAGATGTTGATTTAAATGCTCAAGCTCATAACTTGCAGTTTTAAGGGATTTCTCGCAAAAAATTTGATTATGTAGTCATATTAATTCTACTACTTAATATGGAAAATCTTTGCGATTATCATGAAGGGACCACTAAAATTAACAAAATGTGTAAAAATCTTTATAAATTTTTTTATCAAATCGATCTAGATATTTTAACCATAGATGATCTTTATTCTAAATTAAAAACCTATGAGATGGAAGCTTTGCCATCTAAGATTGAGAAGTCTTAATCTTTAGCGCTTGTAACTAATCATGTGTAGGCTGCTTCATTGAGTTCTTTGTCTTGTGTTTCCTTGTCTTCTTTATCATCTTTTTCAGAGGAACAATTCGAGCAGCTCCCTGAAGAGGACTCGGTGTTGATCTCCTGACGTGCATCTAATGCACTTAACAATGTAAGGATGAGGAGGCAAGGAGGCACTTCAGACTCGATCAGATGCTATGAGTGTGATGAGCCATACCACATTAAGATGGACTGCCTAGGCTCAAAGGGAAGGTGATCAAGGAAGACAAGAATTATCGTCATCGGTCATCCAAGATCAACACCAGGGGTGTCAATTTCCATCGCAAGTTTGTTGAAAAGATCATATCGGCTATTGAGCGTCTTGATTTGAGTGATGTAGAATATGAGAGTTGAGACGATGATGACCACAATGATGATGGTGCTAAAAGTAAGAAGAACAACAACAACGATTTCACAGGCATGTGCTTCATGGCAAGGAGTGACAACAACGACAGTGATCCTGATGAGGTAAGACTATCATATGATGAACTTGATGATGGTTTGATTAAATTTGATATTGAATTAAAAAAGTCTAAAAAGAAATTATAAAAAATTAATTTTGTTGTTGGAAATCTTAATTCAAAAATTGATAGATTAAGAGCTCTGGTTTCATATGATGATTCATGTTCTTCATGTACTAACCTATTAATTGAGTTTAATAATGCTAGAGCTGTTCATACAAGTTACATAGATAAATTTGACTCTCTTAATACTGAATGTGAGAAATTACATGCTTGTGGTACAACTGTCCATGCTTATGTTCTTAATGATTTGCTTGTTACCAAGAAGAATTTGAAAAAGATAAAAGTTGCTCTTGTTGCTAGTTCGCTAGTTCAATATTTATGTGCTAAGAACCTTAAGTCTAGCGAACCTTCTCCATGTGAAAGATGTGAATTACTAGAAGTTAGACTTAATTCATCTCAGGAATCAATTCAAAAAATGCTTTATCATGAGACACCTTCTTGCTCTAACTATCCTAAGCTTAACACTGAAATAGAAATATTGACTAAACAACTTAATGATTTTACTGAACAAGAAAGATTAGCTCAGTCTAGTGCTTCCGAGAATCTTGCAAATGAATTTGTTAGGTGCACATCTTATTCCTTACTGGCTAAAAAAATGAGTATCTTTAGGACACTTTAGAGAGATTCTCTTTTAGCAAGAATAATTTAAATATGATCCTAGATAAGTCAAAAATAAGTATAAAAAATTGTGTTCTAGGATTTAATTTTATTGAGCATGCCAAGAATAATCATTCTAAGGTTGTTAAGTTTCTGAAATCTGAAATATTTGAAGTGAAATCTGAATCAAAATAAATTATCTTTAAATCTACTGGTATCGCAAAGGATTTATCTACCAAAATAGGTGTTGTGAAGTTGAGTAATATGACAAGTCATCATGTCAAATATCAATGCACTCACTGTGGTAAAGATGGTTATTTGGTTCTATTTTGCTTTCACAAAGCGAATAAAGGAAAGAAAGACAGGATAAGGAAGGATACTCGGCCAGCCTTTTCCCATGGACGAACCAGCGTGGTTGGACCAGAGTTCTGACCAGTGTTTTCCACTAAGGGTTCTCAGCCAGCTTTTTCCCAAGGTTGAACCAGCATGATCGGACTAAATATTTGACTAGCATTTTTCACTAAGGATTCTCGACCAGCTTTTTTCTATAGTCGAACTAGCATTGTCGGACCAGATTTTTTTAGCGCCGTTTTCCACTTGATCAGACTGGTCGGCGGTCAGACCTCCCTTCTTGAGGAGGTCAGACTGCCCTAGGGTCGGATCAGAGTTTCACCGACTATCGGAATCGAACAGAGGCTAATTCTTTGCTTAGACCTTTATTGTGAGACAAATGTTTCCTACAATGTAAGAACAACTGTCAAGGATGGAGAACATGCGTTTGATTGAGTTCCAGTCTTTTACATCATTGCTTAATTGAAACACTTAATGATTCTTCACTTTCTAAGAGACCATGTGAAAAAGGTAATGTTGTCCTACACCTAGTTGAGTCATATTTTCAAATTGCACATATTATCTCAAAACTACTTCATTCTTCTCGTCTTGCCCTTTTGCAAAGTGATTTGGGTGCGTTGCATCTTTTGGGGTTATTATGAGAGGGAGCTTGTTGTTTTAAAAAGTTTCAGAAGTTTTATTTATTTTACTTATCAAATAATACATCAAGTCTAAGTCATTGAAATCAAATGAGTAGTAGAGCTGTCTTTATCATATTTACTCATATATTGTGTAGCTTTAATCATGACTGGTTAAAATTATTTTGCTATACTTGAACTAAAAAATGATATGGTGGAATACTTTGACTAGATTGATTATAAATAGCACTTTGTGATGTTCATCTAAAAAAATTAGCTTGATTATGAGTCTTATTTTAAATCTTGGCTATGAGTCTTATATATTTCATATTGCAATCTTTTTATATTCACTCAAATTGGCATGTTATAAAAAATGAGAAAAAGAAGATTGAAAAGATGTATGCTTCAAGCATGCCACGACTAAGCAAAAGAAAAAAACACAAAAAGTGCACAAATGAAAAGAAGTATACTTCAAGCATACCACCATTTAAAAGAAGTTTTCTACAAATATGTCATCATGAAAAGAAGTATGCTACAAGCATGACACATGCTTAAGAATTGAGTGTGGAGCAATAGTTTGCTTTGTGAGACAACTAGCTCGTCTAGACTTAAAGCTTGCTTCACTTTTAGGCTTTTACTTTTCGGTGTGATATCTCATTGTGTTCTTTTTAATTAGTTCAGTCATTATTGAGATGCCTGTCATTAATCTAATTTGCTTGATTGTGCTAAAGACTAGTTTCGATAGTACTATATGATATATGACTTTATATGATCTAGGGAGCTCTACTAAAAAAGATGGCTTGGTTAAATTCTTAAATAAATGTAAAGTGACTTGGATAATCTACAAAGTTTTTAGATGTTTACTCTCATTGCTCCATCTTAGAATTTTCCCTCTCTCTAGAGTTCTTGATGATTACATTGCCAAAGGGGAGAAAAACAGAAGAGTTTCTTTAAAAAAGGGAGAAATTGGAGAAAAATCGATGTGTTTACTCAATTTTCTCTCTTGTGTTGAGGGGGAGTTTTTCGGAGTTTTCTACTATCTTTTCTCTACATCTTTGAAACTTTCTTTTTGCAAATTTTGCTTTTCTTTCAAAACTCAACTCAGTCGAGAGATTTTGAGGTGTTGTCAATGTATTCATCAAGGAAGAGATTGTTAGACCATATGGATAGGTTGTGAATTTAGTGATGATAAATAATTGATATTTGGGTTGCATTGAAATTTACGTTTGTAAAAGTTTCAGACAGTGCTCTTTCGCAAAACTGGAATCGACAAATTTCGACCACGGCAGGTTGACCACGACAAATCAACCACTGAAGATCGACAGCACTAGGTCAAGCACGGCAGAACGACCACGGCATGCCGACCACGGTAGGTCGAGCATGGCAGTCGGTAGGCTTTGACCTCGATTAAAAAATTGGTCATATGCAATAGTGAAATAGTCATAAGCTACAGTGAACCAATCATATGGAATAGTGACTAGTCGTGAGCTACAGTGAACCGATCGATAGTCATAGCCTTGTGTTGGGCTGTTCGATTAGCAAACTACGACCACGGTCAATAGTTGGAGGCATCGACTAGGATCAATGATCGATAGTGTGAGCTACGACAACCGGTCGATGGTTATAACTATAGTACAGTGTCGATGGTCGTAGCTATAGTACCGTGTAGATGGTCATAGCTATAATACCTTGTCAATGGTCATATCTACAATGCTTTGTCGATGGACGTAGCTACAATAATCGATCGATACTCAAAGCTATAGTGCCTGGTTGGTGATCGGTAGCTATAGACTTTATGATCGATAGTCATAGTCTTCGCGATCTGTTGTCGTACTCGTAGACTTCATGATCGAAAGTCGCAGACTTTATGATCGGTAGTCGTAGGCTTTGCAATCGGTTGCCGTAGGCTTCACGGTCAGTACTTGTAGGCTTCGAGGGCTTCAATTCTTGTAATCTCCGAGTACCCCGAGTACTCGTGGTTTTTGAGTACTTGTTGGGCTAGCGGTCTGATCGGCGTATGCATGGCAGTCATACCGATCGTATTGAATGGTATGAAGTTGATGTTTGGAAAGCGTGGATACTGAGGTCGTGGATGATTTGGTTTGTGTTTATTGATAGTTAAGGGTGTGTCATGCGTGTGTGGACTGATGTCGGTCAAGTTGGGAAGAACTTGTGCTGGGGAGAAAGTTCTTTGGTCTTTGCATGTGCAGGTTGAGCATGGAGACGGTCATGGGTGGTAATGAGGAGGACCGAGACTAGGAGGGGAAAATTTGAGGTCCAGATGGTCGAGGATGTCATGAGGTGGTCAGGCTTACGCTGAAGCATGTGGAGATCAAAGATGGATGATGTATGGAGAAGCTACGGGAGGTGCGATCCTGGAGACGAGTTGAAAGAGTTATGGAAGGAGTCCATAAGTGGGAAGGTTTAGAGATTATGAAAAACCCGTACTTGAAAGGGTTTAGGGTCCCTCGATTTTTGGAATGGATAGAGTTTGATGTCCGTGTTTCATGTGGATACGGTTTGAGGCATTAGCCTATAAAAGTAGGGAGAGGCTAAGGATTAACGTTTGGTTTTGTAGGGCTTTCAGGGAGAAAGCTTTTAGAGTTCTTGTGCTAGGGTTTGAGGGGTGCCACGATGGCACTTTGTAGCCACAAAATATGATTCAGCAATTAAAGATCAGATCTATCTTGAGAAAAATTTGTTGACTCCAGCGGCGTATCCTTCTAGGCATCGTCTTCGACTCATTCTTGTTCCGAGTAGTGCAAGGCGAGATAGCATCGCTCTGTCGACTACACTTCCCTCGGTCGCACACTGTGTCATCCACTCAATCGTCACCAACAGCATCGGTGTCGAAGCGTTCGAGTGGAGGAAGATTATGACTATGTGCAAAGGGGTCAAGCAAAGGGTCAAGCGAGCAGTCGAAACCTTCATCAAGCACGGGCAAAGGGGTCGAGCGAGCAGTCAAGCATCTTTCAGTCAAAATCTACATCTGGTAAGTTAGGTTGATTTTCTTCTGGTTTGAGATTTGGTTTGAGGTATCAAAAAGCGGAGACAATCATTCAACCCCGCTCTAATTGCGATATTCGATCCTACAGTCTATTTCTCTCTGTCCCAAATGATATGTTTGAGGAAAAGGTGGGATTAATATCTAATTCCACATTGGTTGCAGATTTATCAAGAACAAATTGAGATGAGCAACCATCGGCACTGTGCCGCTAGCCATTATGCCCGTTTCACAGCCAGTTGTTGCCGCTGCTCCTACTTCTAGTCGTTGCTGCTGCTCCTGCTCCCATCTGATGCTAAATTTCTACTCCGCACCTCGTGTTCGCTTTCTAGAAAAGTGGCATGGTGGTTTATAGAGAGGACTTCGCTGGAGAGATGGCTCACCGATGTGGCCCGAGGGGAGAGAGGGGAAGAACAGGATAGGGAGAGGGAGAGAAAGAGGTTTACTGGTGCCCCCCTCTCTTTTTTATTCAATACAAGTATAGCGAGCGCCCTTATGTGCGAAATTATAGAAGATCCCCTTTAAGATCAAACAATTCCATCGAATTGAGTATGACTGTATGTGTGATAATATCTACTATTCCAGGACTATCAATGAACCCTATTCTTGCAATTGCTCAGGGTACCCTCTTTTAGCTGTTAGGTCTATTTCTTAGTTCAAGATCCCTTTTACTAACTGGAATAAAATAATTAGTAGATCTATTCTGCTCAAATGGGAATAGGCGCTAGGGTTATGAACTTATAATCATGGAATTGACTTGATCCTCAGATTATAAGTTCATTCCATACTGGACCAGGTTGTACACATTTTTATTATGAGAAGGGGTCATTCGAACTTATGGAAATAGGATACTATGTTTACATAGAAATCCCTATGTCCTTACATTCTATTTAGGATTAGGAATAGATGTAATCTGATCTACTTTTGACATATCTATCCTATCTTTATTTGGGTACCATATGGACCTCTTTGAGCTTCTATTGAATCGAGAAATTGGATTGTACATCCTTTTGATTTTGATACATATAAGTTGTCCTGAGGATAATGCAAATTGAAGCTATTTGATGTCTGACACAGGCCTACATGACCGATCAAAATGGTTTTATAGTTGAAAGTTGGAATTCGAACTTAGACTATAGTTGAAGGTTGCAAAGTAAACTCTTTCCTAAGTATATAAATAGTAAATCCTAAGCATAAGATTAGCCATTCTGAAAATCAGAACTTCTATATGGTGATGGCTTCATGCCTCAGCACAGAAAACAAGGAAACAAAGAAAGAAAGATGCATAGGGTGCCTTTTGCCTCCATGAAATCTGAATATGATACCAATTTCACTTGCACATAGAGCCATTTACTGAAAGCATGAAAGTAACACACACCCGATTAAGCCCTATTACACTCAGGATTCAGCAGGTCAAGTGACAGCCCTGTAATTACCCCAATCTCTCTGAAACCATTGGGTATGTATCATATATATACACAAACTGAAAAGAAAAAGGCAATTAAAAGGAGCACAAATACAGTGAACAAGCCTTGTTACTACAGTTCTAGATTCAGGAAGATCATCCATCCTTTGATCACCATTGCTTGTTTTCATCCCTTGAGGTTGCGCCGCGATCCGGCCCTCGACAGCGCGGTCATCCTCTTCAGGACCTTTGAGATCTTGGCCAAACTCGGCTTGCCACCTCCGAAGTTCATCTTCCTGGTGGAGAACTTGAGAGCCTGCAGGCAGCACAGCTGCCTCACTGAACCTTCGTCATCATCATCATCTTCCTCCTCCTCTTGCCCACCTTCCTCAACAAATTCTTCTTGCTTGCTGGCTCCTTTCGCCTTATCGCGGCCGCGCTTTGCGTCGCTGCCACCCACCTCGTAGGCCTCCCAGAGCATGTCCATGTTGTCGCTGCACTCGACGACGGCGCGGTCGCGGTCGCGGCAGAGCTTCAGCTGCATGCGCTCCTCGTACAGCTTGCACGCCAGCGTCCTCTTCCACTCCTTCTCCTTCCTCGGCGACCCCTCGCTGACGAGGTTCTCAGACGAGGTCCGCGAGTGCACTCGCCGCGCAATCGATGTCGACTTCACGGAATTCTCCTTACCATTGCAAAGGACCGCAGATTCTTCGTCCGCATCCTTGTACTCCTGTTCTTGCAATTCTTGCTCCGGTTGTACGTCTCTGTGCTCGTGATCCTGCAATTGTTGTTCAGATTGCACATCATTGTAGTCTTGTTCTTGCAATTCTTGTTCAGGTCGCGGTTCTGGTTCAGGTTGCGCATCCTGGTGGTTCTGTTCCGCCAATTCCTGTTCAGGTTGCGCAATGGAGGCACTTTCTTCAGCTTGCAGGTCTTTGCTGCATTTTTCAGTGGAAGTTTCAGTCCCCAGTTTCACACACTCCTTGACATCCTTGAATCCTTGTTCTTGTTGTTGTTGGACAGATTCTGCAAGAGAAGCAAACTCTTCGGATGGGAGCTTTTCGCCGCCATTTTGGGTGCAAGCTTCGGCTTCCGATTGCATGAATTCCTTCACATCCTTGAATGATCCCTTCTCCAAACTGAATTCCACCGACTTGTCTTCCATGTCCTCAAGAATTCGCTTGACATTGCCGGATGTCTGCGCTTCCCATTGTCTGATTCGCCGA
This sequence comes from Bonia amplexicaulis, assembly GCA_036346245.1. NCBI lineage: Eukaryota > Viridiplantae > Streptophyta > Magnoliopsida > Poales > Poaceae > Bonia > Bonia amplexicaulis. The sequence continues at coordinate 12,147,017 of CM070766.1, forward strand.
GAAACCGAAGAAAGTGATTTGACCAGCTCGGATTTCTTGATCTCCACTGACACAGGATCACACTCCAATCTCTTCTCCTCGACACCATTACTGACTTCATCCATATCTGGCAAGTTTAACCTCTTCCCCTGAATGCCATCCTCTTGCTCTTCCATTTCTTGGACAGATGCCTCACTTGGACAACAATGCTCTGAGGAAGAATCAGGACCCTTGAACTCCTTCAGATCCTCGCAAACTACATTCTTCTCCTCGATTCCATCCTTGATCTCATCGAAATCCTCATGATCCAAGAAGATTTTCTCCCCAATGCCACTCTCCAGTGGGAGCTCAATTGCAAACTCGTTGCACTCTTCGGTGCCTAACAACAAGGTCTTCTCTTCCAACACAAAGAAAGAATTGCCAATGTCGCACAACTCACCCGTGATCTCGCCGACGCGAAGAACGGCGGCGACGTCGGTGGGGCCGAGAACGAAGGAGCAGAGCTGCCCAACCAGCTCAACTCCTCCACCGGTGCCAGAGCCGTCCGGCCGGAGCTCGGCGCAGAGCGCGCCCACGGCAATGCCGCAGGTCCTCCCGAGGAACCTCACTCCGGGCCACTCCGGCGAGGGGTGGCCTCGGCCGCTGCCGACGTACGGGGCAAGGGTGACCAGCACGACGAGGAGGAGGGACGTGGAGACGAGGAGGGGGCAGAAGAATGCGAGGAGGGGGAGGAGGTAGCGGGAGAAGAAGAGGATGTAGGCGGCATGGAGCGGGTGGGAGGCAAGGAAGGTGGCGACGCCGAGCAGGTCGTGGAGGAGGGACAATGCCAGCGCGTCGCCGTCGTCGTCATCGGCACTGTTGCTGTCGATGTGTAGCTGTGCGGCCATTGTCGTCTTCCTCCCCGCTTGCTTGCTCGCTCGCTCGCTTGGTGCTGTTGGGCTTGTTTGCTAGCTGCTACCTCTTGGACCTTGGATGGATGCAATCAAGAGGAGGCAACATGGCTTGTTGTGTTGTCCTGTGGTGCTCTTTGGCATCGAATGAGAGGGGAGGGGAAAGAGTGGGAAGAGAGAGGGAGCTGCATGAGAGGTTGATGGGAAGGGAAGATTTTGTGGTGATTTGGAGGTGGCGCGGATTCGCCGTAATGGTAACTGCAGTACATGTTGCGGTTTGATTTTGGAGGTGTCTAATGAGGAGTTAAGTATTTATTTTGTCTATGAGTACTCAAATACATGATGCTTAGGTTTCCATCCAATTGATCCTTTGGTCTCTCCCTTTTCTATATAATCTTGTCCTATTTCACTCATCGTCTAAACCCTAGCCACCACCCGACCCCCACCAACGCCACCGTGACATCCCCCGCAGTCGCTGTCTGGCACATCGCCACCCCTGTCGCCCTATGCAGCTATCAGCGCGGGTGGCACCCCTCTTGCTTCACCTCCTCTTCGGCAATACCCTCCTAGCCACTCTTACTTGCCGTATCTCCAGCAACGAGTGACTCTCCGACGTGTCCCCTTAATATAATAAAAAGAAAGAGGGTATTAAGGAGGCTTTTGATAAGGCGCCACCAATGTCATCGGAGACGAAGCCTGAGCACGAATTGCAAGAAAATCTGGTAGGTTAGAAAATACTCGAGTACTCTTCTAGCAAATTCTAATATGTTATTAGATCGGAAAGCTTGGAATTCACCCCTATTTTTAACTGTTGCTTTGTCGGCATGCGTGGTTGTGTAGTTGTAGTTGCACTGCAGAGAATCCGTGTTGGATTGGAGGGTGGTTGGTGAAGGGAGATAAATTTGCACTGTTATTGTGGCTTTTGAGTGAGGTAAAAGAGAGAACGGGGGCAAAGATGAGCGTGGATTTAGGATGTGCTAGCTTGTAGGGGCACACGCTCTAAAAATGCCTCATTGATTTCTATTTCCCTTTTGTAATGCTCCACGTTGCCTTTTATCAGGAGGTAAGAGATACTACTTGTTTGCGTGGATCAAAGGCCAAGAAGCTCCTGCAAACAACTCCCTTCACGGCAAGAGTTCATGTTGATAATGTTTTACTCCTCTTCTTCCCCCAATTGAAGTTAAATCCCCTTCCAATTCTCAAAAATGGTCCATTTATGTATGATCTAATCACAGACTATCTAACTATCTGCGAACGCTTGTCAAAGGTGTACGTTAAGCTAGGCAGGAAATTAGTGGTACTTCCCATGAAGGAGCATTCTTGTAAACTACTTTTTGTCTACAGATCTAGACCCGATTCAAAAATGTTGTGGCTTTTAGCTATGGTTTTTGGCTGATTGCAAGAAAGATTAAAGGGGTAAAGGACGCTTATGTTGAAAAATCATTCCGTTCAAAACGCCCCCTGCAGTGACTCATATACACGTCTTATAAAAACCATATTGAGAAGTTACTCTATTCAAGAACCGGTTTCTAAATGGCAAAAATTAGACACGAAGAGAAAGGGAAGCTGTGGTACAAACATTATTACCAACACTTCTATGATCTGTGACAGACAAGTGGACCCAGTGATAAGCACGGGCCGAATTGTCAGCGACACTTGTCAAGATTTGATGAAGCAATATCCCATAGTAGTACTGTTTACTCTGCCATGGTTGCTCAACAAAGCTTTGCACACTCAACTACGCTCTGAAGTACTATTTCATTAAAAGTGTCGTAAAGGAGCAATTTAGAGTCAGTAAAGCCGCTTCCCGTGTGCTATTACGCTGTCAAGGTACATCGCTGGAAAAGCGAGAGAGAGAGAGAGAGAGAGAGCAGTTCAATGCACTACCATCATACCATGGAAATATATGAGCTGTCCTGGTTTTGCAAGGACAAATTGTTCCTGATTCCAATCTCCAACCACCTTGTACAAGCAGAAGGAACCTTACAAGTTCGGAAGAACAGTTAACAGGAACATCAACTCATCAAGACCATAATGGTCCATTGATTCTTGGCACTGTGAAAGCCTAGAACCAACTAATTAAAAGCAATGCTAGAGTCGCTAGGGGTGACATGTCGTCAATTTTTATTCCAGCAGTGAGTACCGTCACGAAAACGATGGGACTTGGGAGTACACAGTGCAGGGTGATAATTGACGAACCACTAAGCTCGGGAACTTTTTTCTGAAATCCATCGCTAATCGCTTTTCCAGATTTGTACCCTCTGCCTTCGGTACAAACAGAACGATAGTCCAGCTCACTCCGATCGATCGCGAGAACAGTACGATCCGAAAACGAAAATTTTGAATGAAGATCGGAAAGAATTCAATCGACTTGTCGGCAGCAGTCATTCCCATCGTTGCAAACAGTTCGTTTACATGATCGTGTTATTCATGCCGTTCAAACCGCACTACAGAGTATACAGACGACCTGTTCCGTTCGCAAACAGAAGTGCTAGCATACAAGGAAGCGGCTTTTGACTTTTGTTACAGTATCTAACTTTTAAATAAGGTATTTTCTCAAGACGGGATCTACAAGTTAATTATAGTACACGTTAAAAGTTCAACATCTGTATCAACCAAAATCGTAAGCGAGTATCTCTCTCTATAATCTCTGTCGTAAACAGTTAAAATTTAAAAATTTCAGTCAAAAATTTTAATCCGTAGCCGTATCAAACAGGCTCGAAGAAATGATAGATTAACCCATCAGCTCAATAGCGGCCATCCACCAACACCCGTAGGGCCCGGGATTTTCATACCAGTCCTAATCCTATAGAAACCGTATTATTCGCTGCAAAATCCCTTAATTCCTGGTTCTCCAAGGCCTCAAAAGTAAATATCTCTGGATGCTAATTGAAGTGAACATTTAGCTTTGGTCGATACTGCAGCGGTCAGCACCAACTCAGATCTGCAGAAATTGATGGTTTCTTCTGCGTGCAGAACCAGGGGGGGCCGCCTCGTAACGCCCCAAACCTCATGACTGTATTGCCGCTGCCTGTGTCCGTTCCCACAGCTTCTCATGCAGAGGCAGGCCCCGTCTGTGACCACTCACTGTCGTCTGTTGCTTCAATACTGGATATCTGACGGTCCAAGGCAAGCTTGGACGTATGCATAACCGTAGCGCTGGCCAAGGTCTGAACTGTAGAAGCAACGCTCAAGTATCCCATCGTATGAAGATCAAGCAGCACTAAACCCTACAACAAAAGAGCAGCAAAGTACTTGATATTCTGAATCTGAACGGTAACAAACTCATTAGCGTCAGGTGCGTAGCTTTCAGTTTTTCAACTGTCTATCCAGCTGTTCAACTTTGCTTGTAAGAAAAATAGTACCAACCAGCTCAAATCCACGCAACCGGCAACCCAACAGATAGTAGGAACCACAAATTCGACGAGCAGCCAAACAAGGGACGTCAACTTCTGGTTTAGTTTCGATCTTCACATGCAATGCGTCCACGTCAAAAACAACAGCGAAATTACACGGCCCAAAACAGATCAGACTATAATGTCATGCAACGAATGAAGAGCCGGCCTAAAACTGCCTCCTCTAGATACTAGAAAGTTGGAGGCTATAGACAGGAGAGGTGGAAAAGGAAATATGAACATGGTGGCACCCCACCCATGTACCAACCAGGAACAGGATGATGTCAGAAAAAGTTTCAATCATAGGCACCTCTCATTGATCATAGATTCATAGGCAGTTGAAGTCGCCCAGCCATAGCACTGTAACGGCAGTGTGCACGTTCAACCAGAGCAATTAAGACTAGTAGGTGAAATCTATCACATGACAAACATTTCAGGAAGCGTTCAATTTAAGCTAACCAGAGCAAACGGGCATAAGTTTTATTAAGCATCAAATGCTTCAGAAGATGCTCATTCATTCATCACAGGTTTGTTCTCGTTGGCCTTGGGCCTCTGCTCCTTCGGTTTCTGCTCTTCCATTTTCCTGTCATCAGAGAGAGCAATAAAGGTACAAATCATAGTTAGAAAATCACAGTTACAGGACATCAAATTTACTAATCATAATACCACTCAAATGCAGAACTACCAAATGCAAGCATGGAAACAGTGCACTGTATGAAATGCATGGTATGAACAGCATGAAACCAACTACTGCTTTTATCCTGTGCCAGTAGCGCACTGATATTTCTTTCAATAATCACAGCACTCAATAAAAGCCGCTTTCGGATGCTTCATTGCACAATTATTTCCTTGTAACTGCCACCACCTAAATGCATCCAACAATTACTTTAACATGGAAGTTGAAAAAATTTGCGTCTATCCGCTTACTAGCTACAAGAGCATTTTCTCTATCTGGAAAACGTACGTACGTATGTGGGTGTGTGTGTCGCCATTTTTGGGAAAATGGCGAATCGCAGTATCACCGTATCACTTATCCGTATCGGTATCGGAGTTTCCGGGCAATATAGCTTGTAATTCATTAGTAAAAAAAAGATCACTTGTAATTAATAAAATATGTACATCAATGCTTTATAAACAGGACAAATATATTACGGCAGATAGTTGCAAGAGAAATAATCGGCTTCTAATATTGCAATAGTTTACAATTTCTAAATCGGGATATATTGTTTGAAATGGAAATTCTAACAGTATGTGGTACAGTTATTCTACCTTCTACAATCTTGTTAGCATAAATCACTACGATCTTTACCTAGGCATAATGAATTTCTGAGAGGAAATGCACACAGAAAAAAAAATCCCACCATGCTAAAAAATGAATAGAAGACAAACAAATTATTTTTCCATGTTTCAAATGTATCCATGAGAAGACAAACATAAATTCTCTGCCATGCTAAAAAATGAAACAAAGATAAAACAAACATGACTTCTTTTGCCAGGTTAAAAGCTTATAGAAAGAGAAGACCACAAAAATATATATACAGTGAAGATTTACACAGCAAAATAAAGTGGTTTGTAAAGGAACATATTAAATCATTCATAAAAGCCAAACTATAAAAGCTGAAATGTAAAAAATACTGAACCACAGGTGAAATGACACTTCTAAATTTACTGACTGAGCTATCAGATGTCTGGGAAACCAGACAGCTCTACTCAATGCAAAACTGGACCATAAGGTATTCATCAGAAATGTACAAAAGACTTTCATCAGCAAAGCTACAGAGATATGCTATTAATGCATTCCCAAGAGTCAAAATACATGTACGATTTCACCAACCATATTAATAACTAAAGAACATCCAATTAGATCAACAGTGTATAGCACCAATAGCGATTCATGATGCTGGGATAAGGCACACACACTAACATGACATGTAAGGAACTCAAAATTATTATAGAGCATTATTTGCTCTACACTAAATTATTATAGGGCCTTACCTTGTACTGTTTTTATGCAGACACATTTTAATGCTTTAGTAATTGCCATCACAAGGAATGAAGATTATTTAGTTCCTCATTCCATTTTAACCCTTACAATTGCAGTACCTCATAAGTAACAGACAACTGTTTGATGGAGAGAGAAGAGAGCTCAAAATAAAACTAACACCATACTAGTCAGTTGCTCAAAAAAGTGCTCTAGTAACTGTAATTCATAAACAAAGTACATTGATGTTTTATCAATAGTACACAAACATTAAAGCAGATAATTGCTAGGTAAATACTCAGCTTTTAATATTGCGAAAGTTTACAATTTCTAAATTGTGACTTCTTATGTGAAATGGAAATACTACCAATATGAGGCACCTTTAGTCTACCTTCTACATCTTGTTAGCCATGAATCACGGCCACTTTACCTAGGCATAGTGAGTCCTTTTGAGGGGAAGAGATGACAAACACAAATTATTTTTCCATGTTACAAATGACGTAATGACAAGACAAACACAATTCTTTTGTAATGCTAAATAATGAAATAAAGAGGACACAAAACATGACTTTTTTGCCACATTAAAAGTTGATAGAAAGAGAAGGCCACATGAAATATATACTGAAGATTTACATAACAAAAACAAGTGGTTTGTAAAGGAACAGATTAGCCATTTATAAAACCCAAACCATACAAGCTCAAAAGTTAAAATTACTGCACCACATGAATGAAATTTTTAAATTTACTGCCTGGACTGACAGATGTCTGGGAAAACTAGACAGCTCTACTCAATGCAAAGCTGGACCAGAAGCCACAAGGTATCTTTCAGAAATGTACACAAGATATTATTTCATGAACAGAGCTACAGACATATGCTGTAATTGTATTCCCAAGAGTCAAAATACATGTATGCTTTAACCAGCCATGGTAATAACCAGTGTTATTAAGTCGTCGACTAATCGGCGACTAATCCACGACTAGTCATCCAGTCGGTACATGACGGACGACTAGGGACACCGACTCGACTGGAACGACTAGTCGAGTGGCCGGGTGACTAGTCAATGACTAGTCATGACTAGTCGGCTATGTCTAGCGACACGACTAGGAGCCGGCCCACTGGATCAATAAGTTTGAGGCCCACTGGAGAGGCTCGGCCCAACCGAGACTTAATACCAGTGACTTAATAACCCTAGATCCTCACTGCACACCACACGCGATGCCTCGTTCTCATCCTCTCGAGTAACCCTAGATCCTCAACCCCTCATCCTCTGAAGTCTCGTTCTCATCCGTGCGAGCCGTCACACGCGATGACGCAAGCGAAGCAGTAGCAGCAGCGGGCCACCTCCCTCCAGTGGCCGTCGACTCGTCATGCCGTCTCCCCCCAAACCCCCACCATCTCCTCTTCCCCCATAATGTCACCACTGAATCAAATCCAGGACGCCGATATCAGATTCACCCGCACAACTAGCCAGCCTTCAGATCGATCCACACTCCCGTCTCCGCACGCATCAAGTAACGCCAGGATCTCTCGATCTGCACATTTTTTTGTTCCCACTGTGCGATTGTGGCCTGCTCGATCTAGGCATACGGTGGTTTTTGGCTGATTTTGATGCATGCTTGGCTCGATCTGGGTTGGTTTACGATTGGATTCGGTCATTGTGTTTCATGCATCAAGGTCCAAAATATATCCAATATGATATATCCTTTTGTTTGCTGAATCCAATATTATTTTCCAAAGCTGGCAGCTTTAGTCAAATATTTTTCTAGCTCAGTTGAATCTTTTGAGCAGCAGCTTGCATATGCATTTATACATGATATTCAGTAGCTATTTTGGTTGTAGTATTAGAATAATAATCTCAGCTTGCTTCTTTATTATGACTGTGACAATTGTAGACCTGACTCTAGGGACTAATCGAGACTAGTCGCCCCCTTGACGACTCGACTCGACTTTACGACTTAATAACCTTGGTAATAACTCAGGAACAACCAATTAGATCCACAATGTATAGCACCAATACCGATGCATGCTGCTGGCATATGGCAGACACACCAAAATGTCATGTAATGAACTCAAAATCATTACAGGGCATTATTTATTGTATACTAAAAAAGATTGACGAAAACTATTCCAAGGGAAGGTACTTAAAAAAACCACATTAATTTGGTGAGCCCTAGTTGGTGAAATAAAAATAAGATTGTGTTGAATCTTAGGCCGAACTTACGGCAAAATGTGTTGAAAAGTAATTTTTAAGACATACTTATTAATTGGCATGTTTTGCACATGCGCATTTCTTTGACAGCATGACAAACCAAGATGGACTTTCTACTCACATCACAGCCGGACTTCTATTTCAAAAAAAAAAAAAATTGAACTATACAAAACCATGAGACACAGAAACACGCATACAGAACCACAGAGCACTTCCCATCATCAAGCCTACCATCAGTCACCTACTGATCTGTTGTACGGCATATCTGTAACAATTGCCATCCAGGAAACAACCGCACCACAAAAACTGCCTCTGTGATCCACTAATATACCTCCACATGCAGATGTTAAGCACATTTCTAGTCTAACATGGAAGGCGTCATGCTTTTGCACGTACTAGTGTTTCATCCTGGAAACCAGTAAGAACCACCAAATCTCCACCGTAAACACATGGGCTAACAATGGAGCTGTTTGGATCATTTGCTCATCCCAACCATACGCAGCACGGGCAAGCAGGGCCCGTGTGTCCTAAGCTTAGCTCGCCTATTCTGCACATCTGATTTCCTAGGTTTTGAAGGCCAAGGGTGCTTCGTAGACTTCTGGTGGACTACAAATCATCATCCCCTCTTCTCCCCTCCAATCAAAACAGCAGAAACAACAACAGCAGGTATTTCTATCACGCAATACCACTACGATATCCGCCGCAGCTTCCCTGGCTAAAAGGGAATCCGCTAAAAACGAATTACCGCGGAGGCAAGCACCTCGCGAGGCAAGGACGCGGCTACAGCATCCTAGCTAAGCGAGGCGAGAAGGAGAAGGTAAGAAACGGCACGAGGTTAGGGTTTTGGGGAGGGAGGAGCTCACCTCTTGTCGGAGGAGGCGCCGCCCTTCTGGCTGAGGAAGGAGCGGAAGAGGGGCGAGTTCACGTCGTAGATCATCTTTCTCCTCGTCCGCCGCCGCCGCAAGCGAAGCGCAAGCTAGGGTTTTTCCTCCGGCGAGTCGAGGGGAAGCGCGCAGAGAGTGCGTGGTCTGGTCCGAGTCCGGGAGGGGGTTGGGTCTCTGCCAGTTTTGTACCGACCGTTGCAGGCCGGCCTGCGCGCCGCGTTAGGTATGGATTGCGTCGCGGTCGTACAGCCTGGGCCGTGAGCCCGTGTGGCGAGCCTCGCAACCAATTTTGCGTCCGCTTCTGCGTAAAAAGAAAAGAGTTTCAGGAGCTCCGGATCCGAATTTTTTATTAGCAGTAAATAATAAAACCGATACTAATATAATAATTTACATGAATATTATATTTTCTAAAACAAATTGATGTAGACTCCAAGATAGCCATTAGAAGATGTACATGTAGTTCAACAAGAAACACGTGATGATCATACAGCACAAGTCGTGGTGCGTTGTTGACTCTTGTTCACTTGGCTAGTTGGCTTAATGCATCTTGTGATGCTGGATTGCTACTCCATTATCACGTTGGAATCAATATATCTTCTAAATCCTCTTTGTGAGTAGATCTAATCATCCAGCACATCCAAAGCTATATACTAGTTACATTATTCGGTTGCAGTGACAATCATAAAAATTTGTCAATAATCAATCATTGAGTGTAACCCATTATTGCCAAGCAAATAAAAATAGACGCTGACATTTTTCCCATGTCACGAACACCTTGTGCTGACTATGTGGCATCCATAACAAATCAATAAAGTGATCTGTTGTCGCCATCTTGAAAGCGTCAAAGAAGGTTAAATATCAACAAGCTAATTGCACAGACTAAATGGTAGCATATCAAATAACCAATTGGTCATGTGCAGAAAGCGGAATTTTGCAAGATGGCTCCTGAACAAATTCTAGCTACAATGACCTAATTGCTACACTAGCCTGAACTTAACCTTGCAATTTGAACTCATGCATACTAAAATCAATCTAATCACAAGGAATCCCAATCATACACCAAAAACAGCTAGGCTATGTGTTTGCGGCAATGGGAAGAAAGAGGTGTGCGAAGAACAAAACATTAAGTACCTGGAGATAGAGAGAAGACTCCCTCTTCAGCAGAACAAAACTCCAAAAAAAATCCCCACGTCCAGAACCATCAAGAACACATCAAGCCCTAGTTTCCAATTCCAGCCAGAAGACTCTCTTCTGCAGCCGCCACGAAAAACACCATAACACCATAACTTTTCATTCCTTGCAGCCACCATGACTTTCCATTTCTTGCGGTGCTCTTATGTTCGAAACAGACCTTAGAAATATTTACTAAAAAACAGTTAACATGCTTGGCCTACATTATCCATAATGGGTCACATCTCATTCTCATATAAAGATGAAAAGGGGGAGATGGTTAAAAGACAAACCTTCCTTTCATATTAGAAGAGAAATGATAACAATATTGAAAGGCAAAAGTTTACCCCCACCTCTGAAAAGATGCGAGGAAATTATCTGTTGCTTTTTTTATCTCCATCTTGATCCAGGTGGTTAATCCACTTATTGCAATTTCACATTTACAAAAGCTATGGTATGTGTAGTTTTCTTGATCTTTTCGTTCACGTGCTTGCACTGGACTCACGGTGGCACCTCATAGCTCTCATCAGTCATCAATAAGTGATTCCATCAACGTATGCCAACTACTTAATTGCTTGGTCTCGCGTGAATAGAACAATGATATTAAGAGGAACTCAAAAGAGCTTACCAAAAACGACTTGTTGGAGTTATGTGAGGAGAGCCTTGACAAATTTAGATGGAACTGCCATCGCCTATCAGGCTCTATAATCGTTGGTTTACGGCACCCTAGCAGGCAGTAAGAATTTTCCCCTCTTGTACTTGGAAATTGGAACCCATGGAAGTGCTGCCAATGGGAAGTCGGGCCACCAAGAAAAACTTGAAGCAACGCCATTAACTGTTGTTTTTTTCACAGAGTATAACGGAGGAGGCACACACGTATATATCCCAAACACACGCTCTAACTCATACATATGTGGACGCATCCACTAGTATACACATAACTAAAACGGAGATCTACACCTCACGAAGTATGGGCACGTGTTTTAACCACTGAACATATCTACGTATACTTGTACTCTCCTACTTGGGACATAGCTATAGGAGATAAGTAGAAAATTCTTAGTTCGATTCAAAGATTGAACCTAAGACCGGTGAGTTCGAAACAGCCGAACCCACAGCTGAGCTAAGGATCAGTTCCTGCCATTAATTGTTGTTGGTGACTCACCTAAAGGGCATGTTCTGGGCCACGAACGCCCAAAAACAAAATTTGGAGGAAATAAAACACATGAGAACAGTTTACCTTACAACAAAATGTTGGTTGTCGAGGCAGCAAATATTAGAAGAAATTTAGGAGAAGACGAGTCAATGGAGCTGGCGTCCACTAAGGCATCACCATTGGCGTAGTTGAAGCTGCACTGGGGGGGGGGTGTTTGCAGTAGCAGTTTTTTCTGAACGGGCATACCTCCTTGTCTCCTTTTCTAATAAGGGCAGAGAAGAGAATTATATTGACCCTCGAGGAGGAAACACCAAACCAACAACACCGGCAACACCGAGAAAGGAATCTGTTAGGAAACTGGGCCTACGGCCAAGAGTCCTACATGGTCGGGAACCCTCACCGTATTCTATAAATAGAGAACCATACCCCTCATTATGTACACACAATGGAAAGCAATAAAGAAAGACCGGGAATGCTCTCTATCTCTCTGTGTATTCATTCTATTCTTCTGTGATTCTGTGATTGATTCGTTCTTGTTCTAAGCAGAGAACCCGATCGGACTGGTCGCCAACGTCGGTTTCTCAACACGTTATCAGCACGACTTCGCTCTGGTGAACAAAGGTAATCATCGAAGCACAGATTGAATTTTTCTAGATCGCTTTGAATCTGTATTTTCTTTTCGCGTTCTAGATTGATTTTCTACGGTGCAAATCCGCCCCAATCTACCGCGAGCAGACTTGAAGTCGCCGGCACAATGCCGATCGGTAGATTGTGAAAAGGGGTAGATGTTGATTGCATCATAGATTAGAAACGAAAAATTATGCATTGGTTTATCTGTTCGGTCACTGCACAGAAAAAAGGGGCACCGCCGCCGCCGCTATGCTTGCCGCCGGCCGCCGGCCGAGCCGGCCGTGAAGCCCGAGGTGCCACTGCTTTCGCAGACGCGCCGCCGAGGTCGTCCGCCCGCCGCAGCACCGACCCGGCCCCATGGTGCTGCCGCCGCGCATGACCGCCGCCGCCGTGCTCAAAGTCGGTGGTGGCGCCGCCCCGCTGCCAACACCACTGGAGCCGCCGGGTCCATCCTTCGCCGCCCAAGTCGGCGCCCCGCTTGACCGCCGCCGGCCGTCGTCTCGCCGGCCGCCCGTGTTCCACCCCGCAGTTGCACGCGGCCCGCAGGCGCGACGCATTGTTCCCAAGACGCACGCCGGCGCCTCGGCTTCAGGCGCCATCGGCCCGAAGCCGTCTTGCGCCGCCGCGGCGAACGCCGACTCCACCGGCCAGCAGGACGAGATGCCCGAGGATGCCACTCCGCTACCGCACGCGCATGCGCGTATCCCGCCAACCGCCGCTGGCCGCGCTGACGCCGCTCGCCGTCGCCACTCGGCCGTCGTGCGCATGAGCCGCCGCTCGGCCGACGCGCCCGTATCTTGCCGCCGCTGCGATCGCCTCGCCGCCATCGGCCGTCCGCGCGTGTGCAGGCGCCGCTTTGGCCGCCGCTTGGTGTCCGCGCCACGCGCTTCTTCGGCTTCGGCCCGGCTCCACCGCCGCCGAGCCGCTCCGCCCGCCTCCAAGGCCACCCGCCCGGCCGCCGCACTCGGCCTACTCGCCGCCGCCTCGGCTCTTAAGCAACGTTCGCCGCAGCACGCGAAGCGCCGCCACCGCCAGGCATGTAGCCGCCGCCGCCTGCCTCGCCTGTCGCAGATCCGGCCTGTCTTGCTGCACCCGCGCCACCGCCACAAGCCCGCCTCCGCGCCTTCACCGCTCGCCGCCACACAGTGTGAGCGGTGGGAAACCCTACCGCCTCCCTTGAAACGGCCGGCGTGGGCCGAATGGGCCGGAAATTTTGCAAATAGGCCCCGGACGTTTTGAAAATTACCGAGCAGCCCTTAATTCTTGCATTTAAGTCTAAAATTTTGCAGAAAGGTCTCGGTAATTCTGAAAATTACCGATAGGTCCTCAAATTTACGAGTGGGTCCAAATTTTTGCAGAACACCCCTCGGTAAATCGGGAAATTGCGCGAAATTTTCTATGAACTAAAATTTGCAGAAACCCTCTGGAATTGCAGAATTTACTGAAAACTCATATTTCAGAATAAAAGGGCCTCTGAATCCGAATTTTGAATTATTTTTAGCATTTGAAAAATATTAATTTTCTGCCATTATTATTCTCTGTATTTTCTGTATTTATTTACTGTTTTGGTTAATTGTAATTGTTTAAATTGCTTTTAATCACTGAAATTAGCAGTAAATTTATAGAAGATTCGCAGAAAATTATGAAACATTACGAGAATCTTTTGTACTATTTATTTACTCGCAGTAAATTATCCCATGAATGTTTACCTGAAGTAAACTTATATACACATTTAGATGACTGGCATCACGAACCGGAAGTTCGAGGGGCTGGCCCAGCACGGTCAAAAATATCTGATGTGGGCTTCCGATGTCAAGATAGTACCTGGAGCCAAGAAGCTCCGCGTAGCTATTGATTGGCGGACCGCAGCCCAGAAAGGCAAATCAGACGCTCCACGTGAGAATAAGGCTAGCAAGCCAAAACGGGATGGCAAAGGGCAGCATGAAGCCCACTTTGCATCGGCTGAGGGGGAGAGTTTTGAGCAGTTGTCTGCATTGATGGAAGTTGAAACCATCACGACAGCAGCAATCCCTTTTTGACCTAGACTCAGCCAATGCTATGACCTCTCTTGAAGAGAATGTCAATCCCCAGAAAATAGCAGAAAAAGTTTGATACACAGAATGCATTTAGACTTTAAATGTCATTTATTTTGTGTTAAAAGGACAAGTTAGAATTTGCATGGATGGTACCTTAGCATTTATTTTCTCGTAATGATTGGATGATAGTTGAAGAATTCATTCATTCATTCAGTTGATAATGGCATGATATGTTCTGATATTGAAGTATTTTATTTAGGTGTTAATTGCCTTTCATGCATATGAATAAAATACCCTATATTAGAACATGAGTAGCGCCCTATGAAGGAAGTGTGCTTAGCTAGCAGCGGCACAACGAATACCACCTTAAGAGAGACTAAGTTTTCAGTCGATTCGTAAGAGCACTGGCAGCCTTACGACAATCGCCGGAAGCGATGCTTGTATAATTGGTTCCGGAAGAGCCACAATTACACTCCCAATGGGCACAATTTTGGTCATTAAAGAAGACTTATTGTTCCCAGAATCGACTAGAACTCTCCTAAGTTTTAAGGATATTCGCGCAAATGGTTTCCATGATGAGACCGAAGAAGAGTACGGTAAGGAATACCTGCTCGTTACGAAGCGCAAAGAGAATGGAAAAAGGGTATTAGAAAAACTTTCTTTACTAGAAAATGGGCTATATTATACCAACATCAAGGCACCTGCAGCCTACACTGTCCTGAAGATAGTATTTAGAAGCTCTGAACTCTTCTGTCTCTGGCATGACATATTAGGCCACCCAGGTCGTAGAATGATGAGAAATATAATCAACAATTCCCAAGGGCATAATATTAATGTAAAATATTTCCCGAATTATGAAGATTTTGTGTGCCCTGCATGTGCTACCGGGAAATTAATTACTAGACCCTCCACTCGAAAGTGAAGGATGAAGTACTGCATTCTCGAACGCATCCAGAAGACATTTATGGTCCCATTCAGCCCATCTCGTGGCCATTTAAGTATTTCATAGTACTCATTGACGCTTCCTCGAAGTGGTCATATGTGGGTTTGTTGTCCACAAGAAACAACGCCTTTGCAAAATTGATCTCGCAGATCATTCATATCAGAAATGTATTCCCTAATCATCACATCAAGTCATCTGAATGGACAATGCCGAGAATTTACTTCAGAGGCATTTGATGATTATTACATGGCGATTGCAGTTGAGCACTCGGTACCGCATGTCCAAACCCAGAATGGTTTGGCAGAGATTTTAATTAAGAGAATTAAATTTATTGCCCTACCCCTTTGTAGAATTGGAATTTGCTAGCTACATGTTGGGGACACGCGGTCCTACATGCAGCGAATCTCATCAATTCTAGACCATTGACCTACAACATCCATCCATCTATGCAACTAGCGCAAGGGTTAGCACCGAAAATTTCCCAACATTAGGGGGAGGAAATCAACCCCTTGATAAAAAATGTCGGGAAATACATGCATATGACCCGTGCGCTAGTGAAGCAAAGAGAAGTCCAGAAGACAATAGAAGTCCAGAAGACAAAAGAAGTACAGAAGATAATTGATTTGCAAGCATTAGCAAATCAGCTGCCTGATCACTTTAGTGATTTGAAAGCGTGACTAAGTCGCATGTGCCTGCACGCACTGCACCGGAGAGGGTTGAAATACCAAAGAAAGAGGAAGGTATCCCTAATCTCGTCCAGAGGCCTCAAAAAATAAAAAAGAGGACGAGAACTCCGGCTCCTCGAATCCTAAGTAACCGGGGACGCCTAGTGACAAAGGATAAGAAGGGCTTACCACAACCAATCATTAAAGTCCCCCAAAATAAGAAGGGGAGCCAGTTGAGACCTGACACAAGTATGGTACCTTCAGAAAAGGGCATACCGGATCTGAATATCCCTATCGGCATGGATGTGTGCGCACACATCGGAGTCAAAAACTAAAGGGACTTGCCACCGCAATTAGAAGAAGCGATGTGCAAGGGGAAGCTCCAGAAGAAGCAACCGCTCCAGAAGAAGCGACTCATGAAGAAATAGCTATAAACTATGTGCACACGGGAGAGTCCATGAACAGGACAACAGCCAATATCGATATATACTTCGCAAAGAAAATTGCCACAATCATCAATCTTGATCCCGAGCCTGCATCGCTCGGTGAATGTAAGAAAAGATCAGATTGGGAAGATTGGAAGAAGGCAATAGCAACTGAATTGCTATCTCTGAACAAAAGAGAGGTTTTGGGCCCGTATGCCGCACACCTCCCCATGTGCACCCCGTAGGGCACAAGTGGGTATTTGTTCGAAAGAGAAATGAAAGAAACGAAGTAGTGAGATACAAAGCAAGGCTAGTAGAACAAGGTTTCACTCAACATCCTGAAGTTGATTATGAAGAAACCTACTCCCCAATCATGAGTGAAATTACCTTTAGATATTTGATCTCAATTTCAGTAAACTTGAACTTAGAAATGAAATTGATGGATGTTGTGAATGCATACCTTTACGGTAACTTGGATTCGGAGATTTATATGAAATTCCCTGAAGGAGTACCTCTCCCGAAACAAGACAGAGCAAGTAGAAATCTGTATAGTGTGAAACTCAGAAAGTCACTGTATGGATTGAAGCATTCTGGAAGAATGTGGTATAATCGCTTGAGTTACTCTCTCTGCAAGAAAGACTACACAAACAATGAAGATTGTCCTTGTGTATTTATACGGCGATCCCATAATGGATTCTGTATAATCTCTGTGTATGTAGATGATCTGAATATCATCGGGACAGCAGAAGATATAAAAGAAGCAAGCTCCTACTTGGAGTCAGAATTTGAAATGAAAGATTTGGGCAAGACCAAATTTTGTTTAGGCCTGTAGCTTGAACATGTCCCTGAAGGAATCTTGGTACATCAGTCGACCTACACCCAGAAGGTGCTAGAAAAGTTTGGCTTCGAGAAGGCATACCCATCGAAAGTACCGATGATCGAAAGGTCTTTACAGCAAGAAAAAGATCCTTTCCGACCTAGGGAAAAGGAGGAGGAAGTCCTGGGACCGGAATTCCCATACTTGAGTGCAGTAGAAGCACTCATGTCCTTAGCAAACTGCACTACACCGGACATTACATTTGCTGTGAACCTATTAGCAAGGTACAGTGGAGAACCTACCAAAAGGCATTGGCAGGGCATAAAGGACATCTTCCATACTTCCAAGGAAGCAAGGACCTTGGATTGTTCTACAGAAAGAACTAAAATCTGAACTTGGTTGGCTATGCAGATGCTGGGTACCTGTCTGACCCGCATACCGCAAAGTCACAAACAGGCTATGTATTCATGTGTGGTGGAACTGCATTTTCTTGGAAATCGTCTAAGCAAAGTCTCGTAACGACTTCGACGAACCACTTAGAAATAATAGCGCTGTTTGAAGTCAAGACGAGTGCGCTTGGCTCTGCCAAATGGTTCACCACATCCAGCAGTCATGTGGGATGAACATTGTGTAAACCCCCATAATTATCTATGAAGATAATGTCGCTATGCTGCGTATGCAAACGGGCTATGTGAAGTGTCATCTCACAAAGCATATCAACCCCAAGTTCTTCTATGCACATGAATT